>JAWHQI010000581.1:0-603853 GCA_033032865.1 Dactylorhiza incarnata | reverse complement strand
TTTGACAGTTTACCAGTAGCGGGTCAGATTTTTGTGGGTCAATACCTACTTTTTCAACAGTTTCTTGGAAATTGAAAAAGTGCATGGATTATGTTGACCCAGAACTCGGCGATCCTTTCCCTAGGAGATTTTTCCTGCCTTTCTCTTACAGGTTAATCGTTAAGAAGATTCAACCCCCCGCCCAGCTTGGGGCGTCTTCCTCAAACCGCCCTAGGGGCGGCTTCGTCAAACCGCCCAGCTTGAGGGCGGTTTTCCTCAAACCTCCCGTAGGTGCGGCCTCAGGAAAACTGCCCGGATTGGGGGCGGTTTTCCTCAAACCGCCCGTAGGGCGGCGTTCGTCAAACCGCCCGGCTTGGGGCGATTTTCCTCAAACAGCCCGTAGGGGCGGCGTTCGTCAACCGCCCGGCTTGGGGGCAGTTTTCCACAAACCCCCCATAGGGGCGGCCTTCGTTAAACCGCCCGGCTTGAGGGCGGTTTTCCTCAAACCACTCGTAGGGGAGGCTTTCATCAAACCGCCCGGCTTGGGGCGGTTTTCCTCAAACCGCCCGTAGGGGCGGCCTTCGTCAACCGCCCGGCTTGGGGGCGGTTTTCCTCAAACCGCCCGTAGGGCGGCCTTCGTCAAACCGCGCGGCTTGGGGGCGGTTTTCCTCAACCGCCCATAGGGGCGGCCTTCGTCAAACCGCCCGGCTTGGGGGCAGTTTTCCTCAACCGCCCATAGGGGCGGCCTTCGTCAAACCGCCCGGCTTGGGGCAGTTTTCCTCAAACCGCCCATAAGGGCGGCCTTCGTCAAACCGCCCGTCTTTGGGGCGGTTTTCCTCAAACCGCCCATAGGGGCGGCCTTAGTCAAACCGCCCGGCTTGGGGGCATTTTCCTCAAACCGCCATAGGGGCGGCCTTCATCAAACCGCCCCAGGTAGCGGTCTCCTCCTTCAAGTCGCCAAGGTGGCGACCTCCATTTTCAGACCGCGTGGGTAGAACTTCAGTCACCGGCTCACCGGAGGTGACGACATCGACCCAGAGCCTATAAATAGGACCCTCGACCATGAACAAAGCACAGGCAATTGGGGGCAAAACCGGCGGCTAAAACAGTCAGACCGCACCAAGCTACGACCTGTCCGGGCGACCTGCCCGGGCCACCTAACCTGTCTGGGCGACCTGTCCGGACGACCTGCCCGGGCGACCTGCCCAGGCGACCTGTCCGCCGCGACCTCAGTGACCTGTCCGGGCGGCCTCGGCAAACAGCCCCGCGACTTTACTATTTTCTTACCCACAACTCTCTTGTATCATTCTGTTTCCATGTACTAAACACAATGAGCTGTAATACAGATTATTAAATAAAGGGAAAGCCCGCCGCAGGAGTGGCATTTGCCGCGGCGGGCAAAGTCTGCCTCGCCGCAAGCTAGCGGCCCTCTCTTCTTCTCTCTCACTCATTTTCTTCATTTGCGACTCAAGTAACCAGCTGCTCGACCACTGCCCCTCTCTTTCCTCTGGGATTGAGCATCGAGGGTGTGGGGACGATTTTGGATTCAACACCTGTGACCCAGAAGCGTCGACCCATGTCTGCTGTCTCAAAAGGCAAGGTCGCTGTTGAAGATCTGAGACCAAGTCAAGAAGCGTCGAGCCAAGGAATATCGCTCGACGCCATGGAATAAGAAGTGTCGACTAACTTCAGTTAGCTCAACGTCAGCAAAAGGAGTTTAGATGTGAAGGCAAAGTGAAGAAGCGTCGAGCTCCTATACATTACTTGACTCCTACAGATAAAAAGCGTTGAACGGCTAAAGATTGCTCATCGCCTAAGAAGGTGGTTTTGAGAGATTCAGTCTAAGTAGAAAGTGTCGAGCATCTACACATCGCTCGATACCTTATAGAAAAAGCGTCGACAGAGATACACAGTGCTCAACGCCCTTTTCCTGAAAAGCTCTGAGTTAAGAAATGTATAACAGTACATCTACAGCAAGCTGAGCCATGTCGAGATGATGACCATGTCTAAACTCCTCATCAATTCTGAAGCCACTAAAGACCGTTGAAGATCTAACGTCATGACGACGTGGAGGAGCGTCTCAGATGTCTAGGATGGAGGGTTATAAATAGAAGCATGACCTAGATTTAAGAGTTCAACATTCCTATTCAAAGCCATTATCTTCTCCGTTGTTCGAGAGAAAATCTGAGGAAGAATCTGAAGAAGCCATCTCCTCTTTCAGAATCGTACTAAAGAAATCCCTTCAGCAATCTGGTGCTGATATTATATCTGAAGAGAGAAGGTCAAGGAGGAAGAATCTGTCTTCCTAAAGAAGAACAGTCATCACAGCCTATGTAATTCAAGAAGACAATTTCGATGTTGCTGTTCTGTTGAAGATTCTGTCTGATCTTTCAGATAGATCAAGAAGACTCAATACATTGGAGATCTGAGTCTAAGTGATATTTCTACTTCTTTCAATTTCTGTAGGATCTGGGTTGTCAGATCTAAATGTAGGATCTTTCAAGGATCTGAGGTGTAGGATCCGTTGTGATCTGAGTTTATAGATTCAGGGGTGAATCTGAGTTTAAGCCTATTGTTATAAAGGCTGAGGTAGGATCTGTTGAGATCTGAGATTGTAGTTCTGTTGAGATCTTAGAGTGTAGGATCTGTTGAGATCTGAGACTGTAAATCTGTTGAGATCTGAGTCGTAAGACCTTTTTGGTGGTCTGAGATTTGGAGGAGATATAAACCCTATCTAGCACACTGCTAGAGGGGAGAAGGGGAAAGTAGATTACCCAAGATAGGGGAACCACGATAAAATTCGGTGTGTTTTGTGTTTATGTTTGTTTCTTGAAAGCTCTGATCATCATTCACATTCATTTAGGATTTAACCAAGAATTGCAAATAGATTTTAAAATAACCTATTCACCCCCCCCCCCCCCCCCTCTAGGTGATTAGCTACCCTTAATAAAGTCTTTCAATTTCCTTTTTTTTCATTATCAAAATTCATATGATTGTCTAATCCAAGTCTGGGGGGAAGAGTATACCGAGTGTTCGCTAACGTGTACACATTTTATCATATCAGAAGTATACTTTATTTATGTCATATTATAGCATGCCCAGTTCACCTACACGAGCGCACACTCATTTGTTTGTGTGCTTCTGTATGCACTATCTTTGTTTGGAAAGTGAAATAGGATGTTAGCCTAGGAAGTGCAAATCCGCGTGCGATGTTGACTCTTGTAGTGCTCTAGTCCCATCCGCATGCTCCCTTAGAAATTTGAGTAAAATTAGATTATCTCTATGCTTTTAATTTACAATCAGTATTTTTGCGTAGTTTTTTATTTATGTTACTCACTTGGTGAATGTGATTGAAATTTGCGGTAGCACGGTGTTGTGTTAAGCGAGCGCTAGTTGTGTGTTGCTCGAGTCAGAAGGAAGGTTTATCTTTCTCGTGGGCTAAGATTTTCCCCAAGCGACTCTTGAAGCATGGGTGAGAGCAACTCACAAGGTTGAGTGTGACGTAGGCCATCTAGTTGGCTAGTTTGAGCTTTGATTTCCATGACCTACACGCTTACCTTTGCAAGCCAATTTGTGCCTACCCCTCCTTTGTTCCATCTCTTCATTCAATCACTACAACCTGAAGCTTATCCTCTTATCGCAACCAAGTAGTAAGTTAACTGAAATTATATTTCTTATTTGGTGTGATGTATGGAATTATTGTGATGTGAAAAAAAAAAATTTATATTGTGTGTTGAACACATTTTAGTAAACCATTGGGGGATGAAATAAATAGAAAGAAAAATGAAGTTAGAAGTAAAATCTAAAAAAAAAATATTGAAATGAAAAGAAATCCCCGTGGGCGTAATAGAAAAATTCAGTTGTATTTGTTTGGAGTAGGTTGTGTGCACACCCAGTATTCAAGCCAAGTCTGGGGGGTGTAGCGTTGTCTTTTAGCTCATTTGGGTTGCATAGCCGTCATGTTTATCATTGTATGCCATACCGTAACCTAAGCCCTGTAATAACTTGAAAGTCCTACTAATTCAACTAGTGAGTTTGCTAGCGCCGTGGAGAGAGTGTAACCGGGCAAGCCTATAGTTCTCATCGTTGATGGATTTCAGCGGAGTTATCACTGAATTCTGGTCTCTAACAACACCCTCCTGAGTTGCTTGTTTACTTTCACACCGGGCACGACTCTGCAAAATTCTTCATGATTCACCATCTGAGTACAAATAAATCTCTATTTACGCATTTATACTTTTGTAAATTAGTTAGTATAGTTAGAATCTTATTTTACTGAATCTCTATTTGCATGGGTATGATACTTCGCATCTTACCCTTTCTTTGCAATTTTCTTCGCTAACTACCATTTTCATATCCCGCCGGATTTGTTTGCTCGGGAACGCGCAAACAGGTAAGTCTGGGGGTGTGATGAGTCCAAATTATATACCCATTTTAGGACTCATTTGGGTTTATTTTCACGCACGTGCAAATCACTTTTCACCTATATTCTTTTCTTTATTGATTTAACCTCATTCCACTCAATGTGCACATTTCCAGCCCAATTTCGGTGTAAAAGCTTATATTTCTTATTTCTGAGTATTGTGCTGTGTTTAGTTGTTTTTATTGAATGCGTTAAGTGTCGTGATCAGTGGCCCGAGTTGTTCACCTGCTGATACGGGCGTCGTGCAGGTGTTCCAGATACAAATCTGCCCAGGAATACTGCGCGCACAACCACTGGCTATCTTTTGCACGATCACTGGTCATGCGCCACTGCTCATGCGCACTTAACCCCTTATTTTCATGGCCTGTCTTGCCAAACGCACGACCACTGGCTTTAGAGCGCACGAACAATGATCGTGCGCCACTGGTCGTGCGTATATTATAATTCTGTGAATTTTCCATTGCAGGTTCTACCAAAACAGCGTGCACGGGCGCCGACTTATAGTGTGCATGACCACTGGTCGTGCGCCAATGATCGTGCGCACAGTTTTTTCCTGCGAGTTTTTACACAGACCTGTTCCGCGAATTAGGGATAGACGTACATTTTGGCTGCCGTGATTTGAACTCCGCCTAGCGCCGTTTTCACTCCTCTTCCATCTCCACTCATCTCCTTCACACCCGGGAACTATTCTCCGGTGAAACCTTAGTGGATTCCAGGAGTTTAAAAGCTTTCCCCGCCGCCAACAACGCCATTTCCAAGTTGTGCAGCCTCAATGTGGAAAAAGACGAAGAAAACATGAAGAACGAAGACGACGGAGCAAGATCGGAGATCGTGACAGTCTCTTGGTCCCGGAAGCATACATCGACCGAGCCCGGAAGTGGTTTGACAACCCACTATACCGGCTGAGATCGACGACTGGTCTTCTCTATTGGTTTATTCTTCCCCTTTTCCTCTTTGTTGTTGTATTTGTTGTAATGAACATAACTACTCTCATTTGTCTATGAATGAAAGTATTTCTTGCTTTTTCTAATCCTTGGATTTTTGCATTGTGCTGCGCTTCATCTCCACTCACCAGCATCCACTCCATCCACGCACCTGAAACTCACCTTAGCAAAGGCTAACGGTGATTAGCGAAGAGGTGATTGCGACCCTCATATTTCGCACGTGCTTTCCGTCCACTCGCCTAACGAAGCCCGACATAGCGGCCGATGCACTCATTTCTCCAAGAGTCACTTCATCACAACCTGCATTCCTCAAGAGATCGACATTCGGGAAGCTATTCCCATTATTACTTGACAGCGACCGGTGCACTTGCCGAAACGCATCAAGCGCGCGCATGAGGTGACTTTGAGCACCAACCTCCCAGACTGGTCAGAGGATTAGGTGGATAAGGGTAAGGCATTCGACGTCATGCTCGCCCTTTATGGCGGCACTGATGCCAAGCCGCTGCAGGAGGTCTCGGCCGAGTATTTGGCTCACTAGACCTCGCGCTCTCTCCTGCAGTCGATAGAGCTAATTCATCAGGCGGCGAGGAACCTACTCGCCTATGAAGAGCGAGTAAGAGTGCTGAGGAGGAAGCTCATCGCTTTCGATCCCCAGGCCTCCAAATGCAAGGCCTACGAGGTACTCACACCCTTCTTTTGAAGTACATCGTTCATTCAATTACTCGCTTTTGTCGATCATCGTACTAACAGTTTATCTTTAATGCTCGCAGGAGGCCGAGGTGGAGACCATGCAGAAGATGTCGCAGCCTGATAAGGAGCTGGAGGACCCGGGCGACCCTGGAGGCCTCTCAAGTAAGGATCACCGAGCTGGAAACTCGGCCTGCCGAGCAGCAGCCTGCGATGGCGGGTCCTTCCCGGGTGGGCAAGAAAATAAGTATCCACGATGATGAGATGTCGAGCATTCGCCACAACATCGCGCGAGCAACTGAGAACATCGTCCTGAGTCGGTTTAGAGATGGCGGACACTTAGTGCCTGAGGCGATGAACTTGACGATGTTGGACATCATCCCTGCCATGCTTACAGAGGGGTCCACGTCCCCTACTCGCATTCCCGCTCCTCGGGTGAGCGATGATGAGGACGAGGACTCTGAAGATGATGATTATGAAGACAACGATGAAGAGGAGATCATCAACGTCGACGACAAGGATGAAGATGCCGGCGAGGATGAAGGAGGTGATGATGTCGCCTAATCGACAAGGCCCCTTTTTGACCGCCCTGTCGAACTTTGTTAAGATTTTGTGATGTAATACTCGCTCACACATATCTGAAAATACATTCTTTTATTCATTTGTTCTTCTTTTACTCGCTTGTGATGTGGAAATCAGTAAGCTCTTAGGCTCGAACGTGGTGAGTGCTCACTAGGCTCATAGGCTTGATGTGATGTTGAGTGCTCGTCATTATGATAGGTGACTTTAAAAGTACTCGCCATAATCGCCAGGCTCACCATGCTCGCCCATGTATACTCATACACACCTACTCACACTGAGGATACTCGCCTTTTTTCCTGGAGAATATCATCTATGGACACTCGGGGGACCTCTCAAGACGCACACACTCGAGGCTTCTCCTTCACTTGGTGAGAATTTTTTTAGATTTCACGTTCAGAATGAAAATAATAATAATAAGGATAAGGGGGAATGGCAGTCGGGGGGGTCCCCCGAATGCTGACCAGTAGTGAATGACAGTCAGGGAGGTCCAATCAGACACACCATCCCGAGGCCTCTATCCTACCGAATTGTTGAATGCTGACCAGTAGGGAATGACAGCCGGGGAGGTCCAAGGGACACACCATACTGATGCCTCCATCCTACTGCGTTGTTGAATGCTGACCAGTAGGAATGATAGTCGGGGAAGTCCAAGATAACCACCATCCCGTGGCCTCCATCCTACTGCGTTGCTGAATGCTGACCAGTAGGGAATGATAGTCGGGGAGATCCAAGGGGACACACCATCCCAAGGCCTCCATCCTACTGCATTGCTGAATACTGGCCAGTGGCAAATGACAGTCGGGGAGGTCTAAGGTGACACAACATCACGAGGCCTACTTCCTACCGTGTTGCTGAATGCTGACCAGTAGGGAATGACAGTCGGGGAGGTCCAAGGGGGACCACCATCCCGAGGCGTCCATCCTACTGCGTTGTTGAATGCTGACCAGTAGGTAATGATAGTCGGGGAGGTCCAAGGGGACACACCATCCCGAGGGCTCCATCCTACTGCATTATTGAATGCTGACCAGTAGGGAATGATAGTCGGGGAGGTCCAAGGGGACACATCATCCTGAGGCCTCCATCCTACTCGTTGCTGAATGCTGACAAAGATCGTTCTCCTCGCTACTCAATAGTTAGAGGGGGTTAACCGTACCAACTCATGCGATTGGACGAAACAACAGAAACATTTATGCCTTATTGCGAGCTTTTAGCTCTTTGAGGGTGCACGACGCCTTTATTCAAAGGTCCCCTAGTCAGTTAAATCAATCATCTCTTCGTCGAGTTGGGAGGTCGGCGTCCAGACTTTTTCATGATAATCTCTCCAGTCGGATGAGAAGTGCAATCCGGTGGGTGGGGGGTCACTCAGCCAATACAAGGGGAGCTGATCTCGACTTTCAATGCAGAGGCTTGGTCTTAGGAAACTCACACCCGAGGCACTGTACCATCATCCGTTCTGGGTTTTATTAGAATTAAGTTGAAGGCTTGTTTCCCAACCTGTCGTGGAGATCGACTTCACCTACTTTCTTTTCTATTTTGAAAACATTTTACTGAAAGAGATACAAGACTCACTCCATCCCATGTTTTAGGGGTGAGGTTTTTATTGAAGCGACATAACTTTACAGAAGAGGGACATACACATTACGGCTAGGGGTAGAACCTTTTCAGGTCATCACCACTTCAGGTATTCCCAGAAGCTCCCCTTTGTGATTTTGCAGACAATATCCTCCAGTTGCTAACGATTCATGGATGATGAAGGGCCCGTCCCAACTTGGGTTGCGCTTCTCGACATTGGATGATCTTCCTGTCGCATCCACCTTCTTTAGGACGAGATCACCTGTTTGGAAGTGCTTGAGGCAGACGCGTTTGTCGAAGTATTTTTCCATTCGTCTCTTGATCTCTTCCTCCTGAGCCAAGGCTAGGTCTCGGAGCTCTCTTCGATGTAGTCAAGAGAGAGCCTTTGAGCCTCTTCATTCTCCAGCCGCCATTTTTCATCTCGCTCTTCTGCCGCAACCACTCTAGGACTTCTGACTTTGAACTCCACAAGGATGAGAGCTTCGAACCCATGAGATAGCTTAAAAGGAGTTTCTCCCGTGGCCGAGTTAGGAGTGGTCCTCAGAGCCAATAGGACCGAAGGGAGCTGCTCCGACCAGTTCCCTCTTAGGTTCTCGACCTTTTTCTTCAAGAGGTTGATGATCAATTTGTTGGCTGCTTCCACTTGTCCGTTGCTCCTAGGATGGTGCACAGAGGCGAATCAAAGATCTGGCCCCAGCTGCTTGCAGAAATCTTCCATATCCATGCTGGCAAATTGAGGACCGCTGTCGGTGATGATGGCGAGAGGGATCTCGAACCTGCAGCTATTTCCCCCAGATGAAGTTCTTCACGACTTGAGAGGTGGTCTTGGCTAGAGCTTTAGCCTCGATCCACTTGGAGAAGTAGTCAAACATGGCGAGAATGAACTTCCTCTGGCCACTAGCTTGGGGGGGAAGGGCCTATCAGATCCATTCCCCAGATGGCGAACGACCATGAGGCTATAATAGAACAAAGCTGACGGGCCGGCTGCAACTGGAGAGGAGCGAACAACTCGCACTTCTGACACTTCTTTGAGAATGCTTCAGTGTTCTTGCGGATGGTTGGCTATATGTAACTATGCCTCAAAATTCTTTGTTCCAGAGTGCGAGCCCTGAATGACTTCCACACTCTCCCGAATGAATTTCCTCCAGAATTTGAGGTACTTCGACCTCTGAAATGCATCTGGCCAAGGGGACGAGATGGTTTTGCGATACAGCTCGGCGCCATGCAATAGATAGTACACCGCTTTGTACTGAAACTTCCTTTGATCTCTGTCATCTGCCGGGAGTTGGCCGGTAGACAGGAATGCCACGAACAGGTCCATCCAGGAAGGCGCTGCTCGATCTCCATCATCTCCCCTTCTTTAATGGATGGTCAAAACAACTCGGTGATAGTTCCTCCAGCCCTCAGCGTATACTTGGCCAAACGATCTGCCGCCGAGTTCTCCTCCCTGGTACGTGCTCGATGAAGAAGGATGGTAAGCCTCCAATCAACCCTTTCACCTTGACAAGGTACTTCTACAGGATGGCGTCGCGCACTTCGAACTCTCCTTGAATTTGCAACACGACCACCATCAAATCTATGAAAGCTCGAATATCCTGGATGTCCAACTCATTGGCGAGACGCAAGCCGACCACTATTGCCTCGTACTTTGCTTGATTTTTGTGACGGGAAGAGGATCTTGACTGCTTGCTCGATCCTAGTTCCATGTAGGCTGACATGCACGATGCCTACTCCCACAGACCATTTTCCCGAAGCTCCATCCTTGAACATCTTCCAGGAAACCAGATTGGAAGGCCCCTCACTTGGATCTGCTTCTCCTGAGAAGTCGACTAAGAAATCTATCACCGCTTGCGCTTTGATCGCCACCCGAGGCGAGAAAGACATGTCGAACTCACTGAGTCCTACCGACCATTTCGCCAGCCTTCCCAAATGCTCCACTCCTTCTAGGATAATTTGGAGGGGATGATCGGTGATGACCCGGATGAAGTGAGCTTGAAAATAAGGCCGAAGCTTCCGCGCCGACACCACCAAGGTGAAAGCAAGCTTCTCTGGGATAGGATACCTCAACTCCGCCTTCTTTAGCACCCGACTAACATAGTAGATTGGTAGCTACTTCTTCCCTTCTTCTCTGACGAGCATCGAGCTTACTGCTTGATGCGCAAATCTTAGCACACCGCTATAGGCGGTAGCAAGACTGCGACACGAAACAGCAGTGAACCGGTCGTTATCAAGTATTATATGAGGAAGTAAATCCCCAAGTATCGAATCTCTCAAGGAACACATTACGGTTGAGTTAAATATCAAGGAAGGACTTGAGATTGAAGTCCTTTAGGTTGAATGTATTGCGGAAAAGGGGGTGATTTGGATTCTGGAAAATAAAGAAAACAACTACTCAACTACTCCTATGCAGGCCTTGAGCGCACTGCTTCGCTAGGCGGGATGGAAACTACGTAGTCCTTGAACGCACTACTTCGCAAGGTCGGATGGACGAGTAGGCAAGCGGATGGAGTGGTAAGTGCAAAATCGAACTGTGCAGGCCTTGAGCGTACTGCTTCGTGAGGTGAATGGAAGAGTAGGCGCGCGGAATGGAATGACGGGTTTGCGGAGTGGAATGGAGTGGGGGCGGAATCTATTTGGTGGCGCACCTCAAATACACATATAAACAAAAGAGTAATTTCACATAGACATGAAAAACACTACAAATCAAGGTTTACATGTGCTACATCATCAAATAATAAGGATTACATTCATATACATCAACACAAATAAGAGAAAAAGGCAAGAGATACGACCGAATCCGGAGGCTTGTTGTAGATTCACGGTAGGAATCGTCGGGTTGTCAATCCGCGTCCTAGCTCGATCCCAACTATCGTCCGGGTAGAGGAGGGTTGTCACTTTCTCCCAATGGACCCGTCTTCTCTGGTAAACTACAATCCGGCCACGTCTGTTGTGAAGATCTCTGCTTGGCGATGAAGATGGAGGCAGAATCCTCTCTTTGAAGCACTTGAATGATGGAGGCAGCCAAGAGGATGCTCCGGCTCAAGATTTTAGCCAAGAATGTGTCTGAAGCACCTCCAAATGGTGGGCGGTGATGGAACGGAGGATTGGAACGAAGCTGGAACCCTTAGGCGCGGGAAGGAAGATGGACCGGGCGAACTCTGGATTAGGTCGAGATCTGCAGCTTTTATAGAAAACTGGTTAGAAATTGGTCACGCACAGTCGAACGCACGACCATGCGTGGACCGTGCGATATTAAAAGAACCGGAGCCCAGGAAGAAGAAGCAGGCACGCCCGTGCATTTTACTCACGCACGGTCGAAGCCGACCGTGCGTAAAAATGCACGCACAAATCCAGATGGCCAAAACAAGGCTAAAAAGGTCGATCGTGCGATTCCTTCACGCACGAAAACTGCCCATGCGTAGAGACGCACGATCAATGACAGAACATTGTTGTCCTCCACAGAAGAGAATGCACGATCACATATGACCGTGCGTCAAGGAAAACGCACGACCGTGCAATATACGCAGACATGAATTCTGGATCAAAATGGATGAACCGTCTACCTGCATCAGCCACAACACAGCTGGGAATACCCCTCCAGCTCAGGCATAAACGCATAAAACGAATGGGGAGCACATTGTACTTTCCCCCAACAACAAAGCGCGCCATTGCACACCACAATGGGCCAAGACATTGCACTAATAGTGAAAGCGCGAACGAGTAAAATATAAGCAATTAAGAACAAAAATTGAAGCGCAAAAGTAGGAAAACTAGCCCAGATGAGTCCATAAAAGTGTATATAACTGGAACTCATCACACACCCAAATTTACCTGTTTGCACGTCCCGAGCAAACAAATCCTAAGCAAGCGGCGAAAGAAAAGTAGATGGCTTAGAATTACAATACAGAGTACCATGCGAAGTCACATGCTCACGCGCATAACAAAAATAATAGAGAAGATTTCTCATTATACAAATTATTAGGGATGGAATGTTCACCTAGAGGGGGGTGTTAGGTGATCTTGGTTCTTTTCGAATTATTAGCGTGAGTTATGAATATTCAAGCACATCACAAAATTATCACACAATAAATCACAGCAGACGACACCAGATCTATAGAGGTTCTCAAGCCTCTATAAGACTGCGAGGGCTCCCAACGGTCTTCTGAAAAAGGTTTCTTTATGTGTCAGAGCTCCATTCCTTTTGAGCACGTGCTGATAGCTCCATTCCTTTTGAGCACGTGCTGATAGATCCATTCCTTAAGTGCACACGCTGATTGGACAATCAGGCGGCGACATTAAATGCAAATTGCGCGTGCACAACTTTTGAATCTGTCTCGATGATATTTCCATTGTTACGACGACATGGATAATATCTCGACAACAGGACTTTGTCGATGTCATGATCGTCGGTAGACCTTCAACTCTTCTTGCTTCTGCCTTTAAGCTGGTATCTCGACGATACGAGGTCTCCAGGCTGTTCTACATCTTCTGCGATATTCTATCTCTGACTGTGTCGTCACAATTTTCTTGTAGACTGTCGTCGTAATCACATTGTTCTCTCGACGACATGAGCAATATCATGTCAACAGACTATGCTTTAGCGGCTGCTTGTCTTCAGCTATCTTTCTTCAGTCTTCTCGACGACATGCCTTCTTTACGACGATGATCAGCGCCATCAGTCACACTTAGCCTTTTCAGTGATAAGGCTTCTTTACGACGATATCTGTTCTTCTCGGCGACAAGGCTACTTTGTTAATGTCGACGATACTGCATCTTCTAGATGACATTCCTTTCTTTGAAATCTTCAAGTCTTCTCTGTGTTCAATAAACAACATTCTTCGTTCGATGAACTTCATTCTGAGTTCGACGAATTTTGTTCTCTAGCTTCCTGAGATCTATGATCTAGAGAAGGGATCAAATACAAAGTGAAGTTTTCTTGACTTGGTGACTTCTTCAATCAGGAATCATGTGGGCAAGATTCCCAACAATCTCCCCCTATCTGAAGAAGTCAAAATCTCAATTCAAGACTACTTTCACTTGACAATAATATTATAATCTTAAATGGAACTATATGAGTACATTTAAGATTTAACTTATCTTTTGCTGAACTATCTGAGTACATCAAGCTTGTAGCTCCCCCTTGATTTGATGTCTCTTCTTTTTGCTCCCCCTACGTCTTTGCTCCCCCTATCTTTTACACCTTTTCTCCCCTAGATTTAAGGTCTTCTTGAGCAACATTTCTCCCCCTTTCAGACTTCTTGCCTGTAGCTCTTCTTTAGGTAGATAATAGTTCAAGCTCCCCCTGGCTCAGGCATAGTTCATCCAAATCCTGAAAGATTTTCTAACCAATCATCTAGAAAGGGATTAGTAAAGAATAAGTTTGAGAGTTACTCTAAGTTTAACATCCCCAATTGGAATTTGAAGAAGTTAAACTTAGCTTCATCTAGGGGCTTGTAAATATATCAGCCACTTGTTTGTCTGTTGGGACAAATTCAAGGGTGATATCTTCATTTTCCATATGCTCCCTGATGAAGTGATACCTGATCTCAATATACTTAGTCCTACTGTGAGAGACAGGGTTCTTAGCAATTGAGATAGCACTTGAAGAGTCACAAATCAGGGGTGTTTTGGTCATCTTTAGGTTGTAGTCTTCAAGTTGATGTTGAATCCATAGTTGTTGGGCACAGCAGCTCCCAACAGAGATATACTCTTATTCTACTATTGAGATTGTCACACTAGTCTGCTTCTTACTACTCCAGGAGATCAGTCTGCCACCAAGGAATTGGCATGTCCCTAAGGTACTCTTCTATCTTCCTTGCACCCTGCATAATCTGCATCTGAGTAGCCAGTCAGTTCACATTCATTGTTCCTAGGGTACCATAGGCCAAGATTTGATGTACCCTTTAGGTATCTTAAGATTCTCTTGACAGAGACATAATGAGATTCCTTAGGATTCACCTTATATCTAGCACAGACACATGTAGCAAATATTATGTCAGGCCTACTTGCAGAGTTAGATAAAGCAAGGATCCAATCATGCATCTGTACTTGGTTTCATCAAAGGGTATGCCCTTCTCATCCTTGTCCAGAGACACATTGGTTCCCATTGGAGTCTTCATTGAAGAAGCATTCTCCAATCCAAATTTCTTGACTAGCTCCCTAGTGAATTTGGTCTGGGAGATGAAAATGCCATCTTCAGATTGTTTCACTTGGAGACCTGGGAAGTATTTGAGCTCACCCATACTGCTCATCTCAAACTTTCCCTGCATCAAGTTGGCAAACTTTTTGCAGAGATTGTTATCTGTAGAGCCAAATGATGTCATCTACATAGATCTGCACTTGCAAAATCTTGCCCTTCACTTCCCTTAGGAACAATGTCTTATCAATCTCCCCCCTTGAGAACTTGTTCTCAATTAGAAAGCTTGACAGAGTTTCATACCAGGCCCTAGGTGCCTGCTTTAAGCCATAAAGGGCTTTTCTAAGAAAGTAAACATAATCAGGATGAGTAAAGTCTACAAAACCTGAGGGCTGCTCTACATATACTTCCTCTTTGAGATCAACTTTTAGGAAGGCTGACTTTACATCCATTTGGTAGACTTTGAAACCTTTGTATGCTGCATAGGCCAGGAACATTCTTATTGCTTCTAGTCTGGCTACTGGAGCAAATGTCTGATCAAACTCTATCCCCACCTCTTCTCTATAGCTTTTTGCCACTAGCCTTGTTTTATTCTTGGTGATTATTCCATTTTCATCCAATTTTTTCTGTAGACCCATTTAGTTCCTATGATGTTCTGTCCTTAGGGTCTTGGAACCAGTTTCCAAACTTTGCATCTCTTAAACTGGTTCAGTTCCTCCTCCATTGCTGCAATCCAAAATGGATCCTTATTTGCTTCCTCAAATTTCTTGGGTTCAATTTGAGAGAGAAAACTCAGGTACAATGCTTCATTTGCAGCTCTACTCCTTGTCATCACACCTTGGTTGACATTTCCTATTCTCTGCTCTTGGGGATGATCTCTACTTGTCTCAAGGCAATTGGTAGTATTCTGGGCACTTATGCATTAGCAACTTCTTCAGGTTGCATTTCTTCAGCCGTTTCTGGACTTTCTACAGGTTCGTCCTCGATTTCAACCATCACTGATTGATTCTTGTTGCCGAGTGAGGTGCCAGCATTGTCTTCTATGGATAACTTCTCTATTCTCTCCAATGTACCTGCATTCACTAGAGAACTAGACCAGCCCTTATGTATAAGGCTAGTCTCATCAAATACAACATGTACCGATTCTTCCATTGTTTGGGTATTGAGGTTGTATACTCTGTATGCTTTGCTGCAAGAGTTGTATCCAACAAAAATACCCTCACTGCTTTTCTCAGCAAACTTGGTTAGTTTGGATTTCCCATTATTAAGGACATAACATTTGCTACCAAAGATCCTAAAGTAGGATAGGGTTGGTTTTCTGTCCTTCATTATCTCATAGGGAGTTTTCTTGTGGTTTTTGATGATTGAGGATCTGTTTATCACATGACAAGCAGTGTTGACAGCATCTGCTCAGAAGTATTCTGGTAAAGAGGAGTCACTTAGCATTGTCCTACTTGCCTCTATCAAGGTTCTGTTCTTCCTTTTTGCTACTCTATTCTGTTGAGGAGTTCTAGGTGAGGAGAACTCTTGGGAGATACCTAGTTCTTGGCAGAATTCTGTCATGGCCCCTGACTAAAATTTTGTCCCATGGTCACTTCTGAGTTTGACCACAGTACAGTCCATCTCATTCTGGATTTGTCTGACAAAATTTTTCAAGATATCTAGGGTATCTGATTTCTTTTTGAGGAAGAATACCCAAGTGAACCTTGAGTAGTCAACAACAACTACAAGGGTGTAGGCCTTCCCTTCTAAGCTAAGAACTGACATAGGACCAAACAAATCCATGTGCAGTAAAAATAAGCACCTTGTGGACTCTTTGTTAGATATGCTTTTAAAGCTAGTCCTAGTCTGCTTTCCAAGTTGGCAAGCTTGACAAGGACCATCTCTGATGCACTTAATATCAGGTCCATTTCTAACTAGGTTTTGTGAGAAAAGCTTGCCTATTGTCTTATAGTTGATGTGTGTAAGTCTCTTGTGCAATTGTACATATAGAGCCTCTTTCCCATCAGCTACAAGACATATGGGCATGGAAGAATTTAAATTGAGGAAGTTTAAACAATAAATATTGCCACTCCGAGTGCCAGTTAAGGTAGCCTCAGAATCTGAGGACTTCTTAATTAGGCGCTTGTCCTTGTGGAAAGTAATAACAAAGCCTAA
Source organism: Dactylorhiza incarnata (assembly GCA_033032865.1). Classification (NCBI taxonomy): domain Eukaryota; kingdom Viridiplantae; phylum Streptophyta; class Magnoliopsida; order Asparagales; family Orchidaceae; genus Dactylorhiza; species Dactylorhiza incarnata. The sequence goes on along the minus strand of JAWHQI010000581.1, from coordinate 587,373 downwards.
ATCACAAAGTTGACTTATGCTTATGAGGTTATGTTTCAACCCCTCCACATAATCTACCTTTGTGATAGTAACTAACCCATTAGTGATGTTGTCGTAGCCCCTGGTCACTCCTTTTCTGAACCTCCAAAGATTACGGTTGGTCCATTCTCCACAAGGATGAATTCTTTTAAATACTTTCTGACTCCAGTCATGTTCCTGGAGCAGCCACTGTCCAAATACCAAATTGGAGATTGGTTGGCATTTGGACCTACCTGCAAAACAAATTACTTCCCCTTAGGTACCCAATAGGGATTGGGTCCTTGGTTTCTATTATGATAATATAATGGAATAGCAAACCTCTGAGGGTTCTACCCTCTCTTTGCATTGAGCCCTGTTGGATTGAACCAACAGTCCATGGCAAAGTGGCCTACTTTCCCACAGCACCAACATTCATATTTGTTATATCTTCTCTTCTTCTTCATCATCTGAATGGGAAGACAGTGCTGATGAGCAGGAGAGAAGGCTTCTTGCCTAACAGATCTTGGGTGAACTTTATGTGTGTGAGCCGGGGGTGGAATTGGCTTCACCACTTTTTGGTTCACCTTCTTAGGAACAGGCTTTGTAGGAACAGCCTTTCCCATGCTCTTAACTGTTGTTGCTGCAGGTCTGTGGGCTGAAGGACTTGACACCAGCACCTTCTTATAGGAAGGTCTAGCTTTAGGATCTTTGCCCACAACTGTCTCCTGATTGAAACTGATACTAGCTCCAAACTTCCCAGAGAAGGCACTACAACAAACTGCACTTATAGTAAGGACCTAATTCGTTACAATAAGTGCCAAAATTCGTTACAAAAGCTCTTTGGTAACGAAAAAAACTTTAAGTAACGGTCCTCCTCTAAAGCTCGACGCTAAAGGTTATTGTAACGAATGTATGCATATCGTTACAAATAAAGTAATTGTAACAAATGATACTTTCTCACCAAAAAGAGATTCTTCCTCACAATAAATTGGTCACATAAATATTATTTCGTTACAAATGTTATTTTTTCCTCACAAAAAATAGTTATGATTAAAACTATTTCGTTACAAATGTTTTTTTTCCTCACTAAAAATAAAATAACTTCGTTACAATAAAGTATAATAAACATTATTTCGTTACAATAGATTAAACAATAGTAACGAAAAAATCGTTACATTTGTTTTCCATTCTTCTTACAACAGCCAATTCATTTATATATCAAAAATATTCCATTTCTATTTTTTGTGTACCTGAGATTTTATTACAAATAATAATCTTGAAAACACACATAAATTTAATATTTTGTAACAAGATCAACATGTATTTATATTCACACCAAAAAGTATTACATAGTGTTGAAACCGACAACTCGGTCTCTGTGGAGTTCGGGTCCCTCAGCGAGGCTGAGGGGCGACCAACCCTTACTCCCCCCAAGGGAGAGCTCTAGGTTGAAGGTGTTGGAACTAAAACTGGACCAAGGGCTTAGTGGGGAGGTCCCGCCACATACCCGGAAGTCCCCTTGGAACTTCCCCTCCCAAGCCACTACTAAGCTTGGGCACCACTGGAGCCTCTCCTCACCCCCTAGAGAGACTTGGGGAGGGAGAGAGGGAAGGAGAGAGCTAGCCTAGAGATGAGAGATCTCTCCAAATGGTGCCCCCTTGGTCCTATTTATATGATTCTTGAAGTTGGGCTGCAAATAGCCAGAAACTGGTTTGCCAGATTACCGAAATACCCCTGAATTGGGCTGCGGGTAGCCGAATCCCGCTGTTTTGAAATGCTAAGCGTGGACCACCGGACTGCGAATAGCCAGAACTGGACTATGAATAGCAAAACTGGACCCTCTCCGCCCCAACCTCTTGGGCGAGAGGGGGGGCGAGACCCCCTCCCCCTCTCCGCCCCAACCTCTTGGGCGAAAGGGGGGGGGGGGGCGAGACCCCTCCCCCTCTCCGCCCACCTCCTGGGCGAGAGGGGGGGCGAGACCCCCTCCCCCTCTCTGCCCCAACCTCCTGGGCGAGAGGGGGGGCGAGACCCCCTCCCCCTCTCCGCCCCAACCTCCTGGGCGAGAGGGGGGCGAGACCCCTCCCCCTCTCCGCCCCAACCTCCTGGGCGAGAGGGGGGGCGAGACCCCCTCCCCCTCTCCGCCCCTGCCGCTTTTTCTGCGTGGTTCGATGCTACCAAACTGCCTCCCCGGATCCTTGGGAGTACTCGGCGAATATCGGGGTTGTACACAATCCCTGCTCTTTTCGAGCGTGGCTCACGCTCGGAAAGAAATGTCCAACCCTGCATATTCGACGAGTATCGCTGGGAACCCGATTATCGGTGATATCTCGGAAAATACATAACCTCCCCGAGGGGTCCCTCAACCTTGCCGACTGGTGAGAGCCCGGCTAGCGGAGTTACCTCGGGGGAAAAAACACTTAACCTCCCCGAGGGGCCTTCCTACCCTGTCGGCTAGTGAGAGCCCGACTAGCGGAGCCGCCTCATGGGAAAAAACACTTAACCTCCCTGAGGGGCCTTCCTACCCTGCCGGCTAGTGAGAGCCCGCTAGCGGAGCCACCTCGGGGGAAAAAACACTTACCCTCCCTGAGGGGCCTTCCTACCCTGCCGGCTAGTGAGAGCCCGGCTAGCGGAGCCACGTCGGGGAAAAACACTTAACCTCCCCGAGGGGCCTTCCTGCCCTGCCGGCTAGTGAGAGCCCAGCTAACGTAGCCACCTCGGGGGAAAACACTATATGGCCATCGAGCGGTTCCCGGCCCTGCCAGCTCGGTGGGAGCCTGGTCAGCGGGCCAGCGTCGAGGCTAAGTGCTTTTGAAACATCATGCCATCGAGCGGTTCCTGGCCCTGCCAGCTAGGTTGGAGCCTGGTCAGCGGGCCAGCATCGAGGCTAAGTACTTTTGAAACATCCTGCCATCGAGCGGTTCCCGGCCCTGCCTGCTAGGTGGGAGCCTGGTCAGCGGGCCAGCATCGAGGCTAAGTACTTTTGAAACATCCTGCCATCGAGCGGTTCCCGGCCCTGCCAGCTAGGTGGGAGCCTGGTCAGCGGGCCAGCATCGAGGTTAAGTACTTTTGAAACATCCTGCCATCGAGCGGTTCCCGGCCCTGCCAGCTAGGTGGGAGCTTGGTCAGCGGGCCAGCATCGAGGCTAAGTACTTTTGAAACATCCTACCATCGAGCGGTTCCTGGCCCTGCCAGCTAGGTGGGAGCCTGGTCAGCGGGCCAGCATCGAGGCTAAGTACTTTTGAAACATCATGCCATCGAGCGGTTCCCAGCCCTGCCAGCTATGTGGGAGCCTGGTCAGCGGGCCAGCATCGAGGCTAAGTACTTTTGAAACATCATGCCATCGAGCGGTTCCCGGCCCTGCCAGCTAGGTGGGAGCCTAGTCAGCGGGCCAGCATCGAGGTTAAGTACTTTTGAAACATCCTGCCATCGAGCGGTTCCCGGCCCTGCCAGCTAGGTGGGAGCCTGGTCAGCGGGCCAGCATCGAGGCTAAGTACTTATGAAACATCCTGCCATCGAGCGGTTTCCGGCCCTGCCAGCTAGGTGGGAGCCTGGTCAGCGGGCCAGCATCGAGGCTAAGTACTTTTGAAACATCATGCCATCGAGCGGTTCCCAGCCCTGCCAGCTAGGTGGGAGCCTGGTCAGCGGGCCAGCATCGAGGCTAAGTACTTTTGAAACATCATGTCATTGAGTGGTTCCCGGCCCTGCCAGCTAGGTGGGAGCCTGGTCAGCGGGCCAGCATCGAGGCTAAGTACTTTTGAAACATCCTGCCATTATATTAACCCTCCTAATACATGTGAGAAAACTAGGTACGGAAACAAAACATCACATTACATGGACTTAGGGGTAGAAATAAAAACTAAGCATGGAAACCCACTTGGTCTCTTACTCCCAAGTCTGGTCTTCCTCGACCTCCTCTGGTTGTTGAGGTTGCTGCCTTGGACCCCTTTCCTCCTTCAGTTCCAAGAACTCAGGGCAGGTGGATGTCGTGTGACCCTCCTCCTCGTGGAAGTCACAGTAGGGCAACTTAGCCTCATCCCTTCTTTTTCCTCTTCTTTCCACTTTCCTGGCTCTCCTCCTTCTTCCCCAACCGATTGCCATGGTTTGCTGGGGTGGTGGAGAGGGCGCCTTCGACTCCTGCCTCCACCCTGGGAGGTCAGTCTCTTCTTCCTGGAAGTTGTCCTCCTCCTGGTCGAACTTCCTCTTGGGGGCCTTCACTCTCCCCCCCCCCCCCCTGCTGCCTTGCCTCTGGCTCACTCAGCTTGGCCAGCCTTCTTGTGAACTCCGGGTTGGCCTCCTCACTTTTAACTTCCTCGGCTGCCCTTTCCATCAACTCCTCAAAGGACATAGGAGCTCTTCTCTTGAGGTCCATTTTGAAGAAACCCTCCCGCAGCCCCACCGTGAAGGCGAGCTTGAGGGTGTACCCTGGCACTTCTTGGACGAGGAGAACCTCCTCCCTGAACCGTTTCAGATAGTGAGCCAGCGACTCCTCTGGTTCTTGGTTGATCTTGAAAAGTGCTTCGGCATATTTCTTCTTCTTCCTTAACGTCGAGAAGCGTAGCAGGAAAACTCAGCGTAAGTCCTCGAAGGAATTGATGGATCCTGTAGGGAGTTGGTGGAACCACTCCCTGGCTTTTTCTTTGAGGGTGACGGCGAAGAGCCGACACTTAAACGCGTCAGTCATGGGCACGATGGAGACCATGTCCTCAAACCCCTGTAGGTGCAGGACGGGGTCATCCTTGCCGAAGTAGTGAGACATATCCATCCTTCCGAACCCCTCTGGAACAGGGGCCGAGAGGATCACTTCGCATAAAGGACCTCCTATGCTCGCCCCCCTTTGGAGCTGGGCGGACGGGGTTTGACACCTTCCCATTTGCCTACTTGGGTCTCGGCGAGTGGGGGTCGAGGACCTCCCCACCCGCCAACTTGGGTCTCGGCGAGTGGGGGTCGAGGACCTCCCCACCCGCCAACTTGGGTCTCGGTGAGTGGGGGTCGAGGACCTCCCCACCCGCCAACTTGGGTCTCGGCGAGTGGGGGTCGAGGACCTCCCCACCCGCCAACTTGGGTCTCGGCGAGTGGGGGTCGAGGACTTCCCCACTCCCCCCCCCCCCCTGGCACCTCCTCTCTGGTTGGTTGGTTGGTTGGTTGAGAGGGATCTCACCCTCCTGTCGGGGCGAGACCTCCGGACCACTTCCTCTCCTGCCATCGCCTATCGAGGCGAAAGCCACCTGCAAGGTCTGCAGGACCTCTTGCCTAAAATTTTCGAACATCTCCAACATCACCCCAGCCACCGGGGGCTGCGAGTGACCTGGGTCGGAACTTCCTCCACCTCCGTCCATGGAGCTCAGCTTGAGGCTTTCTTGAATCGGTCACACTCCACGCTCACCGCACCAAAATGTTGAAACCGACAACTCGGTCTCTGTGGAGTTCGGGGCCCTCAGCGAGGCTGAGGGGCGACCAACCCTTACTCCCCCCAAGGGAGAGCTCTAGGTTGAAGGTGTTGGAACTAAAACTGGACCAAGGGCTTAGTGGGGAGGTCCCGCCACATACCTGGAAGGCCCCTTGGAACTTCCCCTCCCAAGCCACCACTAAGCTTGGGCACCACTGGAGCCTCTCCTCACCCCCTAGAGAGACTTGGGGAGGGAGAGAGGGAAGGAGAGAGCTAGCCTAGAGATGAGAGATCTCTCCAAATGGTGCCCCCTTGGTCCTATTTATAGGATTCTTGAAGTTGGGCTGCAAATAGCCAGAAACTGGTTTGCCAGATTACCGAAATACCCCTGAATTGGGCTGCGGGTAGCCGAATCCTGCTGTTCTGAAATGCTAAGCGTAGACCACCGGACTGCGAATAGCCAGAACTGGACTATGAATAGCAAAACTGACGGGGGGGGGGGGGGGGGGGGGGGGGGGGGGGGGGGTGGGGGGGGGGGGGGGGGGGGGGGGGGGGGGGGGGGGGGGGGGGGCGAGACCCCCTCCCCTCTCCGCCCCAACCTCTTGGGCGAGAGGGGGTTGAGACCCCCTCCCCCTCTCCGCCCCCAAACCTCTTGGGCGAGAGGGGGGGCGAGACCCCCTCCCCCTCTCCACCCCAACCTCCTGGGCGAGAGGGGGGGCGAGACCCCTCCCCCTCTCCGCCCCAACCTCTTGGGCGAGAGGGGGGGCGAGACCCCCTCCCCCTCTCCGCCCCAACCTCCTGGGCGAGAGGGGGGTCGAGACCCCCTCCCCCTCTCCGCCCCAACCTCCTTGGCGAGAGGGGGGGCGAGTCCCCCTCCCCCTCTCCGCCCCAACCTCCTGGGCGAGAGGGGGGGCGAGACCCCCTCCCCCTCTCCGCCCCTGCCGCTCTTTCTGCGTGGTTCGATGCTACCAAACTGCCTCCCCCGGATCCTTGGGAGTACTCGGCGAATATCGGGGTTGTACACATAGAGTACAAGTTATTATCATCTCTTCTAAAATAATACAATATTACATTACAACATCAACATGTCTCTAATAAATCTTCCGTCATTTTTCGAAAAATGAATCATCCATCACTTTCTGACTAATGAATCTTTCGTCACTTGTCGGTCAATGCTCGAGCACCCTAAAAATAAAAGAGAGCTAAATTAATAACTATGATATAAAAAGCTAAGTTTTGTCATTCAAATCTACCCAATTGAAATGCTAACGAACTGAAATTCAGACCTGAGGAAACTGGTAATTCCTGAGTCTTGAGACATCAGCTATATATTCGTTTAACGGTGCGGCTACCCATGTCAGATGAAAACTCCTGTAACACAATGCAGTTCATTCAAACATTCAATATTGTGAAAAAACATTACAAATGAAAGGATAATAATCTGAAGAGCTTATAACCTGATCCCGGAAGACAGTCAGGCCTTCTTTAAAATTTAGCTGGAACAGTCACAGTATGTTAATCTAGAGCAAGACAAATTTATTTTAATTATTTATCCTGTGCAGATGCATACCCATTTGCTTAAATCAAATGATTAGATAGGCGTTGACATAAGGTAATTTGGATGAAGCTTGTTAAAAATGATTCGGGAAATGCCAATAACATAATGCCAAGCTTGTTAGCCAAGTATCTAATCCACAACCTTATTGTCATTCTCTCATTCCTACAATTCAATACTAGGGCTTACCTTGCAGATATTTTTTGTATAAAAAAATAAACCACAATGCCTTACCAAACCAATAATACAAGGGCTTACCAAACCAAAAATCAACCATAATGCCTTATTCATCACTTAACATATTTTTTTTGTATAAAACAATCAACCAAACCAATTAATACCAGGGCTTACCTTGCAATTTAGTCCATTCTGACATTACATAGGAAAGTGAATTTCCATAGTCCTTAGCAGGCATAGTGAGCAATAATTTAATGAACTGGCTAACAGATATCAATAAGAGAAATGGGGGCACAAAATATGGTGATTTCACTATTAAAAGCTGCAGCAAGAAGAGAAACTATTAAACCAAACAACAGCAGTCAAACAAAAAGGATCATTTCATCTCACTAGATGAAACTTATAAAGCAAATGTATATCTTGGAGATGGACAAACACAGAATATTGAAGGTAAAGGAACGATACAGGTTCTGTCTACAGCAGTACAAATAAAAACTATTCCTGAAGTACATTTTGTTCCAACCTTAGCCCAAAACCTACTAAGTGTAGGACAACTTGTACAAAAGGGATATGTTGTAACATTTGGAGATAGTAGCTGTGAAATAAAAGTAAGAGATTCAAACACCATAATAGCCTCAGCTTTAATGTCTCCAAATAGGGTCTTTACCTTAGACATTACAAATGTCAGCATGACTGCCCTCACTTGTTCAAAACAAGGTTACAGTTCTCTTGCTTCTTTATGGCATCATAGGCTTGGACATATAAATTGGGATGCAATACAAGCTATGACAAGTAAATCTCTTGTATATGGCCTTCCTCAAGTCCCACTCTTCCTCCACATTTCCTGGTTCACCACCACATTACCAGGAAGACATTCTACACCGTCGCCTTTACCTAGAGGAAGAGTTCCTACATCTATCTTCCACATCTCGCTTTGTTGATTTGCCAGACAACGATACTAGCTACAGTGACGATGAATCATGTGGGTTCAGTATGTCAATGAGCGAAAATGGCAGTACTAACTTATGAAGTTTGGCAAACCAAAGAATAGAGTAACTTTGACCTTCCATTTACATTAATTGTACTGCTCTAAAGCCAGTTGACTTTGCAAGATTTAAGATATCACTAACTGACACTTTCACAACGGGTTCACAACAACCATTCCCGAACTAAACCATAATGCCTAACTATTGAATGAGTGTGCATATAGCAGAATGAGTGTGCATATAACAGAATGAGTGTGCATATAGCAGAATGTGTGCATATAACATAATGCAACAATGGGATAAGTTATTAAAAGTCCCCAGTGCCATAAATATTGAAAATACATACTTGTATTTGAGAGCTTTCCGATCCACGGGCAATATCAACATAAAGATGCCTCCCCAGTATATTAACCAGAACCCTTACATATAAATAAAAGCATTGTCATTGACCATAATGAAGTTGTTAATCTTGTAAAGCCTGAAAATTCAGTCAAAAATAAGCATCAGAATCTTTTAAAGCGTGAAAATCCAGTTAACAATAGGCACCAGAATCACTCATTGACCATAATGCCTTACCAAACATGAGCAGATCAATAAAATGCAAACCTCATGACCAATTACACCAAAAATTGCAGCATACTCTCCATCTGAAGCAGTTTCAGGAGATGCCAATAACATAATACAAGCTATGAAAAGTAAATCTCTTGTATATGGCCTTCCTCAAGTTCCATTCAAAAAAGGAACAGCTTGACTAAGTGGTACCCCTTCATGGCCATTATCAGTAAACAGAATAAGAAGTCCAAGATGCTGAAAGCTGTCCAAAGTTAAACCTGCTGTGCATAACAGAACCATCATTGGGCCTAAAGGTGGCAACAATCACTAAGTATAAGTGTATAACCATAACCGTCATTGGCCAAATAGTCTAACACCCCACTAACAAAACCTACTAATCAGTATATAATCGGCAAAACAGAATCATCCAAGCCAACAAACCAAGCAGATTCCCAAGCTTGGAACCAAAATACTAACAGTCATAAACCAAGCAAAAGTAATAAAATAGTCACAAAGCAGTAAACTAAAAAACTAACAGTCATAAACCATTTGCAACAAAAAAGTGCACCAAAAAGTAAATGGTGTGTGCATCAAAGTCAAGGAATTGCCCCAAATTTTTGCAGAACGAATGCCAGCTGCTCTTTCAGCTCATTTTGTCCCTCCTTTAATCCTGCAATCTCTGCATTGTGTGTTTGAATCAAAGCTTCTTGTTTATCTATAAGCTCTGTTTGTGCTGTTAGACGAGTCGTGGCATCACGCAATTCTTCTTTCGCTACATTCAACTTCTCTTTCAACTGAGTAGTCACATTCAATGTCTTCTTCATTCATTTTGAAGGCACAAACACTAGCCTAGCCCTTTGTTATAACCAGACTTGTTTCCAAGTGCAGTCTTTATAATTTCTCTCTCAGAGCTTATGAGATCACTGTCAGAATCTGTTGTTGTCCTCAGCCTTTCCATTTCACGCTGTAAAATATAGTGTTATAATAGAAACGTATGTTATCACTCAATTTTGCGAAAGTTTCAAATATATTTTGACTTACGTATGCCGCTTCTGCTTTCTCGCTGACAAACACCCCATTCTTCTTATGGGTGTTTGCAAAGTCCTCAACCGGGCTTTGATTAACCTGTATATCAAAAAATATTTGAGAATATGTCATAGTAATCAATAACTCACATGTATTTATTGCATTACCATTCCAGCAGTCGGGAATGGTAGGATTTAGAACCCGACGTATGAGTAAACGACATGTGTGATCTATTATCAGCATTTGTGTACAACCCCGATGTTCGCCAGGAAGCAACCAAAGCTCGCGCTCAAGGAGGCGAGCCAAGAGGGGCGAACCCTGATCTCCGGCGAGGCAGGCCAAGGAAGAGCAAGAGACTGCGCAGGCGAGCGAGCCCAGCGAAGGGAGGGTAACCGGCTCTTTCGGAGCTCGGCGAGGGCAGTACATGCGAGCCCGACCAGTTGAGGAGGGAACTCGCCAGGCGAGCCCGGAACCTCGGGGTACAGTTAGCCACTCTTGGGGTACAGCTAGCCATTTTGGGGTGCGGATAGCCATCCTGGGGTTCGCCGACCCAGGGGGTCGCGAGGGCAGTACATGCGAGCCCGACCAGTTGAGGAGGGAACTCGCCAGGCGAGCCCGGAACCTCGGGGTACAGTTAGCCACTCTTGGGGTACAGTTAGCCATTTTTGGGGTGCGGATAGCCATCCTGGGGTTCGCCGACCCAGGGGGTCGCGAGCTCCGCTCGCGAGGGCAGTCGGCTTGGCCGGGTCACTATGAGCGAGCCCAACCATCCGAGGAAGGGGTCTGCTAGGCGAGCCCGCCTAGAATGAGTGTTGACAATACCTCTGGGGTTCGCCGACCCGGAGGCTCGCGAGCTCCACTCGCGAGGGAGGTCGCGAAGCGGGCTGGCTCGCCCCGTAAAAGTCCTGGAAGGGATTTTTTACCAAGAGCCCCCGGCGGTCTGCACTTAGCCTCTCCAAACAGCGGGGTTTGGCTGTTGGCAGACCAATCCGGTGTGCGGATAGTAAGAATGGACAGCGGGATTTGGTTATTGACAGACCACAAAACTAAAATCTATAAATAGACCTCAAAGGGCACCTTGGAAGGGGACCGGTTCATTATCTTTGAGCTCTTCTCTCCCTAGGTCGCTTTGGTTTGGGCTCTCCAGCTCTCCAAGGTGCCCGAGTCTTAGCTTTGGCTTGGGAGGGGAAGCGCTCAACGATCTTCCGGGTTAGTGGAGGGACCTCCTCGCTGAGACTAGGGTCTTTGTTCTTTGCTCGAGTCGTCAACCTTACCTCTCCCGAGGGACCGGTAAGGGCTAGCTGCCCCTCATCTCGGTGAGGGCCCCGAGCTTCACACGAGACCGAGAAATCGGTTTCAACATTTTGGTGCGGTGAGCGTGGAGCGCGGCTGGTTCAAGAAAGTCCCAGGAAGAGTTATGGCTGGGGATGAAGAGCAGGGCGAGGAGTTCGGCGAGACCCCTCAGGAAGCAATGGCTAGGATGTTCGCGGATTTCAGGAAGGAGGTGCTCGACACCTTGGGGTTCACGGTCACGGCTCTGCGAAGTGAGTTCGCGACCCCGGCACCTCAGGCGACCACTCCCCCAACAGCAGTCGGCGAGAGGGCACCAGGAGGAAGGGCTGGAAAAGAAGTTGCCATTGAACCAGGACATGACAGGGAAGGGCGAGTGCTGTTCGCCAGTCCGGCGAGCCCGTGTTAGCAAGCTCCGCGCCGGCGAATTCGGTGCCGACGAGCTCTGCCCCAGCGAGCGCGACACAGGCGAGCGCGCGCCAGGAAGATGCGACGACAGTCGGGGTGGTTCAGGCGAGCGTCGCCCTCGCGAGTGCGATCCCAAGCTTGGCGAGCGAGCTGGGTCCGCGAGCCGAGCGAGAGAAGATGGTAGGAGGGGGAAGCCCCTTCTGCGAATTAGTGTTGTCTGCACCCGTTCCAGCGGGATTCGGAGAATGGGATAGAGTGTACTACAATGGCAGAGATGACCCAGTTCAGCATCTGCAGTCTTTCGAGGACTCGGTCTCCATCAGGCCGATGTCCGATGCCTTCAAGTGTCGGCTCTTCGCCGTCACTCTCAAGGAGAAGGCCAGGGACTGGTTTCATTCACTTCCGGCAGGCTCCATCTACGCGTTCGAGGACCTGCGCCGAAGTTTCTTGTTGAGATTTTCAACTTCAAAGAGGAGGAAGAAGGACGCTGATTCCCTCTTCGCGGTGAAGCAGGAGTCCAGGGAGACGTTGGCTCAGTACGCGGATCGGTTCCAGGAGGAAGTGCAGCTCACCCAGGAGGTGCCGGGTTTGCACTTCAACTCGCCTTCACGGTCGGGTTGAGGAAAGTTTCTTCAAGATGGCATTGAAAAGGAAGGCCCCCGTCTCCTATGAGGAGCTGATGGAGAGGGTGGCGGAGGAAGTAGCAAGCGAAGAAGCCAACCCAGAGCTCACCAAGAGGCTGGCCAAGCTCAGTGAGCCGGAGGTGAGGCAGCAAGAGGTCAGAAGAAGAGAAGAGCCCCGGCCCCGGAGGGGGGATGGAGGCCGCAGGGTGGAGGAGTGCAGGGGCAAGGAAGGGGTTATGGCCCAGGAAGGGGTAACCGTTTCGAGGGACAATGGAGACCCCCCCAGTTGGGGTGGAGGCAAGGCCCGATGCAGTTGCCTCCCCCACCTCAACAGGCCATGGCAATTGGCCGGGGAAGAGTAAGGGGAAGAGGAGAAGCGGAGGCGGCGGCCGCTAGGAGAAGAAGGAACAGGATAGCAGAGACCGGGGCAAGGGAAGCGGCGGTGCCCTATTGCATCTTCCACGATGTGGAAGGCCACTCCACGGACACCTGTCCGGAGTTCCTGGAGGTGAAGAGGGGCCGAGCACCCGCGCCACCACCGCAGCAGCCATTAAGGATCGTGGAGGTGGAACCTCGGGAGGAGGAGGAGGAAAGATGTGAGGATAGAGCAGATCTGGGGAATAGAGGAGGGATCGGAGTGATCCATGGGGGGGTAGGGGTGAAGGCGACCCGCAAGGCTAGTCTCCATACCATCTACCGCCGGAGCGTAGCGTCAACATCCACCGCTCCACCCCCGACCGAAAAAATTATTTTCACCCAAAAGGACATGCCGAGCTACGAAGACCCGTTCTGCGACGTGCTGGTCATCCAGACGGCGATCGAGAACTTCACCATCTCCCGAATCCTAGTGGACAATGGGAGTTCGGTCAATGTCATCTTCAAGAAGGCATTCGACAAGATGGAGGTGGAGCCCAGAAGGGTGTTGGCCTCGGATGGCCCTCTGTTCGGATTTTCGGGAGAGAGGAAGGAAGTAGAAGGAGGGGTAGGGCTCCATGTGACCCTGGGTGGGCAGTCTCGGAACTGTCGCTTTGTCATAGTGGACGCCCCGAGCAGTTACAGCGCCATCTTCGGACGGCCACTCATCAGCGCGTTCCGTTGCGTCCCCTCCACTTTTCATCAGTGCCTCAAGTTCAACGACGGAGGGGTCCAGGTGCGGGTCAGGGGGGATCCCAAGGTAGCAAGACAGTGCTACGTGATGGCCGTCAACACCATCTCCTGGATGGGAGAAGCCGAGGAGTGGGATAAGGTGATGGAGGAGGTAGCCGAAGCCGGAGGTCTGGAGGTGGCTGAAGAGAAGAAGGGAGGTGAAGTTCATGCCCAGGAAGGGTGGCTGAGATACCCCGGGCGGAGAGAAAGGAAGAAGAGGAGAAGGCCCAGGAGGAAAGGGCGGAAGAGCTGATGGTGTTAGGGGAGGGAGTCGAGGAAGAGATCCCGGCTCCTGCTTGTGCCGAGGAAGAGAAGGCTTGGGGGGAGCAGTCCCGGTTGGAGGCCGTGGACGAGGTCGTGGAGCTCGAGGTCATCACCCGGCTGGGGGTGGTGGAAAAAGTCCAGGTCAGCGGAGGACTCAGCCCAGGAGATCAAGCGGAGATTCTAGCTTGCGTGCAACAGAACGTGGACGTCTTCGCTTGGAGCGCCGCCGAAATGCCCGGGATCGATGCAGATGTGGCGTGCCATCGCCTCAACCTCGACCCCGGTGCCCGCCCCATCCGCCAGAAGAGGAGAGCTATCGCAGACAAGCTAGAAGGGCCCATCCGCGAGGAGGTGGGCAAACTCCTGCAGGCCGGATTTGTATCGGAGATCCAGTATCCAGGCTGGGTCTCCAATGTCGTTATGGTGAAGAAGGGTGGAGGTAAGTGGCGTATGTGTATCGATTTTTCACTTCTTAATAAAGCATGCCCGAAAGATTGCTACCCCTTGCCCAGAATCGACGCGCTGGTTGACTCAGCCGTCGGTTTTACTGTAATGTCCTTCTTAGATGCTTTTTCAGGTTACCATCAAATCCGCATGCATCCCCCGGACATTAAGGACGTTTCCTTCATCACGGGGGATGGATGTTATTGCTATAAGATGATGCCCTTCGGGCTCAAGAACGCAGGGGCAACATACCAAAGGATGATGGATAGGGTCTTCCGCGAACAGAAAGGAAGAAATTTAGAGGTCTATGTCGACGACCTCATGGTTAAGAGCCAGACCTCGGGACCCACCTCCGAGACCTCGAAGAGACATTCGGGACCCTGCGGCGGTACAAGATGAAGCTCAATCCCTTGAAGTGTGTCTTCGGGGCAAGCCGAGGGAAGTTCCTGGGCCATTTGCTCACCCCCACGGGAGTGGAGCCCAACCCGGACAAAGTTTAAGCGGTGATGGAATTAGAGTCGCCGAGGAACCCGAAGGAGGTCCAGAGCCTCACAGGGAAATTGGCTGGGCTCAGTAGATTCCTCTCCAAGGCGGGAGAAAAATGTGCACCTTTTTCAAAGTACTGCGGGGAAACAAGAAGTTCGAATGGACCCCAGAATGCGAGAGGGCCTTCCAAGCCCTGAAAGAACAGCTCACTCAACCCCTCTACTCCAGGGACCGAGACCAGGAGAGGACCTATCTCTATACCTAGGGGTAGGATCCGAGGCAGTAAGTTCCGTGCTAATCCGGGAGGAGGGGAAGAAACAGTTCCCAATCTACTATGTTAGTCGAGTGCTGAAGAAGGCGGAACTCCGATACCCAATCCTAGAAAAGTTAGCCTTCGCCTTGGTGGTATCGGCCCGGAGGCTCCGGCCTTACTTTCAAGCCCATTCAATTAAAGTAGTGACCGACCATCCAAGTGGGTAGAGGTGAAGGCGCTAGCTAAGGTAACCTCTCAGGTTGTAAGGAATTTGTGTGGGGGGAAATAATCTGCAGGCATGGGCTCCCTCTAGCCATAGTAACGGACAATGCGCCACAGTTTGCGAGTGAAGAGTTTGTCGACTTTTGCACTCAGCTCGGCATTGACCTCAGGTTTGCTTCAGTCCACCACCCGAGGAGCAATGGGCAAGTGGAGGCGGCGAACAAGATAATCGACAACCTGCTAAAAAAGAAAGTGGAAAACCTACGAGGAAGTTGGGTGGAACAACTACCCTCCGTCCTCTGGGCCATGAGGACTACTCCGAATACCGCCACCGGGGAGACTCCGTTCAGGCTCTTCCACGGGTCCGAGGCCGTTCTCCCCATAGAGTTCGAGGTAAAGACCCCCGGGTGACCGCTGCATGCGAGGGGGATGAAGAGTGGCTAGAAGGTAACAATGCCGAGCAGAGGCTATCCTTGGACCTGGTGGAAGAACTCCGGGACTTGGCCACCATCAGGCAGGAAGAGGTCAAGAGGCGGATGGCTCGATATTTTGACAAACATATCCGGGTCAAACACTTTCAGAAGGGGGACCTAGTCCTGAAGAAGGTCGATGCGGCCGGCAGAGGGGCCACAGTGGGTAAGCTTAACCCCAACTGGGAAGGCCCATACATTGTAAGCGAGGTGCTCAAGTCGGGGGGGTATCACCTCCAGGATGTGGAAGGGATGCCCCTTGACCGGGCTCGGAGCGGGGATGATTTGAAACGATTCTACCCTTGAAAACTTTTTTTTGTTATCCAATCAACGTCTTACTTTCATCTGTTATGCTTTCGACTGCTGTGGTACTGAGGTTGGAAATATTGGTGCTGGATTGCCCCAGATCGATTCCGCTCCCGGGCTCTCACCTAGACGGGGGGTTCTGGTTGATCTCTGGAGAGGCTGGCAATGTTGGAAATATTGGTGCTGGATTGCCCCAGATCGATTCCGCTCCCGGGCTCTCACCTAGACGGGGGGTTCTGGTTGATCTCTGGAGAGGCTGGCAAGGTTGGAAATATTGGTGCTGGATTGCCCCAGATCGATTCCGCTCCCGGGCTCTCACCTAGATGGGGGGTTCTGGTTGATCTCTGGAGAGGCTGGCAAGGTTGGAAATATTGGTGCTGGATTGCCCCAGATCGATTCCGCTCCGGGCTCTCACCTAGACGGGGGGTTCTGGTTGATCTCTGGAGAGGCTGGCAAGGTTGGAAATATTGGTGCTGGATTGCCCTAGATCGATTCCGCTCCCGGGCTCTCACCTAGACGGGGGGTTCTGGTTGATCTCTGGAGAGGCTGGCAAGGTTGGAAATATTGGTGCTGGATTGCCCCAGATCGATTCCGCTCCGGGCTCTCACCTAGACGGGGGGTTCTGGTTGATCTCTGGAGAGGCTGGCAAGGTTGAAAATATTGGTGCTGGATTGCCCCAGATCGATTCCGCTCCCGGGCTCTCACCTAGACGGGGGGTTCTGGTTGATCTCTGGAGAGGCTGGCAAGGTTGGAAATGTTGGTGCTGGATTGCCCCAGATCGATTCCGCTCCGGGCTCTCACCTAGACGGGGGGTTCTGGTTGATCTCTGGGGAGGCTGGCAAGGTTGGAAATATTGGTGCTGGATTGCCCCAGATCGATTCCGCTCCCGGGCTCTCACCTAGACGGGGGGTTCTGGTTGATCTCTGGAGAGGCTGGCAAGGTTGGAAATATTGGTGCAGGATGGCCCCAGATCGATTCCGCTCCCGGGCTCTCACCTAGACGGGGGGTTTTGGTTGATCTCTGGAGAGGCTACTAACAAGGGTCGAGGGCTATGCTGATTGGTTGAGGTGTTAGAGCCGGAAGGTCTTGAGTCCGGGCAGGCGAAGCCTAAGGTAGCGGGTTGAAATGCTATAACCGAAGAGGTTCAGCTCGCGGGATGCTGTGTCCATGCTCGCCAAGGTTAGGTTCGCCGGGTAGCAACCGCGGGCAGCAACAACCCGAACTCGCGTAATCCGCGAAAAGGGAACCTTGGCGAGGCGAGCCCAGACATGCCTGTTCGCGAGCCCTCCGAGAACACTACCGCGTAACAATTAGCCAAGAGAGGTTGAAAAGAAACCCAATGCGAGGAAAGAAATGAACACAAGCATGATCATAAATGTTAACAAAGAAAAAAACTATCACGAGATCCTTCAATGTTCGGCGGCGATCTCGCCAGCCCAAAAAGAATAATATACATTCACAAGAAGGGAAGGAAAAAGTGAAGTCATTCTGGAAGGTCCTCGCCGTCTTTGCGAGCCCCCAACCAGGGGGCCAAGGCGAAGAGGTCCGGGCAGACGTCTTCCGCTGTGAACTCCATCGCGTCTTCGGCCAGCAGGCTCGCATCCTTGAGGGTCGTGAAGACAAGGTTGGCGACCTCCTGTGCGTCTCGCCGCCTCCTGCTCCTCACTTTCGGCAGCCTTCTGTCGAGGGCCGACTCGCCCAGGAGAGGGGGGTAGCACGCTGCGAACCAGCTCATCCACTCGAGCCTTCAACATCGTATTCTCCAACTCCAGCTCGCCGTTGCGAGCGAGAAGCTTGGTGGCAACGTCGGCATCCTGAGCGTCAAACGAGTTAGGAGAAAGCTAGGGGTCGCGAACGGCAAGGAAAAGAGACCCAAGGATCACTTACCATCTTGCCCTGCATCCCGGCGAGAAGGCTTTCCGTCACCTCCTCCTTCTCTTTAAGATCTTTGATCTCTTCGCGAGCTCTCTTGAGCTCCTCCCGGTACGCGCGGATATCCCTATCCGCCTGCAGATAGCGGCGCCCCGCCATGTGCGCGAGTTCCGTCGAACGGAACTGGGCTCGCATTTCTTCATAAACCAGCTGCCGTGGTCCCATGTCTTTGTAGTCAACGGCGTCCTCGCGGCCATATAAGTCGAAGGAGAGAGAGAACGCCTCCTCCCCGGCCTTACCGAGCTCCACCCAGGAGGGGTGAAGGGTGGAGCAGGAAATCCGGTTGGCAGTGGGGTCCCAAGCGAGCAGGGGTTCGCCGAGGACGTCGGAAACTTTCTCGCCCAGACCGAAGTTTCTGTGGCCTTTGGGTTGGGGGGTCACGGAGGAACTCCCAACACCCTGGTCCGCCGGGGGGTCAGGTTTTTTCGCAGGGGAAGGAGGCGAGCCGTCGGTCTCGCTTAGATAAACGATCGCGCTCCTATCCTTGGTAGCGATGGTCTTTCCCTTCAACTTCTTGGAGGCCGCGAACCCGGTTGACTCGCAGAAGGAGGCCGCTTCTTGCCGGACCCGACGGCGGGAAGGTCGCGGCAAGCCTCTGCCGCTGCGGTTTGCGAGAGTGTCCGCCGTGAGAGTGGTACCTTGCGCGTGCGGGGGGTTGACAGGGATCTCGCGCTCGCCTGTAAAGTAAGAGTGTTATGCAGTGAAGAAAGGAAAGGAGAGTGGGGCGAGATCGAGCCCTACCTTCCCCTTGAGGAACGGCGAGTAACGAATCAACGTTGCGCCGCAGATAGACGGCTTCGAAGTTTTTGCCAGAGAGGTACTGGAGGAGTTTAGCGTCGGCGCCGCTCAGCGAGCTCGGAGGGCGGTAGAGTGGCGTCATCCCGCTGGAGGGGGGTGAAGTGGAGATTGCCGGAAGGGTCCCTTCACTAGAAGGAACTTCTGAGTCCAATAGTGACTCTTATTCACCGCCTCGCAGACCGTGACGTGCTGACATCGCGAAATAAGTAGTCCCGTCTCGAAGGCGCGGAAGGAGAATACCTTGCGGAAGACGAGGAGGCTGAATTCGATCCTCTCCTCCCGCAGGTAACTGGCGAACGCGACAATATCCGCGATCGCATTGGGGTCAACTGGCTCGGTAACACTCCGTAATATCGCAACACCTACAAAGAACGATGAGAAAGTCGCGATAGCGAACGTGAAGCGGCGAGAAGGCCAGACGAAGTACCTGACGAATTTCAGGCCACAGAGGGAGTCGCAACCCATTCTCGAAGTGCGCCGACGGGGATCGCGAGCTCGTCAGCCTCGGTCTCGTTAAAGTAGAATTCTCGCTTGGACAGCGGGCTGAATAGCCCTCTGGGAGATAGCGGTCCCACGGCGAGTTTATACTCCTCGGCTGTGATGTTCGCACAATAGAACTCGTGGGCCTGGAACGCTGAGGCGCCTTTGACCGCCCCTCGCATCTCGCCATCCGCTCCCTGTTGCTGATTCGTCCGCATCAAGTCAGGAAGAGGCAACCTACAAGCAGCGAGCGCGAACACGATCTTGCGAGGACGGAGATGAGCGTAGACGCGAGAAGACAGGAGAAATAAATGCGACGGATAGGAGAATGAATCCGAGCTATTTATAAGAAATTCGGGTGGGCACGGGAATCGAAGCGTCGGGAGTGCGGATAACTGAAATAAAGTTAGTTTTCTGCTCGAAGGGACTGCGGTCTCGCGAGCCAGGGCTCGCCATCGCGCGATAATTGAGTCCCAGCCAAGGCCGGCCCGCGAGAAAAAGGGGTCCGGGCATAGCGTGGCACAGAAGCTCGCAAGCGCTTTGCGAGGGCGATCATATCAAACACAGCGGACGAGCCGAATAAATCACATGCACACCACAGAAATAAAGGGAAAAGTTAAAAATGGAAAGCGATAAAAGGCGAGTCACGACAGACTCGCGAATATTACCATACCGGTTATTGTTCAACAGACGTCATAAAAGAAATACAAGCAAAAGAGTAGCAGAATTAAAAACCCACTGGAGCCTCAGGGGTAGGGAAGCCATTTCCAGCGACCCCGACCCCGCTTGCCCGCACGCGGCGGCACTCTCGGATAATGGTATTCGCGAAGCGCTTTAAACTCGCGCAGGATTAGGTGCGCTTGAATCCTCGCCCCGCGAGATGTGCACGCCGGGCGAGGTAACATCGGCGCGAGGCACCGGCTCCGCCTCGGCGATTAAGCGCGCATTCGCGTCTTCCAACACGGCGAATCTCTCGTCAAAAGCAGCCCGGTCCGCGTCATACCGCTCCTCCAACTCGCGTAACATCATGCCGTGCTTCTGAAGCACCTCGGACACCCGACTCTTCATCCGCACGGGGTCGCCAGGGTCACCCAAGAAGTCTTCGATCTGGCTAGGCGAGGGCGGTGGCGACATCTCCATCCTCCCGTGCTCTGACTCAGGGGGTGGCTCCTGGGATTTCAACGAAGGGTCAGAAGGGCCCGAGGGCGGGCAAGAGTTGGGAGCTCGCGAAAATATGCTGACCTGGCGAGGAGGGGGATTCACGGCGGGGCTTGCGCGAAGACTCCGGCCGACCCTGGAAGTTTTCGCGGAATCCCGAGACGTGGGGTTTCCCCAGTCCAGGAGGGTATACCACTCTCTCCGCGACTTGGGCGCCGTCGAGAAGCGAGCCGCCCGGACTTCGCTTGCCCATCAGACCGAAACCTGGGGTCGCCACGGTAAACCTTAGGCGGGACCGGCGAACTCGCCGGGGTGGAGACTTTCTCCTTGGGACTCGACGATGGAGTATCTGCATAGGCCACCGACGTGTGGGTATCACAGACTTAGGCGGAGATAAAGTAGGATGCGAGTGACTTACGAGGTTGCGAGAGAGGTGCCTGTTGGGACGAAGTCCCGACCCCAACGTCTAGCAACCCCAGCTTCGCGGGGGATGGAGCGCCGAAAGTCGTCAGCGTAAGGCTTGCCAGGCGGTCCTCCGGAGGAGGATTCTGCGAGAAGGAAGGGAATGAGCAAGGGGCCGAATTAAAGAATTTAGACTGAGGATACCTGTTGTGCGAGCACGGTGTTCGGCGGAGGTAGGGAATCAGGAGGCAATGTCATGTCCTCCCCCGGCGACCTCCTAATCGTCATGGCTCCCTTGGTCTGGGGAGAGGTGGCAGGGTTGAACATCCAGGCGTTGCGCTCGGCGGCCCGAGCTTTCGCCATCTCCCTAGAAGCCTTCAGTCGTTCCAACGCGCTCTGCTTGGTGGACATCCTGAAGGAAGAACGATTTCGGCGAGAAAGGAACAAAAGGGAAGGCTTGATCACCACCCTCGGTGGGCAGTATTTATAGCTTCAGGCAGGGGACCCACCAAAAGATTCCCGCCACGTCAGCAGAGTCG
This sequence comes from Dactylorhiza incarnata, assembly GCA_033032865.1. Classification (NCBI taxonomy): domain Eukaryota; kingdom Viridiplantae; phylum Streptophyta; class Magnoliopsida; order Asparagales; family Orchidaceae; genus Dactylorhiza; species Dactylorhiza incarnata. Next base: position 566,473 of record JAWHQI010000581.1, on the reverse strand, counting down.
GCAAACACCAGGGGTTGGATGTATCTTCGCGAGCTTAGGACAACCTCGCGAAGAGCGGGGATTGTGTACAACCCCGATGTTCGCCAGGAAGCAACCAAAGCTCGCGCTCAAGGAGGCGAGCCAAGAGGGGCGAACCCTGATCTCCGGCGAGGCAGGCCAAGGAAGAGCAAGAGACTGCGCAGGCGAGCGAGCCCAGCGAAGAGAGGGTAACCGGCTCTTTCGGAGCTCGGCGAGGGCAGTACATGCGAGCCCGACCAGTTGAGGAGGGAACTCGCCAGGCGAGCCCGGAACCTCGGGGTACAGTTAGCCACTCTTGGGGTACAGCTAGCCATTTTGGGGTGCGGATAGCCATCCTGGGGTTCGCCGACCCAGGGGGTCGCGAGGGCAGTACATGCGAGCCCGACCAGTTGAGGAGGGAACTCGCCAGGCGAGCCCGGAACCTCGGGGTACAGTTAGCCACTCTTGGGGTACAGTTAGCCATTTTTGGGGTGCGGATAGCCATCCTGGGGTTCGCCGACCCAGGGGGTCGCGAGCTCCGCTCGCGAGGGCAGTCGGCTTGGCCGGGTCGCTATGAGCGAGCCCAACCATCCGAGGAAGGGGTCTGCTAGGCGAGCCCGCCTAGAATGAGTGTTGACAATACCTCTGGGGTTCGCCGACCCGGAGGCTCGCGAGCTCCACTCGCGAGGGAGGTCGCGAAGCGGGCTGGCTCGCCCCGTAAAAGTCCTGGAAGGGATTTTTTACCAAGAGGCCCCCGGCGGTCTGCACTTAGCCTCTCCAAACAGCGGGTTTTGGCTGTTGGCAGACCAATCCGGTGTGCGGATAGTAAGAATGGACAGCGGGATTTGGTTATTGACAGACCACAAAACTAAAATCTATAAATAGACCTCAAAGGGCACCTTGGAAGGGGACCGGTTCATTATCTTTGAGCTCTTCTCTCCCTAGGTCGCTTTGGTTTGGGCTCTCCAGCTCTCCAAGGTGCCCGAGTCTTAGCTTTGGCTTGGGAGGGGAAGCGCTCAACGATCTTCCGGGTTAGTGGAGGGACCTCCTCGCTGAGACTAGGGTCTTTGTTCTTTGCTCGAGTCGTCAACCTTACCTCTCCCGAGGGACCGGTAAGGGCTAGCTGCCCCTCATCTCGGTGAGGGCCCCGAGCTTCACACGAGACCGAGAAATCGGTTTCAACAATTTGTCTTGGACCTTTTCTGCAAGCAAACAAAAGTAGTGGATTCTAGTCATTGAATGTGTGATTAATAACATATGTATTAAACAGAATTTACTTAAGTAGTCACATTCACCTTAAAAGTCTCACTTTCAAAGAGATCGCACAACTGACACCAATTCTCGATTGAGATCCACTCAAATGGGCTACTAGCTCTTGGATTCTTTCCTGCCACAATATAATCTTTATGCCTTGCAGATAATCTTCCTCTCCAATGTGTGTAGCTACGTTGAAACGTCTCCTCCATGAACTCTTGCACACTTTTATCTGTTTACCAATTCTTTATCACAAACCATTGCTACAAAAGAATAAATTATTTGGTTATCCCAAACAAATTCACATATATGGTATATAAATATTAATTACTTACACCTAATGCAGCATATAAAGTAAGTTTCAGCTCTTCCCCCAATTCACTCCATGGGTTCAAAAAATCCAAACCCGCATTGTGTCTTACAGTAACACCTATACCATTTGCAAGGTGCTTTGCATAGCGATGCGGCTTCTTAAAACCTTCAGGAAACTCAATCTCAAGTAGTTTCTTGTCCTAACAAAACAAATAAAAGTATGTTAACATATATTAAGTGTATGTAAGTTTTAATATACCTAAATAAAGCATACATTTTCTAGTATTGCTTTCTCAATCGACTTTCCGGTGGTCACCCCACGACCTCTTCTTATAGATGAGCTTCCCACTGCATAATTAAAAATCCTTAATAAATATATGATTCAAGTAAATGATACAAACTTGTGAAATAAAATAAGGTATACTTACTACTATTATCAGAACCCTGTATTGGACTTTCATCATTTCCTTCATTAATAGTGGTATCATCATCATTAATGGTGGCAAATGATCCACTTTGTGATTGCTGCAGATTAGGTGAAGGTGTATTTGGTGGAGGTGAAGGTGTATTTGGTGTAGGTGACATTTCAATAACCTCAGTATTTGTTGGTTTTTCAGCAACAAGCAGTTGTTTTCTGCTCCTTGTCGTAGGGCGCCGTAGAATAACATTTTTTGGAGGCATATTACTGCGAAGTAAATAAGATGCAAACGTTAAACATCACATTAAATTATTTAGAGATATCATAAAAAGGAAGAATTGCATTACAGTTTCGATCTAATGAATAAGAAAAAACTTAACGTACCGTTTGGATTAGCTTTACATGTTATGATCACTGTCGTCACAATATTGCACTAGTGTTTCATCATCCTCATCTATTGACTCATCTCCATCAACAATATTATTAATTTCTTCCTCTTCTTGGATTCTAGTTAGAACTTCTATATTTATAATATCAGGTTCTATATCATCTCTTCCTAGGAATTGCAAGTTTTGATCTTCGGTAGCATATATTAATTCAGTTTCTGAGGACTCGTGTTGTTGAACTATGTTATCATGCATCTCCTCCACTTCTAGGTCAGTGTGTTCCTCTATGTCCCAAAGGTGTCTATGACATACAAGTTGTGCAATTTTTCCAAGGATCGCCGAGTTTTGTGTCATCGACATAGAACACTTGTTGCACTTGGTTTGGAAGAACGAATGGATCATCTTCACACCAACGAGAAGTTATGTCGATGCTCAAAAAATATTTATCTTTATGCATAGTCTTCTTCCCACAAGTGTCAAACCACTCACACCAAAATAATACTACTTTATATCCATGAAGATAGGTCAATTCAACGACCCTACTTAATACTCCATAAAACTCTACCAAGATATTTTGATGTCCCCCACAAGTAAACCACTATTTTGTGTTGTTCGGCGATCATCTCGATCATGTGTATGAAATCGTACTTCATTAACAATACAACCAGAGTAAAATTTTGTTAAGTATGATTGTGGACCATTTGCCAATGCCCATAATTCTTTGGAGACTTCGCCCGAGTTTGTGTGATGTACTCTATTTATCTATACAACATACAATAGGAAGCTAATTAGATAGATGATACTATAAATTAACAATCTTCAAGGGTATCTTCGTATTTGGAGCTTACATGAGCTTGAAACCAATAATGAAACTTCTCTTGATGAGTTTTGTCAATGTTTCTTTCATTTTCATCCATTTTAAGCTCCTCCATGTGCTTACTATTTAAAAAAAAAAGTACATCAAAATTTGTTACAAATTAAGTAAGGAAATTGAGCTCTTTCATGAATCGAACCTTCGAAAATCATCTACTTCGCTACAATTGTTTAATATGAAGTTATGAGCTGCATCTAGATCTTTTTTTAGAAAGTGCTTTGCAACGGCGAAGAGGTCCAAAGGGTCTCACTTTTGATGCAAAAACCGACAATTCACACTCTTGTTGATGCTCCACTGAATCTTCATTTCTATTTTCTTTATTGAACCTTGTTTCTATTTCATTTAGGTACATTGACACAAATGTCAAAGACTCTTTACAATATATCCTTCAGCTATAGAACCTCTGGACGAACGTTATTACGTATGTATCCTTTAAGAGTTTTAAGAAACCTAAAGGAAAAACTCAATGATCATAATAACAAAATTGTTCATTTATGCTATGTAAGATAATAAAGTATAAATGCATAAAGAACAAGTACCTTTCAATCGGGTACATCAAACGTGAGTGAACTGGGCCAGCTATCTTTGCCTCTTTCGGAAGGTGAATAGCCAAGTGAATCATTACATCAAAAAATGCTGGAGGAAATATTCTCTCCAATTTGCACAAAATAATTGGGATATTACTCTCCAACTTCTCGATATGTTCTACCTTTAGTGTCTTTGAGCATAAAATTTTAAAAAAATCTCCTAGCTCGTATAGTGCCTCAACGACATCTGCGCGTAGAAACCCACGAATGCCAATAGGAATTAACCGTTGTAGTAGAACATGACAATCATGAGATTTAAGTCCATAAATCTTCCCATCCTTTACGCATCTTGAAATATTTGACGCATAGCCATCTGGAAACTTGACATTTTTTAAAAATTGCAAAACCTTTTTTTCTCATCGGAAGATAGATTATAACATGCTTGAGGTTTTATTATAGTACTTCCATTTCTAATCAAGTGTAACTCCTTCCGGATGTTAAGGTCTCGCAAATCTTCTCGCGCTTTTTCCGTATCTTTGTTTTTTCCATCAATGTTCATCAATGTGCCCAAAACACTATCACAAATATTTTTTTCAACATGCATTACATCAATGTTGTGTCGTATCAAAAGCTTATGCAAGTAAGGTAGTTCAAAGAAGATGCTTCTCTTTACCCAATTCCCTTCTTCATTGTTGCGCTTCCTCTTCCGCTTGCTTGGGTGTTTTTCCAAATTTATCAAAGTTATGTTCGAGTTTGGTTAAATCTGAAAGCAATTGTGCGCCACTCCACTCCCTTGGTTTTGAACGTCTTTCTGACTTTCCATCGAACAATTTACTCCTTCGATAAGGGTGATCATTATGTAGATAACGACGATGTCCCATGTAGCATATCTTACTTCGAATTCTTTTAGAATCTGTATCATATAAACAAGTTGGGCATGCCCTGTAACCCTTTGTGGTCCACCCAAATAAATTACTAAGAGCTGGAAAATCATTGATTGTCCACATTAGAGCAGCATGCATTTTAAAAGTCTCTTTGGTGTATGTGTCATAAGTCTCAACACCATTCCATAATTCTTTTAATTCTTCTATCAGTGGTCTAAGATAAACATCAATATCTTTTCCAGGCGCACGTGGGCCAGGAATTAATAATGACATCATAAGAAACTCATCTTTCATACCTTTGTATAACGGCATATTATATGGAATTAGCACAACTGGCCACATACTATAAGAAGTACTCATATTTCCAAACGGATTGAACCCATCAGTAGCCAATCCAAGTCTAACATTGCGTGGATCTGCAGCAAAACTGGGATAATGTGCATCAAAACTCTTCCATGCAAGTGAATCTACCGGATGACTCAACGTACCTTCTATCTCTATATGCTTCTCAGTATGCCACCTCATGTCAGCTGCTGTTTTAGAAGACATATAAAGTCTTTGTAGCCTTTGTGTCAAGGGGAAATGCCACAAAACCTTTTGAGCAATTAATTTTCCTTTTCCTTCGTTATATTTCCAACGTGGTTCTTTACACACAGGACACACATCTTTCTTCTCATTCTCTTTCCAAAATAGTGCACAATCATGTCTACATGCGTCTATCTTCTTATAGCCCAAACCTATACCAGAAAGAAGTTTCCTAGCCCAGTAAACAGATTTTGGAATAAGATTACCTTCTGGCATCACGTCCTTTAGCAATTCAAGAAGCATGTTAACTGACTTATCTGACATCTTGTTCATTACTTTGATATGCAGCAGTTTAACAATGAATGCTAACAAAGAGTATTTTTTGCAACCTGGGTATAGTTCACGTCTGACATTACATAATAGACTTGAAAAAGTTCCCGTACTATCTTTGTTAGAATGTTCTGGAAGTTCTGCATCTCCAATCTCATGTATCAAATCAACTAAATCATCGATGGCTTCAATATCATCGTTACTTTCATGACTTTGAGAAGGTCCACTATTGTTACTATTCGAACTGAACACAAAAGAACTAGTCAGTTTAGCTTCTCCATGATGTATCCACTCCTTATAATATCTGTAAAACCCTTTCAAATGCAAGTCTGCTTTAACTTCAATGAGGCTCTTTGTTTTAGTGTTTCGATATACATTGCATGGGCAAAGAATTTTATCTTCAAAGTAAATAGCATTTGCCTGTGCAAACTCTAAAAATAAATCCACGCCTCTAGTATAGGTAGAACTGAATCTATCTGGTTCAGAAATCCAGCTTTTATCCATAGCTAACAAAAAAAGAATGGGATAAGACAATATCAGCAAAGTATGCTATGCTAAATACACTGCACATATAAATTAGATTTTGAAAATTAATGATATTATTAATTACTCACTATTCTTTTAGATATTTTAAAAAGATTTTTTGAATTCTTATACATTAGTAAGATCTAATCACATCCAACCAAGCAATAAATTTAACAGATTATATAAGCTTGTGTTACATATTTTCTAAGCCCTAAGATGGGATGCACATATTGATGTATGAATCACAATCTCAACACAATTTTGACAGGAATCACAGCAATAGTGAGTATGAATAAATTATAGATCGACAATCACTCCACATGTTTCAAGATGTTTGCTCAGTTTGGTTAGATAGTGTTGATGTAGTAGCAACCAATTATTTTACTTCAGCATACACAGGGGGAAATTTGATTTGAGTTTACTCTTGATGTAACTCTTGATTTGTGTTTCTTCTTCATTTTTGTTTAATCTTGATTTGAGTTTCTTCTTCATTTAATAAATAGTCACGTAATGATTTTCAATCCCCCCATATAAAAAACCTACCGCGTTCTAGTTTCGTATTCTATACGGAAATGGCGACGGAGTTTTCGGATGAGTTCTACGGAGAAAGAAAAATACATATTCGCACACCTAATCCATATATCCGCACCCCTAATCCATGCGTTCAGTGACTGAAGAACGCTCACACACACACTTACACAGACATTTTCACTCTACGAGTTTAGGTATACCTCAAGGAGATGATGAAGAACGCTGGATCAAGAACACTGCTGGATCAAGAAAAACGCATGAGAAGAGACGCCGGAGAGGGTATCGTGAGGAGTTGTGCCGATTCGCCGGAGGAAGAAGCGAGCCGCGATCAAGGACGGGATGGGGGTCGAGGGTTTCGAGAATATGCTTCAGGATGAAGGACGGGATGGGGGTTATTAGAGAATATATGTTTATGGAGGGAAATTTCCCTCCAAATAATTCAGCTCATAGTTTTAGGGAATTGTTAAAGGCAAACCTTAAATGGCTATCCGCAAACCAATTTCTATGGGTTATTACGCGCCTTCTGAAAATACGTCTTGCACATGCATTTTTAGGAAAAGTGTTCAACACAAAAATTGTAGATCTCGTCGAGATCTACAACTTTCGTGTTGAACATTTTTCCTTAAAATGCACGCACAAGGCGTATTGCCGCCCTGATCGTAACTATAGCGAATTTTTGAAGAATTTACAAAAATACGCCTTGTCCATGCATTTTTACGAAAAGTGTTCAACACAAAAGTTGTAGATCTCGACGAGATCTACAATTTTCGTGTTGAACACTTTTCCTAAAAATGCATGTCCAAGGCGTATTTTCAAAAGGCGCGTAATAACTCATAAAAATTGGTTTGCGGATAGCCATATTGGGTTGCCTTTAACAATTCCCTAGTTTTAAGATAAATATTTAAGTACGTATGCGCATCAAATTTGGGAGGTGCGGGATCGTATGATTTCGCGATCAATGGTCGAGATGCATCTCCCGCAAAAACATCTGAAATACTTCTTTTATACTGCTTTATCCACCGTGGGATCTCGCAATCCTACGGTCGAATCTGCTCGCGCACCTCCGGGAGGTGCGCATATGTACCCAAATATCTCGCGCACCTCCGGGAGATTGAGCTCATTGAACTCGAGTTCGAGATTGAGCTCATTGAACTCGATCTCGACTCAAAATCGAGATTGTGCATATGTGTGTGTGTGTGTGTGTGTGTGTGTGTGTGTGTGTGTGTGTGTGTGTGTGTGTGTGTGTGTGTGTGTGTGTGTGTGTGTGTGCATGTTGCATGGGGTCTGTGTTTGTGTCTGTGCGTAATCTATATTTGCTTGTGCATGTGTGTGTCTGTATCTGTATGTATGTGTGTTTGTGTGTTTACGTGTATCTGCATGTGTCTGTGTCTTTGTGTGTCTTTGTTTGTGTTTGTGTGTGTGTGTGTGTGTGTCTTTGTGTGTGTGTGTGTGTGTCTGTGACTGTGACTATCTATGTGTGTGTCTGTGTCTGTGTATTTGAATGTCTATGTACGTATATGTGTCGGTCCATGTGTCTGTGTTTGTGTCCATGTGTTTGTGCCTGTATGTGTCTGTGTCTGTGTACGTACGTATGTGTGTCGGTCCATGTGTCTGTGTATGTGTCCATGTGTCTGTGTATGTGTCCATGTGTCTGTGTATGTGTCCATGTATCTATACAAGTCTGTGTCTGTGTCCATGTGTTTGTGTCTATGTATCTATGTCTGTATGTACACGTGCTTGTCTGTGTCTATGTATTTGGGTTGTGTGTGAGTGTTTGTCTGTCTATGCATGTTTGTCTGTGCTTGTGTGTGTCTGTGTTTGCGTATCTATGTGTGTTACACCCCAGTATGTGTCTGTGTCTGTGTGTTTGTGCGTGTTTGTGTATTTAAAGCTCATGTGCACTGTCGGGCAATGTCGAGGCGGGGATATTGTCGAGCGGGGAACATGGGCCTCATGTGCACTGTCAGTTGATCGAGCTCCTGAGAGCGGACAAAATTGAGTGGGGGTAATTCTTATTTAAAAAAAAACATAAATCTTATTTAAAAAGTAAATTTTATTGAACAACACGTTGTATTTATGATTTGATTTGACATGTATTTATGAATTCCATTACACATTTATTTTCATTAAATTAAACCGCGTGTCATCCATCAATCAAAAAGGCAATTGTTAACCGCACTCCAGTTTTGGCTATCCGCAACTCATGATTTATATGAATTATTACGCATTTTTTTGGATATACGCCTTGTACAAGCATTTTTAGGAAAAGTGTTCAACAGAAAAGTTGTAGATATCGTCGAGATCTACAACTTTTGTGTTGCACATTTTTCCTAAAAATGCATGCACAATGCGTATTTCCAAAAAATCGTTATATATATATATAGTTACACCCATGTTTCAATTCGGGCGGCAATACGGCTTGTGGGTGCATTTTTAGCAAAAGTGTTCAACACAAAAGTTGTAGATCTCGACGATATCTACAACTTTTGTGTTGAACACTTTTCCTAAAAATGCATGTACAAGGCGTATTTCTAAAAAAACACGTAATAATTCATATAAAAGGGTTGCGGATAGCTAAAACTGGGGTGCGGTTAACAATTGCCTATATATATATGACATATATTTTCATTAAAACGATAGCTCCCGAGCAAAAAACGTGTGCGCTGACAAATTTATTTATTCTTCCGAGCAAAAAAGATAGAGCTAGCTAATGCAATGCGCGTCGCGACTGAAAAAATGTGTGATCCTTATTTTTATTCAAAAATTATATCTATATTATATAAAGGAAAACTTATAGGACCATTTGAGGCTCAAATAGAACCGCAGATTGAATCTCAGCCGTTCGATCCCGGTGATCTGAGCTGCAAATATCCATATTCGAAATTACTTGGCCTGCGAATAACAATATAAGATTTTTTCAGCCTCCTCTCCTCCCGATCAAAACCTGATTTCACGACTCCCCCCTTTGCCGTCCGCCGCCGCCGCCACCGGAGCCACCGCCGGCCTGACCGGACCCCACCGCCGAGGTCACCGGACCCCGGCGAACTCGGCGGGGTTGGTCCGGCGGCGGTCCGGCGGCGGTCCGGCAGGGTCACCGGCGGCGGTGGCCCTGACCGTGAGGCCCAGATCTGGGCCTCACGGTCAGGGCCACCGCCGGCGGTGGACCTGACGGACCGCCGCCGGACCAACCCCGCCGAGTTCGCCGGGGTCCGGCGACCTCGGCGGTGGGGTTCGGTCAGACCGGCGGTGGCTCCGGTGACGGCGGCGGCGGACGCCAATGGCAGGGCAGCGGACTTCGTTTTAAAAAAAAATCTGTTAAAAAAATTATAACGGTATATATATAAAATTATAAATTACATTTAATATATATATTATAATGTATATATATATAAAATTATAAATTACATTTAATTTAGATATGATATATATAACTGATAATATTATATGTATAATATATATTCAATTTCATTTTTTTTATTAAAAAAAGAAAAATAAAAATAAATTATATATAACTGCGTGCGTGCACGGGGGGACCCTGTGCACTGTCACTCGAAGGCCGTCGGTTGCGGACGAAGGCCGCCGGGTGCGGGCGAAGCCCGCCGGGTGCGCGTAAAGTACTGTCGCGCGGAGCACGGGGGGCCCCCCGTGCACTGTCACTCGTTAATATATATGTTTTAAATTTTTTGATTTGTTTTGTGCACATGCAATTTTATGGAGGGAAATTTCCCTCCATATAATTCATTAATGTGAGCCCCGCGCGACACATGCAACACGTGCGGGGCTCAAGCACAGACACATGCACACACAACACGAACACGTGCAACGCGCGCAGCTGCGCGCACACATATTCGCGTGCGCGCGAGAGTGCATTTGCGTGCGCGCAAGAGTGCATTTGCGTGCGCGCAAGAGTGCATTTGCGTGTGGGCGAGAGTGCATTTGCGTGCACGCGGGTTCGTGCGTGATTTTATTTTAATTCCAAAATTATATTAAAAAATTAATGTTATATTAATTTGCATTCACTTTTACATTTAATATATTTTTAATTTTTAGTTTTGTTTTGTTCAAAATTTTATGGAGGGAAATTTTCATCCGTATATTTCATTCATTCATGTGAGAGAGAGATAGAGCTGCATGGGAGAGAGGCAGAAAAACTTTTATAAAAAGTTAAAGATTTATAAAAACTCCCGTACGCGCAAAAATACATGTCGCAATAGTACTACATATCTGCGACAGCCACGCACGAATGTTTGCGAGCTGTAGGAGTACTGTCGTCGCGTTAGAGCACTATCGAGGCGGGGTATACTGTCGCGCGCATACAAATTTTTTTTTTCAAAAAAAATAATAATTCAAAACTTTGATAATAAAATTGTACAAAAATTGAAAATAAAATATGATATATTTTTTGTAACAAAACTTTAATAATAAAATATTACTATTAGTAAGGACAATGTCTTTGTCACAAAAAACTTTCATGATGTGGTTACAATTGATACTTATTGCGAGAAAAGTTTTTTATTTGTAACGTAACATTAGTGTTATTACAAATACTTATAGTTATAGTAACGAATTAATTATTATTGTAACAAAATTTAAAATATTCGTTACAACAAAGTTATTTTTTGTAACAACAAAAAAACTTTGTTACTAAATATAACTATTAGTAACAAACTGTGTTTCAGTTACATTCCAGTCCTTACAACAGGTGCAGTTTGTTGTAGTGAGGTGTCAATTATTGACAGGATAGTTTTGGGCATAGAGAAGCTGGTTGCAAGTTTCTTCTCAGCCAACAACATTTCCTCAAGGTCCTTAATGACCTTGTTTTTATGTCCTAATTCAGCATTCTTAAGCCTTATGGATTCCTTGAATTTGTCAACTTCTTTGCTCATAGCAGCCAACTTCTCAGTTGTCTCTTGGAGCTTGGATTGGACAGGCTTTAAGGAATCTAACTCCTTGGTCTGGACTTTGAGGAGTTTCTTACAACCCTTGAAGGCTTTCCATGAGGCTTTATATTGCCTTATCAGTTCAGATTCAACTTCATACTGGGATCTTGAGGCTGTGCTGTTGGCAGCAGACACATCCACATCATCATGCAAAGAATCTGTTGCTGATTCAGAATCAGAGACAGATAGAGAAGTTTGGTTATTTACCTTTCCAGGAGAGTTGTCATCCTAGTTGCCTTCATTGATGGCCATTAATCCAATAAGTGCCTCATCCTCAGTCCCAGAGGAGCTTGAGTCAGAGTCACTCAATGTTTTGATCTTCTTGGCCCCGAACCCTTTTTCAGAGTTCCTTTTGCTCCTTGAGCTTCTTCTGTCTTCATGATTTCTTGACTCCTTCTTCTTAGCGGGGCAGTCAGCAGCCATGTGACCTGTTTTGCTGCAAGAATAGCAAACAGTATTATTTAAATCATGTTTACTAGAGTTGGATATGTACCTTTCCTCCCTGGGAGCTCTGGATCTGTCACGATAGCCAGATCTTCTGGAGCCTGAGGAGGAGTTTCTATGACCGTCCCTCCTCCTTCTGTGTAGCAGCTTCCTGAACTGTTTTGAGATGAGGGCCACCTCTCTATCAGTATCATCAGACTCAGAAGAGTTTGAAAGTGAGGTTTAGTTCTTATTTATCTGTTAAAACTCTTGTTTAAGTTTGCTTTCAAAATAAATGATATATATATATAAATATATAGTGTGCTGTTTTCTTATTGAGTAATAAATCCAAACAGTTAAAGTGCAAATAAAACACAACACATGTAAAGAAGTAAAACAAAGCAAACAAGAATCAAACAATCCAGATGACACAAGATGTATAGTAGTTCCCCTCAACCGGGTACATCTACTCTTCTACCCACTGGTAGGAATCCACTATAAGGTTGTTGATAAGGTGCCCTCACACCAGGTGAGTTGTTGATAAGGTGCTCTAACCAAACTGCAGGTTTTTGCTAAGGTGTCCTGTCACCGAGAGTTAACTTTTGAAGGGAGTTATAACCCTGTACAGGAAGGGGTAAAGTAAGGAAAGATAAAAGCAGAAATTAAATTGTTCTTCTCTGTATAAGAAGACTTTTGAGGATCCTGATTTGAAGTTGAATGGATCTTGATGAAGATGTTTGAAGAGCTCCCCCTGTCTTATGAGAGTTGATGACAGTTCTGGAGCCCTCTTCTCTTGATTGTACAAACACTTCTTTCTTCCTAGGCAGAGATGATCCTGAGCAAAAGGTTATGATTGGTGTCTCAGGATATATGTAATCTGCAAGAAGATGTTAAAAAGACAATATGAATTTTCTCTTTTCTGTCGTGTGTCTCATTTTGTGAGTACTACTCTGTTTCTTTTATAATCTGAGAGCCTTTGCTCTTAATTTGAATTCTTCTCTTGGGAAGAAGGAAAGAGCTGAGGTCTCCATCAATGCTTTGACTCCTCGAGAAGATAACCTGCCGTTTCTTTTTATTAAAGTTGGTGATCTGCAACGGCTAATAGTATTGATTGATCTGCAACGGCTAAGAGGAATAGTCAAAAGATAGAAAAGAAAATATAAAATAATTTAGAGAGAGATTCGTCGATCCCCGCTTGATATTTGTCGGGCTGTGCTCGCCATCTTATGTACTGAGCAATTGTCTTTATCTTGGAATTCGTAGACCGCTGAAATGGCTAGATTGAGTTTGCGAGTGCCGTTCAGAGAATGCCTGGCCGCTCCAATTGTTCTGACTGCATTCGTCGAGCGCCGTTCGCTATTTGTCGAGCGCTATCTGGCTATTTGTCGAGCGTCGTTCGACATTCGTCGAACGCAGAGAACTTATATTATTTGCTTAAGTATATTCTCCGATTCGATCGCATCATATTTAATTTATATTAAATTAGATTGACCTAAATTATTAGATGACTTATTAACAAAAGGATGGATCCAAACTCAAATCAAAAGCTATGGTTCCAACAGAGTTGGCTTCTGATTCTTCACTACTCTCAGATCTGTTCTGAGTAGCAGAGGTCTTGCCCTTGGATCTTCTGGTGCTCTCAGCCTTTAGAGCCATCGATCTCTCTTTTGAGCTCACCTTTGAGCTTTCTTCTTCACCCTTCCTGGTGTTGAGCTGAAGTTCATGAGACAACAACTTCCCATATAGATTCTTGGGCTCCATGATGCCCAGCTGACCCATCTCTCTGATGGCACAGATCTTGATGTCCCATTCTTTTGTGAGGGATCTGAGAAACTTATCATTTTGATCAGAGTTTGTGAACTCTCTTTTGTAGTTTCTCAGATCATTCACTATCTTGAAAAATCTCTCATAGCAGTTGGAGATTGTTTCATTCTTGCCTTGTTTGAAGGCCTCATACTCCTGGTTGAGTAGGGATTTCTTGTCATCCCTTACCTCTTCAGTACCCTCCATATATACGATCAGGGAGTCCCACATCTCCTTGGTCGTTTTGCAGTGAATTAGGTTCTGGAGGGTTGAGTCATCAATGGCACTTACAATGATGTTTTGTGCCCTCTTATATAGACCTGCCAAGGTCAGCTCGTCCTTGTTAATGTCTTCATATTTATTTACCACCTTCTTTGTTGGATCAATGGCGGAGGCAGTTGTAGGGATGAAGGGACCCTGTTGGATTGTCAAGTAAATTCTTCTATCCGCTGCCTCCATGAAGAGCCTTACTCTTTCCTTCCAAATGGGAAAGTTCTCCTTTGTGCAGATAGGGAGCTTCATGGCTCTCATTTCCCGATTCTGATCTCCACCGGCCATGGTGAGTCGTTCCTGATCTAGATCAGATGGTTAAGTCTTCTTTTGATCAACCTCCCTCTGATACCACTTGTTAGGGATGGAACGTTCACCTAGAGGGGGGGGGGGGGTGTTAGGTGATCTTGGTTCTTTTCGAATTATTAGCGTGAGTTATGAATATTCAAGCACAGCACAAAATTATCACACAAATAAATCACAACAGACGACACAAGATCTATAGAGGTTCATCAAGACAGGGTGTCTTGAGTAGTCCTCTTTCCCTCTGTGCCTACCTAGCAGTGTGCTAGGCTCGGCAAACTCCGCCAAAAACTTCAGGCCCTCAAGCCTTACAACACGGACCCGCAAGTCCCAACAGCCTAGGCCCTCAAGCCCCTACTGCCCCCGAGCCCGCAAGCTCGACACTCAGGACCTCAGGCCCTACACAACACAGACCCGCAAGTCCTGTTCCTACAGCCTAGGCCCGCAAGCCCCTGCTGCACTAGAGTCCTCAAGCTCGACAAATCGCACCCGCAAGTGCACTACCCTGGCCCTCAAGCCTCACTGCTCTCCAGCCCTCAAGCTAGACAAACTCAGACCCGCAAGTCCACTGCCCTGGCTCTCAAGCCTCACATCTCTCCAACCCTCAAGCTAGACAAATAGGCCCGCAAGCCTTACAAGAAATTACAGGAAAGTAAATCGTTTCTTCTGCCGGATGAAGATAGGCAACTTAGTCTGATGAAGATTGGCTTCTTAACGTTGAAGAAGATTTTTCTGATTCAGATCTTTGACAGCGCAGTTCTTCTTCAATCTCTTCTCTTAGCCTGATGAGAAACGACTTTCTTTTTAGTCGATGGAGATGACTGATTCTTGCGAGAAAACTTGTTGAAAGTTCTTATTTTTCTCCTTCTTACTTTACGCCGCTTTTACTGTTCTATTAGAGTATGCGTAAGTTCGTTCTGATGATTAACCTTTTAGGGCAACCTCATGAATCCTTTTATAAGACTGCTAGGGCTCCAACGGTCTTCTGAAAAAGGTTTCTTTATGTGTCAGAGCTCCATTCCTTTTGATCACGCGCTGATAGCTCCATTCCTTTAGAGCATGCGCTGATAGATCCATTCCTTAAGTGCACGCGCGGATTGGACAATCAGGCGGCAGCATTAAATGCAGATTGCGCGTGTGCAACTTTTGAATCTGTCTCGACGATATTTCCATTGTTACGACGACATGGATAATATCTCGACGACAGGACTTTGTCGATGCTATGATCGTTGATAGACCTTCAACTCTTCTTGCTTCTGCCTTTTAAGCTGGTATCTCGACGATACGAGGTCTCCGGGCTGTTCTGCATCTTCAACAATATTCTATCTCTGACTGTGTCGTCGCAATCTTCTTTCTTGTAGACTGTCGTCATAATCACGTTGTTCTCTCGACGACATGAGAAATATCATGTCGACAGACTATGCTTTAGCGGCTGCTTGTCTTCAGCTATCTTTCTTCAGTCTTCTCGACGACATGCCTTCTTTACGACGATGACCAGAGCCATCAGTCACACTTAGCCTTTTCAGCGACAAGGCTTCCTTACGACGATATCTATTCTTCTCGACGACAAGGCTACTTTGTTGATGTCGACGATGCTGAATCTTCTAGACGACATTCCTTTCTTTGAAATCTTCAAGTCTTCTCTGCGTTCGACGAACAACATTTTTCGTTCGACGAACTTCATTCTGCGTTCGATGAATTTTGTTCTTCTAGCTTCCTGAGATCTATGAGCTAGAGAAGAGATCAAATACAATGTGAAGTTTTCTTGACCTGGTGACTTCTTCAAATCAGGAATCATGTGGGCAAGATTCCCAACACAAACAGTTTATAGATTTCTAAAAGAGTAAAAGCATATTACAACTACTCAAAATGGTGAACTATGGTGAATCATCCTGTCACGCATGCGGAGAAAGTAAACTAAGCGCTGAGATGAGCATTGCTCACGATTGGGGTGCAGGACAAACTCCACCGAAATCCATCGGTGTCGGTGACCATAGGCTCGCCCGGACACATTCTCTCCACGACACTAGATTGGTTCATAGCGTGAGTCGGTAGGGATTTAGGTTTTAAATGGGGCTTGGGTTAGGGTGAGGTAAACAAAGATAAACATGGAGGCTAAACACACCTAACCCAACATGAGCATAAGGTAGAGCTACCCGCATGACTATAAATAAACAAATGCACCACACCCCCAGACTTGGACTTTTGCAACATAGGTGTGTGCACTGCCTACTCCCAATACATAATTTTTCTAAATGATTTTCAATAACACTCAGTTTTTCTTTTTCTCTTTTTTTAATCATTTTTTTTCTATCTTTCTTTTTCTTGTCTTTTTCTTTCAGCAAATTTTTCAAATGAGCATAACCACAAATTCACATAATAAACATCACAATCAACACCCCCCAAAATGTAAATAAAACTAAAACTAAAGCTCAGATTTGGGTGTGCGACTAGGTTAGGCTTTTAAGCTTTGGTGAGATATATGCGGAGCTGAATCAATGAAAGCGGAGGCACAAAGGGGCTACCAAGGGTAGATGATAAGAATGAAATAAAAAGTTCAACCGGGACAAAATAATGGCATACGTCATTCTCACGCACTAGAACGATCCTATGCCAATGCTTCAAGAATCGCTTGGGGCAAGTTCTAGCCACCGAAAAAGATTCTCCTTTCTCCCGACTCAAGCAATACGAGTCTAGCGATCGTTTACACACATCCATATGCTCCCGTTTGATTCACACCGGATTCACCATTTGAGTAGAGTAAACAACATTTACACTAATATAAAAATATAAAACTACAAGTATAAAAAGAAGTCTAATCTACACAAATTTCTATACAACCGAGCACTTGACTAGGAGCACTACTGGAGTCAACATTTTACTCCTCTACATAGTTCTAAGCCAGCACCTAGACTTTCCCAAATATGCAGAAGAATTAAATTCAACTCAGAGCACGCATACAGATGAGTACGCGCTCAAGTGGGTGCTGTGATGTGTAGTGAAAATACAACAAAATAACTGAAATAAAAGATTTTAGCATGCTATGCAAGAGTGCACGAAAATGGGCATAGAAAATGGCTCTCCCCCAGGCTTAAACTAAACAATCTAACACAAGATATAACCATTAATTTCAAAATGAAGTCTAGGGAAAGAGAGTACCCAATGCTCAACAAGTGAGCATACCAGAAGACGCATGTAAACCAAGACAAAGTTGCAGCATCCCCATCCAGAAAATGAACCTGCAGGAGTGAGCTCTGCAAAAACAAAAGAAAGTAGACAAACTAAAAAGAAATGCAACTAACTAAACTGACAACATAAAAAATGCAGGAAAAGGTAAGGTAACTATTGGGGTTATTGTCCTCCCAGCACGACTTATTCAAATTTAAAACAGTTCTAGCTAATGGGTCTATGAAAAGAAAAGTGCACAGGTAACTGTTCTAATATCTGTGTCGGTAACGGGTACCGATACGGCGATAAAACAGTTACCCCTCTACCTAAATAAAAATACATGCTATTCACAGGTAGAGGAAGCAAAAAGTAAGAAGTGGAGGAGGAAGGCTGGTCCTCACTCGTCTCACCACAAATTAAATCCTTGCCCAGTAAGATGTCATCTCCAGGGAGGCAGCAGGAGGAGAAGGCAATGAGTGGAGCTTCCTCTACGGAGGGGGGATCAACCTCCTCACATAAGAGGATGCTCTCATCATTGACTTGAGCATCATGCTCCAAGTCCTCCTGGGGTACCTGTGAAGCCTCAACCTGCACAGGCTCAGATAGAGAAAGGGGATCAAGAAATAAACAAGAAGAAGAATATGAATAAAAATCAATCGGGGGAGTGATCCCGATCTCACTCCCATCAAGATGGGAAAGTAAAATAATCTCAGCATCATCGACAATGCTGCAGGGCTCAGTAGGTTCATCAGTGACCTCCTCCACGATTTGGACTTCCTCCACCGGTGCTGAGGTAGAATCCTCATCACCTTGGAAAATATCCTTGATGAGTCCTGATCATATACACTTTTATGGACTCATCTGGGCCATTTATTTAGTCAATTCACCGCAGTATAGCCTTGTTATAGCTTATATTTGATAATCCATGCTAGGTGCACATCTAGGCCCACTTTGGTGTGATTTTCGTGCTTATTGTCATTAGTAGTATTCATGTGCTGTTAAGTGCCACTTTCAGTGGCTAGATCTGTGGTTGTGCGGGAATAGGAGTCGTGCAAGTGTTCCCGGTGCAATTCTGCACAGGAACACTGCGCACGATCGCTGGTTCTATTGCGCACGACCACTGGTCGTGCGCCACTGATCGTGTGCACTTAACCCTTTTTCACGAGTTCTGTTTGGTGCAGTGCGCACGACCACCAACGCCAGTGCGCACGACCACCGGTCGTGCGCCACTGCTCGTGCGCACTTATCATTAAAATTCTGAGTTCTGTTTGCTGTATTGCGCACGACCATCAACGCTAGTGCGCACGACCACCGGTCGTGCACCATTGGTCGTGCGAACATTTTATTTTACAATTTCTGTCTTTGCAGGCTCCGTCCAGGCAGAGCGCACGATCACATGATTCTAGTGCGCACGACCACTGGTCGTGCGCCAATGACCGTGCGCACTGTTTAATTCCAGCGCCTATAAAATCCGCTGCTCGCGATTTAGGTCAGATTGATCGCCTTCTTCCGCCGTTTTCCGCCCAGTTCCGCCCAGATTCGCCCCTCCATTGCCGCCCACCATCTAAAGGTGCTCCGGGCTTGTTCTTCACGCCAATCTTGAGCCGGAGTGTCCTCTCGGCCTCCTCCTTCATCCAAGAGCTCCAAAGGAAGATCTAGCCGCCATTACCATCAAGCAAGAGGAAGTTTGCAACCTCTACCGGATCGTGACACGAAGAAGACGGGTCCATTGGAGAGTCGTGACAGCTCTCTCTACCCCGGACGTAGTTGCAGACCGAGCTTGGACACGGATTGACAACCCGGCGATTCCAACCGTGAATCTACAACGAGCCTTCGGATTCGGTCGATTTCTTGCCTTATTCTTCTCTTATTGATTGTTGTAATAGCTAGATCTATATATTTTGATGAAGTTGCACTTAGACTTGCTTCTATTTATATAGATTTCATGTTTGTGTGAAATGTTTTTGTGGTCTATGTGTTTATGAGGAGCGCCACCATCCATTTTCCACTTCACCACCGCGTTCGTGTGCCGCACTAGCAATTGCTAGTGGCGTGCTTGTCGAAGAGGTGCTTGCGACCCTCACTCCGCTAGCCTTCTCGTCCATCCGCCTATCGAAGCGTGGCATCGCGACCCGTATTCCATCCCGCCTAACGAAGCAGTGCGCTCAAGGCCTGCACAGTTCGACTCCGCTTGCCTACTCGTCCATCCGCCCTTGCGACGCAGCGCGCTCAAGGCCTGCCTAGTCTCCATCCCGCCAAGCGAAGCATTGCATAGCGGCATTGCATAGGAGTAGTTGATAGCTTTTATTTTATTTTCCAAAAGCCAACCCAACTCCCCCGCATTCCATCCGATTTAAGGGCTTCAATCTCAAGTCCTTCCTCAAAACCTAACTCCACCTTACTATGTTCCTCAAGAGACCGACACTCGGGGATTTTCCCCATTATTATTACTTGCGCGACCGGTGCACTTGCCGAATCATCGCATCAAGTTTTTGGCGCCGTTGCCGGGGAACACAGTCGTGTGAGTTTTCTGGAGAGGGAGAATCTGAGAGAGAAGCCCTTCCATTTGTTTATCGCATCTTTTGTTTTATTTCTGTTCTCTTTATTCCATTTTCTTGTTTTATAGTAGGTTGCTTTAGTAAATTTTTGTTAGGTGTAGTATTTCGCACAATACTGTTCTTCTTTTTGAATCGTTTATCTTTGCACTATGTGGGCACATCTCAATTTTCGTTGTCGTTGGTGTGGAGCTACCTCCCACTCTAGTGATGAATGCCCCACAGAGAACAGTAGGCATAATTCTTATAGCCCAGCATATGGAGCACCGACTTCGTCTGGTACTCCATATGGTGCGCGTAAGTCTTATGGCTACTCTGCCGAGCCTTTACCGTCTTACTTCTTTTCGGCTTCAGCCCCCGCTGTGCCAAAGAAGCCCGCAAGGCAGTGCCGGTTTTGTCGGAGCACTGATCATGTCTTGAAGGACTGTGCCGAGTATCTTCGCCAATTGGATGAGGATGACGAGCCGGATATCCGAATCGTCCCAACTCCTAACTCTGGCGGCACACCTTCAACATCCGGTTATGTGTCTTTGTCACCTTCACATCTTGAAGGGAATGGCATGGATATGGTCACTGGATGTGCGGCTGATCTATGCACCGACATTGCTGAGCCTATTCTCCATGTGCATCCACCACCTCTAGTGGATCTGATTCTTTGTGAGGAATCGGTGCTCGACTTTTATCCGAGCACTACTCCTCTCCCTGTTGTGCATACTACACTCGTCTCTGACGAAATTGTTGATGATGTGTCGCAGGAGGAGGCGGTTGATCTGAGTGTTGTGCTTATTCCTATGGAGGAGGACAACCTTCTAGGTGAAGAGGAATTTTCCTCAGCACCGGTGGAGGAAGTCCAAATCCTAAGCCTGGCCACCGTTGATCCCGCCGAATCTTGTAGCACTGATGACAATGCAAACATTATTTTACTTACCCAACCTGATGGGAGTGAGACCGGGATCACTCCCCCGATTGATGTTTATTTATGTTCTTCGTCTTCTTTATTTCTTGATCCCCTTTCGTCATCCGAGCCTGTGCAGGTTGAGTCTTCACAGGTATCCCAGGAGGACTTGGAGCTTTTTGCTCAAGTCAATGATGAGAGTATCCTCTCATGTGAGGAGGTTTATTCCCCCTCCGTTGAGGAAGCTCCACTCATTGCCTTTTCCTCCTGCTGCCTCCCTGTTGACGATACCTTGCTAGGCAAGGATGTGTTTTGTGAGATGAGTGAGGACCAGGCCTCCTCCTTTTCTTACATTCTCTACCCTCTACCTGTGAGGAGCAGGTATCTATATTTAAGTAGAGGGGTGACTGCTCTGTCTCCGTATCGGAACCCGTTACCGATGCGCATATTAGAACAGTTACCTGTGCATTTTTCTTTTCATAGGCCTATAAACTAGAACTGTACAAAATCTGAATAAGTCGTGCTGGGATGACAATAACCCCAGTAGTTATCTTACTTTTCATGCATTTTATTTTATTCAATCCTGTTTAGTTAGCTGTAGTTTATTGTAGTTTATCTTTTTCTGCTTCTTTTGTTTTGCGGAGCTGACCCCTGCAGGTACTTCTTCTGGATGGCGGATGCTGCAGCTTAGTCTGGGTTTACACGCCAATCTTCTGGTATGCTCACTTGCTGAGCATTGGGCACTCTCTTCGCCTAGCCTTTTCTGATTTTCATGTCATATATTATGCGGATTGTTTAGTTTAAGTCTGGGGGAGAGTAGTTTTGTTTACCCGCTCACGTGCACTATTGCACTGCATGCTAGAAGATTCCATTTAAAATGTTTTGTTTATTTTCATTGCACACCACAGCACCCACTTGAGCGCGTACTCGTCTGTATGCGTGCTCTGTAGTGAATTCAATTCTTCTGCTTATTTGGGAAAGTCTAGGTGATGGCTTAGGACTATGCAGCAGATTAAAATGTTGACTCTAGTAGTGCTCCTAGTCGAGTGCTCGGTTGCATAGAAATTCGTGTAGATTAGACTTCTCTTTATACTTATGGTTTTATATTTTTTTTACTAGTGTAAATGTTGTTTACTCTACTCAAATGGTGAATTCGGTGGAATCAAACGGTAGCATAGGGATGTGTGTATACGATCGCTAGATTCGTATTGCTTGAGTCGGGAGAAAGGAGAATCTTTCTCGGTGGCTAGAACTTGCCCCAAGCGATTCTTGAAGCATGGGTATACGGTTAGTCAATTGTGTGAATGTGATATAGGCCATCATTTTGGCCCGGTTGAGCCTTTGTGCCTATCCCTACCGATATATCCTCGCTAGCCCAGTTGTGCCTACTCGTTCTTTGATTCAGCCCCACTTTTATTTCACCAAAGCCCAAAAGCCAATCCTAGTCGCACACCCAAATCTGAGCTTTAGCTGTTTATTATTTTCATGAGTTGGGTTGTTGATGTGGTAATATGTTTGTGAAGATGTGGATGTGTCCTTTTGTTTATTTGCTGAAAATGATAAGAAAAGAAAAAAAAATGAGAAAAAGAAAAAGAAGTTAAAAAGAAAGGAAAGAGAAGGAATGTTTACTTGAAAATCTTTATGTATAGATTTATGTTTGGGAGTAGGCGGTGCACGCACCCATGCTGTTAAGTCCAAGTCTGGGGGTGTTGTGTACCCGCGTGTTTGTGTGGTGAATGAGGATAGTTTCCTGCATTAGCTCATTTGGGTTTAGTGCTTTAACCGTCGTTTTTATCTTTGTTTTTCCTCACCTAAACCCAAGCCCCATTCAAAACCTAAAGTCCTATTGATTCACGCATTTGAGTCAAACCAGTGCCGTGGAGAGAATGTGTCCGGGCAAGCCTATGGTCACCGACACCGATGGATTTTGGTGGAGTTTATCCGGCATCCCAATCTTGAGCAATGCTCATCTCAGCGCTTCGTTTACTTTCTCCGTATGCATGACAGAATGATTCACCATTGTTCACCATTTTGAGTAGTTGTAATATGCTTTTACTCTTTTAGAAATATATAGACTATTTTTATAATCAGAAATCTTCTCTACTATTCTTCTTATGCACGTGAGCATGCGACTTCGCATGGTACTCTGTATTGTAGTTTTAAGCCATCTACTTTTCTTTCCCCGTTCGCTTAGAATTTGTTTGCTCGGGACGCGCAAACAGGTAAGTCTGGGGGTGTGATGAGTCCTGATCATATACACTTTTATGGACTCATCTGGGCCATTTATTTAGTCAATTCACCGCAGTATAGCCTTGTTATAGCTTATATTTGATAATCCATGCTAGGTGCACATCTAGGCCCACTTTGGTGTGATTTTCGTGCTTATTGTCATTAGTAGTATTCATGTGCTGTTAAGTGCCACTTTTAGTGGCTAGATCTGTGGTTGTGCGGGAATAGGAGTCGTGCAAGTGTTCCCGGTGCAATTCTGCACAGGAACACTGCGCACGATCGCCGGTTCTATTGCGCACGACCACTGGTCATGCGCCACTGATCGTGTGCACTTAACCCTTTTTCACGAGTTCTGTTTGGTGCAGTGCGCACGACCACCAACGCCAGTGCGCACGACCACCGGTCGTGCGCCACTGCTCGTGCGCACTTATCATTAAAATTCTGAGTTCTGTTTGCTGTATTGCGCACGACCATCAACGCTAGTGCGCACGACCACCAGTCGTGCGCCACTGGTCGTGCGAACATTTTATTTTACAATTTCTGTCTTTGCAGGCTCCGTCCAGGCAGAGCGCACGATCACAGGATTCTAGTGCGCACGACCACTGGTCGTGCGCCAATGACCGTGCGCACTGTTTAATTCCAGCGCCTATAAAATCCGTTGCTCGCGATTTAGGTCAGATCGATCGCCTTCTTCCGCCGTTTTCCGCCCGGTTCCGCCCAGATTCGCCCCTCCATTGCCGCCCACCATCTAGAGGTGCTCCGGGCTTGTTCTTCACGCCAATCTTGAGCCGGAGTGTCCTCTCGGCCTCCTCCTTCATCCAAGAGCTCCAAAGGAAGATCTAGCCGCCATTACCATCAAGCAAGAGGAAGTTTGCAACCTCTACCGGATCGTGACACGAAGAAGACGGGTCCATTGGAGAGTCGTGACAGCTCTCTCTACCCCGGACGTAGTTGCAGACCGAGCTTGGACACGGACTGACAACCCGGCGATTCCAACCGTGAATCTACAACGAGCCTTCGGATTCGGTCGATTTCTTGCCTTATTCTTCTCTTATTGATTGTTGTAATAGCTTGATCTATATATTTTGATGAAGTTGCACTTAGACTTGCTTCTATTTATATAGATTTCATGTTTGTGTGAAATGTTTTTGTGGTCTATGTGTTTATGAGGAGCGCCACCATCCATTTTCCACTTCACCACCGCGTTCGTGTGCCGCACTAGCAATTGCTAGTGGCGTGCTTGTCGAAGAGGTGCTTGCGACACTCACTCCGCTAGCCTTCTCGTCCATCCGCCTATCGAAGCGTGGCATCGCGGCCCGTATTCCATCCCTCCTAACGAAGCAGTGCGCTCAAGGCCTGCACAGTTCGACTCCGCTTGCCTACTCGTCCATCCGCCCTTGCGACGCAGCGCGCTCAAGGCCTGCCTAGTCTCCATCCCGCCAAGCGAAGCATTGCATAGCGGCATTGCATAGGAGTAGTTGATAGCTTTTATTTTATTTTCCAAAAGCCAACCCAACTCCCCCGCATTCCATCCGATTTAAGGACTTCAATCTCAAGTCCTTCCTCAAAACCTAACTCCACCTTACTGTGTTCCTCAAGAGACCGACACTCGGGGATTTTCCCCATTATTATTACTTGCGCGACCGGTGCACTTGCCGAATCATCGCATCAATCCTCCTCCATAAGAATAGGTACAACACATAAATCACCTGTCTTATCCTGCGAAACATCCTCAGTAATGTCATCAGAGACAAATGTAGTAGTATGCACAATAGGGGGAGGAATTGTGCTTGGATAAAAGTCAAGCACCGGTTCCTCACAAAGAATCGAATCCATACACGGTGATATATGCACAGGGGAGATGGGCTCAGCCATGTCAGAGCCTAGATCAGCCACAACTCTGATGAGTGTGTCTTCATCATTCCCTTCAAAACTTGAAGGTGATACATCACTGTAATCAGAGGTGGAAGGTGTGCTGTCAAAGTTAGGAGTTGGGACGATCCGGATATCCGGCTCGTCATCCTCGTCCAATTGGCGAAGAAATGCAGCACAATCCTTCAAGGCATGATCCATGCTCCGACAAAACAAGCACTATTTTGCATTTTCTTCGGCTCAAATTGGATCGGAGATGAATGCAAAAAGGGCACGTCCGGAGCGGAAGAGTATCCATAGGAATTACGCGCACCATATGGAGTACCAGACGAAGTCGGTGCTCCATATACTGGGCCTTGAGTGCTAGGGCTATTATCTCCCTTTGGACATCTATCACTAGCATGAGATATATCTCCGCACAAACGGCAACGAATTTTAAATGAAGCCCACATTGTGTGAAGATAACAAGATTCAAAAGAAAAACACTATTGTGCAAAATACTACACCCAACAATAATTTACTAGGCAACCTATGTAAAACAAGAAAATGGAATAAAAAGAACTGAAATAAAATAAAGGATGCAATTTACAAATGGAAGAACTTCTCTCGTAGGTTCTCCCACTCCAGAAAACTCACACGACTGTGTTCCCCGGCAACGGCGCCAAAAACTTGATGCGCAAATCTTAGCACACCGCTATAGGCGGTAGCAAGACTGCAGCACGAAACGGCAGTGAACCGGTCGTTGTCAAGTAATAATATGAGGAAGTAAATCCCCAAGTATTGAATCTCTCAAGGAACACGCTAAGGTGGAGTAAACTATCGAGGAAGTACTTGAGATTGAAGTCCTTTAGGTCGGATGTATTGCGGAAAAGGGGGTGATTTGGATTGTGGAAAATAAAAGAAAACAACTACTCAACTACTCCTATGCAGGCCTTGAGCGCACTGCTTCGCTAGGCGGGATGGAAACTATGTAGGCCTTGAACGCACTACTTCGCAAGGGCGGATGGACGAGTAGGCAAGCGGGTGGAGTGGTAAGTGCGGAATCGAACTGTGCAGGCCTTGAGCGCACTGCTTCGTGAGGTGAATGAAAGAGTAGGCACGCGGAATGGAATGTCGGGTTTGCGGAGTGGAATGGAGTGGGCGGCAGAATCTATTTGGTGTCGCACCTCAAATACACATATAAACAAAAGAGTAATTTCACATAGACATGAAATAAACACTATAAATCAAGGTTTACATGTGCTACATCATCAAATAATAAGGATTACATTCATATACATCAACACAAATAAGAGAAAAAGGCAAGAGATACGACCAAATCTGGAGGCTTGTTGTAGGTTCACGGTAGGAATCATCGCATTGTCAATCCGCATCCTAGCTTTTACAGAAAACTGGTCAGAAATTGGTCACGCACGGTCGAACGCACGACCGTGCGTGGACCGTGCGATATTAAAAGAACCGGAGCCCAGGAAGAAGAAGCAGGCGGCCCGTGCATTTTACTCACGCACGGTCAAAGCGGACCGTGCGTAAAAATGCATGGACAAATCCAGATGGCCAAAAACAAGGCTAAAAATGGTTGATCGTGCGATTCCTTCATGCACAAAAAACTGCCCGTGCGTAGAGACGCACGATCAATGACAGAACATTGTTTTCCTCCACAGAAGAGAATGCACGATCACATACGACCGTGCGTCAAGGAAAACGCACGACCGTGTGATATACGCAGACATGAATTCTGGATCAAAATGGATGAACCGTCCACCTGCATCAGCCACAACACAGCTGGGAATACCCCTCCAGCTCAGGCATAAACGCATAAAAAGAATGGGGAGCACAATGTGCTTGCCCCCAACAACAAAGCGCGCCATTGCACACCACAATGGGCCAAGACATTGCACTAATAGTGAAAATGCGAACGAGTAAAATATAAGCAATTAAGAACAAAAAATGAAGCGCAAAAGCAGTAAAACTGGCCCAGATGAGTCCATAAAAGTGTATATAACTGGGACTCATCACTGCTTCCGCCCCTACTCCCAAGTAAAGGAGTAGGTCTTCACCTTCTTTCAGTCCTTGGAGGAGAGGTGTCTGGGTTTGCTGCTGCTTTAACCGCTCAAACGCCTTCTCGCACTCTTCGGACCACTCAAAGTCTTTATTCTTTTGGACCATCTTGAAGAATGGAGAGCACTTTTCCTCCACCTTTGACAGGAAGTGGCTAAGGCCTGCCAGCCTTCCAGTCAATCTATGGACTTCTTTGGTTCTCTTCAGCGAGGTCATCTCCAAGATCGCCTTAACCTTGTCAGGATTGGGCTATACTCCCTCTGGGGTGAGGAGATGCCCCAAGAACTTCCCCCTGCCCACCCCGAACACGCACTTCGCGGGATTGAGCCACATTTTGAACTTTTTAAGCATCACAAAGGTCTCCACCAGATCGGTAACATGCTCCTGGATGCTCTTGCTTTTGATCAAGAGGTCGTCCACATACACTTCCAGATTCCTCCCCTTTTGCTCCTTAAAAACATGATCCATCATCCGCTGGTAGGTAGTCCTTGCGTTCTTCAATCCGAAGGGCATCATCTTGTAGCAATAACAACCATCGCTAGTGATGAAGGAGACATCACAGCAATCGAGAGGATGCATCCGTATCTGGTAGTATCCTGAAAACGCATCAAGAAAGCTCATCACATAAAAATGATGGCTGAATCAACCAGCGCGTCGATTCGAGGCAGATGATTGCAATCCTTAGGGCAAGCTTGATTCAATAACGAAAAATCTACACACATTCTCCATTTTCCCCCAATCTTCTTCACCATTACAACATTGGTGACCCAACCTGGATACTGGATCTCCGACACAAAGCCTGCCTCAAGCAGCTTCCTCACATCCTCCCTGATAGGTTTGGCCAACGCGATCGAACTTGCCCTCTTATTTTGCCGGATGAGCTTGACCGCGGGGTCTAGATTGAGGTGATGAAAAGCAACCTCCAGGTCAATCCCTGGCATCTTGATGGTGCTCCAGGAGAGGATGTCGACATTCTCTTGCAGACATGTCACCATCTTGATCTTTTCTTTGGTCTTCAGAGACCCTCCTATCTTCAACAGTCTAGGTACTCCAGCCTCAGAGAGTACCTCAATCTCTTCCACCTCCTCCGCTGCTTCCAGCTTGGCTACTCCCTTCAGCGCTTTCTCCATCTCCTCTCCATCCTCCATCTAGCTGATGGTGATAACCGCGTTGAGATAGCACTCACGGGCAGCTCTCAGATCACTCCTGATCCTCACCTGAACATCCCCCTGGCAGTACTTCAAGCACTGATGGTAGGAGGATGGGACAACCTTGAAGAAGTTGATGAGCGGCCTCCTGAAGATCACCTTATAGCAGCTCGGGCCGTCGACAATGATGAATCAACACTTGAGCGAGGTGCCACCGAGCATTACCTGTAGATTCACACCTCCTTCCACCTCTTTATTCTCTCCCGAGAAGCCAAAGAGGGGACCATCTGACGCCATTACTCTTCCTGCCTCGACTTCCAACCCATCAAATGGTTTTTTTAGATGATGTTTATGGATCTCCCGTTATCCACCAGGATCCGATCGACGGTGAAGTCCTCCACAGCAGCTTGAATCACAAGGGAATCATGGAAGGGATTCTCATTCCCTAGCATGTCCTCCTCTAAGAAGGTGATCTCCTCCAATGGGGGCAATGCCTGCGACGTCGAGGCGACGCTCTTCCTGTAAATCTGATGGAGACTGCCCTTGCGGGAAGATCTTAGCCATACTCCCCCGTGGATCACTCCTCCTCCTCCTTGGAAAACTCCTCCTCGACCTCCCTGGTCGATTCTATCCTCATTCCTCCTTTGAGCGACGGCTTGCACCGTCGGCGACTCTATAGGGGCTTCCAGCCTTCACGGCTCTCCGACAGCTATCCTTCTCCTGGCTTCCCAAAAATCCAGGCAGGCCATCATCCCATGCCCTGCTACCTGATGCAGCTCACAGTAGAGTGGGATCTCCTCCACCAGCGGCCTCCTTCACAGGTTTCTCCAGGCTGGCCCGTTACCCCGCTGGGCAACAACTATTATTTTTCTCTTCCTCTCTCCAGACGCCTCTCCAGCTGGTTTAAGTTCCTTCTCTCCAGGGAGAACCTCCTTCCCAGACCTTGATGCTGGGGCCGACCCGCTGTCCTCCACGGCGGCCTAATAACGGGGACCTGATAGCGTCTTTCTTCCTCCCGTTTCTTCCTCCCGATGCTCCGGGGCAACTGTGGGCCTCCTCCTCTCCTGCCTCCTTGGATCCTCCCTCCTGGGCTCTTCCCTCCTCTCTTTTGGGTTCTTCCTCTCATAGGACATGGGAGGATCCCGGCTGATCTCCATCTTGAAGAGACCTTCCCTCAGTCCGAACGTTAGGGCAAGCTGCAAGGTGAAGCCATCCACCTCCTGGAAGTCCAACACTTCTTCCTGGAAGTGGTCGATGTAGTTCCCTAATGTCTCCCACACTACTTGCACCTGATAGAAGAGGGGTAGCCTCCTTCTTACTCTTCTTGGTCGTGGCGAATTGCATCATCACTCCTCTGCGTAGGTCTTCAAAGCAGTAGATCAAACTAGCCGCCAGCTGGTGGAACCAGTCCCTAGCCTTTCCCCGAAAAGTGATGGAAAAGAGCCTGCACTTGAAGGCATACGACATAGTTCAGATGGAAACTACATCCTCGAACCATTGGAGATGACAGAAGAGATCGTCCCTCCCAGAATAGTAAGCAATTACGGGCTCTCTGAATCTCTCCGGCACGGGAGAAGCAAGAATCTTCTCACAAAATGGGATCCTCCCACCCGACTGGCGATGATCCTCGACCTGGCAAGCAGCTCCTCCATACTCACCATATGGATGAGAATCATGGGATCTTGTCTAGTCCTCTACCTCGCAGAATTGGATTCCCTGCGAGCTCTGCTGATAGAACTGTAGTCTCCTTGGTCGCTCCAGCTCTTCCTCCACTGAATACTTCCCTACTTGCCGAGGGGGACCACCATCCTCGGACGGAGTTACGCGATGAGGCGAGGTTGATGTGCACTCAATGCGAGGAAGAAGCACTACTCTCATAGTCTCCTCCAAATGCTGCGTGAACACTCCGAAATCTGCTAGCGTCACAAACTTGCTTCCCTCTTCTTAGTTACCAGCAGCTCCCTCATGGTCGCCAACTTCAACCATTTCGCCTTCCTACCAGACTTTCTTCCTCTAGCTACGATCCATGCTCACCGCACCAAAGTGTTGAAGCCAGGAAAATCCCGACTCCAAAATTCGGATCAATACAGCCGGAGGCTACTCGCCCAGCAGTCCAACTAGATTGCTTGACTGACAGCGATGAAGAGGCTAGAACGGCAACAATAGGACCCCAGGTGCTGCGGCCATACGCTACTCGCCGCAGCACCTGGGTACCCAGAAGCTCAGAAGAGATTTCCCCTCCGCAACCAAAGATGGCCGAGTAGGGTACAAGGAAGGCGCCGACTTGGCGAGTATCAAGAGTGATGACCAAGGATGACGGGTCCAAGAGTTCGAAAGTAGGGTTCCAAAAGCTCAGCCAAAGGTGCCAATCCAAGTACTCCTGGGGTCCTATTTATAGGAAAACCAAGGGGTGGGGGTGGGGGGGGGGGGGGGGGTCTTATTTATACCCCAGCCCAACCCGGCGACTATGTGACATTTGAGGGGATCTCGCCTAGATTCGGCAAGCATTACCTATGTTCGCCCACCTTGGCGAGTATGAGGAGCTACTCGCACATGCTCGCATATACTCGCCTAAGCCTTCTACTATTACTGCTGGTTGAGTTATCTTTAATCTCTAGCTTCTGGCTTCTGCTTTGACCTTTTGACTTTGACTTGTGCCTACGTGGCCAGAATCGGGTCCCACCCTTGAAGAATATGGGTTGTACATAGTCGATTTGGCCCTAGATGTTGGATCTTGTGGCGCACTTAGAGGGGGGGGGGTGAATAAGGGCAATTTAAACCTTTGATAATTTTTGTAAAAAATGAAACAATATATGAATATAGAGACAAATAATTGAATTTAAAAACAAGATTTTATTTCATCAAAGATAATGAGTAGAAATGATTCCAATAAAGCTTAGAATCAAAGGCTTACAATTAATAAAATCTCTTGTCTCTTTTCACCGGTCCTTCACCTAAGGACCGGTTGGCTATAGCCTATATCTCCCAGATATAGACACTAACCTCCCCCTAAATCAAATCTTGATCTAGACGCAGCACACACGACGGCGATTTTCTCCCAAGCCACACAAGGACTTGACACCGCACACAAGACGATGATTTACCCTAGACCACACAAGGATCTAACACCACACACAAGGTGATGATTTCCCCTAAGCCTCACACGGACTTAGACGTCGCACGCAAGACGACGATTTCTACAACGATTACAAGATGAATGTAAATATAAATGAAATACAAAATAAAAACCCCCTTTGAAATTTCTGGACCGAAGCAGCGAAGAATCCTTGAGAAAGTCTCCTTGGAATGCGTGTACAATCTTCGACTTCGCTCTCTCTTTTCTTCTGCAAGGATGGGGATTTTTGTTCTCTGGAGCTCTCTGGACGATAACACTCAGGAAGAAGGCTTGAAAGTCTGAAAGCATGAAATCCACGAAGTTCTGAACCCTTTTAATAAAAAAGAGTTGTCGCCGTCCGTTAGCTAGGTATCGCCAGAATCTGATATCTCCAGAGGCTGCCACGTGTCCCACTAATTCAAAGTTTCTGCACAAAGTGGAGGCCGTTGTTGAGACGTGGGTTGTCGGATATCCGATATCACTATCGGAAATCCGTTAGCTTGCGTAACTGATGCACGTCGTAGAGTTGCGGGAAGATCGTGCACTATCGGATATCCGTTACTGCTGTCGGAAATCCGATAGCTCTTAACCGTCGAGTAGAGATCGGAAAACGGATGAAATCGTGCGCTATCGGAAATCCGATACTGCTATCGGAAATCCGATATCTCCAGTTTCTGGAAAATCATTATTTTGCTCCAATTGAAAACATTTTATTCTTGCACCTGTTATCTGCACACCATTAATCAAAAATAGGATCAAATACATTCGGGATTTGTTATTCTCAAACCGAACGAGTGTGGAACGCATGCTCCAACAATCTCCCCCTTTTGATAATAACAAATCCTTATAAAAAGAAATCGACTAAATCCTATAGAGATATTGAAAAGTATATCATGTGTGTACAAGTGTGAACTTTTGATCTCCATGATCTCCCCCTTAATATGATCTCCCCCTTAATATTAGCTCCTTCTAAAAATATTCTCCCCCGACATATAAACTCCCCCTATATGTATGCTCTGTGTATTAATTAAGTATTGTAAGTGATGTAAGTGATTTCTTATTATCTTCTCCCCCTTTGATATTATCAAAAGCAATGAATAGAGACAAGGAATGAGTATCGTTGAGATATAGAAGAAAATTAAGAAAGAGTATAGTGAAAGGTGGAGTGCACTAGCGGAAGCCTTGTAAGTTATATGATATGAGATAGGAAACCGTAGAGATTAGGCTAAGCATTCTAGTAATGTGTTATAATGTATAGAAGCAAATATACTTAACCATTAGGAGATTCAATTTCAATTATCAGAGAAAGGCACATGAGAATATAGAATATTGAAATATTTCGGTCCAATTCTCATAAGAAGAAATTTTATAAATAACAATGAAGTGTAGTAGTGATACTTTGAGAAAGAATACATATGAATATATTTATAATATACAGAATCATGGAATTGTTAAACATAACATAAATATACATAAAGCCAAACTTATGAACTTATATAAACTTTGCAAGTATATAAAAGGACCATTTTGTTTTTGCATAACAAGACACTTTACAATTCTTTCCAAGGTGCTTAACCTCACAATGCTCATTAAGACTTATCAGGAGGCTAAGTAGTGCTTGGTGGAGGATCCTTTTCATTTTTTTTTTTTGCAAATTTTTTTGGCAAAATGTATGTTTTGCATTTGAATTTGCCTTTTTTTTTTAATATTCATATATATTAAGGATCTCCGATTTCACTTGCATGCAAAAATGGTATAATTTAAATAAGTGCAAAGTAGCAAAGTTGAAGGTGGCATTTATGAAATGTATTTTGTTATGATCAATCATGATGTATGTATAAAATTAATTGTATTAATATGTAATGGCAAAGTAAGTGTTTGTGATTGCTCATTGTCATAGATAAAAGATTTCTTATACTTAGAGGCATGCGAAAACAATTCGTAATTCCTATATGAAAGTGTCATTACAATGATAACTTAAGATTGAACATCATAATTAAGTGTTAAGCTATTTGTATGAAAGATAACACATGAAAAATCATTTATGCAATATTATAAAATTCTCATATGAACAGTTAGAGAAACAGGGAATGAAAATAGCTAGGGAAGAGAGGTCAATTTTTGGGAGCTGTCGGATTTCCGACAGCTAGATGTCGCCATCTGACACCTCTAAAAAGATAAAAAGACATGTTTTGTCATTCCACCGACACCTCACTTCAGTTTTAGGAAAATTTCCGAGATCTAGAGCTCCAGGTCACCGAAAACCTTCAGATCTAAGGTGAGAAATTTGGATTTCTTAAGTTTTGTTTAGAATTTCTCAAATAGTTTTGTGATTTTGATATTCCTCTTGATTTTCATTGAGTTTTGTGAAGGAAAAAAATGTAGATCTAGACATTTTAGATCTTGGTTTTCATGGAGTTTTTTGTGGAGAAAAAAATGTAGATCTTGATTTTGATATTCCTCTTTGTGTTCATTGAGTTTTTGTGAAGAATCATTGTAAGAGATCTAGACATTTTTAGATCTTGATGTTCCAAAGAGGGGGTTTAGATCTTGTGATGGTGATAATAAAAAAAATTTAGAACTTTCAATTTTGTTTTTATAGGAAGAAGATGATGAATAGTGTTTTCATGAAAGTTTTGATTTGTCAAAATTATATAGATGATGGATCTTGTGATTTCTGTTTGTGAAGAAAAAATATGTGACTTTGTGATAGTAAGAATTTGTTTTTTGAAATGATTTTTCGGAAGCATAATTTATAGCTATCGGATATCCGACAGAGGGGTATCGGATATCCGACAGGTCCCTTTTTGTTTTTTTTTTGTTTTAAATTTTCTTATCTCTCATGCAGATATGTCATCCAGTTGGAGATCGCGAAGGAGTGAGTCAGGAGACGCTCACTCGTCTTATCAAAGTTATCCGGGCATAGAGAAAGCCCAAATCGGAATTTCAAAAGTTGTGGAATTTGATCTCCCCCGACATGAACGTGTCTATTATATGCTTGCAGAGGCAGGTATACTTTCGGTCATTATCCAAGATATCTTCTCCTCCTATTTAGTACGAGAATTTTATAATCATCTTGAGGACCCTTCATATACTGATTTGAATGGAGGAGTTAGATCCAAAATTCAAGTTCAATATGTGGAGATCACTCCCATTGATTTAAGAAGTGAATTTGGAATAATGGAAAGTGACAATGTATTGGACATAGTGGAGAATTATAGACTAGAGAGAGATTGGACCCTAATGAACATGTCTTTGCATGGAAATTC
Source organism: Dactylorhiza incarnata (assembly GCA_033032865.1). Taxonomy (NCBI): domain Eukaryota; kingdom Viridiplantae; phylum Streptophyta; class Magnoliopsida; order Asparagales; family Orchidaceae; genus Dactylorhiza; species Dactylorhiza incarnata. The sequence continues at coordinate 531,862 of JAWHQI010000581.1, read as the reverse complement.
TACAAAGAACCTTATAACCACTATGACGACATTGACAGATGATGCTCGTCTTGTTTAAGATATACTAAGGCACACGATTATGTTGAAGTCCGGTGATACCCATAGTATTACGGCTCAACTTAGTCTTGTGACTTATTATATAGTGGAGAGCGAATTATTTGATGTGGCCGATCTTCTTTTGTCTATGATTCGTTATACATTCCGCCTCAAAAGTCCTGAGTGGAAAAAGGCACACACCCTCCCGTTGGGTGCGATTATCCAGCATATTCTATTCAAGAAATATACATGGATAGATCAAAACTTTTATGTTGGAGATTGTGTCCCAGATATATATCAAACGGCGGGTATAAAGAGTAAGAAAAATCAACGGAAGCCACCTACTACGGAAATGAGAGAGCCTCCTATTGCACGTGGAGGGTCTATGCGGGAGGCACTCGATTCTTTCCAAACAAAGTTGGATAGACATATAGATGATTTTCAAGAGCAAAGAAGGTCCTTTGAGGAACACAAAATGGAGGTGAAGAAGGATCGGACGCGAATGCAGAAGTTCATGAAGTTCCTTGTGAAGGGACTTAAATTAAAGCCTACGCCTGCTGAAGCCGCGGAATGGGAAGTGCCGACGGAGGAGGAGCCGCGTCGCCAATCGGTTAGTCAGCCTCGACGGAAGAAGACAGTGATAAGGAGATCAGATTATGATATTCCAGAAAGCAGTGGAGCAGGCAGTAGAAATGAGGAGGATTCGGAGTAAAAAAGACTTCTGGGAGCTATCGCCATCCGATATCCTACTGTCACCATCCAACAGCTGCCCAGCCCAGATCTCTCTCTAATTTGTGAATTTCTTTTATGAGACATTTTAAGTACCCTTTTATTAAAGTGCTGTAATAATTTTTAATATTTGGACATGTTATATGTTGATGAATGTCTATGTTAAGATTTAGTTTTTTTTAATGTAAGGCTATTGTGATGTTTTTAATTTTATAGATAATAAGTAGTGATATAATCAGTGTGAAATGTCTAGGATTCCCAATTCTAGCCTAAGCATAGAAAAATGGGAATCCGGTAACGGTTTAGTGAATATATCTGCTAGTTATGAATCCGTTCTTATGAAGTTGATTTTTACATTACCCTTCTTAATATGATCCCTTATAAAATGATGTCGGACATCTATATGCTTAGATCTAGAGTGTAATACGGGATTATTAGTTAAGACTATAGTACTTTTATTATCACACTTTAATTCTACACTACTTTGTTGCATGCCAAAGTCTTCTAATGTTTGTGACATCCAAAGAGCTTGGGCACAACAACTACCTAGTGCAATATATTCGGCCTCGGTAGTAGAGAGGGCAACAGAATTCTGTTTCCTACTCGACCAAGAAATAAGTGAAGGGCCGATAAAATGACAAGTGCCACTAGTGCTTTTTCTATCTAAAGAACATCCCACCTAATCTGAATCCGAAAAGCCATGTAAAATAAAGGAATCATTATGAGGATACCATAATTCTAATTTAGATGTTCCTATAAGATATCGAAAGATGCGTTTCACCGCTTTTAAATGTGACTCTTTAGGATTAGCCTGAAATCTAGCACATAAACAAACGGCAAACATAATGTCAGGCCTAGAGGCGGTTAAATATATTAAGGATCCTATCATACTTCTATAAAGGGTTTGGTCAATTGAAACTCCACTTTCATCTTTTCCTAATTTTAGTGAAGCACTCATAGGAGTGTTTGCATGCTTAAGATTTTCAAATCCAAATCTTTTTAACATATCATGAATATATTTGGATTGACATATAAAAATACCATCATGTTTTTGTGTAATTTGAAAACCTAGAAAATATGAAAGTTCTCCTACCATGCTCATTTCAAATTCATTTTTCATAATTTGAACTACTTCATTACACAATTCTTCAATAGTGGCTCCAAAAATAATATCATCAACATAAATTGGCAAAATAACTAAATCATGATCAATTTGCTTAATGAAGAGTGTAGAATCGGCACTTCCAATTTTATAATCGTGCTTTAACAAATATTGAGTTAATCGATCATACCAAGAACGAGGCGCTTGTTTTAATCCATAAAGCGCTTTATCTAATTTATAAACATAATTTGGATATTTCTCATTTATAAAGCCAGGGGGTTGTTCTACATAAACCTCTTCTTTTATATACCCGTTTAAAAATGCGGTTTTGACATCCATTTGATATAATTTAAATCTTTTAAAACAAGCAAATGCAAGAAATATCCTAACCGCTTCTAATCTTGCTACGGGTGCAAAAGTTTCATCAAAATCTATCCCTTCAATTTGTGCATAACCTTTTGCAACTAATCTGGCTTTATTTCTAACAATTCTAGATTCATTATCCAATTTATTGTTAAAAATCCACTTAACTCCAACTACAGGATGATTTTTGGGTCGTTCTACTAGATTCCAAACCTTATTACGTTCAAATTGATTAAGTTCTTCATTCATAGCTAAAAACCAAAATTCATCATTTAAAGCGGTGGAAACATCTTTTGGTTCTATTTCAGAGACAAAGCAAAGGTTTGAAAATAAAACATGTAATGATGAACGAGTACTAACCCCTTTTTGCGGATCTCCAATGATAAGCTCCTTTGGATGATCCTTTGAAAATCTTAATTTACTTGGAGGCACATATTCTTCTCTTTCTTCTTCTTCTCTAGCTTCTTCTTCTCTTTCTCCTTCTCTTTCTTCGTCTTTTTCTTCTTCATTTTCTCCAAGTTCTTCATCATCATTCTCCACCGAAAGAAGGGGTTCATCTTCTTTTCTTGTAATTTTCTTTTCTACACATGAAACAAACTCATCAAACCTAACATGAATAGATTCTTCAACTATTTTTGTTCTTTTATTAAAAATCCTATAAGCTTTACTAGTTGAAGAATAGCCAATAAAAATACCTTCATCACATTTTTCATCAAATTTTCCTAAGGAATCTTTAGAATTCAAAATAAAACATTTACAACCAAAAACTGTGAAATAAGAAACATTTGGTTTTTTATTAAAAATTAATTCATAAGGAGTTAATTTTAAAATAGGGCGAAGCATTACTCTATTAATTACATAACATGTCGTACTAACCGCTTCAGCCCAAAAAGATTTTGGTAATTTAAATTCAGATAGCATCGTACGGGCTAACTCTTGAAGATTTCTATTTTTCCTCTCCACTACACCATTTTGCTGTGGTGTGCGTGGAGCGGAAAATTCATGTTTAATTCCTAGCTCCGTACAAAAAGAAATAAACTTTTCATTTTCAAATTCTCCTCCATGATCTGATCGTATGCGTTTAATTTTTAACTCAAATTCATTTTGAATACGCAAACATAATTTTGAAAATTCTGAAAATGCATCGGATTTGAAGGTTAGAAATAAAGTCCAACAAAAACGAGAATAATCATCAATCAATACAAATGTATATTTTCTACCTCCTAAGCTAGGAATTCCAATTGGCCCAAATAAATCCATATGTATTAATTGATGTTACCTAGTGGTAGAAATAATATTTTTACTTTTGAAAGATGATTTTGAAAATTTTCCTTTTTGGCAAGGCACACATAATGAAGAAGATAAATTTCCATTTAACAATGGTAAACCTTTAATTAATTTATCTTTTGAAAGTTTTGTAATTAACTTGGCACTAGTATGTCCAAGTCGCCTATGCCATAATTCTAATTCATCATTTTTTTGATAAAAAACATTTTAAAGTAGAATTTGAAAAATCAAGAAATTTAATCATATATACATTATGACATCTTGGTGCGGTAAAAACAATTTCTTTTGTTTTAGAATTAATAATTTTGCACAAATTTGTAGAGGATTCAAATAAAACATCTACACCCTTATCACATAATTGACTAATAGAAATCAAATTATGCTTTAATCCTTCTACAAATAAAACATTTGAAATTGAAAAATTTTTGTTACCCACAACTCCGATGCCGATGATTTTTCCTTTTCCATTATCTCCGAATGTAACAACTCCTCCTTTCTTCATTTCCAGGCTAATGAACTTCTCTTTATTGCCCATCATATGTTTTGAACAACCCGAGTCCAAGTACCACACGTCTTCTTTGTCCTTAGCCTGCCAACACACCTAGAAAGAAGAGGTGAGTAAAGATCTGGTTACCCAAGTGATTCCACCCATAGTATAGGTAGAAGCCTTAGGCACCCAGATTTGTTTAATTTTACTTTTTCCTTTCCTCCAACAAGAGTCCGTAGTGTGACCAAATCTATAGCATTTGGCACATGTAATGTATTGAGAAGAGTATAACTTTTCTGGACTTTTACTGGATGAGGATGCAGTATTAGACAATTTACTAACTTCAAAATTTTTAAAAATAGAATTTCTGGACTTTTTGCTGTCGCCGGCGACAGTGGTTATCGTCGGGCGATAGCTTCCTGACGTGTATCCGAGTCCAAACCTTCCAGATCCATGGGATTGGTATCCTAAGATCATATCCAGTGATCTTCGGCCCATTCCAAATTTTTTCATGGCTAGCTTAAGTCATGAATCTGGTTTCTCATTTCTGTATTCTCAGATACTAGATTTACACATCTACGTTCAAAAGATTTCTTTCCCTCATGGACTTTGGAAATTGAAGATTTCAGATCTCTCTCTACAATCTCATTCTTTTTGGTAAGAATTTTATTGTAGAATGAGATTTGGAAAGAGATTCTTCAAGTTCCATAATTCTTCCCAATAAGTGATCACACTCTTGGCAAGAAATTTCTCTTTTTCCAATAGTCTTAATTTCATTTAACAATTTTTTGTTTTCTTTAAGCAAAATTTCATTTTCAGATTTAAGAAGATCATTATCTTTTAAACTCTTTTCAAAAAATTTGCAAGTCTTTAAAAATTCAGAAAATAATTCATCATAGGTTGGAGGAGTTACCTCAGTGTCACTTTGGACACTGCATTCATCATCAGATATGACGCTCTTTCCCATTAAGCACGTTGGCCTCCTCTTCTTTACTTGAGCTTGAACTGCTTGCATCCTCAGAAGTAGTATCATCCCATGTTTCCGCCATCAGCACCTTCTTTGTCCCTTTGTGCTTCTTTTCTTTAAGTTCTTTTAAGTACTTTGGACACTTTCTTCGGATGTGTCCTAACTTCTTGCAGTGATAGCACTCCGGTGGGGGTCTCTCTTCCTCCTCATCGTCTTCCTTTACTTTTTTCTTTGTAAACGCCTCCTTCTTAAATACTTCTTAAATGAATTCCTCCTCTCTGGATTTTTCATAAATTTTTTAAACTTTCTAACAAATAAACTTTCCTCATCTTCTTCTTCCTCCTCAGAATCACTACTTTCCTCCTTCTTAGATCTTAGAGCCAATCCCTTCTTCTTTGGCTCCATATACTCTTGTTGTTGAATTTTCAATTCAACTTCATGAGTTTTCAAGTTTCCAATCAGGCTTTCAATATTAGGAGCTTTAAGATCATGAGATTCAGAAATAGCCGTCACTTTGGGATTGAATTTAGGGGGGAGAGATCTAAGAAGTTTTCTTACCAAATCACCATTTGAGAAATTTTTTCCTAGAACTTTTGAGTCATTTTCTATCTTAGTGAATCTTGTGTACATGGTATCCACATCCTCATCTACCTCCATCCTGAACTTTTCGAATTCTGACTCCAATTGGAAAAGCTTTGAATCCTTCACCTGCGAGGTACCTTCATGAGTAATTTCCAATAAATTCCAAATTTCATATGCAGTTTGGCATGCGCATGTTCTATTAAATTCAGTTTTATGAAGAGCACAAAATAATGCGTTCATTGCTTTTGCATTATTTTTGCATTTTAATTTGTCCTGGTCATCTCATTTATCTTTGGGTTTCTCCATGACAATATCACCAATTGTAAAAGTAGCATGAGTATAATTTGTTTCAACCATATTCCATACTTCAATATCTAATGATATTAAAAAACACCTCATCCTAGTTTTCCAATAATTATAATCGAAACCCGTAAATAATGGTGGTCTAGTTATTCCTTGCCCCTCGGAAAATGCATGATCATGGTGCGCCATAATTCCAGGTGGTTAAACCTTATAAGGAATTAACCTCCTCTGATACCACTTGTTGGATCTTGTGGCGCACTTAGAGGGGGGGGGGGGGGTGAATAAGGGCAATTTAAACCTTTGATAATTTTTGTAAAAAATGAAACAATATATGAATATAGAGACAAATAATTGAATTTAAAAATAAGATTTTATTTCATCAAAGATAATGAGTAGAAATGATTCCAATAAAGCTTGGAATCAAAGGCTTACAATTATTAAAATCTCTTGTCTCTTTTCACCGGTCCTTCACCTAAGGATCGGTTAGCTATAGCATATATCTCCCAGATATAGACACTAGCCTCCCCCTAAATCAAATCTTGATCCAGATGCAGCACACACGGCGGCGATTTTCTCCCAAGCCACACAAGGACTTGACACCGCACACAAGACGATGATTTACCCTAGACCACACAAGGATCTAACACCACACACAAGGTGATGATTTCCCCTAAGCCTCACACGGACTTAGACGTCGCACACAAGACGATGATTTCTACAACGATTACAAGATGAATGTAAATATAAATGAAATACAAAATAAAAACCCCCTTTGAAATTTTTGGACCGAAGCAGCGAAGAATCCTTGAGAAAGTCTCCTTGGAATGCGTGTACAATCTTCGGCTTCGCTCTCTCTTTTCTTCTTCAAGGATGGGGATTTTCATTCTCTGGAGCTCTCTGGACGATAACACTCAAGAAGAAGGCTTGAAAGTCTGAAAGCATGAAATCCACGAAGTTCTGAACCCTTTTAATAAAAAAGAGCTGTCGCCGTCCATTAGCTAGGTATCGCCAGAATCCGATATCTCCAGAGGCTGCCACGTGTCCCATTAATTCGAAGTTTCTGCGCGAAGTGGAGGCCGTTGTTGAGACGTGGGCTGTCGGATATCCGATATCACTATCAGAAATCTGTTAGCTTGCGTAACTGCTGCACGTCATAGAGTTGCGGGAAGATCGTGCACTGTCGAATATCCGTTACTGCTGTCGGAAATCTGATAGCTCTTAACCGTCGAGTAGAGATCGAAAAATGGATGAAATCGTGCGCTATCGGAAATCCGATATCTCCAGTTTCTGGAAAATCATTATTTTGCTCCAATTGAAAACATGTTATTCTTGCACCTGTTATTTGCACACCATTAATCAAAAATAGGATCAAATACATTCGGGATTTGTTATTCTCAAACCGGACGAGTGCGGAACGCATGATCCAACACTAGAGACATTACTGTCTCGGTTCACTTCCCTATATCTCAGCTTCTCATACGACTGTTATCACAAACTGTGTATTCAATATCAAAGGATTCAAAAACTCACTGCCAAGACAAAAGCTATAGAGGAGGATTAAAATTATCAGTGCTTACTGCTGAGGTCTTTATATCCTTCTTCAAAGATATAAAGCAAGGGGAGAAGTGTGACAGCATGCCCCCTCCAGACTCAGTATACACTACAAATCTCGCCTCTCCTTATGTTTCTGTAGGAGAACTAGCCATAACCTCCAAGTTCTCCCTGATACCTGCGTCACCCTCTCCCTCAAGAATTCTGCCTGCACTCCAGGGGGAGTCATCAAAACATGGGGAGCATGATCTTTTTTCAAATGATGATGATTACTGAAAAAGTTTAAAGGAGTTCTCAGAATGGGCTGATTCACCCATTCCTGAGACAATAGACTTCAGTCATTATTCTGAATACTCAACAAAAGCACCACATGTAGTGTAACCTGCTCCTACCCTTGATTATGTCCCCTCTTCTCCTGATTCCACACCAGCTCAGCTCCCTCTTGCACCTACTCCAACAACTCCTGCACCTACTCCAATAATTCCAGCACCAGCTCCCAGAGAATACATCCATACAGGGGAATGGGATATGGGAGAGATAATTGGGGAAGGGGATATGGGAGAAACATACCTGTTTGGGAAAGAGATACAAAGGAACAGAGAAAATAGTTCAAGAAGGACATGTCATATTATAAAAACCTATGAGAAGGTTCAGATACCAAAAAATAAGATGAAGGTATATAATGATCCAAAGCTTGACAAAGCCCTAGATGAAATCATAGAAAGGGATCAGTATGAATTTGAAGCATCTCAAAGAGAACTTGAAGAAAAGAGAAAGATATTCATTGAAAGGTTGAAAAAGGGCAAAGATGTTGTGGAAAAAGAACAAATAAAAGAGCCAATTCAAATTCCTAGCACTCTATTTGATTCCTCCAAATGTGTTGCCAAGAATCCTCAAGCCAAATTCCTGACTGACATAGGGCAACTTAACAAAAGGGGTCTTGCATGTAATCAAGAGATGAAGGATCAACCATTTAAAAAGAAAAGGAAGATTGTATTCAAGACAACTCCAACTTCTGGGAACCCCCAATCAACATTCATTATGCCATATGTTGGAACCGATACTTGGCCCAACGAGGAGTTCGGAACCCAATGAAGGAGGCCAGCTAGCACCTACTGATCCCGAAGAGGAACCTGACTGGAGACTTAGAACTAGGCACAGACCATTGGCTACAGCACCGAGGTCCCACCACACGCCCGAAAGATCCATTGAGTGATTCCCCTCCCAAGCCAAAGCTGAAGCTGGGCACCTTGGAGAGCCTGAGTAGCTAACCAAACAACCTACGGAGGAATAAGCCAAAACTGGAGTCCCCTCCAAAAGTGCCCTTCAAGGTCTATATATAGTATTTCTCTTATGGTCTACTAATAGCGTAAGTCCACCTTTTAATTTTACTATACGCACCCAAACTAGTCTGCTAACAGCCAAACTCCGTTGTTCTAAGAGGCTAAGGGCAGACCACCAGGGTATTCAGGTAATTTAACCCTCAGATCCCTCAGGGCGAGTGATCCGTGAAGGCACCACTCACTTGACTCCTTGACACCCGATTCATCCCTATGTGCAAGTGGTCCCATGTGCCTGACTCCCTAACACCCGCGGGGCTAATGGTCCATGAAGGCACCACTCGCCGGGTCTTTGGTCTTCTGGGCGAGTGGGGTCCTGTCCTCACTCGTCCGGCTGCCGATGTATCCGCACCCCTATCATGCGAGTGCCTCTGCGAGTGGGGACTACACTCACCCCGAAGCTCTTTTGTCTTCTCCTGACTAAGGCGAATACCCTCCTTGTGAATTCCTTTGACCATCTTAAGTCTGGGAGCCCACTCAACAAATACGGGGTTATACAAAATCCCCGCTCTTTGCGAGTGAGGTACTCGCTCGGAAAGAAAGTCCAACCTCGCGTATTTAGTGAGTTCATGCTGACCTGTAGGGAATCTTTTGGTGGGGCCCTCTACTGTGCTATATATATATCTCAGGCCACATCACTTACACTGCACATTCCCCTATCACAGTCTTTCTTTTATTCTTCCTGAGCTTTCACAATTAATGGCTTTCATGAGACCGTCGCCGAAACCGCTTTCGCAGGAGATACTAGAGTGTCTCGCCGCAGCGCGAGAGAAGGACTCATCTTCAGTCACTAGGTACGCTCCCTGGCTTTCTTCCAAGAGGGACCCTAGCTCTCCCTACCGACTGAAGAAGGCCAATGCAGTCAGGAGGGGTCCGATAACTAATGAATCTGCGTCGGAGACTTCCCCCTCTTCTCGCGACCCTCTTGATAACTTACCCAAGGTAACATATTTTCTCGCTTTGTTAATAAACTTGCTGGTGTGACATCTCAAAGAATATGTCCACCTGCAGGAGCCACCGATGATGGGGGGCGCCCCCGAGACCAACCAGGCGAGTGTCGACGTGCTCACGCCTCGTACTGAGGAAGCCCCGCTGATAAGTAATAAAATATATGTATTTTTGGTATAAATATTAGTATAGTTTTAATTAATATTGTGAATTTTCTATGTAAATTAATGAATAAATTGCTTCTTTATTATTTCTGGTTTCTAACTTACTTTTATTTTTGTTTTTGCAATTTTTTGCAAAATTTTCACAGGTCACGCCCTCAGACACGCCCGTGACCAAGGGCGTGTAATTTTAAAGATCAAATATCAACGGGACGGCTCAATTCAGATCAAATCCCGACAAATCGCTCAAGTCACGCCCGAGGTCACGCCCGTGACCAAGGGCGTGTAATTTTAAAAGCCAAATTTCCAGCTGGCAGCCGTTTTCAGGTGAAATCTCGAAGAGTTGATCAAGTCACGCCCGTGACTCTACAAGTCACGCCCGTGTTCCAGCAGAGTCACGCCCGTGAGCCGCCAGCGTGTCACGTCTCGAAGCCGCACCCATGCTGCCGACATCAGCCACCCATAGTCACGCCCGTGACTCACCAAGTCACGCCCGTGACTCACCAAGTCACGCCCGTGACATACCAAGTCACGCCCGTGTGCAGCCATGTTTGACGGCCAAACCTTCCAGAAGGCGGCGAATACAGCCGAGCAAATGTCACGCCCTAAGTCACGACCGTGACATTCAAGTCACGCCCGTGACCTAGGGCGTGTAAAACTCAAATTTTCCCTATAAATAGAGGGGCTCGGCTGAAGTTATTTTCATCCAAATTTTGAGTGGTTTTTGTTGTATTGTGAGTTCTTTTGAGTGATTGTGAGCTTCTCTTCTGCATTTCAGTTTAAGTTCGTTTGTAGTTTTTTCGTCTTCCTAGTCTAGTTGTAATGCTGATTTCAGAAATAAAATGATGTTTTTCTCATTTGGATCATCTTCTTTTTATTAATGTTAGTGTGTGTGCGTGTATGAGTTTAGCTTTATTGCTTTCATAATTTAGTTTTATTGCTTTTATAGTTAGTTTTATTGCTTTCGTAATCTAGGTTTACTGTTTTCATAGCTTAGATTTACAAGCTTTCATAAAATAGTTTTATCGTTTTCTTTTTCGCTTTATTTTATCGCTTTCATTTTAAACGCTTTCTTTTTCAGTTTCTTTTAGAGTGTGTGCGTGTATGAGATAGTATTTTCCTTTTTTGTAGCTTAGTTTTTTTTTCAGTCTTTATATAACTGCTATATACCACCCCCTTCTCAAATAAGAGGCTAATTTACTTTAGCACTTATTTAAGTTGGTTGGGACGGATATTATTTCTGCACCTTTATAAGTCTTTTCATTTCTATACCATCCCCTTCTCAAATAAGAGGCTAATTTACTTTAGCACTTATTTAAGTTGGTTGGGACGGATATTATTTCTGCACCTTTATAAGTCTTTTCATTTCTATACCACCCCCTTCTTAAATAAGAGGCTAAGAACTTTTTAGCACTTGTTTAAGGTGGTTGGGACGGATATTATTACTGTTTTTATATAAGTCTTTTTATTTCCTTTTTATCCGCTTATATCCGCTTTAATTATCAAACATGTATTTTTCAACCGATAATGCCGTCTCCATTCCGATGAGTGGCTAATTTCCTTTAGCGCACGACGTCGAAGAGCATTGGGACACAAAAATAGTTTTTCTATAAAAATTAAAACATCTCTTTCTAAAATAATTAACGCTTAAGGTTTATCCGAGAATCACGTTGAGTGGAGCCACATAATCGATGTGTGGTTTTCATTTCCGTTTTCGTACCTAGTTAGCCGAGAGGCTCGTGTGTACGGACTGATCACTCACGGGTAAAGAGAAGTGCGCTCTACCCTCGAGAGAGGACGAGGTAACTCTCCCGAATTGGAAATAAAAACCCAATAGCGGGGTTCGCAACATAAAGCGAGTATTAAGAACATTCGATTGTAGAACGAGAGTTCGGTCGAATATTCATAATCTCAGGTGGGCGTACCCTCGAGAGAGGAGCGTTCATAATTATGGAACCTCCACGGCCAAGTCATCTTAATATTTTGAAAAGTCATCACTTTTAATTCTACGAAAAATCTATTTTCGTCTCAAGGTAATTCGACGTCGCGCGCTATATTTCTCATCACTTAGAACTCTAGTAAATCGCTTAAATCATCTTTCGCATTTTATCATTTAGAACTCTAGTTAAATCAACTAAAAATATTATTCCGATAAAATAATAGTTCGTCCCTCGAAGTAGCATAATCAACACGACCCGCGGAAATATACGATCCCGATATTTTCTAAAAATATCCTGTATTACTTGCGATAAGGTATACTTGCCTTTATCAAATGATTAATTTGGACTAAAAATTCAAACACAGCTTTTCAAACTCATTTAGTGCAAAACTCTCCTTTTCTACTATTCAATTCAATAGAATTCGGCATCGTAGCCGAAGCGTAATTGTCAATATTCCGAAAGAAGAAAAAGATCGTTACTTCTATCCTTCGATAGGATAACGGTTAATTTCTCAAAGTAGGAGTACTTGCGAGACTCTTCGAAAATATCCGCCAATTCTAAACTCTTAATATAAAGGTTATCTTTTATTTATAAAACAAAAAGAAGAAGCCCAAGTAATCATCAAGTTTTTGGCGCCGTTGCCGGGGAACTTTGTGTTGTTATTTGAAAGTAGGAACTACTATTAATTTTATTCCTTATCTATATATTTTTACTAAAAATAAAAAAATAAAAAAAATTTTTTACAAAAAGTAATAAAACAAAAAAAATATATAAATATAAAAACTTATATTTAAAAAAAAAAAAAAATAATAATAATAATAAAACAGAAAATCCAAAAATATTGTTTTTTAGTTTATGACCCGAGGAAACTCTTCGGACGATTCGACTATTCCTTTTGACCCCGAAATCGAGCGCACTCTTCGTGAGCGCATCCGATCTCGTGATCAAAACTTACTCGAAACCCCCGAAGAGTCAATCAGAGATACTGTAAATATGGGCGATCCAATTCCAAATGCGGCCCCGGCCCGGACCATGGCATATTATGCCCGGCCGAATTTGGAAGATACAGGATCCAGTATTACTCGCCCGACAGTTAATAATAATAATTTCGAAATAAAATCCAGCATAATTCAAATGGTACAACAGTCGATTCAGTTCGACGGTTTGCCAGATGAGGACCCAAATCAGCACCTTTCAAACTTTTTAGAAATATGCGACACCTTTAAAATTAATGGCGTCACTGATGACGCCATTCGTTTACGCTTATTTCCATTTTCGCTACGGTCAAAGGCCAAATCATGGTTGACTTCTCTTCCGAGAGGGTCCATAACCACGTGGGCCCAATTGACGGAATTTTTCTTAACTAAGTATTTTCCTCCGTCAAAAACCGCAAAACTACGCACGGATATCACATCCTTTGTACAATTCGATTCTGAGTCTCTTTATGAGACTTGGGAGCGTTTTAAAGAATATTTGCGTAGGTGTCCTCATCACGCGCTACCAACTTGGCTACAGGTCCAAACGTTTTATAATGGTTTAAATTTTTCTACGCGGCAGATGATTGATGCGGCCTCCGGGGGAACGTTAAACAACAAAACCCCGGAGACCGCTCAAGCTCTGATCGACGAAATGGCCATGAATGCGTACCAATGGAACGTGCCAAGGTCGCGTCCTACTAAACCGGCTGGTCTTTTTGAAGTGGACGCCACTACTTTCTTAGCCTCACAAGTGGAGAGGCTAAGTAAGCAGGTGGCGGAGATGACTGTTTCCTCCTCCACTCCCGCTTGGAATAATAATAATAATAATAACGTAATCGAAGAAACGGTGGATTACCTCGGTAATCCGGTTAGACCCCCCTTCAACCCTAATAACAACCCGTATAGTAATAATTATAATCCGGGTTGGAGGAGCCATCCTAATTTCTCCTGGAGCAATCCTAACAATGCTCAGAGGCCCCCACATATGAATCCTCAGGGATTTCCGCAAGGATTTCCGCAGGGATTCCAGCCTCCTCCTCCAAAACCTTCGCCGCTCGAAGATATTTTGTCTAAATACATCGCGTCCAACGATTCAAATATCCGGAATCTTACCGGATCGATTAAAAGCTTGGAAAACCAGGTTGGACAACTTGCAAAGATGGTCTCCGAGCGGCCATACGGAGCCTTACCAGGGAATACAGAGCCAAACCCAAGGGAAAATGCCAACGCTATAACCCTTCGAAGCGGCAAGGAGGTCGTCTCCCCATTGCGGGTTGAGCCTAAGGTATGTATTTCGCCTCCGACCCCTCCACCCTCTTCTTCGATTCTAATTGCTCCGGATTTTCCGGTTGCGCCGAATGTTTCGAGTCCTCGAATTCCTTACCCGTCTAAAATTAATAAAGAGAAGGAGGACGAAAATTATCAAAAATTTTTGCGTATTTTAAAACAAATTCAAATAAACGTCCCCTTCTGCGAGGCACTCTCCCAAATGCCGAAATATGCGAAATATCTTAAGGAATTGCTTTCTAATAAAAAGCGACTCGAGGATGTTTCGCATGTTTCCCTTAATGCGGAATGTTCGGCTGTTCTCCTTAACAAATTGCCGCCAAAACTGAACGACCCGGGACGGTTCTCCATCCCGTGTCTCTTTGGCAATATGTTAATAAAGTACGCTCTTGCGGACTTAGGCGCCAGCATCAATTTGATGCCTTTTTCTCTTTTCAAAAAACTCAATTTAGGCGTCCCGAGTCCGACAAAAATGAGCATCCAACTCGCGGATCGCTCGGTAAAGTACCCAATCGGGGTAGCGGAGGATGTTCTGGTCAAGGTCGACAAGTTTATCTTTCCGGTAGACTTTGTCATCCTGGACATAGAGGAGGACGTCGAGGTACCCATCATCCTCGGTCGCCCCTTTCTCGCAACCTCCCGTGCGTTAATCGATGTCAGTAACGGTCGCCTCCTCCTTCGAGTTGGAGACGACGAAGTTACTTTACATATCAACCCCTCCATGCGGAACTCACTATCGAATGATGATTCCTGTTTCAATTTGGAATCCGCGTTTGTGGACGAGTGTTCTTCTCTTTCAGAATTGCTATCTTTAATGATAGACGATTCGGATCTGGCGAATCAACCTCCTTTAGAAGAATTACCGCCAGATTCGCCTTTCGAGCCTTTCGACTCGAAAGATTTAAAAATCTCCACTTCCTACGAAGAACCTCCGGTCTTGGAGCTTAAGCAACTCCCCGACCATTTAAAATATGCTTTTCTAGCCGCGAACTTAAAACTTCCGGTTATAATATCTTCTACTTTAACTGATTCGGAAACATCCGAATTGGTTGAAGTTTTATCTAAACATCGCCGTGCAATTGCATGGCAAATTTCCGATATCAGGGGAATTAACCCCTCATTCTGCTCCCACAAAATTTTTCTCGAAGAAAACCCCCGCAAAACAATTCAGCCTCAACGACGACTTAACCCGAACATGCGGGAAGTCGTTAAGACTGAAATTATTAAACTCCTTGATGCGGGGATTATCTATCCTATTTCCGACAGTACGTGGGTAAGCCCCGTACAAGTCGTCCCGAAAAAAGGCGGTATAACGGTCGTGGAGAACACGAATAACGAATTAATCCCAACTCGTACTGTTACGGGTTGGAGGGTGTGCATCGACTACAGAAAACTAAATGATGCCACCAGAAAAGACCACTTTCCGCTACCGTTTATTGATCAAATCTTAGAGCGTCTCTCCGGTCACCCTTTTTATTGCTTCCTTGATGGTCTCTCGGGATTTTTCCAAATCCCTATTTCACCCGAGGACCAAAAAAAAAACGACTTTTACTTGCCCTTTCGGCACCTTCGCATATCGAAGGATGCCGTTTGGCCTCTGTAACGCGCCAGCTACATTCCAAAGATGTATGCTGGCAATATTTGGCGAGCTAGTAGAAGACATAATGGAAGTCTTCATGGATGACTTCTCCGTCTTTGGAAACTCTTTTAAAAATTGTTTAAAAAATTTAGATAGAGTCCTCCAACGGTGCGAGGAGACGAACTTAGTCTTGAACTGGGAGAAATGCAACTTCATGGTCCGAGAGGGTTTAGTCCTCGGCCATAAAATTTCTTCCAAGGGGATGGAGGTCGATAAGGCCAAAGTCGCTATAATTGAACAACTTCCTGTTCCTTCGAACGTCAAATCAATTAGAAGTTTTCTTGGCCACGCAGGTTTTTATCGGCGGTTCATTCAAGATTTTTCAAAAATAACCAAACCGCTAACTCACCTCCTGGAAAAAGATTCCCCATTCATTTTTGACACGGCCTGCGTAGAGGCGTTTAATTTTATTAAAAAGCAACTTATCAATTCTCCAATTCTGGTGGCGCCAGATTGGTCTCTTCCGTTTGAGATTATGTGCGACGCGAGCGATATCGCAGTAGGAGCTGTCTTAGGCCAACGCGTAAATAAATATTTTCATCCTATATATTACGCTTCTCGTACACTCAATGCCGCACAGGCTAACTACACCACAACGGAAAAGGAACTTCTCGCCGTCATCTTTGCTTTTGATAAATTCCGACCCTACGTAACCCTTTCACACGTAATCGTTTTCACTGATCACTCCGCCTTGAAATATCTTTTGGCCAAAGTTGATGCTAAGCCTCGCTTACTTCGATGGGTCCTCCTTTTACAGGAATTTGACTTAGAGATCCGGGATAAGAAGGGGGCTGAAAATTTAGCAGCCGACCACCTCTCACGTTTAGAACACCCCGCCGCAGAAGCGCTCGTCGAACCCGAAATAGACGATCGATTTCCTGAGGAGCGCCTTTTAATCATAAATAATACAAAAACTTCTTCTACCCCTTGGTTCGCAGATTACGCGAACTATTTAGTCGCGCGGGTCCTTCCAAAAGATTTTTCGACTCAGCAGAAGAAGAAATTCTTCTCTGACTTGAAAAACTACTTTTGGGAGGACCCCTTTCTCTTTCGCATCTGCGCAGACCAAGTGATACGAAGATGTGTTTCAAGCGAGGAGGGTGCGCAAATATTGCGACACTGCCATGAGGGGCCGGCTGGAGGGCATTATCAAGCCAACCGGACCGCGCGGAAAGCGTTAGAGTCAGGCTTTTATTGGCCCACTCTCTTTAAGGATGCTCACACTTTTGTGAGTATATGCGATAGCTGCCAGCGGGCAGGTAACATCTCTCGTCGTGACGAGATGCCCCAAAATTTTTATTTAGAATGCGAAATTTTCGATTTGTGGGGCATAGACTTTGTAGGCCCCCTACCTCCTTCTTTTAATAATCGCTATATTTTAGTGGCGGTCGACTACGTGTCTAGGTGGGCGGAAGCGCAAGCTCTGCCCACCAATGATGCGCGAGTCGTCGTCCATTTTCTAAAAAAATTATTTTCTCGCTTTGGCACGCCCCGTGCAATAGTAAGTGATAGGGGCACGCACTTCTGCAATGCCCAGTTTTCAAAAATTTTATCTAAGTATGGCGTCACGCATAAGCTCGCCACCGCCTATCACCCCCAAACGAGCGGCCAAGTAGAGGTAGTAAATCGCGAGATAAAACGCATTCTGGAAAAAACCGTCTCTTTAAATAGGAAGGATTGGTCCTCAAAACTCGACGACGCGTTATGGGCGTATCGTACGGCCTACAAGACCGCTATCGGTTGTACGCCCTATCGATTAGTCTACGGCAAAGCGTGCCATTTACCGGTAGAGTTAGAACACCGCGCTTTTTGGGCCTTAAAATTTTTAAATCTCGATTCGAACTTAGCCTCCGAGATTAGGAAATTCCAACTCAATGAACTCGATGAATGGCGTGCAAACGCTTATGAGAGTAATAAATTTTATAAAGAGCGTTCTAAGTTCTACCACGATCGAAAAATTAAATTTCCAAAAACTTTCGCGCCGGGCGATCTTGTCCTTCTTTATAATTCACGTCTTCGTCTTTTTCCGGGTAAGCTCAAATCCCGCTGGTCCGGCCCCTTTGCAGTCAAAGAGGTTTGGCCGTATGGGACCGTTCTTATCTCTCACCCCGAAAAAGGCGATTTTAAAGTCAACGGCCACCGTTTAAAACTATATCTTGCGGGCGATCCAGTGGACGGCCACACGGAATCTTTAGCCCTCCCCAATTTATAATCTCACCACGCCAAATGCGTCAAGCTACGCGACGGTAAACAAAGCGCTCGTGGGAGGCACCCCATATTTATCTAATATTTTTATTATGTTTTTTCTCTATTTTTGTAGGGTTTCTTCCGACCCCGCCAGCTTTAATTCAGGGAAGCCTTTTTGCTTCCTTTTTCCTTTTGTATATATTGCATTGTTATTTTCTCTTCTTCATACTTACATTACAACATTGGGGACAATGTTGGGTTTTAAGTATGGGGGTGTATTTACCGTTTTCACTTTAAAAAAAAAAAAAAAAAAAAAAAAAAAAAAAAAACAAAAAAAAAACAATATATATTTTGTAGTTGAATAACAAAAAAAAAAAAAAAAAAAAAAAAAAAAAAAAAAAAAAAGCTCCAAAAATAATAAACCCTACTTTACTTTTATTCTTAAAGCATTTAGTTTCGAGAGTATATGTTTGTGGATTTTCATAATCGCTAGTTTTACTATTTGTTTGTTTATCTAAGATCGATAGATTTAAACATTCGGGGTTAAGTTTTAAAGAATATCTTGTGTTTTTAATTTAAATAGAGGCTTTGTTATCAAGCACTACTTCTACTAGCTAAAATAGAGACATGTGTATTATGTTGGCAAAACAACTTTAGACTGCAATTATCCCTACTTTATGTCTTCAGGAATCTAGGAATATTCAACTTACTAAGGTTGCTCTCAAAACTTTTTTTTATTATTCTAGAATTTCTCTTGAAAACCCCTTGTATACACCAATTCAGCATGGCAAAAACACAAAAAGAAGAAAAAAAAACAAAAAGATCTTATGTCAATGGGAATACAAAAATTCCGTAAACATAGGCACCCAATATTTGTTAAAAGAAATCCTATGTCAATGGGAATTACAAATTCCGTAAACACAGGCATTGGGTTAATTAAAAAGGTCAATTTTCCCTCGTCCCTCGTACACCAACGATGGGAGTCAAAGGAAACTTTATAAGAGGGGTGAGATGATACAATTCATCACCCCTGATCCAAGTACTCTTCTATTTGCCAAGGCTTTTTTCCCCTTTTTCCCTTAACCAAATTATTGTTTCTAGTTCTAATTCAAAAAATCATTTGAGAGCATAATTAGTAACTTATATTTTTCCTTTATGTTTCTTTAAACAAAGGTTATTATAATTTCGATCTAATCTCGTTTACTAATGATTGCAATTTTGTTTGCTATTTGGTTAATTAAGAAGTCTTTTGGCCAGGACATTTCTTCTACTTAAATCATTTGCATAATTTAGGACTTAACTCTTATTACTCCGAATTTTTATTTTTCAGTCTCTTATGATTAAAATAAAACGATAGCCAAAAATTAGAACTTATATTAATCCCGTATAGATCTCTCTTACTTTTGCCCTGGAATAGCAAAAGCTTAAGTATGGGGGTATTTGATAAGTAATAAAATATATGTATTTTTGGTATAAATATTAGTATAGTTTTAATTAATATTGTGAATTTTCTATGTAAATTAATGAATAAATTGCTTCTTTATTATTTCTGGTTTCTAACTTACTTTTATTTTTGTTTTTGCAATTTTTTGCAAAATTTTCACAGGTCACGCCCTCAGACACGCCCGTGACCAAGGGCGTGTAATTTTAAAGATCAAATATCAACGGGACGGCTCAATTCAGATCAAATCCCGACAAATCGCTCAAGTCACGCCCGAGGTCACGCCCGTGACCAAGGGCGTGTAATTTTAAAAGCCAAATTTCCAGCTGGCAGCCGTTTTCAGGTGAAATCTCGAAGAGTTGATCAAGTCACGCCCGTGACTCTACAAGTCACGCCCGTGTTCCAGCAGAGTCACGCCCGTGAGCCGCCAGCGTGTCACGTCTCGAAGCCGCACCCATGCTGCCGACATCAGCCACCCATAGTCACGCCCGTGACTCACCAAGTCACGCCCGTGACTCACCAAGTCACGCCCGTGACATACCAAGTCACGCCCGTGTGCAGCCATGTTTGACGGCCAAACCTTCCAGAAGGCGGCGAATACAGCCGAGCAAATGTCACGCCCTAAGTCACGGCCGTGACATTCAAGTCACGCCCGTGACCTAGGGCGTGTAAAACTCAAATTTTCCCTATAAATAGAGGGGCTCGGCTGAAGTTATTTTCATCCAAATTTTGAGTGGTTTTTGTTGTATTGTGAGTTCTTTTGAGTGATTGTGAGCTTCTCTTCTGCATTTCAGTTTAAGTTCGTTTGTAGTTTTTTCGTCTTCCTAGTCTAGTTGTAATGCTGATTTCAGAAATAAAATGATGTTTTTCTCATTTGGATCATCTTCTTTTTATTAATGTTAGTGTGTGTGCGTGTATGAGTTTAGCTTTATTGCTTTCATAATTTAGTTTTATTGCTTTTATAGTTAGTTTTATTGCTTTCGTAATCTAGGTTTACTGTTTTCATAGCTTAGATTTACAAGCTTTCATAAAATAGTTTTATCGTTTTCTTTTTCGCTTTATTTTATCGCTTTCATTTTAAACGCTTTCTTTTTCAGTTTCTTTTAGAGTGTGTGCGTGTATGAGATAGTATTTTCCTTTTTTGTAGCTTAGTTTTTTTTTCAGTCTTTATATAACTGCTATATACCACCCCCTTCTCAAATAAGAGGCTAATTTACTTTAGCACTTATTTAAGTTGGTTGGGACGGATATTATTTCTGCACCTTTATAAGTCTTTTCATTTCTATACCATCCCCTTCTCAAATAAGAGGCTAATTTACTTTAGCACTTATTTAAGTTGGTTGGGACGGATATTATTTCTGCACCTTTATAAGTCTTTTCATTTCTATACCACCCCCTTCTTAAATAAGAGGCTAAGAACT
Source organism: Dactylorhiza incarnata (assembly GCA_033032865.1). NCBI lineage: Eukaryota > Viridiplantae > Streptophyta > Magnoliopsida > Asparagales > Orchidaceae > Dactylorhiza > Dactylorhiza incarnata. The sequence goes on along the minus strand of JAWHQI010000581.1, from coordinate 511,114 downwards.
TTTTAGCACTTGTTTAAGGTGGTTGGGACGGATATTATTACTGTTTTTATATAAGTCTTTTTATTTCCTTTTTATCCGCTTATATCCGCTTTAATTATCAAACATGTATTTTTCAACCGATAATGCCGTCTCCATTCCGATGAGTGGCTAATTTCCTTTAGCGCACGACGTCGAAGAGCATTGGGACACAAAAATAGTTTTTCTATAAAAATTAAAACATCTCTTTCTAAAATAATTAACGCTTAAGGTTTATCCGAGAATCACGTTGAGTGGAGCCACATAATCGATGTGTGGTTTTCATTTCCGTTTTCGTACCTAGTTAGCCGAGAGGCTCGTGTGTACGGACTGATCACTCACGGGTAAAGAGAAGTGCGCTCTACCCTCGAGAGAGGACGAGGTAACTCTCCCGAATTGGAAATAAAAACCCAATAGCGGGGTTCGCAACATAAAGCGAGTATTAAGAACATTCGATTGTAGAACGAGAGTTCGGTCGAATATTCATAATCTCAGGTGGGCGTACCCTCGAGAGAGGAGCGTTCATAATTATGGAACCTCCACGGCCAAGTCATCTTAATATTTTGAAAAGTCATCACTTTTAATTCTACGAAAAATCTATTTTCGTCTCAAGGTAATTCGACGTCGCGCGCTATATTTCTCATCACTTAGAACTCTAGTAAATCGCTTAAATCATCTTTCGCATTTTATCATTTAGAACTCTAGTTAAATCAACTAAAAATATTATTCCGATAAAATAATAGTTCGTCCCTCGAAGTAGCATAATCAACACGACCCGCGGAAATATACGATCCCGATATTTTCTAAAAATATCCTGTATTACTTGCGATAAGGTATACTTGCCTTTATCAAATGATTAATTTGGACTAAAAATTCAAACACAGCTTTTCAAACTCATTTAGTGCAAAACTCTCCTTTTCTACTATTCAATTCAATAGAATTCGGCATCGTAGCCGAAGCGTAATTGTCAATATTCCGAAAGAAGAAAAAGATCGTTACTTCTATCCTTCGATAGGATAACGGTTAATTTCTCAAAGTAGGAGTACTTGCGAGACTCTTCGAAAATATCCGCCAATTCTAAACTCTTAATATAAAGGTTATCTTTTATTTATAAAAAAAAAAGACCAAGTCCAAATCCAACCATCACCCGCCGACTCTGGAGTCCCTCCCTCCTGTCACCCCTGGCAAGATCCTTCCTGAACCTGGTAATCTGTCATTGCTTTCTCGCATAATTCAGCTTTTCGCCATTTAATTTATCTTGCTTCCTGCAACCTCCACCTTTTGGACCACGTGACTTCCCCAAACACCGCGCGACCCCCCTCCCCCCCCCCCCCCGACATCGCGCCCCTCTCTGGCCTGCGAGATAACAACTCTCCTTGCACCAGAGCGGGAGCGCCTGACCGAGGGGGTCCCTGGCCACAACTCCCCTGGTACTGACCTAGTCATCACTTCTGTTGCCCACCAGGTGCCTTCTTGCCCCAGAATGTGTGAAGCCAACCTTCAATAGGAGGATGATGCCATCCGCCCCATATGGGATATCAACGAGTCCTCCAGTGAGAAGTCCAGCGATCCCCTCTGAAGATCCCTCATTTTCTTTTTGCTTTTTCATTTTCAGTTGTAATATGCTCATGGCGAGATCCCTCTTTAGTAAACAGAACCTTTTGAGATTGTAATGAAATCAAATTTACTCGTTTGTCTGAGCCTCATATTCTTCACTCTCTATTCTTTTCTTGATGCCATTCGCGAACTCGCTAATGATGTGTACTTATTGATTGTTTGTGCACTTGCACGCAGCCATTCGCACTCTCGCACATTCGCTCAGATACTCGCGTATCGTTGTCCTTGGGCCATGACTAAGACGTCACCGCCCCATAGGTGTGCCATGTGATTGTAGCTCATACGTGCGCATTTGTATTGCCCTTAGGACTTAGGAGGTCGCGATGACTCTGCCGAGAGTGCGAGCTTGCTGAGAGCACACCTCACCCCGAATGATTTTTGTGCCCTCCTGAAGGAAGGCTAGTACCTCAAGTGCATTCGCCGAACGAGTGCCTCTCTTGATATGGCCACTTGCCTACTCGGGTGTATTCGTTGAGCTAGTGTCTCTCTTGATATGACCACTCACCTACTTTGACCCTTAAGATTTTCTCTTCCCGAATTTTCCTTACCTTTTTGCCATCGAGTGAGCAGCTAGGTGAGAGCCTGGTCAGCGAGTCTGCTCAGGGCTATCCAATCCATATTTACCTCGTCAGCCTCTCCAGAGATCAACCTGACCCACCATCTGATGAAAGCCTGGCAGCGGAATCGATCTGGGGCACTCCAGCTAAACCATTACCTCGCCAGTCTCTCCAGAGATCAACCTGACCCACAGTCTGATGAAAGCCCGGCAGCAGAATCGATCTGGGAAAATCCGGCTCAACCATTACCTTGCCAGCCTCTTTCAAAGATCAACCTGACCCACCATCTGATGAAATCCCGACAGCGAAATTGATCTGGGGCAATCCAGCTCAACCTTTACCTAGCCAGCCTCTCTAGAGATCAACCTGATCCACCATCTGATGAAAGCCCAGCAGCAGAATCGATATGGGGCACTCCAGCTCAAACTTTACCTTGCAAGCCTCTCCAGAGATCAACCTGATCCACCGTGTGATGAAATCCCGATAGCGGAATCGATCTGGGACAATCCAGCTTAACCATTGCCTAGACAACCTCTCTAGAGATCAACCTAACCAACCTTCTGATGAAAGCCCGGTAGTGGAATCGATCTAGGGCACTCTAGCTCAATGTTTACCTTGCCAGCCTCTCTAGAGATCAACCTGACCCACCGTCTGATGAAAGCCCAGCAACGGAATCGATCTGGGGCAATCCAGCCAACCATTACCTTGCCAGCCTCTCCAGAGATCATCCTGACCCACCGTTTGATGAAATCCCGACAGCGGAATCGATTTGGGGCAATCCAGCTCAACCATTACCTATCCAGCCTCTCCAAATATCAACCTGACCCACCGTCTGATGAAAGCCCGACAACGGAATCGATCTGGGGCACTCCAGCTCAACCTTTACCCAGCCAGCCTCTCTAGAGATCAACCTGACCCACCATCTAATGAAAGCCCGACAGCGGAATTGATTTTGGGCAATCTAGTTCTACCAATACCTTGTCAGCCTCTCCAGAGATCAACCTGACCCACCGTCTGATGAAAGCCCGACAGCGGAATTGATCTGGGGCACTCCAGCTCAACTTTTACCTAGCCAGCCACTGTAGAGATCAACCTGACCTACCGTATGATGAAAGCCCGGCAGCAGAATTGATCTGGGGCAATCCAGCTCAACCATTACCTTGCCAGCCTCTCCATAGATCAACCTGACCCACCATCTGATGAAAGCCCGACAGTGGAATCGATCTGGGGCAATCTAACTCAACACACATCTTACTGCCCGACCAGTCCCTTGACCTTCTCCAGGTATCGCTGGAGAGTCGGCTCCTTCAACTCGAACTCACCCTTGACTTGGCAAGCTACCACCACGGAGTCCGTTAAGACCTCCACATCCTGCACTCCTAGCTCCCTGGCCTGGTGAAGCCCTGCGATCACAGCCTTGTATTCGGCCTGGTTGTTAGTGAGTAGGAAATGTATGATGATTTCTTGTTCGATCCTTGTTCCCTGGGGGCTCACTAGGATGACTCCCGCCAAAGGAATGCTTCCCTGACGCTCCATCAACCAATATCTTCCATGCCACCGGGTGGGGAGGCTCCAGGTTTTCTTCCTCAGTCACATAATCTGCCAAGAAGTCCGCCACCACTTGCGCCTTTATGGAGAGCCTGAGGGCAAACGAGATGTCGAACTCGCTTAACTACACCCACCACTTGGCCAACCTTCCTGAGTGCTCCACTCTCTCCATGATGCTGCACATGGGGTGGCCAGTCACCACCCTATGGAGTGTGCCTGGAAGTAAGGTCGAAGTTTTTGGGCCAACACCACGAGGGAGAAGGATAGCTTCTCTAAAATGGGATACATTAACTCCGCCTTCCTTAGAACCCTACTGATGTAGTGGATCGGGAGTTGCTTCTTACCTTCCTCCCTGACCAAAATAGAGCTCCCTGCTTTGACCCCTACCCCAAGATATAGGGATAGGTCATCCCTCTGCCTAGGTCCCTAGAGTAGCGGTGCCTGAGTTAATTGTTCCTTTAGCGCTTGGAATCTCCCTTCACACTCGGGGGTCCACTCGAACTTCTGGTTCCCTCGGAGCACCTTGAAGAAAGATGAGCACTTCTCCCCTGCCCTGGAGAGAAACCTGCTTAGTCCGACCAACTTCCCAGTGAGGCGCTGGACCTCCTTTGCATTTCTTGGCGACCCTAGATCCAAGATTGCCTTCACCTTGTCGGGGTTAGGCTATACTCCGGCTGGGGTAAGCAAGTGGCCTAAGAACTTTCCCCGGCTGGCCCCGAAGACACACTTCTGGGGGTTGAGCCTCATCTTGTATTTTCTAAAGGTCCCAAAAGTTTCTTCAAGGTCCCGAAGGTGGGACTCAAGGTCCCGGCTCTTGATCATGAGATCATCCACGTAAACTTCCAGGTTCTTTCCCTTCTGCTCACGGAAGACCCTATCCATCATCCGCCGGTATGTTTCCCCTGCATTATTTAGCCCGAAGGGCATCATCTTGTAACAAGAACACCCATCCCCATTAAAGAAGGAGACATCCTTGACGTCGGGAGGGTGCATGCGGATCTGGTGGTAACTTGAAAATGCATTTAAAATGTTCATTAGAGAAAAATCGACGATTGAGTCAACCAGCGCGTCGATTTGAGGCAGGGGTAGCAATACTTAGGGTATGATTTATTTAGCAAAGAGAAATCTACATACATCCTCCACCTTCCATCCCCTTTCTTTACCATTACCACGTTGGAGACCCAGCCTGGATACTGGATCTCCGATACAAATTCCGCCTTGAGGAGCTTGTTCACCTCCACCCGGATGAGTTCCTCCAGCTTATCCGTGATGGACCTCTTCTTCTGCCGGCTGGGGTGAGTGTCGGGGTCAAGGTTGAGGATGTGGCAGGCTACATTCTCTTTGATCCCTAGCATTTCTGCGCACTCCATGCGAAGACGTCCACATTCTCTTGGACGCAGGCCAGGATCTTCTTCTGCTCCTCGGAGCTAAGCTCCCCGTTGATCTTCACTTTTTCTACCACTCCCACCCGAGAGGTGATCTCCATCTCGACAACTTCATCCACGGTGAAAGTGCACAGTTAACCTCACTAGAATTCTCTAGAGGGGGGGTGAATAGAGATTTAAAAATATTTTGTGCAAAGTTAATAAATATATATGTGTAATGTTCACAGATTTAAGCTTCCCACACACCAACAAGAATTAAGCAAGTAAAGAAAGAAATAGTAGAAAGAAAGACACAGCACAACACAAAGAAATATAGTGGTTCCCCAAACTTTGGGTAGTCCACTCTTCTACCCCCTTGGTAGGAATTCATTATCTTGCACTGAGTCTTTTGATAAGGAGACTCTTAGAACCAGCCTGAGTCTTTTGATAAGGAGACTCTTAGAACCACTACAACTGAATTTTTTGAAGAGAGATTCTAAAAACCCTTTTACACAATTTGAAAATGAAATAAGAATGAGAAGAAGAAGTAGAAGAAAAATAATTGAAGCAAGAAAGAATCTTCTTCCTAGCAAGAAGATTAGAAGCACAAGTATAGTGAATGAAATCTCTATTCTATAGTGAGAAGGAGATTGTAGGCCTTTCTCTCTTTCAGTGAGAGCTTTCACAAATGGCAGCAGTATGGCTTCAGAAGGAGGAGAAGAAGAAGGCTTTTTCTTTGCTGCAACACTCTTTCACTTTTCTCAGCTTTCTCACTTTTCACTTGGGAGTTTTTCCTCTTTTTCAAATGGATGGAGTGGATCACTTGTGATTTTTCTTTGCCGACCTCCTTCTGTATTTATAGCTCTGTTTATTCAAAAATATTGCTATTGGAGGATAATCAATTAGCAGTCAGAGAAATAGTAAGAAAGAAAAGTTTCCATAATCATTATTTCTGTAGAAGGAAAGAGATCACTCTATTTTCAAATAATGTCCATAATAATCTTAATCAAATTAGCCAAGAATCATTTAGAAGGAAAGATTGATTCAGAACGGCTAGAAAAGAATAATATAATTCCATAAAATTCAGATCTACAAAAAGATGGAAAGAGATCTGGTGTGTTTTTGAATCAGTCACAGAAATCGACGTGCGTCGATTACTATTCGACGTAAGCGTCGATTTCAGCCTGGCTAGACGTCGAGAAGAAAATATGGAAGGAGCGTCGACTGAGGTGCGTCGACTTTACTGGGTGCATCGACTAGAAATCAGAGTTACGTCGACTTTGGTTACGTCGAATTCTATTTATAATTACTTCGACTAAGTATGAGAGATACGTCGACTACACTTCGACGTTGCGTCGATTACTATTCGACGCATATTTACTTAAACTAATTTTTCACTCTGAGAATACATATTCTACTCATTTCTAGGGGTTAAGATAAATCATTTCCCCAACAATCTCCCCCTATTTGTCTTAACCCTGATCAGAGAGAAATTTTACTTTTTGTCCAAGGAATACCTTGATATACTAAAGAAGTTTGTCAAGCATTCATCAGAAGGAAAAAAAATCATATATAAATAAGTAAGTATCTTTCACAGGGTTTAAACCAAGAACTTCTTGTTATACATGAAATTAACAAAGGCAGAGTAGAGTTTCTTAGATAATTGTTCAACAGCTTCAAAAATGTAGGGTCTGGCTCTATCAGGATGCTCTTGAACATTTCTGATAATAGTGTGCAGTTTTACCAAGCTCTTTTCAGCATCAGGGAGAGTGTCATTTATGGAATAACCCTTGCTGATGATAATTGCTGCCTTTTCATCAATCATCTCTATTGTAATGCCTTGAGGTTTCTCTCTCTTTTGTGTAGGTGTGGGCTTAGATGGTCCCTTGTTGTCAACCTTGGGCCTATATTTCCTTTTCTTTTCTGGTTCTTGTTTCTCAGGGATCTCAGACATCTTTTCTTTCCCTTTCCAGGATGAATCATGCCATTTGTCTAGTCCTTCTGGCTTTTTAGGCTTCTTATAGGGAATGTAGATATCTTTTGAACACCCTACACCCCTTTTGTGCTTTTGTCCTTTATCTAGGATAAGCTCTGCTTGAGGATTTTTCTTTTGATATGCTTCAACATCAAACAATTTCTTTGGAATTTTGATGGATAGTTCAGCAAGAATCTGTTCTTTGGTCATTCCCTTCTTGATCTTCTCTATCCAAGCATTTCTCTTATCTACTGTTTCTTTCATGGCTGCTTCAAATTCATACAGGTCTCTTTCTCTTATTTCATTATTCCTCTTTTCCATTTCAGGGTCATTGTACTCATTTACAGTACTGTCAGGAGAGATATTAGGAATCTTCAACCTCTTTATCTCCTCACAAGCTTTTCTATACTTCATTTCCTTTGCATATTCTTTCCTTTCTTCTTTGGAATATTTTTGCCAGTGAGGGATGACATCTTTTCTTTCCATTTGTCTTCTTGGACTTTGCCTAGGTAAGATTTGAGTAGTAAGTTTTGTTGATGGTGGAGGTAGAGGTAGTAGAGGATGTGGAGTTTTCTCTTTAGGAAGATAAGGTGGAGAAGGAACTTTAGGAGGAGGAGTTTCTTCTGGAGGAACATCCTCAAGTAGAGGTGTCCTAAGTTTGATGTGACTGGCAGAGAAGCCAGGAGAGTGATACTGATATTCTTCCACACACAGGGGTGCATCAATCCAGACTTGCCCTTTCAGGTCATCAGAAGTAGCTGCTTCTTCCTCCCCCTGGACTTCTGTATTTTGTACTACAACAATCTCCCCCTGAACATATGGGGCATCTGCTTTGAATGCTGAATCCACAGCATGGTCTCCTTCTGTATGGTAGGATGAGGATATACCAAAGGGGTTTTTCTCCTTGAAGGTGTAGTCAAAGTGAGTGGAGAAGATTTGTGCCTATAAGAATAATTAAGGTTTAGAGATTGGAGAAGAATTAACCCTGAGCTGAAGAGTAATAGAGAAGCTGAAGAGAAATAGAGAAGAATATGAGGCTTAAGATTAATAGAGAACCTAATTGGAGAGGTTTCTGGAGCAACTCTCCCCCTGGTTTATATCCTGCAGAAAGGGTATAAACCCTTTTGGTGACAGATTTTGTTCTTGAAGAAGAACATGAAGCTCAGGAAGAGATGCAGAGATGTCGGTCAGTTTGGCTTCACAAGAGGCTAGCATGGAGGCACATTCATTGGAGAAATTTATCAGTCGTGACTGAAATTCATTCAGAAGTTGTTTTCGGGAATCATCTATTGCTTTGATGATAGCAGATTGAGCAGGAGTCGGCGCCATTGATGTAGGTAGAAAGGTAGAAGACGAAGTTTTTGGCGGTTTGGGAGAGTAGGAGTTATGAAATATGAGGTATTATTTAAAGAAGGTGAGACGTCGAAAAGGAAACAGAAATCGAGGTATATTAGGTAATCCAATCGTCAAAAGAAGAAGGGAAGATTTGTTTCCAGTTTTATCATGAAGCCGACGGTCCATCGAGAAAGGATCGACGTATCGTTGTCTGTAAGAAATCAATTCCAGCGTTGAGTTCTTCTCGACGGTGCGTCGATAGGTAATCGACGCATCTTCAAGTGCTTTCTTAGTTTTGTTGACCTCTTTTAAATTTTGCCCAACAATGGTGTTTACAAGCTTCCATCAAGCATTCCTAAGGTGTTGATGAAGTAAGTATGCTTAGTTTCATCCAAGGGTTTGGTAAAAATGTCTGCTCTTTGACTGTCTGTAGGAATATATTCTAAGGTTATCTTGCCTTTTTCTACATTGTCTCTAAGAAAGTGATGTCTGTTCTCTATATGTTTGGTTCTACTATGAAGGACTGGATTGGATGCTATGGATATAGCACTAGAACTATCACAATAGATCTTAGAGTTATTTACTTCCAATTTATAGTCAAGAAGCTGATTTTGCATCCATAGGATTTGTGAACAACAGCTTCCAGCAGCTATATATTCAGCTTCAGCTGTTGAGGTTGAGACTGAAGTTTGTTTCTTACTGAACCATGATATTAGTCTGTCACCTAGGAATTGGCAAGTACCATATGTGCTCTTTCTATCAATCCTACATCCAGCATAGTTTGCATCTGAGAAACCTGTCAATTCAAAGTTGGTTTCTGCTGAGTACCATAGACCTAGTTCAGGTGTTCCCTTTAGGTATCTAAGAATCCTTTTTACAGAGGAGATATGGGATTCTTTTGGATCAACCTGAAATCGAGCACATATGCAGGTGGCAAACATAATGTCAGGTCTGCTAGCTGTTAGATAGAGAAGGGATCCTATGATTGCCCTATATGTCTTTTGATCTACTGATTTTCCCTTTTCATCCTTTTCTATAATACCATTAGTTGCCATAGGTGTTTTCATGGTAGAAGCTGATTCCATGCCAAACTTTTTGATTAATTCTTTAGTGTATTTAGATTGTGAGATAAAGATCCCCTCACTATTTTGTTTTACTTGTAGCCCTAAGAAATAAGAGAGTTCTCCCATACTACTCATTTCAAATTTAGATTGCATTAGATTAGCAAATCTTTTACAGAGTTTGGGATGAGTTGAGCCAAAGATGATGTCATCTACATATATTTGAACAAGGAGTTGATTCTTGTGGGTTCTAGTGAAAAGTGTTTTATCTACTTTTCCTCTTTCAAAAGAGTTTTCTATAAGGAAGTTAGAGAGAGTGTCATGCCATGCTCTAGGTGCTTGCTTAAGACCATAAAGTGCTTTATTAAGTCTATAAACACAGTTAGGAGAGGAGGGATTGATAAAACATGGTGGTTGCTCTACATACACCTCTTTTTGAAGGTCACCATTCAGAAAAGCACTTTTGACATCCATCTGGTAGACTTTCATCTTCATGAAAGCTGCATAGGCAAGAAAAGTCTGATTGCTTCCAATCTGGCTACTGGAGCAAAGGTTTGGTTGTAGTTTGTTCCTTCTTCTTGTCTGTACCCTTGTGCTACAAGTCTTGCCTTGTTCCTGATGATTACTCCAGTGGAATCAAGTTTGTTTCTGTATACCCACATAGTACCAATAACTGGGTAGTTTCTTGGTCTTGATGCGCTTTTTTCGGCACAGCTAATTAGCAGGCACGAAATGCAATACGACGGCAATGCACCGGTCGCTCAAGTAATAAAATAGGGAGGAACTCCCCGAATATCGTTCTCAAAGGACCGCAAGTTGGGTAGTACGATTTGCTCTAAACAGGAAATCAGTTAAAAGGAGTAATAAGTAACAACGGGGGGTTTGATTTGGTTTCCTACGCTATTGCAGAATGAAGAAAGATGCGGGTCAAAACTCCGCTTCGCAAGGCGAGATGGGTGCAACGGCCGCGATGCCGTGCTTCGGAAGGCGCATGGACGGGAAGTCACTATGACGGTTGAGGGTCGCACACACCTCTTCTCAAAACATCACCACTAGCAATTGTTAGTGGCTTCACCCACAACGAATCACAGAAAATCACTAGGAACAAAGGGGCTATTCATGCCACCACAACATCAGTGCATATGAAGGAAAGCAAAACTCCTTAAGATTAACTTAACACGTGTTCATACAACACAAAAATGAAGTATAAGCATTCAAGGTTAGAGAGGACCACAAAGAAGAAGTCACGGCTTGGGTTCACGGCCGGAATGAGAGGTTGTCGGGCTCTCTCCGGACTTGGCCCTCAGATGGTGAGCTTGGCTCGAAGGAGGCTGTCACCGCTCCTACGATCTTCAGCGCTTCCTTGGTCTCCTTGGTGAGGAATGCTTGAGCTAATGGTGGATGAAGCTTCCTACTGCTCCCGGATGGAAGGATGGAGGTGGAAATCACCGGAAATTGCCTTGATGGTGGAGGAGATGAAGGGGAAGCCTTCAGCCCTCAAGAGCAGCGGGAAGGAAGAGATTTCCCGCTCTCTGAATTGCTCCCGGTCGTTCTCTATCGCTCCTCTCGTTGACTGCCTCGATTCCTGCTTTTTATAGGAAATAGGCTGAAAATTGGTCACGCACGGTCGAACGCACGCTCGTGCGCAGACCGTGCGATATTAACGGATAAAATATGCCTTGGAGAAGACGCTGCGCCTCCCGTGCGATTTGGTCACGCACGACCAACGCCGCCCATGCGTTCAGATGCACGGGTAAAATCCGACGCTCTGAAATCACGAAGATACAGGTCGACCGTGCGTTTTACTCACGTACGGGCGAATTTGCCCGTGCATTAAAACGCACGAGTAAACTCCGACGCTCCATTTTCTTCCCAGACACAAACGCACGACCGCACAGACCGTGCGTCAAGGAAAGGCACGACCGTGCGATATGCACAGAAATTACTTTTGGGGGAAAACGGGACGATCAGGTCACCTGCAAACAAGATATACCAGCTGGGAATACACGTCCAGACAGAAATACATCAAAGAAGGGAAGGGGAGCACAATGTGCTTATCCCCAACAACGAGGAATGCAATTGCACACCGAAATGGGCTTAATGGTGCACCTAGCATGGAATAGTATATATAAATGAAAATGTGCCTAAAATGTGGTGCAAACACTAGAATATCAGCCCAAATGAGTCCAAATATATATATATATATAAATGGGACTCATCACACCCCCAGACTTAACCATTTGCACGTCTCGGGCAAACTACTCAGCTCTCCTGTCGGAAAAATTGAATGTTAGCATGAGTTTGAGCGGTAGAGAATTATGCGAAGTCGCCTGCTCTCATGCGTAGAAATACATTAGAACAGAATTAAACTCAAGATTGTATCTAATTATTTCTAAAACAGTAAACTGAAATTTAATTTACTTTGATGGTGAATCCTGGTGAATCTTTCGGTCGCGCAAAAGGGAAAATAGCGTGACTAATGAGTAAAGTATTACTCGAATCGAAGCTAGGGACAAACTCCTAAGAAATCCATCAAAGTCGGTGTCCATAGGCTTGCACGTCCGCACTCTCTCTACTGCATGAGACGACTCGTGTCTAAAATCAATAGGACTGATAGGCAATTAATGGGCTTAGGTTGAGTATAGGCTAGGTAAGTAGAAGGACGATGAGAATCGCACTTAACACAACCTGAGCACTCAAAATAATAACAATCACCAATACAATATTTTCAGTAATTACACGACACCCCCAGACTTCAACTGAACACTAGGTGCGTGCTGAGCCAGATATAAATAGAGATTGCCGAGAGAAAATTATTTTTACACAACTTTTTTTTATTTCTTTTCCTTTCTTTCTTTTCCTTTCTTTTCTCTCATTGACAAAATGACATTTGAAAGCACAATAAAACGGCTCCTTTAGCTAATTCAAAATTGTCATACACAATAAGGATGACACCAAATGTGATCGAAAAAGAAATTTCTTTCAGCTCAAAGGTTGGTGTGCAAATAGGTTCGGTCGTATGGCTTTGGTTAAATTTTTAGTGGAGCTAAACAAGGAGGAAAGGTAGGCTCAAGTGGGCTTGCAACGGTGATTACGTAGGTAAGGATTTCCAAAGCTCAACCGGATCAAGAAATGGCCTATATCACATTTTATGATGAGTACTTCAACACAATCGTGTCGAGAGTCTCCTAGTGCAAGTTCTAGCCACCGAGAAAGGTTGTCCTTCCTTCCGACCCTAGAAATAAGCTACTACTAGTCTGCTACACTCGACCTTATGCTACCGTTGGATTCATCGGATTCACCACTAAAGTAAAATAAATTAAATCTACTATAAAAGAAATAACTAAATTATAATTCTGAATTTCATTCTACTCTAATTGAAATTCTAGGCGTGACGGGAGCACTTGACTAGAGCACTACTCGAGTCAACATTTTTCTCTACTCCTCACTCACATGCTAACAATTCAATTCTTCAGAGTGGGAAAACCTCGCAGCGATACCCAAAAAGCACGCGTGATCAAGTGCGCGTGAATTAGGTGCAAGTGTATGCAATATGCACAACAAAATATAACTCATAACTCAGCACATTCTAGCATGTCATGCAAAGTGTGTGCATGTGCAAATCTCGCTCTCTCCCCCAGACTTGATTAAAACTAACTAAAATAAACAATTCAAGCATAAGTAAGAGAGGGGTAGAGTTGACCTATGCTCATAAAAGAGCATGCCAGAAGTGCGGTAATCCCATTTTTTTAGAAATATTTCCCCTTCATCATCGTCCACAAGAGAGCAGCCTCCTGCAATGTTAGCAAAACAGAAATAACAGTGCACAAAAGGAATTAAAAAGCTAGACGGAACCGGGTGGTTCCCCATGGGTTGTCTCCCAAGAAGCCCTTTTGATTAACGTCCTTTAAGGTGGACCAAATACCTGTATTAAAGCATTTTATAAAGTCTAGGGATGAGCAAAGGTCAATATCCTAATTATTATTACAAGCTCAAAACAAATCAGCTATAAGCTGATTTGAAGTAGGAACAGCTGATGAAAGAAAAAGGTTCGGGGACCTGGTAGTAGGGGTGGAAAATAAGTAAGATGCTCAGCCTCCAACCCAAAATCTCCTCCTTTTTCGCTCTCTTCTTCTCCTCCAGTATTATATCTTCAAAGAAAAACCACTTGCCCCCTTGTAACCAATCCTCAAGGGGAAGCACCAACGATGATGAGGAAACAAGATGTTCCTTCACTGTACCTTCCTCATCCCGCCAGGCTTTCGGCTCCTCCATGCATAAGATCTGATCAACCATAGGAGGGACATCCTGCATCCTTGTACAAAAAGAAAGAAGGTCAGGAAATAAATTAGAAGAAAAACTAAAAGAAATCTCATCTGAGGGGATAATCCCGGCTTCATCCCCCATGTGGTGCGGCAATGAAAGACTGATTTCCTCATTGAAGATTTCAATAGGCTCAACGGCGCACGCAATGTCCTCCTCTACAATTTGGACTTCCCCGCACTGGACCAAAGCGGTTGCTTCAGCATAATCAAGGCTGTCCTCCTCCATGAGAGTGGGCACAACGTTGCACAGATCTGCAACATCCTGCAAAGTGACCTCAATAAAAACATCAGCAACAGATGTAATTTCGTGTGTGGCGGGAGAGGACGTGCTTCTTACGAGTTCGGGCTCACTCTCCACACAAAGGTACAAATCCTAGCGAAGTGGTATATGAACCGAAGAGGTATGGGGGGATGCATCAGAAACAGAGTCATAAGAGACACTGATGCACGTGTCGATTCCAGAGACTTCAAGAAGTGAAGGTGGAAGGGATACGTAAGCAGCGGAAAGAGCTGTGCTCGCAGAATTTGAAGATGAGACGATCCGGATATCCGGCTCATCATCATCCACCAATTCGCGAAGATAAGCAGCACAGTCCTTCAAGGCGTGCTCTCTACTTTTGCAAAATAGGCACTGCTTTGCCGGCTTTGCCGGCAAAGCCGGCACCAAAGGTGCGGCAGCTGCAAAAAGGTGCGATAACGAAGGTGCAGCAGAGTAGCCAAAGGATTTATGAGCTCCGTACGGTTTCTGAACGACACCATACTCTTTGGGACACCTATCACTAGTGTGGGATGTGTCCCCACACCAATGACATTGGATGTTCAAATGTGCCCACATGATATAGAAGAAGAAAATAACATACTGAAGAAAAACACAATACCTTAAAACAAATTTCCCAATAAAAACAAATCAAACACGCTTGCAGTCCCCGGAAACGGCGCAAAAAACTTGATGCGCTTTTTCGTCACTGCTAATTAGCAGGCACGAAATACGATACGACGGCAGTGCACCGGTCGCTCAAGTAATAAAATAGGGAGGAACTCCCTGAATATCGTTCTCAAAGGACCGCAAGTTGGGTAGTACGATTTGCTCTAAACAGGAAATCAGTTAAAAGGAGTAATAAGTAACAACGGGGGGTTTGATTTGGTTTCCTACGCTATTGCAGAATGAAGAAAGATGCGGGTCAAAACTCCGCTTCGCAAGGCGAGATGGGTGCAACGGCCGCGATGCCGTGCTTCGGAAGGTGCATGGACGGGAAGTCACTATGACGGTTGAGGGTCGCACACACCTCTTCTCAAAACATCACCACTAGCAATTGTTAGTGGCTTCACCCACAACGAATCACAGAAAATCACTAGGAACAAAGGGGCTATTCATGCCACCACAACATCAGTGCATATGAAGGAAAGCAAAACTCCTTAAGATTAACTTAACACGTGTTCATACAACACAAAAATGAAGTATAAGCATTCAAGGTTAGAGAGGACCACAAAGAAGAAGTCACGGCTTGGGTTCACGGCCGGAATGAGAGGTTGTCGGGCTCTCTCCGGACTCGGCCCTCAGATGGTGAGCTTGGCTCGAAGGAGGCTGTCACCGCTCCTACGATCTTCAGCGCTTCCTTGGTCTCCTTGGTGAGGAATGCTTGAGCTAATGGTGGATGAAGCTTCCTACTGCTCCCGGATGGAAGGATGGAGGTGGAAATCACCGGAAATTGCCTTGATGGTGGAGGAGATGAAGGGGAAGCCTTCAGCCCTCAAGAGCAGCGGGAAGGAAGAGATTTCCCGCTCTCTGAATCGCTCCCGGTCGTTCTCTATCGCTCCTCTCGTTGACTGCCTCGATTCCTGCTTTTTATAGGAAACAGGATGAAAATTGGTCACGCACGGTCGAACGCACGCTCGTGCGCAGACCGTGCGATATTAACGGATAAAATATGGCTTGGAGAAGACACTGCGCCGCCCGTGCGATTTGTTCACGCACGACCAACGCCGCCCGTGCGTTCAGACGTACGGGTAAAATCCAACGCTCTGAAATCACGAAGATACAGGTCGACCGTGAATTTTACTCACGCACGGGCGAATTCGCCCGTGTGTTAAAACGCACGAGTAAACTCCGACGCTCCATTTTCTTCCCAGACACAAACGCACGACCTCACAGACCGCGCATCAAGGAAACGCACGACCGTGTGATATGCACAGAAATTACTTTTTGGGGAAAACGGGACGATCAGGTCACCTGCAAACAAGATATACCAGCTGGGAATAGACGTCCAGCACAGAAATACATCAAAGAAGGGAAGGGGAGCACAATGTGCTTACCCCCAACAACGAGGAATGCAATTGCACACCGAAATGGGCTTAATGGTGCACCTAGCATGGAATAGTATATATAAATGAAAACGTGCCTAAAATGTGGTGCAAACACTAGAATATCAGCCCAAATGAGTCCAAATATATATATATATGGGACTCATCAGGTCTCTCAACTAAGTTCCATACTTTGTTTCTCTCAAATTGGCTTAGTTCTTCCTGCATAGCTATAATCCAGTGAGGATCACAATTTGCTTCTTCAAACTTCTTTGGTTCAACTTGTGATAAGAAGCATTGGAGCATCATCCCACTAGAGACTTGGGTCTTGTTCTTACTCCAGTATTGGGGTCTCCAATTACTTGGGATTGTGAATGATTTTTCATATTGATTCCTGTCCAGCTTGGATTTGTTAGAGGCTTTTCTTCCTCATTAGTAATAGGAACATTTCCCACTTGTTCTTCTTGAACCATGTTCTCTTGTGGGAGTTGGTTTTGATTGCTCTTTTCTGAATCTCCTTCATGTTCCTGTTCAGATTCCTCACTTGGTTCCTGTAGTTGGTTTTCTTTCCCAGTGTCTGTGTTCTCTAGAGTTAGTTGTTCAAACTGAGTCTCTATGCAGCTGTGTTCCTGTGGAAAAGGACTGGTGGAAGTTTCTTCCCCTTTAAAGAACATGTTAGTTTCATCAAATATAATATGCATGGATTCTTCAATTTTGTGAGTTCTCCTGTTATAGCACCTATAAGCTTTACTAGATGATGAGTACCCCAGAAATATCCCATCATCAGACTTCTTGTCAAACTTGACAAGATGATTTTTCCCATTGTTTAGTCTAAAGCAAGTATATCCAAAAGTCTTAAAGTATCTAACCGTGGGTGTTTTCCCTTCAGAAGCTCATATGGAGTTTTTAACTTGGTTTTCTGAATGAGGCTTCTATTCAGAACATAGTTTGCAGTGTTGACTGCTTCAACCCAAAAGGTTTTTGGTAATCCTGATTCTGCAAGCAAGGTCCTTCCTGATTCAATTAAGGTTCTATTTTTTCTTTCAGCAACTCCATTTTGTTGAGGAGTTCTAGGTGCTGAGAAGCTTTGTTTGTCCCTTCATCCTCACAGAAACTATAGATTAACTGATTTTCAAATTCAGTCCCATGATCACTTCTGATAATGGAAACATGAGTATTGAATTCAGATTGAATCTGTCTTATGAATCTTGAGAGAATCTTGTGGGTTTCAGACTTAGCCCTTAGAAAGAATACCCAGCTAAATCTAGAATAGTCATCCACAATGACTAGGGTATAAGACTTTCCACCTAAGCTCTGAGTGGATATAGGACCAAAGAGATCCATGTGCAGTAAGTAGAGAATCCTAGGGGAGTCATCCTTACCAATTTGTTTGAAGGATGATTTGATATGTTTTCCTAGTTGGCAAGGTCTACAAGGAGAATCCTTAGAGTACCTACCCTTTGGTAGATCTCTGACTAGGTTATTCTTTGCTAATTCACTAATGGTTTTATAGTTTAGATGAACCAACCTCCTATGCCATAATTCACTTTTATCAATAATGTTGTTGAACAAACAAATCTCTGTGTGTGTGGAGCTAAAATCTACTATATATACTTTCCCTTTTATAATTCCATTGAGTACAATGGCACCAGTCATATTATCAACAACATGGCAAACAAGTTTGGTAAATTTTACCTCATACTTACCACTGTCACATATCTGACTTATACTTATCAGATTGTGTTTTAGTCCTTTGACTACTGCCACATTCTTGAAGGTTACTTTTCCTTCTTTGAAATCTCCAAAGCCCCTGGTTTGCCCACAGCTAGAGTCTCCAAAAGTCACTGGTGGTCCATGTCTATCCTCAAAGTTGGTTAATAGATTTTTGTACCCTGTCATGTGCATGGAACATCCACTGTCCAAGTACCACACCAGCCTGAAGATGTGATACACCTGCACATAAAATTTAAACATTAGTTTGGACCCTGCTAAGCTGGGGTCCCTTCCTCCCACCAGTGAAAGGTGTAATGAAAGAATAAGTGGGTCTTTCAGTGTACCCTTTCTTCTTTAGGGGTGTTGGTTTATCATACCAACAGTCTTTGGTAATATTGCAGAAATAGTATTCATAATAAAGGGAAATGGATTGAGAAGACTTTTTGGGAAAGGAGAAATTCCTGTCAGATTGGTTGCGTCGATAGGAATTCGACGTATGTTCATAGTTGCGTCGGGTAAAAGTCGACGCTTCCTTCATTCTGCGTTTACTTCTAGTCGAAGCATAGGAGAAGTTGCATTTGTTGGAAGTCGACGCACTTTGGGGTCTGCTTTGATTAGAAATCGATGCATCATTTAAGTTGCGTCGAGTAGAACTCGACGCACGTTGATAATAACTCGACGCAATTTTATTTCTTTTCTGAGGATATTTACCTAGGATTCCTTCATATATAGTGAAATTATTTTTATTAAAAATAGTAGGGCTCCGTTCGTTTCGCGGGTTTTACACGGAGGGTTTTGGTTTTGGTCAAAAACCAAAATTTTGTAGGTTTTGATTTTGGTCCAAAACAAAAAAAATTGTTCGTTTGCACCCATGGTTTTGCAAGAAGGTTTTGAAAAATAAATTTTGAAAAATAAATTTGTGACTAATCATTACTAGGGTCCAAAACATAATCATTACTACGGCTAAAATGATGATGATGAACTCTGGCCACAATGATGATGAACAGTGTCAAAACTATCCCAAAACCCATCTAAATAGGTAAGTTTTGGGCATAGAAGGATTTTTCAAAAAGCAAAACCCATGGGTTTTGGGCCAAAACCAATCCCCTCTTTTAAAATAAGCAAATGAACACTAGAATTGGTTTTGGTCAAACACCTTTCTCCAAAACCCATAGGTTTTCTGTGAATGCCAATTCCATCCTAAAAAATGTCAAACGAACAAAAAAATTAGTTTTGATATACCCAAAACCAAAACCTTCCTCTCAAAACTCGCGAAACGAACGGAGCCTAGTTGTTTTTGGATTTTCTTGTGAATTTTCTCCTATCAGATTATTCTTCCTAGTGAAGTGGATAGGATGTCTCCAAACAGATTTGCTGGATGATTGAGGTCTAGGTTCTAAATCAGTATTAAACTCTAGTTGTCTAAATCTATCAGTGAGATTTTCAGAGATATTCTTGAGCTTTTGACTTCTACCATTTAGAGAGTCTTCAAAGGCTTTTGCCTTTGCTAGCTTATTTCTCAGTGTTTGATTTTCAGTATTGATTTTATCTAGTTGCTCCTCTGATCTAGAGAGTTCTTGACTGAGCTCATAGTTTTTATATTGTGTATCCATTTGTTAGAGATTGTTCAATTCATTTCTTAGTCTTTTTATTTCTTTCTCAGATTTGACTTGATCTAAACAAAATTCTTTGAAATTATTTTTGAATTTAGTAGAAGAAAAATCTATATCATCAGATATATTTACCAGAGATTTATCTTCAGGCTTCTCAGTAGCCATCAAACAGTTTTCCTCCTGCTTAGCCTCTTCTTGATCATTTTCAGATGAGGTACTTCCTTCAGATTCTGAATCACTCCATGATTGAGCAATGAATCCTTTCTCTTTCTTCTTCTTCTTTAGATCTGTTCTTTTCAGATCTTTCTTATTACTGATCTCTTTAGGACATTCAGGTGCAATGTGTCCAGGTTTCCTGCATGAGTAACATATAATTTCTTTAGTAGGAGTTTTGTCATACCTGGTTTTTGAGTCTCTTCTTCTAGATCCTTCTGTTTTGATCCACTTCTTGAATCTTCTGGCCAGTAGACTGATCAGCTCCTCATCACTTGTAGAGGGTTCACCTGCAGTAGCCTTTAAGGCAATACTCTTTTCCTTTGAGAGTGAAGTAGTCTTTTCTTTCTCTTCTTTCTCAGATCTTGTTTTCAACAACTGTTCATAAGATCTTAATTTTCCCAACAGGACATCTGTTGAGATTTCTTTTTGGCTTCTGTAGTCTCTAATTGGCCAGATTCTTGAGTCCCAAGAGCTAGGGAAGCAAGTTAGCAATTTGTCATTTATCTCAGTGAGAGATATGTCCTTCTCAAGTGTTCTCAACTCATTTATTATAAGGCGGAATCTGGCATACATGTCAGCAACACTTTCACTATCTTTCTTCTGGATGTTTTCATATTGAGAGATGAGTAATGCCTTTTTATCCTTTCTCTCATCAGCACTCCCTTCTACAATTTTAGTGAGAGCTTCCTTTATTTCCTTAGCTGACCCACAATCAGCATTCTTTTGGAAGATTTCATCTGAGAGGGTTGAGACTAATATATTCATAGCCTTGGCATCACATGCTTGGGCTTTCTTTTATTCATCTGTCCATTCAGCCCTTGGAGCAAGTGTTTGTGTGACCTCTCCACTTGAGTCCTTTCTATAGGGCTTGGGAGGACCTGTCAAAATAACATTAAACAATTCTTCATCAATAGAATTCATATAGATCCTAATTCTTGTTTTCCAAAGTGCAAACTTTTCAAGGTTGCAAATTGGTGGTTTGGTGGAAGCATAATCTTTGATTTGTGCCATAAAAATTTTTAGAAATATATATATATATGAGGTAGGATCTTTTTGATCAAGGAGTTACCCCTTTTTGATCAACCTCGCTCTGATACCAATTGAAAGTGCACAGTTAACCTCACTAGAATTCTCTAGAGGGGGGGGGGGGGGTGAATAGAGATTTAAAAATATTTTGTGCAAAGTTAATAAATATATATATATATGTAATGTTCATAGATTTAAGCTTCCCACACATCAATAAGAATTAAGCAAGTAAAGAAAGAAATAGTAGAAAGGACATAACACAACAGAAAGAAATATAGCGGTTACCCAAACTTTGGGTAGTCCACTCTTCTACCCCCTTGGTAGGAATTCACTATCTTGCACTGAGTCTTTTGATAAGGAGACTCTTAGAACCAGCCTGAGTCTTTTGATAAGGAGACTCTTAGAACCACTACAACTGAATTTTTTGAAGAGAGATTATAAAAACTCTTTTACACAATTTGAAAATGAAATAAGAATGAGAAGAAGAAGTAGAAAAAAATAATTGAAGCAAGAAAGAATCTTCTTCCTAGCAAGAAGATTAGAAGCACAAGTATATTGAATGAAATCTCTCTTATATAGTGAGAAGGAGATTGTAGGCCTTTCTCTTTTTCAGTGAGAGCTTTCACAAATGGCAGCAGTATGACTTCAGAAGGAGGAGAAGAAGAAGGCTTTTTCTTTGCTGCAGCACTCTTTCACTTTTCTCAGCTTTCTCACTTTTCACATGGGAGCTTTTCCTCTTTTTCAAATGGATGGAGTGGATCACTTGTGATTTTTCTTTGCCGACCTCCTTCTGTATTTATAGCTCTGTTTATTCAAAAATATTGCTATAGGAGGATAATCAATTAGCAGTCAGAGAAATTGTAAGAAAGAAAAGTTTCCATAATCATTATTTCTGTAGAAGGAAAGAGATCACTCTATTTTCAAATAATGTCCATAATAATCTTAATCAAATTAGCCAAGAATCATTTAGAAGGAAAGATTGATTCAGAACGACTAGAAAAGAATAATATAATTCCATAAAATTCAGATATACAGAAAGATGGAAAGAGATCTGGCGTGTTTTTGAATCTATCACAGAAATCGACGTGCGTTGATTACTATTCGACGTAAGCGTCGATTTCAGCCTGGCTAGATGTCGAGAAGAAAATATGGAAGGAGCGTCGACTGAGGTGCATCGACTTTACTGGGTGCGTCGACTCGAAATCAGAGTTACGTCGACTTTGGTTACGTCGAATTCTGTTTAGAATTACTTCGACTCAGTATGAGAGATACGTCGACTGCACTTCGACGTTGCGTCGATTAATATTCGACGCATATTTACTTAAACTAATTTTTCACTCTGAGAATACATATTCTACTCATTTCTAGGGGTTAAGATAAATCATTTCCCCAATACACGGCCTCTAGCCTGGACTGCTCCCCCAATCGCCTTCATTCCTCCTGCTGCAAGCAAGTGCTTCGACCCCTTCTTCATCCATCTTCTCCTCCTAAACTTCCAGTAGCTCCTCCGCCCCTCCTACTTGGGCTTGCCCCTCTTCTCGCCTTCTCTCCCCTGCCTCCTCCTCCCCGGGTCCCTCAACGACCCCTTCCTGGGCACGAGCCTCCCCTTCTACTTCCCTTTCCTCCCCTCCTGCTTCTCCCAGCATCGTCGGCTCCCCCACCTCCATGTCCAACTCCTCAGCCTCCACCATCCAGGATATGGTTTTTACGACAGTCGCATAGCACTGCCTTACCACCTTAGTATCACCTCGGATTCGGACTTGTACTCCTCCGCTGTGATTTAGGCACTGGTGGAAGGAAGAAGGAACGCAACGGAAGTGTTAATGAGAGGGCGCCCAAAAATGGCGTTGTAACTACTCGGAGCGCCGACTATGAAAAATCGGCAGTTCCTTGGAACCCCCTCCCCCCCAATATCACATGGAGCCCGACTCCTCCTTCTACCTCCTTTCTCTCCCTTGAAAAGCCAAACAATGGCCCGTCTGAGGCCAACACCCTCTTCGCCTCCACCTGCAACACATCGAAAGCCTTTTTGAAAATCACATTCACGGAGCTCTTATTGTCGACCAAAATATGGGAGACCATGAAGTTCTCGATGGCCATCTGGATCACCATGGCATCGCAGAACGGATCCTCATAATCTTGCATGTCCTCCACTGAGAACGTAATTTTTTCAAGAGGGGGTGGGGTTGGGAGGTTCACGCGACACTCCTTCTGAACATCATTTAAAAACTCCTCTTGTGAGTAGCCTTGATCCCTACCCCACCATGGATCACTCCGATCCTTCCTCGGGCCCCCACATCGACCCTATCTTCACACCTTTCCTCCTCCTCTCAGGGTAGTATCTCCTCGATCCTTATCGGCCACTGCTACTACTGCGCCGGACCTCTTACCCCCCATACTTCTAGAAACTCCAGGCAGGTGGCCGTTGCGTGACCTTCCTCCTATTATAAGTCATAGTAGGGCAACACCGTCTCCCTCCTCTCGGCCTCCGTGCCCCTGTTCCTCCTCCTCGGTCCAGCTCCTCCGGCTCCCGCTCCTCTTCCTCCTCTTACTGTTCTTCCTTGCCTAATCGACATCGCTTGCTGAGGCGGGGTAGGGAGTGGCCTCGGGACCTGCCTCCATCCTAGCTGACGGGGTCTCCCCTGACCTTGGAAGTTACTCCCTCCTTGGGCGAAACCTCTTCTCGGGCCCTGCATGCGCCCTCCTTGCTGCCTCCACCCCAACTCTGGGTCCCTTGGCAATTCCCTTCTCTGAACCTCTGGATGCTTGACCTCTGACTCGCTCAACTTCGCCAGCCTTCTCGTGAACTCTGGGTTGGCCGTCTCCCCTTCTATTTCCTCCGCCGCCCTCTCCATCAGCTCCTCGAAGGACAGAGGAGCCTTCCGCTTTAGGTTCATCTTTAAAACCCCCACCCACGTCCCTACAGTAAAGGCATGCTGGAGAGTGAACTCGGGCACCTCATGGGTGAGCAGGACCACTTCCTGGAATCGGTCCACGTAGTGGGCCAGTGACTCCCCTGGTCCCTGCTTGATCTTGAAGAGTGCCTCGGTATCCTTCTTCCTTTTCTTCGAAGTTGAGAAGCTCATCAGGAAACTATGACGCAGATCCTCGAAAGTATAGATCAACCCTGAGGGCAGCTGGTCAAACCAGTCCCTGGCCTTCTCTTTCAAGGTGGTGGCGAAGTGTCGGCACTAGAAAGCGTCCGACATGGGTCTAATGGAGACCATATCTTCGAACCACTACAGGTGCTGGACGGGGTCGTCCTTGCCAGTGTAGAACATCATGGTTGGCTCCCTGAATCCACCAGTGAGTGGTGCTGAGATCACTAGCTCACAGAACGATCTCCCTCCACCCGTCGGTCTGGCCTGCTCGACCAGACCCATGACCTCCCTGACCTGACCTGCACTTGATGGGCTCTCACATGCCAGACCCGCACTCACAAGGATCCCACTCGCCGGGATCCCACTCATCTGGATGGGGAAGAGCTCTCACCCAGTGAGGTCTCGCCCTGGAGCCTCGGCAGCTGTCTCCTTGCCTGCCCACTACCCGAGGGCATTCTCACCAACTCCCGATGGTGGAATAACCTGAGGCACTGGGGTTGCAAAATCGCCTCGCACCGATGCGAATGCGAGAGGATCATCTTGAGGACCTCACTTCGGAGGTCTGCCAGCATCACTATCTTCACTGGCAAGCCAGATGGTGGCGGACTACCATGGCCGACATCTCGCTCATCCTCTCCCACCATGTTCACTCCCTAGGAATTTCTTGTACTAGTTGGGCTCCACGCTCACCGCACCAAAAATGTTAGAACCGATACTTGGCCCAATGAGGAGTTCGGACCCCTGTAAAGGGGGGAAGCTAGCAACTATTGATCCCTAAGAGGAACCTGACTGGAAACTTAGAACTAGACATAGGCCCTTGGCTACAGTGTGGAGGTACCACCACACACCCGGAAGATCTTTAGAGTGCTTCCCCTCCCAAGCTAAAGCTGAAGCTGGGCACTTTGGAGAGCCTGAGTAGCTAACCAAAGAACCTAGGGAGGTAGACGCCAAAACTGGAATCCTCTCCAAAGGTTCCCTTCAAGGTCTATATATAGTTTCTCTTCTGGTCTGCTAATAACATGGTCTGCAAATAACGTAAGTCTGCCTTTTGATTTTACTATATGCACCCCAAACTGGTATGCTAACAGCCAAACTCTGCTGTTCTAAGAGTTTACGGGCAGACCACCATGGGTATTCAGGTAATTTTACCCTCTGATCCCTCAGGGCGAGTGGTCTGTGAAGGTACCACTCGCCTGACTCCCTAGCACCTGATGCATCCCTCTGAGCGAGTGGTTCCACGTGTCTGACTCCCTGGCACCCGCGAGGCGAAAGTTCCATGATGGCACCACTCACTTGGTCTTTGGTGTTCTGGGCGAGTGGGGTCCTACCCTCACTCGTCCGGCTGCCAATGCATCCACACCCCTATCGTGTGAGTGCCTCCGCAAGTGAGGACTGCACTCACACCGAAGCTCTTCTGTCTTCTCCTGACCTGGGTGAATGCCCTCCTTATGTATTCCTTTGACCATCTTACGTTTGGGGGCCCATTCCACAAATACATGGTTGTACACCAAACCTTGATTCAGAAGAGCTAGATCTGGCTAAACTAAATGAGATGGCTGCAAAATTCATAAGCCTTAGATTCAAAATTCAAGATGTCTATCCTGATGCAGAATCTGATCTGGAAAAGCTATTCAAAGGACATTTCAAAATTGTTGGACATGTGTGTCATGTACAACCCGTATTCGCCGAGTGGGCCCCCCAGCCAACTGGCGAAACCTGGGTCGTCCGGATCATTCGCCGGGTCACCCGCCCAGGCTAAGTGAGGTAAAAATGCCCTCAAGATGGTAGAGGTAAGCTATAGGAAAGAAGACGCTAGGCGAGTGGTGCCCTCACGGACCACTCGCCCAGAAATGAGAACATTCGCCCAGCCAGGGGACCACTCGCCCAGAAGCGTGGGCATTCGCCCAGACAGGCGAGTGCCCAGCGAATGGTGCCCTCACGGACCATTCGCCCAAATGGGTGTGAGGGGAAAATGACCAGGATACCCCTGGTGGGCTGCAAATAGCCCCTCGGAACAGCGGAGTTAGGCTGTTAGCAGACCAATTTGGGGTGCGATTAGTAAAATTAAAAGGCGGAGCCAGGCTATTTACAGACCAGCCTAGGAAAACTATAAATAGACCCTTAAGGGCACCTTGGAGGAGATCAGATTTTAGAGAATCCTCTCCTCTAGGCTAGTTTTGGTTGGCAGCCAGTGCCCTCCAAGGTGCCCGGTTGAGCTTTGGTTTGGGAGGGGAAGCTCTCTAAGATCTTCCGGGTGTGTGGCGGGACCTCCTCGCTTCAGCCTTGGGTCTATTCCGTTTCCAGCATCCACCGTCAGGAGAGTCTAGTGAGGGAGAAATAAGCATCGGCTACACCCCAGTGGGTCCGAACTCAAGAGACCAGTTGCTGGTTTCAACATTTTTGGTGCGGTGAGCGTGGACCGTAGCCGGTGAAAGAAAATCCCAAGCTGGTTTCGATGACAGGAGATGGAGGAAATGGTTCTGACTCAGGTCACTCGCAGCCACCAGCGGCAGGCGAGTGGCTGGAGATGTTTGAGAAGTTCAAGCGAGAGGTCCTGCAGACGGTTCTCACAGCAAGGACCGAGTGCGAGACCCCGGCGGTCCCAGTGGTCCCGCCTTTGCAGATTGGCGAGAACGCACCGGGGCAGCGGCCGGGGAAGGAGGTGCCAGCAGAAGGAAGTGCGCGAGACCTCCCCGGACGGCAGCTGTTCAGCAGTCCGGCGAGTGCTGATGTGTGTGAGCTGGTCCCGCGCGAGAGGACCACTCGCCGAGCAGGGGAAGGGAGCCCCTTTTGCGAGATGATCCTCTCGGCCCCAGTGCCAGAAGGGTTTCGTGGGCCGGAGATGTCCTACTACACCGGCAAGGAGGATCCAGTTGTGCACCTGCAGTGGTTCGAGGACATGACTTCAATCCTCCCCATGTCGGATTCTTTCCAATGCCGACTCTTCGCGACCACCCTGAAGGAGAAAGCAAGGGACTGGTTCCACCAACTTCCCACAGGTTCCATCTATGCGTTCGATGATCTGCGCCGAAGCTTCTGACTGCGTTTCTCGACGTCAAAGAAGAGGAAGAAGGATGCGGAGGCTCTCTTCAAGATCAGACAGAGGGAGGGGGAATCCCTGGCTAAGTACGTGGACAGGTTCTAGGAGGAGATACATCTAGTGCAGGAGGTGTCGGGATTCGCCCTCCAGATGGCATTCATCGTAGGGCTGCGAGAGGGGTTCTTCAAGATGGACCTGAAGAGAAGACCTCCTGTATCCTTCGAGGAGTTGATGGAGAGAGCCGCGGAGGAGATTGAAGGGGAGGCAGCCAATCCCGAATTCTATAAAAGGTTGGCAAAGATGAGCGAGCCCGAGGCGAGACAGCCAGAAGGAAGAAGGCGAGAGGAGCCCAGGGGCCAGGGGTTCGAAAGACCACCTCGGTTTTGGAGGAACCAAGAACCCACCAACAGGTTGGGCTGGAGGAACCAGGAAGGACCCGCGCGAGGTCAGGATGAAAGGTACCAAGGAAGGGAGGCAGGAGGAGTGAATCAGGGGTGGAGGCAGGGTCTCCGACCCCCTCACCCCCCGAGGGAGCAAGCCATGGCGGTAGGCCGAGGGAGAAGAGGTAGAGGAGCAAGAGGAGGAAGAGGAAGAGCTGGAAGAGAGGACAGGGTGGCGTTGCCTTACTGTGACTTTCATCAGGAAGAAGGTCACGCGATCGCCACCTGCCCAGAGTTCTTGGAAATGAGGGAAAGAGGACAGCCGCGGCGGCCGCATGCCAGAATTGAGGAAGTGCTTCCAGAGGCAGAAGAGGACCGGTGTGAGGATAGGGCAGATACAGGAACCAGGGGGAATCGGGGTGATTCACGGTGGGGTTGGGATAGAGGCCTCTCGCAAGAGAAGCTTCCAGGCCATGTTCCGAAGGGACGTCGCGTCGACCTCCCAGACCCCACCCCCCTCCGAGAAGCTCACCTTCTCCTCAGAAGATATGCCAGACTACGAAGACCCATTCTGCGATGCCCTGGTGATCCAGACGGCAAAAGAAAACTTCACGGTCTCTCGGATCCTGGTGGACAACGGGAGCTCGGTGAATGTGATCTTCAAAAAAGCTTTCGACGCGATGGAGGTAGAGAATAAGAGAGTGCAGGCCTCCGACGGACCACTGTTTGGTTTCTCGGGAGAGCGGAAGGAGGTCGAGGGAGGCGTAGGTCTCCAGGTGACGCTAGGAGGAGTCCCAAGAAACTGCCGGTTCGTCATCGTGGACGCTCCAAGCAGCTATAACGCCATCTTCGGCCGACCCCTCATCAGCGCCTTCCGGTGCGTACCCTCATCGTACCATCAGTGCTTAAAGCTCCATAGTGGAGGAGTTCAGATCCGCGTCCGAGGAGATGCTAAGGTGGCGAGGCAGTGCTACGTGACTGCCGTCAACAACATTTCATGGATGGCGGATGCCGAAAAGATGGATGAAGAGATGGTGAGGCCGGAGGGGCCAGGAGAGGAAGAGGAGAAGGGAGAAGAAGGGGGAGAGGGCGATGCCCGAGAGGAGTTGATGGAGGTTGCTCGTGAGGAGCAGGAGGTCGAGTTGATGGAGGTTGCTCGTGAGGAGCAGGAGGTCGAGTTGATGGAGGTTGCTCGTGAGGAGCAGGAGGTCGAGGTGTTGGAGGTCGCTCGTGAGGAGCAGGAGGTCGAGGTGTTGGAGGTCGCTCGTGAGGAGCAGGAGGTCGAGGTGTTGGAGGTCGCTCATGAGGAGCAGGAGGTCGAGCCGATGGAGGCGGAAGGAGCTGCAGGGGAAAAGGCCCGGGAGGAGAGGCGAGAAGCAAAGGGCCAGTGGGAAGAGCCAACCCGGCTCGAGCCGGCAGAAGAGGTGATAGAGATGGAGGTTACCACCCAGGCAGGAAGGGTGGAGAAGGTGCGGATCAGCGGGGGCCTCCGCCCGGAGGACCAGAGAAGGATGCTGGAGTGCATCCAGAAGAACATGGACATCTTCGTGTGGAGCGCAGCGGACATGCCAGGCATCGAGGCGGACGTGGCTTGCCATCGTCTCAACCTCGATCCAGAAGCCCGCCCCATCCGGCAGAAGAGAAGGACTATAGCTGACAAGCTCGAAGGACCGATCCGCGAGGAGGTGGCGAAACTTCTCGAGGCAGGTTTTGTAACGAAGATCCAGTATCCAGGCTGGGTCTCCAATGTCGTAATGGTGAAAAAGGCCGATGGCCGCTGGCGTATGTGTGTGGACTTTTCATTGTTAAATAAGGCCTGTCCTAAGGATTGTTATCCCTTGCCTCGGATCGACGCGCTGGTTGACTCAGCCGTCGGTTTTTCTGTGATGAGTTTTTTGGATGCTTTTTCAGGTTATCACCAAATAAGAATGCACCCCCCGGACGTCAAAGATGTCTCGTTCATCACCAGGGAGGGATGCTACTGCTATAAGATGATGCCCTTCGGGCTGAAAAATGCAGGAGCAACCTACCAGAAGATGATGGATCGGGTATTTAAGAAGCAAAGGGGAAGGAACCTGGAGGTCTACGTGGATGACCTTATGATAAAAAGCAAGTGTGTGAGCTCTCACATCCAGGACCTCGAGGAGACCTTCGCCACCCTACGCAAGTACAAGATGCGCCTGAACCCCCTAAAGTGTGTGTTCGGGGCCAGCAAAGGGAAGTTCCTCGGGCACCTTCTCACCCCCTGGGGGGTAGAACCTAACCCGGACAAGGTTAGGGCTATAATGGAGCTGGGGTCGCCGCAGAACGCCAAGGAAGTTCAGCGCTTGACAGGAAGACTCGCCGGGCTGAACAGGTTTCTATCCCGGGCAGGGGAAAAATGCTCCCCCTTCTTTAAAGCGCTACGAGGCAATCGGAAGTTTGAGTGGACGAGAGAATGTGAGGAGGCCTTTCAGGCCTTGAAGAGCCAACTCACCAAGGCTCCGCTACTGCAAAGTCCCAAAGAGGGGGAGGATCTACATTTATATCTCGGGGTCGGGGCGGAGGCCGTAAGCTCCGTCCTGGTTCGAGAGGAAGGAAAGAAGCAGCTGCCAGTCTACTACGTAAGCAGGGTCCTGAGGGAAGCGGAGCTCAGGTACCCAATTTTAGAGAAGTTGGCCTTTGCCCTGGTCATCGCAGCAAGGAAGCTCAGGCCATACTTCCAGGCCCATTCGATCCAAGTAGTGACGGACCATCCACTCTGCCAGATCTTCGAAGGAGTGGAGCACTCAGGAAGGCTCGCAAAATGGTCAATCGAGCTAAGTGAATTCAACATTACCTTTGTCCCTCGATTATCTATGAAGGCGCAGGTGGTGGCTGATTTCATGACAGACTTCGTGGCCGAGTTGAGAGAAGACGGAGCCCCTCGTCACGTTCCATGGAAGCTGCTGGTGGACGGGGCTTCGGGAAAGAACTCTCTCGGAGGAGGAGTGGTGCTGGAGAGTCCCCACGGAGTAAAGATAGAGCAGACGCTAGTGATACACTTCCCAATCACCAACAACCAGGCGGAGTATGAGGCTGTA
Organism: Dactylorhiza incarnata; assembly: GCA_033032865.1. NCBI lineage: Eukaryota > Viridiplantae > Streptophyta > Magnoliopsida > Asparagales > Orchidaceae > Dactylorhiza > Dactylorhiza incarnata. The sequence goes on along the minus strand of JAWHQI010000581.1, from coordinate 480,865 downwards.
ATCGCCGGCCGGTGGTTGGCCCGGGAGCTCGGGGTCCATGACGTGGAGGTCCTCACTGATTCCATGATAATAGCTTCTCAGATAAGGGGAGAGTTCGAAACAAGGGAACCTGTGCTCATGAAGTATTTAGCAAAAGTCAAAGGTCTCGTGGGGACGTTCAAAACTTTCTCCATCTGGCATGTCCCTCGAGAGGAGAGCACCCCGGCAGATCGATTGGCAAAATCTGGTCCTCGAGCCGGAGGGACCCTGACGGACCTATTCCGTCCTTCGATTGAAGAGGGAGAGCTCATGGAAGTAGAACAGCGGCCCTCCTGGAAGGATCCCTTCGTCACCTTCCTTGCAACGGGAAAATTTCCGGAAGAAGTTCCGGACCAGAGGCGCTTCCGGTATAAGTCTGCCTACTACGTGCTCCATGAGGGTGACTTGTATCGGAAGACCCTCTCGGGCCTCCTGGCCCGATGCATCTCGGAGGAAGAGGTCCCAAGGATCTTGGAAGAAGTCCACTCCGGCGAGTGCGGCAGCCACTCGGGGAGCAGGATGTTGGAGGCAAGAATAGTGAGGCAGGGGTACTTCTGGCCAACCCTAAGCAAAGACGTGGCAGCCTTCGCCAAGAGATGCCAGAAGTGCCAAATGTTCGCCCCGCTTCAGCTCATGCCAGCTCAGAGGCTGAAGAGTATCACGGCGCCCTGGCCATTCACCATATGGGGAATGGATCTGGTAGGACCCTTCCCCCAGGCTAGTGGGCAGAGGAGATTTCTCCTAGTCATGATTGACTACTTCACGAAGTGGCTAGAGGTCAAGGCGTTGGCTAAGGTCACCTCTCAGGTAATCCGCAACTTCGTATGGGGGGAGATCATTTGTCGACATGGGCTTCCGCAGGCCATAGTCACGGATAATGGACCGCAGTTCGCAAGCGAGGAATTCATCAGCTTCTGTGGCCAGCTGGGGATAGACCTTAGGTTTGCGTCCGTCCACCATCCCAGGAGCAACGGGCAGGTAGAGGCAGCGAACAAGGTCATCGTGAACTTGCTCAAGAAGAAGGTGGAAAATCTCAAAGGCAATTGGGTGGAACAGCTCCCCTCGGTCCTATGGGCTTTAAGAACCACCCCCAACACCGCCACGGGAGAGACCCCTTTCAGGCTCTCTCACGGCTGCGAAGCGGTCATCCCCATAGAGTTCGAGATTACAACACCACGGGTCATGGTCGCCGCAAATGGAGAGGAAGATTGGAGAGCCGAGAACGAGGAGGAGTTGCGGCTCTCCCTCGACCTCATCGAAGAAGCTCGGGATCGAGCAGCCATCCATCAAGAAGAGGTCAAGCGGCGGATGGCCAAGTATTTTGACAGGCACATCAGGATCAAGCAGTTCGAGAAGGGAGATCTGGTACTCAAGAAGGTCGACGCGGCCGGGAGATCCGCCACGGTGGGAAAACTTAACCCCAACTGGGAAGGCCCCTATGTCGTGGAAGAAGCACTAAAGTCTGGGGGGTATCACCTTCAGAATGTGGAGGGCCAGCTCCTCAGCCACACATGGAGTGGCGATGACCTTAAACGCTTTTATCCTTAGTACCATGTAATAATGATGTTTTTTGAATAAAAGCATTTTGTTTAAACTATGTGTATGAAAATGATGCTACAGCTCGCAGGAGAGACCCTGGATGTTCAAGAGGTTGGCCCCGAGCAGACCCGCTGTCCAGGCTCTCATCTAGCTGGCAGGTCTGAAGGCTCACTCGGTGGCAGGTTCTATGTTCCAGAGGTTGGCCCCGAGCAGACCCGCTGTCCAGGCTCTCATCTAGCTGGCAGGTCCGAAGGCTCACTCGGTGGCAGGTTCTATGTTCCAGAGGTTGGCCCCGAGCAGACCCACTGTCCAGGCTCTCATCTAGCTGGCAGGTCCGAAGGCTCACTCGGTGGCAGGTTCTATGTTCCAGAGGTTGGCCCCGAGCAGACTCGCTGTCCAGGCTCTCATCTAGCTGGCAGGTCCGAAGGCTCACTCGGTGGCAGGTTCTATGTTCCAGAGGTTGGCCCCGAGCAGACCCGCTGTCCAGGCTCTCATCTAGCTGGCAGGTCCGAAGGCTCACTCGGTGGCAGGTTCTATGTTCCAGAGGTTGGCCCCGAGCAGACCCGCTGTCCAGGCTCTCATCTAGCTGGCAGGTCCGAAGGCTCACTCGGTGGCAGGTTCTATGTTCCAGAGGTTGGCCCCGAGCAGACCCGCTGTCCAGGCTCTCATCTAGCTGGCGGGTCCGAAGGCTCACTCGGTGGCAGGTTCTATGTTCCAGAGGTTGTCCCCGAGCAGACCCACTGTCCAGGCTCTCATCTAGCTGGCAGGTCCGAAGGCTCACTCGGTGGCAGGTTCTATGTTCCAGAGGTTGGCCCCGAGCAGACCCGCTGTCCAGGCTCTCATCTAGCTGGCAGGTCCAAAGGCTCACTCGGTGGCAGGTTCTATGTTCCAGAGGTTGGCCCCGAGCAGACCCGCTGTCCAGGCTCTCATCTAGCTGGCAGGTCCGAAGGCTTACTCGGTGGCAGGTTCTATGTTCCAGAGGATGGCCCCGAGCAGACCCGCTGTCCAGGCTCTCATCTAGCTGGCAGGTCCGGAGGCTCACTCGGTGGCTGTTTCTAAGTTCTCAAGAGATGATCTCAAGAGCATTCGCATAGACCACGCGCCGGAGAGAGGATCACACCCCACTCTCTTGACTACTTAAGCGAAACCCCGTGATACGCGAATGGTAAGGTTCACTTGGTAGCGAGAGATCGAAGGGGAGCGACCGACCTAAGTCATCTTCGAGCATTCGCGGGGTGGCCAAGACAGTCACGTCACGACCCGGCGTCCTAATGAGCCTAGCGAGATGTGGCAGCGAATAAGAAGAATCGACGTCCTAATGAGCCTAGCGAGATGTGGCAGCAAATAAGAAGAATCGACGTCCTAATGAGCCTAACGTGGTATGGGAGCGATTGAGGAAAAAGCTGAGAATAATACACAGTGTAATCAATGAATTACATCTTTTACAAGCACTCGCCGGTTCAAGATTACAATCAAAAGTATAACTGCAAAAAGAGGAAATACAAAAAGCCCTTCTCAAGGATCCACAGACTTCTCGCTTGAAGATCCGCCGCTCTCGTCAGAGTCTGGAACGAGGGCATCTTCTCGCGGCTCGACGTGGTCATCCTCGGGAAAGGGAATCGGGATATACAGCTCGGGGACGACTTGACGAGCGGAAAGGCGTTCGGCCTCCGCCTTCAGGTATCCCGCTCGCCTCAGCACCTGCAGTGCATGCTTGACGGCATTCTGCGCATTCTCTTGCATCAGCTGCTCCAACTCGTGATGGGGATAAAAATGGCCCCCGCTCCCCGGGTCGAGTGCTGACGCACCGGCCTCTCGCAGCCGCTGGACCTCGGCTTTGGCCAGACGGATTTCATCCTCAAGGCCGGCCACCCGAGCACGGAGCATCTCGGCAGCCGTGGTATCCTGAAATCAATGATAACAAGGGTTAGTAAGAATAAATTCGTCACTCGGCAACAAGTCATTCGCGAGAAAGGCGAAAGCATACATACCTCTGCGACAGGGTGGTTGGCGAGAAGGGTCTCCGCAGCCGTCAGATTGGTCCTAAGCTCCATCGACTCAGCAGAAGCAACGGACCGGGACTCCTCAACCGCCGCCAAGTCCCGCGCCAATTTGATGCTCCGGCGCGAAGACATGTGCGCGAGCTCGAGCGCCCGCAGCATGGCCCTGGCACTCTCATGCGCGAGAATCTGGGTCATCTCGGCATCATAAACTTCGGCGTCTTCTCGGCCATAGAGGGCATACGCGATGGTGTAAGCCTCCCCGCTGGCGAGATCGCTCTCTATCCACGACGGATGGAGGGTGGAGAGCGAGACCCGGTTAGCATTCCGGTCCTACTTGACCAAGGGAGCCCCCGAGGGGTCCATGTACTTCTCGCCGCTGGGGAAGTTCCGATGGTCCCTGGGAAGTGGGGGCGGCGGCAACGACGGTCCCACGCGAGGGGTGGTCTCTCCTGGCGCACTCGTCCCCAGCGCTTGGATCTGAGCACTCGCCGCGAGGGTCTCGCCCAGGATCCCCTTCCCCTTGGCGAAAGGGGGGTTTTTGGATTTCTTGGAGGTGGAAGGGGTCGGCGCCGCTGGCTTGCGCTTCTTCCCGCCGGGCTTGGAGGAAGAAGGATCCTCCCGGCAGGCATCCGCGGCGGCCCGCGCGAGAGCGAGGGTAGATCCGGAAGGACGCGGCGGATGGAGAGGGAAATGGCGCACACCTGTACAATATAATAAACGGTTCTAGCGAATGATGTATAAATTACAAAGCGAAAGCGAATGAAGTCTCGAACACTTACCCTCGCCCTGCGGAATAGGTGGAAGCGAGTTGACATTCCGTCGGAGATGGACGAGATCCATCCCGTGCTCCAGGATGTATTGGTGGAGTTTGGCCTCGTGCCCCCCTAGGGTCGGGGGGCGGAAGGTTGACTCCTCCTCCTGCACCGGCGCGAGGAGGGTGTTCCCTAGGCTCCCGCTTACGAAAATAAAGCGGCGAACCCAGTCGTGGTTCTTGTTCGGGAGCCCGTAGTGCTTTAGGGGGCTCTGTCCCGAGAAGAACGAGATACCATGGGTGCAGCGGAAGGTATAGAGCTTGCGGAAGACGGGCAGCGAGAACTCGATCCCCTCTTCTCGCAGGTAGCTCGCGTACCCGACCAGCATCGCAATGGAGTTGGGGTTGAGCTGGCCGGGCACGACCCCATAGTATCTGAACGTCTGGCGGAGTTCCGGCCAGATCGGGAGGCGAAACCCCACCTCGAAGTGCTCTAGCGGGATCGCGAGAGCACAAGGCGAGATGGAATTCAGGCGCTCATCCGGCCTGGGCTTTCGCGCCTCGAAACCCGGCGGGACGTAGTCAGCGACGGCAGACAGGTAGGCCTCCTCAGAGAGGTCGCAGGAATCGAAGACGTGGTTGGCAAATGCGCTAGCGCACTTGGCTCTGCCTTCCGCATCGCCGCCCATTTTTGCGAATGAAGAAGAAAAGAGGAGCAGCAGACGAGGAAGAAGCGCGAGTGCTAGCGCAGGGGAGGAAAGCGGATGGTTAGGTATTTAATACGGTGGTTGAGAGACCTATTTATAGAGGGACTAAACGGCGTTTGGACTTTCGAGACCTCGGGTGTGCGGATAGCCATCGCGCCCTCCCGACGCCTCGAAGCCCGAGTCGGCCCCTCTCGCTCATTAATGGCAAATGCCCTATGTCTATTCATTCCGAGGCTACGCAACGAAATAGGAAAAGCATCCGGCTAAAGGTTATCACTCGGCAAAACCCAAGTAGAGTTATGAGATACGAAAGATAAATAAAGAAGCATTCGCAAAGCATAGAAAAATTATTACAGATAAAAACAATGTTCAACATTCGCAGCACAAGGTATGAAAAGAAAACAACAAGAGGGATGGACGTTGGGAAGGTCAGATCTCCTCCCAGACCCATCGACCTCGCTTTCGCGACCCAGCTTCCGTGGGCGCTCGCGGGCGGTAGAGCGCGAGCATACTGGTGATTTCCTGGGAAGCAAGGTGGAGTTGGTCCCGGGCTCGCGCGGCATGCCTTGCGGGAGACAACTCCCCTCCTTCACCCCCCAGCCGCTCCACCACCGCGAGAAGATGCGAGTGACTTCGTCGAAGGTCCTTCAGCTCCCGTGTGACTCCCAGCCGCACCTCATCCACCTGACCGGCGACGTTTCGCTGGATATGGATAAGCTTCCCCAGGACCTCCGAGATCCGATCCTTCAGGGTCGCGTGATCCGAGGAATCACCCAGGAAGTCAGCGAGATCCCCAGGGGAAGGGAGAGGCGAGAGCATTCCCTCTCCCCCCTCGTAGTAGGAGTCGAGGGGGGAGGCTTCTCGATAGCCTGCGGAATCACAACTAGGATTAGCGGTGATAAAGTATGCGAGTGCAATAGAGGCGGGTGAGTGAACTGACTTGGGATGGGATCCGGGTGACCCGAAGGACGAGACGAATGCGGGTGCGTCCCAGACAGCCAAGCGGGAGGTAAGACCTTTCCCTTTCCTGGACGGTAAGACTGTGAAGAAGGGGCCGGAGCCTCCGCACGGTCATCAGCACAGAGATGCTGATCCAGCTCTCGCTCAGGGGAGACCCTCCGTTCATTCGCGGTGGCGGAAAGGTTCACCTGAGCAGGAGGACTGGGAGGAATGGAGTCCCGCAGCGGGACGCTAGTGTTGAGGGCTGCAAAAAGATTGTGGTTAATAGCCGACAACATAAAAAGGAGTAGCGAGAAGGTTCACAACTCACGAGATTGGGGTACAGTCTCTCCAGGAGGAGGCGGAGGAGCAAGATCCGAATCGGGAGGAGGTATCTCGTCCGCGGGAGGTGGCACCACCACACTGCTCAGAACGGCCCCATGGCCGTCCTCAGGTACCAAAGCCCCCTGCGAATGGTCGAAATAAATGCAGGGTAAGGGACAGGAACCAAATGGAGACAAGAAGAATCCTCATACCAGCACCGTGGGGTCTGGAGGGGCATCCGCCAGCGTATCCGCCGGTGGAGTATCCGCCGGAGACTCCGAAGCAGTCTCGCCTCTCTGACGATTCAGCCGAATCGTCTTGGCTCGACGCGAGACATAGGGGGCGCTCGGATCCCGTTTAGACATTAGCCAGGGAGCAAATTTGGATGCCCGGGGGGCAGTCGCAGCTTGGGCCACAGCTAGGCGGTCGATCATCTCTCGCGAGAGGGGTTTCGCAAATGTTTGTGGAAAGACATTGGGAAGTGGAGGAACTCCGAGCCGAGATGAGAGAGTGGTCCAGGAAAACCTGACATGAGGATATATATATAAGGTGGCGGTGGGACCCACGGAATCTCATGGATCCAGTCAGCAGGCACTCACCGAATACAGGGTTGGACTATTCTTTACGATCGTAGGAACCGCTCGTAAAGAGCGGGGATTGTGTACAACCCGTATTCGCCGAGTGGGCCCCCCCAGCCAACTGGCGAAACCTGGGTTGTCCGGATAATTCGCCGGGTCACCCGCCCAGGCTAAGTGAGGTAAAAATGCCCTCAAGATGGTAGAGGTAAGCTATAGGAAAGAAGACGCTAGGCGAGTGGTGCCCTCACGGACCACTCGCCCAGAAATGAGAACATTCGCCCAGCCAGGGGACCACTCGCCCAGAAGCGTGGGCATTCGCCCAGACAGGCGAGTGCCCAGCGAATGGTGCCCTCACGGACCATTCGCCCAAATGGGTGTGAGGGGAAAATGACCAGGATACCCCTGGTGGGCTGCAAATAGCCCCACGGAACAGCGGAGTTAGGCTGTTAGCAGACCAATTTGGGGTGCGATTAGTAAAATTAAAAGGCGGAGCCAGGCTATTTACAGACCAGCCTAGGAAAACTATAAATAGACCCTTAAGGTCACCTTGGAGGAGATCAGATTTTAGAGAATCCTCTCCTCTAGGCTAGTTTTGGTTGGCAGCCAGTGCCCTCCAAGGTGCCCGGTTGAGCTTTGGTTTGGGAGGGGAAGCTCTCTAAGATCTTCCGGGTGTGTGGCGGGACCTCCTCGCTTCAGCCTTGGGTCTATTCCGTTTCCAGCATCCACCATCAGGAGAGTCTAGTGAGGGAGAAATAAGCATCGGCTACACCCCCAGTGGGTCCGAACTCAAGAGACCAGTTGCTGGTTTCAACATGTCACATCCCTTTGTTTGAGAATAACAAATCCCAAATTGTATTTGATCTTGCTTGTCGTGTGTTTATAGTGTGCAGGAACTATAGGTGCAATACTCCACAGGTAGAAAGCAGCTGAATTCAAACATCTGGAAGAATGCACTACCGCCAGCGTTAGAGCTACCGCCAGGCGCTAGCTCAGGTTTCGTTCGACGAATTTGCCTGCGTTCGACGAAAATTTCGTTCGACGAAAATTCCGTTCGATGAATTTGCCTGTGTTCGACGAAAATTTCGTTCGACGAAACTTCCGTTCGACGAAATTGTTCTGTTCGACGAAAGTACGCTCCACACGAACGCTACCGCCAGCGCTAGCACTACCGCTTGGCGCTATCTCAAGTTCGTGCACAGCGCCACGCCGTCGACGGTTTCACAACCGCTCCACACAAACGCTACCGCAGGCGCTAGGACCTACCGCAGGCGCTATCTTCAAGTTCTATAAATTGATGGGCTCTTTCTCGTTTTGGCAAATTCATCCCAGAGAGATTGCAAGTGCCACAACTCTATTGTTGTTATGCTGCCGAAGATGGATCTCCCACTAAAAGCTTGAGGAGAATTCTGGAGGAGGACAACGTCACGCTACATCCGAAGGACGATCGCTTCGACCTCGCTTATACTACAGCGATCCCATCCCCGACTTCAGAAGATCTCATATAGGGAGTTTTTATTATTGTTATCTTTATTTTCATTCCATACTTTTTGTAACCGTGTAGAGAATTCGCCTTGTGTTGGCGACTAGGTCTGGGTAGGACCTAGGGGGAAATTCGCCTTGTGTTGGCGACTAGGTCTGGGTAGGACTTAGGGGGAAATTCGCCTTGTGTTGGCGACTAGTTCTAGGTGATTAGATCTAGGGGCTCGAGGCCATATCCGGGGAAGGATTGGCTAGAGCGGCTTGAGGCCTTATCCTGGGAAGGATAGGCTAAAGCCAACCGGTTTGTCGGGATACAAGTTGGTATAAACAAGGAAAAGATATTTACATTTGTACGCCTCCGATTTCTAGCGATATTGAAATCAAATTTATGTAAACACTTTTTTCATATAATATAATCATGTCTTTTTTTGTGTTTACTTAATGTCTATCTTTTGGCATAATCTCTATTATATTTGTTACAAAATTTTCAATTCGTATCACTTTATCTAAATTGTGTATTTCAATCTCCTTCATCATAAAACAATTTAGCACTTGTTTCTAAATCTTAAATTGCAAATTACAATTGTTTCCTCCTTTAAGATAAATTGTTATTTTGTTTTAAATTTCTCTAAACAATTTAGTAAAAATTTACAAAGAATTTTATTCCCTTATTCACCCCCCCCCCCCCCCCCTATAAGGGCGCCAATCGATCCAACAAGTGGTATCAGAGCGTAGGTTATTCCAATACGGCTTTACAACCGGGAATAATGGCGCTTCATGATCTCGCATCTTCTAGAGGGGATAATTTTTATGAAAATGAAAAATCATTATGTCCACCTTTATTTATGGGTGAAAATTATAATGGGTGGAAAATTCTTATGGAAAAATTTCTTAAATCTTTGGATATTGAAGTATGGAATATTACAATTAAAATGCCCCCAAGTATTCTTAATAAAAAATAAAATGTTTCTAAATGCCAAATCAATGAATAGTCTATATTGTGCATTAGATCAAAATATTTTCAAACTTATTTATACGCTTCCTACTGCTTTTGAAGTTTGGAAATTTCTTGAGAATACTTATAATCTTCCTTCCACAGATGATGAACACGAGCAATTCCTAATTGATCCAAGAGAAGAAACTGATGAGGACTCATGCTTGGAGGAAGATCTATCTAAAAGAGAAGAAGAAAATTCAACTATGGATGAGGAATGCGAAGAAGATGTCAAAGGAACCCTTAGTTCAAATCTTGCCTCATCCCATAGCAATGTAAGAAAATCAAAAACTTCTCTTTTTGTAACAAATTCTATTTCTACATCTCGTATGCTTAAAATTGCTAAACGTAAACTTTTAAAGTTAAAAATTGCTAATTCCAAATTACGTTTAGAAAATAAATCTTTAAAAGCAAACGATAACGTAGAATCAAATATTGATGTGATAAATTCTCTCTCATGCACTTTAGTTAAAATTCCTATTCCTTGTTTTGATTGCAATTTATTAAAAGAAAAATTCAAGGATATTGAAAAAGGGCTATTAGTTTCTAAAAGGCATAATGAAAAATTGATAATTGAAAATGATACTTTAACTTCTAAGTTAAGACAATTAAAATCTTTTGTTGAAAAAGTTCTAATTTCGGGTAATGACTTTCATCATAAGATTTTGAATAAAAATATATTAACTTACAAAATCATTTCTAAAAAGGATCATTTCCATACATCAACTAAAAAGGAGTTTAGTTTCAAAAAGAATTATGACCCTCACAAAATTCTAAAGAGTCAATATTATAAGTCTCAATATATTTTCAATCATTACTCATTTAAAAACTCCTTTTCATGAAAATCAAACTACAAAATATTATCCTTCATATTATAAGGGTATGTCTATAAGAAAGAGTGAAAATGAAAATCATCAAAATAACAATCAATCTTTTAAAACATATTGTAACTCACTCTTTCAACAATCACTTCTAAAGAAAGACAATCACTCTTATAAACTTTCAAAGAATCCATATAATAAAATTCATTATGATTATCAACATCAATCTATTTTGAAAAATAATTTGAATAAACATAAATCTCAAATGAATTATTTTTCAAACAAATATAATCACATAAAGATGTCACATAATCATAATATGAATTTAAAAGATAAACAACCAATATATGAATGGAGACCCATAAAGAAAAATGACATATCATCTTTAATTAAAAAAACCCATTCATCATTATCTTCCCAAAAGCCACCACGATGTATTTGGGTACCCAAAGGAACCATCCCACTTGGCCCCCTTTGGATACCTAAATCTCTCATTCATTAGTATCCAATCATTTGCATGAAGTAGAAACAATTAAAAATGAAATATCAATACTCCACTTCATGATATGCTTATTGTCTCTTTTCTTTTGTTTATTTTTTATTATTTTTTGAACAAACATGCTATGATCACTTTATATATCATGAAATATGACTTTCATACATTAAGCCTAATGTTTATCAAATCAAATTTGAATTAAAATTGAACATTAAGTCATATATTTTTCAAAGTGATCTATCTCTCATCTTTGATTATTCTTTATCCTTTCAAATCCTTTTCCATTAATTGTCTTGAATTATCATTAAAAATTGAATATTGAAATTATTATCAAGACTATTGAAACTATTTTAAAGATTGGATTTAAATGGTTTATTAAAGGGCTTAAACTAAAAATTAAAATGTGCAACATTTTTTTTGATTCTTTTCTATTTTTGTTTGCTGCATATGATAGCCCTTATAATGAAGAATATTATCTAGAAAAATTGAAAACATAAATTCATCTAAACACATGTTTAATCTTTCAAAAATGCGAGTTTACGATCAAAACTTCAAACAGCCATATCTTTTGATCCGCTCGTCCGATTTTCACGTTTAATATATTTTCGGAAAGAGCACAGAAATCTCCATCCACCGACAAACTAGGCTTGCCCATTTGAGTTTGTTTGGTACTGTCAATTTGCCCAATTTCAACTCTGTTTTAAAAAGCTGTCTTAGTTTACTTGATTTGGAAATTTCTGTGTTTATGGATTTTTCATCGCGTACTATCCTTAGTATAATTGTTTCATATATTAATTTAGATATTATGTGTGTGATATGTGTCACCAATGTTTGCATGTAATTTAGACCTTAGAATCATCTTGTATCATTAAGATCAAATCAAAAGTTTAATCATTTCATTCTAGGTCTAAAGAAAATTAATTCTAAAACTTCTCACATTACATGCAACATAATCTCCATTAATCCTATGTAATAACATTGCATTCAAACTTATCATTCTAGCATCACTTCTTGGTCTATGCTTATATATTTATGCTAAGTATAACACTTACAATGTTATTCAAATTTCATGATAACTATGTGATTTAAAATCATAAATTGAATACTAAAATTCCAACAAACACATAGTTTATGGTTTGATCATTAGTATATATATCATGAAACTATATATTATCATGCAAAACCAAAGATCAATAAATTCAATTATTGAATGCAATTTTATTTCAAAATTATATATTTGTGATCTTTGTCTTTGATATGATAGCATGATCATCATTTTCTAGACTTACAATTCAAACATGCTCATTCAAAAGAATATCACCAAATCATATTGCCATAAGTTTAGAAGGAATAGAATTCACATTCATCATGATGATCTAACATATATTCTATGCAAAATTCTCTATAATCATAAATCATAATTCATGTTCTATCAAGAAATATCTCAATTCAATAATAAGAATTAAGAATCTTATGATAAAATTTTGAATAATGTTTTCTTTCCATTATTTGGTGTATTGATATGCTTTGCTATTGATTGCATGTATCTTTCATATTTGTAGACTCTAGAATCAACTTTGCAATGAAGATATAAATCAAACTTAATCATCACTCTATTCTAGATCTATAATTTGAAACTCTATTTTGGAATACATGCAATATTAATATTAATCTTATGACATAACATTAAACCCAAAACTCGTCTTACTAGCTTTATCTCTTATTGAATATTAGTAATTGTGCTAGTTATCTCATATCGTCATCTCACAAAAGTAGAAAAACTATGCGGATATATATAACTCATCACATTAAACAAAACCCATAGTTTATATATCAACTCATAGATTTAAAAGCATAGGTTGTCCAAAAGATTCTTTCACCTATGACTTCATATCTCGCAATAGCGGGGGCATAGGGTTGTATGCATTAGAAACCTAACCTCTAAGTCATGTCTTGTCCTTAACCGGGGAGGGTTCTAGTGGGGCCTTGCGAGGCACTGGGGGGAAAGAGTGCTAGGTTGAGCGTTCTCTAGTGTGTGCATATGGGATTAACACCCCAACCTATGACATGTGTGCAGCTCCTCATGCCCATCCGTCACTTAGTACGGGGCTAGGGTGTAGACATTTAGTCGGGGTAGTCTTTAATCTTAGGACATACTTATATTACTCTTTGCATGATCATTTTATTTTCTTATCACTTAAGTCATGCATATTTTGGGTTGTTTAATAAAACAAATGCCCTCTTGTGTTTGCATAATTTATCTTTTTGAGCTTAAATGTTTTTTGTAAAACACATGTATTTGAAAAAGCTATAGTTTTATGCAAATTTGAGCAATCAAGACATCTCCAAAAATTACAAAATTTTTGCATAAGACTACTCTAAGGACACTTAATAAATATCAAAAATCAGATTTTTAAAATTCTCAAAAAATCAAGTATTATTCCAGCGCTAGCGTTAGCGCCGGTGCTAGCATGGGTGTATGATTTTTCTGTGTTTTAAAATTTCTAAAAATCTATAAAAATATGTTAGTTCATATGTACTACTTATTTGTTGTGTTTCTGACTTTTGTCATTTTTGTTTTATTCATATTATAAAAAAACAACTGTAAAAGTTCAAAATTCAAAAATACAAAAAATATGTTTTTGAGATTTTTTGTTTTTATTTATATTATGGAAAATCAATTATAAAATTTCAAAATTCAAAAATACAAAAATATGTTTTTATGGTTTTCTGTTTTTTTATGATTTTGAAAAATCAACTACAAAAATTCAAAATTCAAAAATAGAAAAATATGTTTGTGTGATTTTTCTGTGTTTATTTCATTAAAAAAATTTCAAAACAACAAAAAAACTGTATGATCTTTATTGCTAATATCAAGCATGAATGAATTCAATTATTTAGACTTATTTACAATGTTACAATTTATTCCTTCAAATTACTATGAACATTGTTATGTTTATCATGCTTTGATATATCTATTTAAAGTGCATCAATTGTATTGAAAAATATGTGTAGAACCAAGCTTAGCATGCCTCTAAGTATGAGTAAATGTATTATGATTGATAATGATACCTTTCACTCACTTATTTTGGTAATCAACATGTGTGTTTAAATCTAAAAATGCTTGCTTGTGTATTGTATTTGTACAATGAATTAAAACTTGCATAAGTTTATTGCCTACACTACATTTGAATTGTACTTATGAAATTTAGAAAAGTGGTTAAGTTTAAAAAATTGGGTTTGCAAAACAAGTTTATTCGGAGAATGTTGTCTCATAAATATGAACAAAACAATTATATATGTAGACAAATATAACTCCACCAAGCACTACTTGAACCTCCTGATAAGTCTTCATAAGCATTGTGAGGTTGAGCGCCTTGGAAAGAATAGTAAAGTGTCCTGTGCAATCCTTGGTTATTACACCACTTTGTTAAAAATTATGTGCATTAAAAGTGTGTGAAAGTAATTTACATGTGTTTTATTGTGCACTTTACTTTACATATGTCTTGTATTTTGTTGATTTAAATCAATTGTTAACATTGCCCAAAATACACTTATGTGCACATCATTATCTTTCATAACACTTCTTCTTATGAGTATTGGATTCTAATGCTTTATCTATACTACTCTTTATATAAGAAATGCACTAGATAACCTAGCATTGTCTTTACAACGTTTTGGTAACTCTTGAGCTTAAAATTAAGTAACATTGTAGTATAATCTCTCCTTGATATGTTCATTTCATGCTTGGTATCTTTATGAAAAACATTGAGATTTCAAAAAGGTTAAAACATCTTTCAATTTTGAACTAAAACTCATATTTTTACTTATGCTTTTCATGCTTACAAAAAGAAGTTTCTTATAAACTTCCGCTTGCTTACAACTCTTATCTTTTAATTTGAAATCTCTTATTTACTATGATTAAAATCTTTATCATTATCTATATTACAAAAGCTCGATCATGCTTTATCATTTATAAGAAATGCCTCCTTACTACCCTCACCCCACCTTCTTTTGATAATACCAAAAGGGGGAGATTAATTGAAGAAATCCATATATGACAAATATAGAAGATTAAGGGGAGAATAATTCATGTAATCTATCATTTAGGGGGAGTAAAACATAAATTGCATTTATGTAGGGGGAGCATTAAGATAAGGGGAGTATGCACATTATCATGCTTATCATTTACTATAATTGAACTATCATCTTACTTATCATATACAATAAACACTATTGTTGATTTCTTGCTAAGAGGATTTGTTATTATCAAAAGGGGGAGATTGTTGGGCATGTGTGTCACATCCCTTTGTTTGAGAATAACAAATCCCAAATTGTATTTGATCTTGCTTGTCGTGTGTTTATAGTGTGCAGGAACTATAGGTGCAATACTCCACAGGTAGAAAGCAGCTGAATTCAAACATCTGGAAGAATGCACTACCGCCAGCGTTAGAGCTACCACCAGACGCTAGCTCAGGTTCTGTTCGACGAATTTACCTGCGTTCGACGAAAATTTCGTTCGACGAAAATTCCGTTCGACGAATTTGCCTACGTTCGACGAAAATTTCATTCGACGAAACTTCCGTTCGACGAAATTGTTCCGTTCGACAAAAGTCCGCTCCACATGAACGCTACTGCCAGCACTAGCGCTACCGCCTGGCGCTATCTCAAGTTCATGCACAACGCCATGCTGCCGACAGTTTTGCAACCGTTCCACACGAACGCTACCACAGGCGCTAGGACCTACCGCAGGCGCTATCTTCAAGTTCTATAAATTGATGGGCTCTTTCTCGTTTTGGCAAATTGATTCCAGAGAGATTGCAACTGCCACAACTCTATTGATGTTATGCTACCGAAGATGGATCTCCCACTAAAAGCTTAAGGAGAATTCTGGAGGAGGACAACGTCACGCTACATCCGAAGGACGATCGCTTCGACCTCGCTTATACTACAGCGATCCTTCATCTCCGACTTCAGAAGATCTCATATAGGGAGTTTTTATTATTGTTATCTTTATTTTCATTCCATACTTTTTGTAACCGTTTAGAGAATTTGCCTTGTGTTGGCGACTAGGTCTGGGTAGGACTTAGGGGGAAATTCGCCTTGTGTTGGCGACTAGTTCTAGGTGATTAGATCTAGGGGGCTCGAGGCCATATCCGGGGAAGGATTGGCTAGAGCGGCTTGAGGCCTTATCCGGGGAAGGATAGGCTAAAGCCAACCGGTTTGTGGGGATACAAGTCGGTATAGAAAAGGAAAAGATATTTACATTTGTACGCCTCCGATTTCTAGTGATATTGAAATCAAATTTATGTAAACACTTTTTTCATATAATACAATCATGTCTCTTTTTGTGTTTACTTGATTTCTATCTTTTGGCATAATCTCTACTATATTGGTTACAAAATCTTCAATTCGTATCACTTTATCTAAATTGTGTATTTCAATCTCCTTCATCATAAAACAATTTAGCACTTGTTTCTAAATCTTAAATTGCAAATTACAATTGTTTCCTCCTTTAAGATAAATTGTTATTTTGTTTTAATTTTCTCTAAACAATTTAGTAAAAATTTATAAAGAATTTTATTCCCTTATTCATCCCCCCCCCCCCCCCCCCCCCTCTAAGGGCGCCAATCGATCCAACAAAAATTCAGCAGAATTGTGAGAAGGCCAAACCAGTAAATTTCAAGTATGTTGAAAGGAAATTCAGAAAGGTTTATGAAGCCCTATCAATGTTTCTCAAAAAGAGAAAATAGAACACCTTTTGGGTAACTAATTCTGAAGAATTTTCATTTATATTTATCAGAAGTTCTAGTTTGGTGTCATTATTGTTCAGTGTATATTTGTTTGTATTCAATTTCATGTTTCAGTACGATTAAAATCACATAAACAATTTATAAAATTTGTTAAGATAAATAGGGGGAGATTGTTGGGAAAAACACCCTTTGATTTATCTTACAAATTATATACAAGTGATTTCATTATCTAGGATGTATTACCCATGTTGTATAGAAAGAGTAATTTGGTCATTAGATGTCTTAGGATGTCTCACTCTCATTAGAATGTCAAAGACCAGTCCAAAATACCAAAGTTCAGTTGAGATAAACCCGTGTCGAATAGAAGTCGATGCAACTTTGAATGCAAGTCGAAGTAACTTGGAATAGAAGTAACATTAACTCAAACTGAAGTCTATGTTGACGCAACGTCGAGATGTACTCGACGCAGAAGACAAAGTTAGTCAAAGCGGTATTTGAAGTCGACGTAACTTGGACTTATAATCGACGCAGAAGGAAGATGCTTTGAGTTCAGGATTTCATCTTGACGGATACGTCGATAACTATTCAACGCAATGTCGACTGCAGAGATCATTTCTAAGCTGAGGAGGATTTTGACGCAACTTCCAGTAGAACTCAGAGGTGCATCAATAAGAAGAGAAATATATTCGACACTACGTCGAATACAGACATAATTAGAATTTCTCCTTTATTCTTTTCTAAAGATGTATCAGAGGTTATACATGGAATAGTTTGGATCTCTAACAGGTCGATTATATCCAGGAATAGAAAGGAAGTCCCCAGGGACACAATAAATCTATTTCTGGAAAATATTCAAAGAGATTGACGGGTAATCAACAAAGATAGAAGGAGAATATGATTATCCCTTGGACATTCCTATTAGGGATACAGCAGAAAAGGAAATGAATTCGAATTCTATTCGACAGAAGAATAAGGGTATTCGGGAAGATTGACAACTACAATAATTCTATCATTCTCTGACTCTCTCTTCTCTGAAGCTCTCTCTCTCTCTCTCTCTATCATACATACAGAACAATAATTCTCTGTACAGAATACATACAAGGCTTCTTCATCTTCTTGTTCTCTGACAGCAAGAAGCCACCAGAAAGAGAGTTTTTGTGAATCAAAGATAGAACAGTCCTTGCAACTTTCTCTCTCAGTAAGGATTCATCTACTAGAATATAGATCTATCTACAACACTAAGTGCATGAATCCTCAGTGACTGCTGAAGGAGGATTCAATCAAAAGAACTTTTTCTTCATTCCTTCTTCTCTCCTTTACTCTTTCTGTTCCTTATTGTAACAAGAGTAAAGAGTCCTAAGAATCCCTATACAAAGGATTCAGTTGGTTCAAGTTCTCAATACCAAAAGATCTAGTGTGGTTCTAAGAGTCTCCTTACCAAAAGACTAAGTGGTTCTAAGAGTCTCCTTGTCAAAAGACACAGTAGTTGGTTTTAAGAGTCACCTTACCAAAAGACTCAGTGGTTCTAAGAGTCTCCTTATCAAAAGACACAGGCACTGGATAATGTATTCCTACCAAGGTGGTAGAAGAGTGGTGTACCCATATTTTGGGAAACCACTATAGCTCTTGTCTTACTTGTGTTGTGATTTTCTGTGCTGTCCATTTACTTAATTTCTGCACTCTGTGATTGTTTTATTCTATGTTGGATAGATGAATGCATAGTTGTTAGAAGTATTTGTATTGTGTTGTGCATAATATTATAGAAAAGTTTTACACTCTATTCACCCCCCTCTAGAAAATACTCAGAGGACTCACTGTGCACTTTCATGTGATATGACACCACTAAAAATACCCAACAATTATAACTCATGGGATTTGCCCCCATTTGTGTACGTAGTGGTGTGAGTGGAGGTCATGGTTAGCTTTTTCCAAAAGCCTATAAATGGCCTTATATGTGTTTTTGGATGTTATGCAGAAATTATATACGTGAATATCCTAGCCTTATTCCCTTTTTTCATTGTATCTCTAAGACCTCTCCGTTGGAGACTCTCCTGATCATCCTCCAGGCCATGCTATAGGAAGGTACTCCCCCCCCCCCCCCCCCCCCATTCATATTCGATCCAAAAAGGAACATAATAACTGGTATAAAAAAATGGTATCAGAGCCAGGTTGCAACTGCATCACTAGTGGTGAGATTGTTCATGGAACACATCTATAAGTTACATGGGATGCCTAGATCCATTGTAAGTGTAAGGACATCCTTTTATAAAACCACATGAGATTCTTATATATGCCCAAGGCGACGTCCCTCCAAAAACTTCTTGTTCGGTAGAGGATCCACCCCTCCTACACGACCCACGACCCAATTATCAGAACTTTCGCCTTGTAAGGCTTACATAATTACAAAAAAATTCATAGAGTATAAAAATGGTGCGGAAGCAATACATCATAGAACATCCCAGCATGATTATATATATATATAATCAAAATGAAAAACCCACGAAGGGTCGAATAAAAATGATGTGATCGTTAGAGTCATAAGATAAAATGATAATATAATCCAAATATAGTCTCTTATCCTCTCCTCCCCTCAAGGTATTACCCCCACATCCTACAAATCATTCGAGCTGGCTCAGGGAACTCCTCGTTTGTGTGGGCACGTATACACTTGACCATCCGCTCTTGCTCTGTCGGTAGGCACATCAGGTCCTAAAATAGTAGCGTACAAGTATGTTAGCCACGATGGACCAAGTAAATCAATTCTCCTCCCCAGCCCCCTAATGGGTACCAGGAAGGATACCTGCAAGAAAAGTTAACACAATAGACAAAACATATATACATGCACATACAATACGTAAATGGAGCAATAACATCAACAAATTTATAAAGAGAGCATGGTTTTAAATGTCGGATGTCGGGGACATGTCAGATTGAATTTTTAGATGTCAGATGTCGGATGTCAGAGACATGTTAGAGACATTTTAAAATATCTGATTCCTACTTATATTATAAATTATAACATATTATCTTAGCTCTATCAACTCCATTAATTTTTTCTACTTAGTTGTATATATTTCCTAAATACTCAAATCTATCTTCAATTATCATTATCTTTTAACCATTCATCTATTTTCATTATATGTACATCTCCATATATTAATTTTGTTTTTGTCTTTTTGCAGGGATTTTATGTGCATTTTTAAATATGATGTTGACAATGAGCAAACCAAGTAACTAAGAAGAAACTTAAGTGTAGTAAATACTTTCCAATCGGGATAGATGATCTTGGCAATGACGATGTTGTGAATCTTCCACCTATTCAAAAATGTTTCCAAGATCCAATTTCAAACATACCCCTAGACAATATGTACAAACAAAAATATGAAATAATAAATATATCGCAAGTTATCTTACATGTTGAATATGAAGGAATAAGGAAAAATTCAAGCACTCCGCCCAATAAGGGTCTGAGATCAGGCTCCACTGCACTTGATCTTTGAAGAGCATATTGTTTCACAATATTAGCATTGTGCCCAACATCAAATGAAGCATCTTCATGTGAGATTTGAGAAGCCAACTTTCATGTTAGTAAAATTAGAATTGTTGAAATAATAAATATTTGGAATACAAATGAAGAAAAAGGGAATATTACCTTCCGAGGAGTTTCATTTGGCCAACCAAAAATCAGCATCATGTTAATTCTTGCAAAATTAATGTGACTAATAGAAGAGTAGAATCATGTACATATCAATTCTCACATGCCTCAATCATGCAAAATTATAAATAACGGAAGAAAGAACTAGTGAGATAAACAATAATAACCATCGTCTCAGCAATTACAACAAGCTATAACAATAATAATATTTGACAGATCACATGCACACATGCCAAAATAGATAAGCAAATGCAAAGTTATAAGCAAGTTGATATCAGTAATAACTGTCATGTAGCAATCAACATTATATGTCACCAATACCTCATGTACTCCTGAATCCTGATGACAATCTTATATCTAAAAGCTATCATATGTCACCAATAGATCATGTACTCCTAAATATTGATGCAAAAAAGGAAAGAAAAAGTATTAATTGAATATTGTATGTATAACATTAACATGCTACATGTTGAAGACAGAATTAGAGTTTTTAAACTCTATTCACCCCCTCTCTAGAGAATACTTAGAGGACTCATTGTGCACTTTCAAAGGGCCTCCGACCTATGAGATTGTTTGAAAATTGTTTCTCTGGTAGACGAACTTGGAGTGGTCCTAAGTGCCCACATGACAAAGGGGAGCTGCTCTACCCAATCGCCTCACAAATTTTCAATCTTCTTTTTCAAGAGATTAAGAATAAGCTTTTTGGCAACCTCTACTTGGTCATTGCTTCGGGGATGATACATCGAGGCAAATCGTAGATTAATCCATATCTGCCTGCAAATTCTTCTATCTCGAAGCCGGCGAACTGAGGGACATTGTCCATGATAATGACCTAGGGTATGCCGAACCGGCATATGATATCTCCCCATAGGAAATTTCTCACCACCTGGGACATGGTTTTTGCAAGAGCTTTTGCTTCTATCCACTTTGTGAAGTAGTCGATCATCACAAGGATGAATCAAAGTTGCCCACTTGTGGGGGTAAAAGGGCCCTACTAGGTCCATTCTCCATATGGCAAATGGTCAGGGAGACGTGATGGATCTCAGCTGCTGGGCTAGAAGCTGGTGCGATAGAGCATAGAGCTGGCATTTCTAGAAGCTCTTTGCATCCTTCTAAATGGTTAGCCAAAAGTATCATTACTGCGGGGTCATCTTCTCCCCCGTATGACTACTTAAGTGGTTGTCTCACTCGCTGGACTGTATCTCCTCTAGGACTCATAGAAATTCTGCATCAGAGTCAAAGGACATGAGATAGTCCTCTGATAGAGACCTTCATCATAGAGTAAATAATAGGTTGACTTATGTCAGAAACATCGCTTGTCTTCCGCGACCATCCGGAGATCCCCAGTGGTCAGGTAGGCGATGATGGGGTCTATCCAAGATGGATGTCTTTCGATCTTCATCAACTCCCCTTCCTTGAAGGATGATCTGAATAGCTTGGTCTGGGAGTTGCCCTAGGTCCATACTTGGCCAGCCTATCGTCTGTGTCATTCTTTTCCCTTGGGACATGTTGTATGAAGAAGGATCTGAAGGTGCTGATCAGACTTTTAACCTTTATGAGGTATTGTAGGAGGATCGGTTCCCTCGCCTCAAACTCTCCTCGGATTTATGACGTGACCACCATCGAGGTCGTGTGAGTTCGGATGTCTTGGACTCCCAGCACCATGTCTAGGAGGAGGCCTGCGATGACAGCTTGTTGGGAAAAACCTTAGATTTAACTTAACAAAATATTTCTAAGTGCTTTTTTATCCTAGGATAATTACCCATGATGTATAGTGAGGGTAATTTGGTCATTAGATGTCCTAGGAGTCAGTACAATCAAGGTCAGAAGAAGGCAATCTGAAATTAGGATAAAAACCAGCTAGGTTAAATATGTGTCGACTAGAAGTCAATGCAACGACTAGAAGTCGGCGTACCTCTGACTAGAATTTGATGCATCATCTAAAGTGAAGTTGACACATCTCCAATGCAGAAGTAGACACAACCATCGATATGTAATCAACGTAATGTCTATTTCTCAGTTATGTTGACAGACACTTCTTCTAAAGCAGAATTCGATGCATCTTCAGTCAGAACTCGACGCAATGTTGAATACTCATCCAAAAAGGAAAATTCAGAGGATTTCATTCAGAGTTATTTGAAGATCATTTTTATGGAATTCATTCGGATTTTAAGTGTTGTTAGAGGACTGCATATGAGAAGAATATCTCCCAAATTTCAGAAGGCATATTTGGAAGAATTTTGAAAAGGTTGACGAGATTTTTGTAAAACACTTATGGAAACATTCAATCAGAATACATTATATTCCTTCTAAAGAAAACCATAAAGAGGAAGAATTTCTAAATGATCAAGACATGTATATACTCAGATTTTTGTGAAGAATATTCATGTGATAGAGCATATTCAAAAATATTTGCACTTCTTCTTTCTCTGCAACAGAAAGTTTGAGAGTATATCAAAGCATACAATCCTTGCATTTCTCTTCATCAAGGATTCATCAACTACTGAAAATACAATTCACTAGAGTGCTAAGGAATCCTCAGAATTATTATTGAAGGAGGATTCACATCAGAAGATTTCTCTAAACTTTCTTCTCTTCTCATTCTTACTTATTTCACTTCTTTGATTTGCGAAAAGAGTTTTTAGAATCTCTCTTGAAAGGATTCAGTTGTTGGTTAGATCACCTTATCAAAAGGTCATATTGCGTGGTTCTAAGAGTCTCCTTATTAAAAGACTCAGACATTGGTTCTAAGATTCTCCTTATCAAAAGACTCAGGTATTGGTTCTAAGAGTCTCCTTATCAAAAGACTCGGATACTAGTTCAAAGAGTCTCCTTATCAAAAGACCCGGGCACTGGGATAATGGATTCCTACTAAAGTGACAGAAGAGTTTATGTACCCTAATTTTGGGAAACTATTATGTGACTTTTATGTGTTTATTTTTATTTTATTTCCTGTGTTTATATTTGTTGTGGAAAACATAATTATGATTGTGTGTTTATGTAGATGCTTGTTTAAGTTGACAAGAATCTAGTTAACATTTTGATAAATAGTTTTAAATCTCTATTCACCCCCTTTAGTGAATTCTTAGAGGCCTAACTATTCACTTTCAATTGGTATCAGAGCCAAGTTGATCAGAAAAGGTTCATACATTGATCAAAAGATCTGAACAGTTATTAGTTTATATCTTTTAGAATAAAAACTATTTTATAAAATGAGCTCAAATCATTTTAAGGATTTTGCATCCATAAGACCTGTAGTGTGTAACCTAGAAAAGTTTACACTCTGAAAAATCAGAATTAAGTTGTATATGAACACCATTGATGAAGATATCTTTTATTCAATCCTTGCAGGTCCCCCAATGCCATATATGAAGGACTCTAGTGAACACATTACACGAGAGATTGCTCCTAGATTTGAATGGACAGAAGTTGAGAAGAAAGTAAAAGCATGTGATACCAAGGCCATGAACATCTTGGTATCTACCTTGTTAGATAAACTATTTCAAAAGGTTGTTGATTGCCAATCTGCCAAAGAAATTTGGGAGTCACTCTCAAAATAGTGGAAGGAAGCTCAGATGAGAGAAAGGACAAAAGATCTCTTATCATTACACAGTATGAGAACTTTCAAAAGAAAGGAAAAAAGTCAGTTGCAGAAATGTATATTAGATTCAGCATAATTGTCAATGAACTCAAAGGACTATATAAGGAAATCTCATTGACAGAACTTAATGACAAGCTCCTCATGTGCTTCCCTAGCACATGGGATTCAATAATTTGGTCTATAATAGAATCAAGATGCCACAAGGAGATCACCATTGATGTCTTGCTGGGAAAAGGTTCACAAGTTGATCAGAAAAGGAGATGCCACAAGTTGATCAGAAAAGGTGCACACATTGATCAAAAGATCTGAATAGTTATTTGTTTATATCTTTTAGCATGAAAACTATTTTATAAAATGAGCTCAAATCATTTTAAGGAGTTTGCCTCCATAAGAACTCCAGCGTGTAACCTAGAAAAGTTTACACTCTGAAAAATTAGAATTAAGTTGTATATGAACTCCATTGATGAAGATATCTTTGATTCAATCCTTGCAGGTCCCCCAATGCCATATATGAAGGACTCTAGTGAAAACATTACACAAGAGATTGCTCCTAGATTTGAATGGACAGAAGTTGAGAAGAAAGTAAAAGCATGTGATACCAAGGCCATGAACATTTTGGTATCTACCTTGTCAAATGAACTATTTCAAAAGGTTGTTGATTGCCAATCTGCCAAAGAAATTTGGGAGTCACTCTCAAGAATAGTGGAAGGAAGCTCAAATGAGAAAAAGGACAAAAGATCTCTTATCATTACACAGTATGAGAACTTCCAAAAGAAAGCAAAAAAGTTAGTTGCAGAAATGTATATTAGATTCAGCTTAATTGTCAATGAACTCAAAGGACTAGACAAGGAAATCTCATTGACAGAAATTAATGACAAGCTCCTCATGTGCTTCCCTAGCACATGGGATTCAATAATTTGGGCTATAAGAGAATCAATATGCCACAAGGGGATCACCATTGATGTCTTGCTGGGAAAATTGAAGTTTACGAGCTACTTCTCAAAAGTTGGGTTGAATCTAAAGCCAAGGAGAAAGTCTCTACTCCATCAAAAGAGAGATCAATTGCATTAAAGGCTTCTGATGGAGAGTCTTCCAACACTGAAGAGGAGATGTTGATTCCCATAGATAAAAGATTCATAAAATGGATCAAATCTGAAGATTCAAGAAGGAGAGATAGAAGTTCAAGCAAGCCCAAGTTTAATAAGACTCCTAACAAGGAGATTACATGTTATGCTTACAGAAAGCTAGGACACATAACACCAGAGTGTCCTGATAATTGAAATAAAAATCTCACAAGAAGTAGCATAAGAAGCAATCCTTCAAGAAGAAGGATAAGAAGAAAGGCAAAGGTTTCATTGCTGAAACCTAAAGTGATACTGAATCTGAATCAAACTCTTCTTTAGCGAGTAAAGATTAGACTAGTGCTGAAGAAGGTTGCTTGATGACTTTGGAAGCATACATGGAGGAAGATCATGTATCCTATTTTAGTAATACTGATTTTAATTCTGATGATTTCAAAGTTTGCTTTAGAGAATTTTGCCAAGACCATCTAGAGGCAGAAAAGCAAATAAAATAACTTAGAAAAGAATTAGAAGAGTTGAAAAATGAGAAGCTTGATGTGAACTCAGCTTATCAAAACTATCACCTTAGGGTTGAACAAGGTAAGCTAGAAACACAAATTGATGAGTTGACTTAGAGAATCAATCACTGAAGGAAGAGCTTGCAAAGGCAAAAGCCTTTGAAGACCCACTGAATGGTAGGAGTAATAAACTAATGACATTTCTGAAAATCTCTCTGTGAGATTCAGAAACTTAAGATTAGGTGCTGATCCAATAACAATTAGTGAATCTTCCACCAAACCTGCATGGAAGAGTCCAGTATTCTTTGTTAGAGCTAAAGATAAACAACCACTTAAAGATTCACATGAGAACTGTGATAGGATCACCATTGTCAATAGGGTTAGTTCACCAGATCAACAGGGAATTCTAGGGAAAAATTCTACAGAAAATAGTTTTTGAATGTGAAATTTTCTGATCACAGGAAACATGCGTCGAATTCTATTCGACACAACTCTGCTGGTGCGTTGACTTCTAATTGATGTAAGTTTTGGAATCGAGATTCAATCCAACAAGGAGTTGGGACCCCTAAGAGGGGGCAGCTAGCACTTACTGATCCTACAAAGGAACTTGACCGAAGAGTTATAACTAAACACCATCCCTTGGCTACAGCGTGGAGGTCCAACCACTCACCCGAATGATTTTAGAGTGCTTCCCCTCCCAAGCCAAAGCTGAAGATGGGCACCTTGGAGAGCCTGAGGAGCAAACCAAGGATGTCCTGAGGAGGAAGAAGCCAAAAATTGGATCCTCTCCAAAGGTGCCATTCAGGGTCTATATATAGTTTTTCTCTTCTGGTCTGCCAATAGCGTAACTCCGCTTTCTGGTTTTACTAACTGCACCCCAAACCGGTCTGCTAACAGCCAATCTCCACTGTTCTAAAAGGCTATGGGCAGTCAACCCCGGGTATTCAGGTAATTTCACCTGTAGGCGAGTGGACAATGAAGGCACCAATTGCCAGACTTCTCGCGAACCGGACTCACGAGATCTACTAGGCAAGTGGTCCATGAAGGCACCCTTCGCCGGATCATTAGACTCCCAGGTGAGTGCACTCTGAGGCGTCGAGCTCCCACTAGACTCGCTCTCGCTCTCCTCTCCTCGCCAGAGGTGAATCTGACTCGCCCGCTCTCCCCCCCCCCCCCCCCCCCCCCCGCTCATCGCGAGGCGGCGAGCCCTTAATCACTTTGACTATGCCCGATTCTCCATTCTACCCCTCGACGAATACGGGGTTGTACACAATCCCCGCTCTTTGCGAGATTAACCTAAGCTCGTAAAGAAACATCCAACCCTTGGTGTTCGCTGGTGGTTGCTGACCTGGTAGGAATCTTGTAGTGGGCCCCATCCCCAGCGCTATAAATAGCACCAACCATGGGTGATGGGTAACCCCTTCACCTTTTGCCTTCTTTCATCATCCAAAACTGTAGCTATCAAAATGCCTCTTTCAGAGGAAGCCCAAGCTCGCCTAGAGGAGTCGAGGGAGTACGAATGTTCCTCCACTGTCGAGCTCGCCCCCTAGCTCACCCGGTGGGCCCCTCCGGCCTTCCCGAGGATCAAAAAAGCTAAGACGACCATACGTGATCCAGGGGAGGATGGGTCTTTGCTTTGGGAACCGTCACCCGACACTGGGCTCGCCCAGTATGTATTCTTGCCGATAGTTTGACCACTCATGATGTTAGACTAATAATATTCCCTTGCTCGCAAAGCGCGCTCCTTGAGGGAGACACCTCGGGTGAGGCACTGGTGGACACTCGCCCTCCCTCCCCTGGGAGGGCCCACTCGGCAACCATGGATACGGATGTCGCCAACCTGCAAATCTCCTCGCCTCAACCCTGTGAGCTTCTTACTTTTCCCTTTATCGGAGTTCTCTATCCACTGATTTTCCTGCGTTGTCGTCTTTTGTAGAGACCTCCCTTGTGACACCTGGGAAGCGCGTCCCTTTGCCAGGTTCGCTGACTCCACCAGATGCGACCGTCTCCACTCCAGGGTTTGGTCTTCTGGCGCAACGGAGCCCTGACGGCTCGCTACCTGCAGTCGTCCGGGTCGCTAGTAATGTGTCGCACCTCCTGGCTTAGGGAAATCCATCACGCTTACCTACACCGAGGCTTTCCAGGGTCAGCTGATCTCCTCTCGCTAGCACGCCAGCAAAGCGACCACGGCCTCGCCAGGTTGGTCTACACTAGCGATCATTTGTACCTTGCTTTCGCTGTCTGACTTATATTTCTTAGGAGTTCGCGTGATCTCCCCCGCCGACCCCGAGTATGGGGAAGAAGAGATGACGCCCTCCTTCATCGGACAAGATCACTGATTTCCTGGGCGATCCCCGAGACCCCGAGGTGATGAAGAGACGGACCACCGAGGTGCTCTAGAAGCATGTCTACATGCTGCAGGATCTGTACAACTAGATGTGGGAGGACAGGACGTTCTCTAAGGAGCGGCTCGCCGCCCTCGAGGACAACTATGCGCGGCTCCTTGCCGAGCTTAGGCTAGATACTCGAGGTGAGGTCACCTCCTCGGGGGTGCACCTCTCGTAGGTGGAGGATTAAGTGCGCTTGCTACAGTAGGAGCTCTGTGCCGTCCGTGCCTATCATTATCCTCGAGTACCGCCGAGCTCGGGGGTGCGAGGCCTATGGAGGTGGATCCAGTACTGATCCTTCTCGCGCTCGCACCCACTCAGCAAACTTTGTGTTATTACATTTATTTAAGACAATCTGCGAACTCCATAACTATTATAAGCTTGATACTTCTCGTCGACCATTGGGCTTTCTTTCTTTTTTATTTATTCGTGCTGTGATGTTATTGCTTGTGCTGTGTTCGCTAGGTTTTATATTTATTTCTTAACGCTCTTGCCCGCAATTTATATTGGACTCTCCTCGCCTGTTCTACGCTTGCTCCGCATATACCGAGCTAGTATTGTTATATCATTGCGAGTGGTGGGGAAGCGGGTCGGCTCAAGTACTGAGGCGTATCATAATGAGATTCTGCTAACCCCACCTCCGACGCTTTGATTCCTTCCCGCCGCCTTTGATTTTCTATAAATAGGTCGCGTCATTGTGCCCAACTACCGCATTTATCGCCTTCAACCATCTTCCTACTTCATTCTCATGATCTTACGTCTTCCTGTTCATTCTCGCTTCTTCAGTTCGCCAACAACTTCTAGAATGGGTGGGGATGGCGGCGATGTCGAGGGCCAAGCCAAGTGTGCTTGGACCTTCTCCGACCACTCATTCTTCAACTGCTCGCTCACCGAGAGCGAATTCAATGCCGATGTCACCAAATACGTCTCACTCGGATACACAGCTCGCTGGCCGACAAAGATTAAGGCTATCAACGACCTTTCCCCGGATGAGCTATCCATCCCCATTGCCCTCTTTGACGTCGGCCTGCGACTCCCCCTATGGCCAGAAGTGTGCCAGGCATTTGCTCGCACTTCTATATTCTTTCTTGCACTCGTATATGGTTTCTAATCGCGTGTCATGGGTTTGCCAGATACTCAAGTATTTCGGCGTGATTCTGGGCCAGATGACTCCCAACTCGATCACCGTCGTGGTGGCCTTCGCCTGCTACCTGCGGGAGGAGCGGATCGAGTTTAGCTTGTCGGTCTTTTGCAAGCTCTTCTCTTTCCGGGCCTACAAGGATGGGACCACTAATTTCACGAGCCAGCATGCTAAGGTTTGCGAGACAGTCAATAAGAGCCACTATTGGCCCAAAGTTTATTTTTGTGAAGGGATCTTTCGGCAACGTTCCCTTCTCGTCCATCCAGTGTGACGAGGCGACCTACCACCCTCCCACACTCGGTAGCCATGACGCCGACCTCTTCAAGTTCCTCTCGCAGAAGAACTTCGAGGTCACCCACCATTGACGAAACATCGGCTCGCTACTCCCTGTGCTGCCTGGAGCAGGTTCGACTCGCGTTCTCCCCCTCTTTTGGATTTTATTCCATTTTCACTAACTAACCTCTGTCGTATCATTCACAGAGGAGCGAGAACTTCCACTCCACCCCCCCCCCCCCCCCCCCCTTACTCGAGGTCTGGGACAATCCTTCCCAGCCTCGTGCTCGCCACCTCGGATGCCGCCTCCTGCCGGGATGTTCCCAGCTCCTCTGCCTCCTCTGGCAAGAAGCGACCCGCGGGGCGTCTTCCCTTCCTCCACTGCCAAAAAGTAAAGCCTCTACCCCGGCTAAGGGAAAAGGGGCCCTTGGTGATCTGCTAGGAGCAGACCCCCCAGTGAGCCTTCCTGCAGATGAGGAGACCACCGGTGCAGCTGATGAGGTCACTAGTACGTCGGGCGTGCCCAGGCCAGCGAGCCATTAAAATTTCCGCCTCGGCATGAAGCACCGAGATGAGGCTGATGAGCCTCTGCTGGACTGGGACTCAGAGGCCAACAGGGCCTCCATATCAACCTTCATCCCCTCCTGGGTGGAGCAGGAGACAATCATGGGTCAGTCTTTCGACCTCTCCTTCGGGCTTTACGGCCGGGAGGATGCCGCGGATTTCGACGACCTGACTTCCTGGGCACTCGCTCATGAGAGCGTGCATGCCCATCTCCACGCCACAGAGATCGCTCATATGACAGGTAGGCGATGCCTCTAGTTGGACAGGAACTCCGAAGAGCTCAAGCGCGAGCAGAAAGCCGCTACAAAAGAGATTGCGAGCCTGAAGGAGAAGCAAGACATCTCTGAAGGCCTCCTCGCCATCCTCCAGGGCGGGATGGTAAGTTGTTTGAATAGGTCGCCCACCTTCCTCGCCGGCCATCCCTTTGGCTAATTCGCCTTACTTTTGCAGGACGCTGAGATCGACAGCTAGCTTCTCGCCCGCACGTTCGACTTAGAGAAGGAAGTCGCCGGGCTGAAGGCTCAGAACCACAAGCTGACTCGGGTTGTCCTCACTCTGCCTCCTCGCAGTACCAGGACCCCGAAGAATGAGTTGTGCGAGCAGGATGAGGCAACGCGGAAGACCACAATCGCGGTGGCGAAGCACATCTTCAGCACTTTGAAGGGGGCATGCCTTCTCTCTGACGAGGCGGTGTGGCTAACCCTTGAGGAGGTGGTCCAAGAGTTGTTCATAGCAGTTTCAGAGCCTGAGGACAGCGGGAGCGAGCGGTCCAAGGATGACCCTTAAACTTTGATGTATCTATCTTTTTCTTAATTTTTGGCTGGCGAGATCACCGCGATGTATGTAATAGTACCATATGAAATGAAATGAAATTTTGTTTAGCTCTTTCCCTTGTCATTCTCTTATTTTTTTCTTGTTGCAGCGTATTCACATACTCTTTACACGATACTTGCACATCTTCCTCACGGTACTCACACGCCTTTTACTCGTAGGTAGTCGTTGAATGTGCATTCGCTTACCCTCCTCTGAGAGCTCGCGAGCGTCGCCGCTCCACTACATCACGCACCCTTATGACGGTGATTTCTCATCTCACTTCTACGTTAGACCTGGCTCGCTTGCCCTTGGGTGCCGCGAGCGAGGCTTCCCCCATGTTATCTCATGGGCTACCTACCTCGACCGATTCATTTTCGAACTTCCTTATCTGTACCCGCGAGCCCCCAACTCGCCCATCTAGGCGTGCTTCCATTTTCCCTTGATTGGGTACCTGCGAGAAAGGCCCTCCCATGTATGAGGCCTTGTATTGTTGATTTGTTTTGTGAACGTCTCGCTAGGAGAGCACTATTTGGTTTCGCCCTATAAATGGTTTGCCGACCCTGCCAGCTAGTGGTGGCCTGGCAGTGAAATCGGTCCGGGGCAATCCAGCTAGCCTTTACATTGCCAGCCTCTCCATAGATCAACCTGACCCCACCATCTAATGAGATCCCGACAGCGGAATCAATCTGGAGCAATCCAGCTTACCTCTACCTTGCCAGTCTCTCCGGAGATCAACCTGACCCCACTATCTAATTAGATCCCGGCAGCGAAATCAATCTGGGGCAATCCAGCTTACCTCTACCTTGTCAGCCTCTCCAGAGATCAACCTGACCCCACCGTCTAATGAGAGCCCAACAGCAAAATCGATCTGGAGCAATCCAGCTTACCTCTACCTTGCCAGCCTCTCCAGAGATCAACCTGACCCCACCGTCTAATAAGAGCCCGACAGTGGAATCAATCTGGGGCAATCTAGCTTACCTTTACCTTGTTAGCCTCTCCAGATCAACCTGACCCCACCATCTAATGAAAGCCCGGTAGTGGAATCGATCTAGGGCAATACAGCTTACCTTTACCTTGCTATCCTCTCCAGAGATCAACATGATCCCACCGTATAATGAGAGCCTGGCAGCGGAATCGATCTGGGGCAATCCAGCTTACCTTTACCTTGCCAGCCTCTCCAGAGATCAACCTGACCCACCGTCTAATGAGAGCCCAACAATGGAATCGATCTGGGGTAATATAGCTTACCTTTACCTTGCCAGCCTCTCCAGAGATCAACCTGACCCCACCGTATAATGAGAGCTCGACAGTAGAATCGATATGGGGCAATCCAGCTTATGTACATTGTACGGGCCTATGATTAGAAAAGAACAATATTAACTTATAATAAACCAACATAGGAGTTCAGGGTAGAAACGCTTTAAGTCATCCCCGCTCCAAGTTCGGCTGAGAGGTACCCCTTCCATATACCAGAGGTGATACCCTCCTGACTTGAGCATTACCTCTACAATGTAAGGCCCTTCCCAGTTGGGATTGAGCTTTCCCACCGCGGCTCCCCTTCCAGTCACATCGACCTTTTTCAGGACCAAGTCCCCCTTTTTGAATTGCTTCACCCAGATGTGCTTGTCGAAGTACCCAGCCATCCGTTGCTTGACCTCCTCCTGTCGAATGGTTTCTAGGTCCCGGAGTTCTTCTACCAGGTCCAACGACAGCCTTTTCTCTTCTTCATCTCCTTCACCTGCGGCGATTACACTGGGTGACTTCACCTCAAACTCCATCGGGAGGATGGCCTCGGACCCGTGGGAGAGTTTGAACTTGGTCTCCCTTGTGGACATGTTTGGTGTGGTTCTCAAGGCCCAGAGGACCGATGGTAGCTGCTCTACCCAGTTACCCCTTAGGTTCTTGTCCTTCCTTTTCAGCAAGTTCACAATTATTTTGTTTGCCGCTTCCACCTGCCCATTGCTCCTTGGGTGGTGGACCGACGCGAAACAAAGGTCTATGCCCAGCTGGGTGCGGAAGCTGACAAACTCATCGCTGGAAAACAGCGGCCCATTGTCTGTGACGATGGCTAGTGGGAGCCCATGTCGGTAGATTATTCCCCCCATACAAAATTTCTTACTACCTGAGAAGTTACCATAGCCAGCGCCTTCACCTCCAGCCACTTGGAAAAGTAGTCAATCATTATGAGCAGGAACTTCCTTTGGCCACTAGCTTGGGGAAAAGGACCCACCAGGTCCAGACCCCATATTGCGAATGACCATGGAGTTGTGATGGTCTGGAGTCTCTGGGCTGGTAGGAGTTAGAGAGGAGCATACAACTCCCACTTGGAGCACTTCTTTGTGAACTCTGGTGCATCCTTACTGAGGGTGGACTAGAAGTAGCCTTGCCTCAACACCCTTCCCTCCAGTGTCCTGCTCCCCGAGTGGCTGTCGCAGTCTCCAGAGTGGATCTCCTTCAGGACCCTTGGGGCCTCCTCCTCCAATACACAATGGGCTAGGAGCCCCAAGAGGGTCTTCCGGTACAATCCTCCTGCATGTAAGGAATAATATGCCAACTTATACCTGAGCCACCACTTGTCTGCGTCCCCTTATGGAAACTATCCCGACGTAAGGAAGGTGATGAAGGGTCCATCCATGATGCTCGCTGATCTACCTCCATCAACTCACCTTCCTCGATGGATGGCCAGAAGAGTTCTGACACCGTTCCTCCCACCTTGGGACAAACTTGGCCAAGAGATCTTGTTGGAACAACCCTATTACTAATTTGGGCTAGGATCACTATATGTTGATTAGGATTTGTTTTGACCCCAATGTATAGTCTTAGGGTCAAGTTTTAGGCTGATTAGATTGGCAGAACTTGGAAAATTCAAGATCAACACATGGCAAGTTGTGTTCGACAAATGACCAGATTCGTTCGACAAATTGCTTCCAGCAGACTGAAGAAATTCACAGTTCTAGCGGTCGACGAATTCTATGCCAGCGCTCGATAAATGACTAGCAGTGGTCGACGAATTCTATGCCAGCGCTCGACAAATGACTAGCAGTGGTCGACGAATTCTAGCCAGCGCTCGACAAATTGCCTTCTGTCGTTCAAATTTATATTCTAAGTGGATGTCAGTTCTCTGAACTCAAATCAGCAACATAACGGATATATTTATTTCTCCTTGGACGTATTCAGACAGCCAAGTAAGGATATCTTTCTCATTTATTATATCCTTATATTCCTTCTATTCCAAGAAGAAGTATAGCCGTTGACATTTAATTCAAAAGGCATCTTTCTCGACAAAAGGAATTAAAAGGACCTGCCAAAATCGTTTTGGGTGGCTGCCTGGTTCCAAGAAGGATTTAAGTCAAAAAAAGACATTCCTTAAAGAGACAAAAAGATTTGAATTTGAAAAGATATATACATACAGTTATTAGAAGAAAAAGGAGATAGTGAACATCAAAAAGAACTGAGATAGTCGTCTTCTGGGAAAAACATAAAGAAAAACTTGACTATCACTTTCTTCAATCTCTGATCATATAACAAGGAGGATATAAGAAGTCTTTTAGAAGTAGAAGAAGAAGCAAATACACTATTCTTTCTCAGCTTTCTTCTTCATCGAGATCATCTGCTACAAAGACTTCCATTTGAGAAAGCTCTGTCCAAAAATCTGTCATCAACTCTCATCAGACAGGGGGAGCTTTCTCCTTCAACATCTTTTGCCTTCTCTCAGATCATTGACAAAGAAGAACACTCTATACCTTTTTATCTCATTCTGTACAGGGTTAATACTCCCTTAAAAAGTTTACCCAATGGTGGCAAGACACCTTATCAAAAAATCCTAGTGTGGTTTTTAAGCACCTTATCAAAAGCTTATTGGTGTGTGGACACCTTATCAAAAATCCCTTGGTGCCTGGGCACCTTATCAACCCTCCTAGTTGATTCCTACCAAAGGTGGTAGAAGAGTAGACGTACCCAGATTTATTGGGGAACTACTATATCTCCTTGTGTCTTCTGTGCTTGATTATTTCTGTGTGCTTGTGCTTGTGCTGTGTGTCCTTTTTATTAATTCTGTAGCTTTCTATAACTCACACTAAATACACATATACCTAAACAGTAGTTTAATTTCCGCTATAAAACGTATTAAAAATTTTAATACTCTATTCACCCCCCCCCCCCCCCTCTAGAGTAATTTAAGATCTGACCTCCACTTTCAATTGGTATCAGAGGTAGGTTGATTCTTTACAGGCTAACACCTGAATCACAAAGATCAACCAGATCTTAATTTTTCTAAGAGTTTCCTTCTCTAAAATCTTATCTTATTTAAAACTCATGGCACAAAACAAGGAGTATTCCAGCACAAGACCTCCTATGTGCAATCTCAATAAGTTTGCACTATGGAAAGCAAGGATTAGGCTTTATATGAACTCCATTGATGAAGAAATTTTTAATGTCATCCTTACAGGACCTCCAGCACCTACAGCATCAGCTAATACTGCTGCAACAACAGACAACACTGCTGTTCCACCTCCTGAGTGGACTGAGGCTCAGAAGAAGCAGAGAAATGCAGATGCAAAGGCCATGAACATTCTGGCTCTAACTATGTCTGATGACATATTCCAGAAAGTAGTTGAGTGCACCTCAGCAAAAGAAATCTGGGAATCTCTCAACAACATGGTGGCAGGCTCAGCAGATGAAAGAAAAGATAGAAGATCTCACCTGATCTCTCAATATGAGAACTTCAATAAGGGATAATCAGAAAATGTAGCTGACATGTACAACAGGCTCAGCCTCATAATAAATGAGCTGAAGTCTCTTGACAAAGTGATCTCACTCATAGAGATCAATGACAAAATTCTTATGTGCTTTCCCAGCACATGGGACTCCAGAATCTGGCCAATCAAAGAAGCCAGAAGTCTAAATGAGATCACCACTGAAGCCCTGTTGGGCAAGCTCAAATCTTATGAGCAGCTCATCAAAACTAGGGAAACTGAAGAATCCACTTCATCCCCAGCACCCAAGAAGGAAAGAAGCATAACCTTCAAGGCTGCAGAAGATAAAGGAAAAGCTCCTGACAAAGAGGAGTTTATGAGTCTGATTACCAAAAGATTCTATAAGATGGCCAAGAAAGACTTCAGAAAACAACTATCCAGAAGTCATGACAAGCCAAGGTATGACAAAAAACATTCTAATGAAATCATATGCTTTGGCTGCAGGAAACCAGGACACATTGCTCCTGAATGTCCAGAGATTCAACACAAAAAGGACAAGAAGGAAAGAAGAAAAGAAAAGGAAGAAAAGAAGGGCTCCAGCAAATCTTCCTCCCACTCTCACAAGAAGAAGGGAAGAGGATTTGTAGCAACATCCTAGAGTGAAACAGAATCTGAATCAGATTCTTCATCTTCCTCCTCTGATGAAGAAGAAACAAAAGAAGATAGCCAATGCTTAATGGCTATTTATGACTCAGACAATGAGTCACAATCAGCATCATCATCCAGCTCCAGTGATGATGAAGAAGAAAAAAGTTTTTGCATGATGGCAATCAATGCCTCAACTAACAATTCTGATGAAGAGAAATCAGAATCAGAAGCAGAAGATGACATTGATCAGGTATTATCTGACTTTGATTTCACTTCTATTGAATTCAAAGATGATTTCAAAACTCTTTGCCAAGACTTAATAAAATCTGAGAAAGAAATAATCTCTCTCAGAACTAAGTTAGTTGAAATGAACAATATAAGTGAAGAGAATGAAAATCTTAAGAAAGATTTGGCTGCCTCCAGAGAACACATTACTACTCTTGAGAGTAAGTTGAAGAATCCCTCAATGGGAGAAGTATCAGGATGATGGACATCACAAGCACTGTCAATGCTAGATTTAATAATAGCAAACTGGGCTTGGGTGCCTCATCAAGAGAGCCATCTCTGATTAAGAAAAACATCCTCTCCACACCCATAAAATTCATTTCTGCTAAAAGCAAAGAAGCTGCAGAAAGAAATAAAGACATTTCAAAGAAGTTTGTTAAGGATAAAAGAATTCAGAAGAATTCGTCGAACGACATTCGACAAAAGGATTCAAATTTGTCGAACGAGGCTCGACGAAAACTGAAAATAGACTTTCAGTATAGTTATAAAATGAATAATGATCGACGAATTTATTCAAATTCTTCGAACAAGCACTATACAGAAAACTCTAAGAATTTTAATTCTAAATATACCAAAAATCCTTTTACTGAGTGGACTATACCTCCAAGGAGATATCATCCACAAGGCTACAAGGATCAGCCTGAAATGACATTTATTTCTGAATTTTGTTGTAACATAAAAGTACCCAAGGTAGTCTGGGTCAAAAACAACTAGTTTATGTTTTTGTCTTTGCAGGTACACAGCCATCCAAGACTAAATCAAAAATGGTACTTGGACAGTGGATGCTCAAAGCATATGACAGGGAACAAGGCCAACCTGAACAACTACAAGGCAAAACTTGGACCCAAGGTGATCTTTGGAGATTCCAACTGTGGACAAACCAAAGGTTATGGTCAAATTAAAATTGGAAAAGTGACATTCAAGGAAGTAACCTATGTCAAGGGTTTAAAGCACAACCTCATCAGCATAAGTCAGTTATGTGATGAAGGTTATCAGGTAACATTTAATAAATCAGAATGTATCATTAAATCATCTGATAATGTTACTGTTCTATCAGGAATTATACAAGGAAATATATATTTAGTAAACTTCAACTCATCTAAATCAGAAATCTGTTTATTTAATGAGTTAAGCAAATCTAGTGAATTATGGCATAAAAGATTAGGACATGTAAACCTTAGGACCATTGCTAAATTAGCTAGAGATAATCTTGTTAGAGGCTTACCATCAGGATCATATAAGAAAGAAGGTATTTGTAGGGCATGTCAATTAGGTAGGCAAACCAAAAACAGCTTTAAATCATTATCTAAAAGTGATTCACCTAGAATCTTATACTTGCTACATATGGACCTTTTTGGACCTATTGCAATAAAGAGCTTAGGGGGGAAGTCTTACACTCTAGTTACTGTGGATGACTTCTCTAGATTCACTTGGGTGTTCTTTTTGAGAGAAAAGTCAGATAACTTTAAAGTTCTTACAGACTTTCTTAAGAGCATACAGATTGAGTACTCTACTGTAGTTGCATTGATCAGAAGTGATCATGGCACTGAGTTTGAGTCTCTTCTCATGCAAGAATTCTGTGAGATGGAAGGTATCAGGCATTGCTTCTCAGCTCCTAGAACTCCTCAACAAAATGGGGTAGTTGAAAGGAAGAATAGAACTCTAATTGAATCAGCAAGAACATTGCTTGCAGATGCTAACTTGCCCCTATCCTTTTGGGCTGAGGCTGTCAGCACAGCAAATTATGTTCTGAATAGAAGTTTGATACACAAACTTAAGGGTAAAACTCCCTAAAAATATCTTAAAGGGAAGAAACCCAAAGTTGATTATTTTAGAACTTTTGGATGTAGATGTTTTGTTCATAACAATGATAAGAAATATCTTAAGAAATTTGAACCAAAATCTGAAGAAGGAATCTTCTTAGGATATTCAATAGTTAGTAAAGCATATAGGGTATTTAATAAATCCTCTCTTAAAATAGAAGAGTCTATTCATGTTTCCTTTGATGAAACTAACATGTTTTACAAGGAGAAGAACTCTTCTACCAAGAACACTTTGCAAGACCAGCTCTTTGTGAAGAGCTTAAAGGGATAAATCTATAGACAGGAGATTCACTGCATCCATTACCTCAAACTCTTGAAGATAGTGAAGAAGAAGATCATCCAGATCTTATTGATTACCTGAATCAAGCAACAACAGAACATCCTCCACAGGATGCAATAGCTGAACATATTCCCAATGAAGACACTGCTGTTGAACCAGCTCCAACTGCTGACCACATCACAGTCAGAGATCATCCAATTTCACAAGTGATTGGTGATATCACAGCAGGTGTTCAAACAAGGCATCAACTACACCAAAATCAGATGCATACTTGCTTTCTATCACAAGTTGAACCTCAAACCATAAAAGATGCAGAACAAGATCCAAATTGGATTCTTGCAATGCAAGAGGAACTCAACCAGTTTGAAAGAAACAAAGTTTGGGATTTGGTTCCAAGACCAAGAGGCCATCCAGTAATTGGCACCAAGTGGGTCTTCAGGAACAAGCTTGATGAACAAGGAAATATTGTGAGAAATAAAGCAAGATTGGTAGCTCAAGGATATTCACAGGAAGAAAGCATAGATTATGATCAGACATTTGCCCCTGTTGCAAGGCTTGAAGCTATAAGGATTTTCTTGGCCTTTGCTGCATTCAAGAAGTTTAAGGTATATCAAATGGATGTGAAAAGTGCTTTTCTCAATGGAGACATCAAAGAAGAAGTCTATGTGAAACAACCACCAGGTTTCATCTCTCCAACTCATTCCTCCTATGTATTCAAACTTAATAAAGCTCTCTATGGTCTCAAACAAGCTCCCAGAGCATGGTATATGACCTTAGCTAACTTTCTCTTGGAAAACAATTTCTGTAGAGGCATGGTAGACAAAACATTATCTTACAAAGTACATAAAAATCAAACTCTACTAGTTCAAATATATGTAGATGACATTATCTTTGGATCTACTGATTCAAATTTGTGCAAAAGATTTTCCAATCTAATGCAATCAAGATTTGAAATGAGTAGTATGGGTGAATTATCCTACTTTCTTGGTCTTCAAGTGAAGCAAACCCCATCAGGAATCTTCATCTCTCAATTTAAGTATGCTAAGGAATTAGTGAAAAGATTTGGGATGTCTGACTCCTCTACTATGAAAACACCCATGGCCTCTAATGCTGTTATTAATACTGATGAATCAGGGAAACCTGTTGATCAGAAACTGTACAGGGCAATAATTGGCTCTCTACTTTATTTAACAGCCAGTAGGCCAGACATAATGTTTGCTACATGCATTTGTGCTAGAATTCAAGTTGATCATAAAGAATCTCATCTTACTTTTGTAAAAAGAATTTTAAGATATATAAAGGGTTGCCCTAATCTGGGACTTTGGTATCCAACAGCATCTGAATTTGAATTAACTGGATTCTCAGACTCAGATTATGCTGGATGCAGAGTAGATAGGAAAAGCACATCAGGAACTTGTCAGTTTCTTGGTGATAGACTTGTATCTTGGTTTTGTAAGAAACAAACATCTGTGTCTACATAAACAGCTGAAGCTGAATACTTAGTTGCTGGCAGCTGCTGCTCACAGATCTTGTGGATACAAAATTAGCTCCTAGACTATGGTGTCAACTTAAATAATTCAGTTATATTTTGTGACAACACTAGTGCAATATCTATAGCACAAAATCCAGTTCTCCATAGTAGGACTAAACATATAGAAATTAGGCACCACTTCCTCAGGGACAATGTGGATAAAAACAAAATTTGCCTACAGTTCATTTCTACTGATTTGCAAAGAGCTGACATTTTCACCAAGCCCTTGGATGAAAAGTAGCACATCTTATTTATAAATCAACTAGGAATGATAGATGGAGATTCAATCAGCTAAAAATTAAGTATTTCTATTTTTTAAAATTTGTCGAACGAAGAACGACAAATTTGAATCATTTGTCGAACGGTGGCCTCTGAAACCTCTTAAAGGCAGAATCAGTTAAGTCTTTTGTCGAACGTCGGTCGACGAAAAAGATGCTCTCGTCGAACGCTTTCTGACAAAGAAATAAAGCCTTTTCGACTTCTAACTTTATTAGGTTTTGTCGAACAGTGGCTTACGAATGCACCCTTATTCTTCGACCCATCTATATAAGCTTTATTTTATCTTATTCTAAGCTTTGCGCCTACAGAAATCGTCTTTCCCTCCAGTTCCCCTCTGGACTTGATCTTCAACTTTCTTTGCAGGAACAATGGCGACTCCTCAGGCCTCTCTGCACCTAATGAAGTTTGATGCAGGTTTCAACATTGACATGGACTCGTTTGCACAGTCAGACCAAATCTTCAAGGACATTCTTCAAACGCTGGATGAACAACATCTAAGGAAGCTTCTAAGTACCAGGCAGAAGATAGCTGTTGCAGAGATAAAGGAATGGGTTTACACCGCAAAACCAGTCGATGAAAGCTTGTCGGGAACAATCTCAGGTCATCATGTCCCTCTCTCTCCCACCATCCTTTCTGAAATCTTTGGCTTTGAAAATGGTGAAGATGAATTAGACATAAGCTCAAATGAATTTGATGAAGCTTTAGTCAAAATGGGGCATCTGACTGGAAACCCTAGCCACCTTCTGAAAAAGAATCTGTCTCAGGACTACAAGTTCTTAGCATATATTGTTGGAAAAGTCTTGCTGAGCAAGACTTCTGGGCATGACTATATCAGTAGGCACCAATTTCTATTAATGGTGGCCTTAATGGAGAAGAAGAAAGTCAACTGGGGATCAATTCTTTTTGAATTGATTAAGAAGAAAAACTCTAAAGACAATGTATGCTTTGGAAGAATCTTAGGGATTTTTCTGCAGGAAATCACCAAAAGTAACAATAAATGCCAGCAAGAAGCTGACCTCAGCTCTCTTTGCTAAATGGGATAGAGTAATTCCCAAGAAGAATACAGGAGCTGAGGCATCAAGAAAAAGGAAAGCTTCTGAGGACACAAGGGCTGATCAAGTCACTCCCTCTACCCTTCTAGAAGATCCTTCCTCAGTTCCTCCTTCCTCTCAAATTCTATCTCCACCTGCTCAACCCTCTCCTACACATTCTCATTCTTCATCCCCTCCTTCAACTAAAATAACACTCATCAATGATATCCCCCTCTCAACTGCCCCTATCAATGATGCTACACCTCCTCCTCTATCTTCAGAACCACTACCAACCACACCTCCCTCTCCAATACACAATGAATATCATTCACCTATTCATTCTCCTAGTCCAATCCATCTAGAAAGTCCCACACATATCTCTATCATCAGCAATATCATTCCTCCAATATCATTTCCATCCACTTTCCAACCATCCTCTAGTAATCCACCAGATTATTCATCACTCAACCTCTCCTCTATTGCTGATCAAGTTTTTGATCTTATCCTTCCTAAAATAAGCCAGCTCCTGGATGCAAAACTTGCTCCAGTTCTTCAGGCTCTTTCTACTTTACCTGCTAAAATAACTTCTCCTTCATTCTCCATTGTTGTCCCTTCTTCAAGGGGCCTAGATTCAGGCTGCCCTGAAGCTAGGCAGGGGGAGATGTCCTATGAAGAAGTTCTAGGAACAGAAGAACCTCCAGAAGGAGATGCAGAAGTTACAATTTTTGATACAGATACAGTTGATTCAGCTACACAAATTATAGAAGAAATAAACAATATATGCATTCATCCATCCTGTGATCTATATAGCTTATTATCAAAATTTGATGTCACATATACTTCAAGGGTATCACCAAAGGTATACATAGAGGACCTATCAAAGGCTCTGATATGCCTTCCTCAGAGGACCCATTCTGATTTCATACAAAATTACATCTCTTCCATTCCTGCATTCACTGATCAAGACATTCAAATAAAGGATCACTCTGCAGAATATGAAGATGATCTTGCAGAATTTCTTGATGATACAACAGCCTCACAAATTACTTCTTCACCTCCAAATCCTGTATGGAATGAAGAACCAATGCCAAGCTTTGATGAAATTTGGAAAGAAGCAGATGCTGAGTTTGACAAAGCTGAAGAAGAAAGATTAAAGGCTC
The DNA here is from genome assembly GCA_033032865.1 of Dactylorhiza incarnata. Lineage (NCBI taxonomy): Eukaryota > Viridiplantae > Streptophyta > Magnoliopsida > Asparagales > Orchidaceae > Dactylorhiza > Dactylorhiza incarnata. The sequence continues at coordinate 438,719 of JAWHQI010000581.1, read as the reverse complement.
GTGAAGCAATCAAGAGAATTGATGACTTATACAATAAGCCAATCTCATCTTCTGACTCTGATGATAATGATGACAACAGTGATTCTGATGATACACTTTCAAAGAAAAGAAATAAAAGAACAACTAAGTCAAAAGCTGCTCCCAAGCCCCCAAATCCAAATAATGACATTCCTCTGTACATTTTATATAATGTTCCTCTTGATGAGAAAACTCCTCACTGGATGAAGCTCTCCAGAAATGAGAACAATAGGAGGAAGAAATTCAAAAAGACTGGCTACATCCTTGACAAACCAGTCAAGCACAATCATCCTCCTCCTCCTCCTCCTCCAGCAGCTGGTGCAACAGGATTTTCAGGTGTTTCATCTCTCTCTCAGAAGCCAAGCTCTCAACACTCTAGGAGATCTGGTAGTTCTAGTGGTTCTCAAGCCTCTGGATCAGCCGGTGCTCCTTTCTCTAAGAGATCAGCACCTATCCATCAAGAAAGTCAAATCTTTTCCTCTCCTAAAATATCTTCAAAATACAAACTTCACATATCTGATGGAACTCTTCACAGAGATAGAGTACCTCAAAAGGTCACTCAAGACAAAAATGATTCAGAAGATACCTATTACTGTCCAGATCCAGAAGAAGAGAAAATCTGTCAGATGGCAAGGCTGAAAGAAACAATTGCATATGCACAGATTAAAAAGGCTAAAGCAGAAGGCAAAGATTTCTCAGGTTTCTCAACCAAGTCAGAATACAGAAGAAAAGAACTTGAAAAATACAAATCTGTTAAAACATTCAATGTTGAGAAATATAGTGATATGCACCCAGAAGCATTTATCCCTCATGTCAAAGAGCAGAAAATCATTGGAGCTCAAGATTTATATATCAGCAAAAAGAAATCAGAAGACCCCAACAGGAAAATCATATTCAAGCCACCTTCTCAGGACAAAAATTCTTAAATAAAATGCTTGATTATGAATGTAAAGTTTCTAAACTCAGAGCATTTATTTTCTATCTTATCTGATGATCTATTTTTATCTATCAGATATATTTCATTTTATTGTTGCTCTGTTGCTTATACTTTCTGTTGTACCCATTTGATTATTTGTCAAATAGTATCCTAACCCAAATAGGGGGAGATTGTTGGAACAACCCTATTACTAATTTGGGCTAGGATCACTATATGTTGATTAGGATTTGTTTTGACCCCAATGTATAGTCTTAGGGTCAAGTTTTAGGCTGATTAGATTGGCAGAACTTAGAAAATTCAAGATCAACACATGGCAAGTTGTGTTCGACAAATGACCAGATTCGTTCGACAAATTGCTTCCAGCAGACTGAAGAAATTCACAGTTCCAGCGGTCGACGAATTCTATGTCAGTGCTCGACAAATGACTAGCAGTTGTTGACGAATTATATGTCAGCGCTCGACAAATGACTAGCAGTGGTCGACGAATTATAGCCAGCGCTCGACAAATTGCCTTCTGTCGTTCAAATTTATATTCTAAGTGGATGTCAGTTCTCTGAACTCAAATCAGCAACATAACGGATATATTTATTTCTCCTTGGACGTATTCAGACAGCCAAGTAAGGATATATTTCTCATTTATTATATCATTATATTCCTTCTATTCCAAGAAGAAGTATAGTCGTTGACATTTAATGCCAAAGGCATCTTTCTCGACAAAAGGAATTAAAAGGACCTGCCAAAATCGTTTTGGGTGGCTGCCTGGTTCCAAGAAGGATTTAAGTCAGAAAAAGACATTCCTTAAAGAAACAAAAAGATTTGAATTTGAAAAGATATATACATACAGTTATTAGAAGAAAAAAGGAGATAGTGAACAGCAAAAAGAACTGAGATAGTCGTCTTCTGGGAAAAACATAAAGAAAAACTTGACTATCACTTTCTTCAATCTCTGATCATATAACAAGGAGGATAGAAGAAGTCTTTCAGAAGTAGAAGAAGAAGCAAATACACTATTCTTTCTCAGCTTTCTTCTTCATCGAGATCATCTGCTACAAAGACTTCTATTTGAGAAAGCTCTGTCCAAAAATCTGTCATCAACTCTTAACAGACAGGGGGAGCTTTCTGCTTCAACATCTTTTGCCTTCTCTCAGATCATTGACAGAGAAGAACACTCTATACCTTTTTATCTCATTCTGTACAGGGTTAATACTCCCTTAAAAAGTTTACCCAATGGTGGCAAGACACCTTATCAAAAAATCCTGGTGTGGTTTTTAAGCACCTTATCAAAAGCTTATTGGTGCGTGGACACCTTATCAAAAATCCCTTGGTGCTTGGGCACCTTATCAACCCTCCTAGTTGATTCCTACCAAAGGTGGTAGAAGAGTAGACGTACCCAGATTTATTGGGGAACTACTATAGCTCCTTGTGTCTTCTGTACTTGATTATTTATGTATGCTTGTGCTTATGCTGTGTGTCCTTTTTATTAATTCTGTAGCTTTCTATAACTCACACTAAATACACATATACCTAAACAGTAGTTTAATTTCCGCTATAAAACATATTAAAAATTTTGATACTCTATTCACCCCCCTCTAGAGTAATTTAAGATCTGACCTCCACTTTTTGATCTGCTGGGATGCTTTCCTCCCTTGGCACGTGTTGAACCGGGAAAGTATGGAATTGCCCAATGACTCCCTTGACCTTCTCCAGATATTGTTGGAGGGTTGGTTCATTTGCCTCAAACTCCCCTTTGATTTGGCAAGCTACCACCATGAAGGATGTTGAGACCTCCACATCCTGCACACCCAACTCCAGGGCCAGCCGGAGCCCCGCTATTACTACCTCGTACTCAGCCTGCTTGTTGGGAAGTGGGGAATGAATGTTAATTGCATGCTCGATCCTTGTCACTTGGGGACTTACTAGGATTACTCCTCCCTAATGGAATGTCTTCCTGATGCACCATCCACCAACATATTCCACACCACTAGGGGGGCAAGTTCCTCCACTCTGGTCATGTAGTCAGCCAAGAAGTTTGCCACTGCTTGTGCCTTTATTGATAGCCTGGGTACAAACGAGATATCAAACTCGCTTAACTCCACTGACCATTAGGCCAACCTTCCAGAGTGCTCCACCCCTTCCATGATGCTGCGAAGGGGATGATCGGTCACTACCCTAATAGAATATGGATGGAAGTATGGTTGGAGCTTCCAGGCCGACACCACCAAGGCGAAGGCCAGCTTCTCTAAGATGGGATACCTGAGTTCTGCCTTCCTCAGAACTCTGCTAACGTAATAGATCATGAGATTCCATTTCACTTCTTCCCGGACCAGAAGAGAACTCACCGCCTCGGCCACCACCCCTAGGTATAGGGACAGGTCCTTTCCTTTCCATGGTCCGTGGAGTAACGGGCCCCGAGTTAATTGCTTCTTCAGTGCTTGGAAAGCCCCTTCACACTCAAGTGTCCATTCAAACTTCTGGTTCCCTCGCAGCACTTTAAAGAAGGACAAGCATTTCTCTCCTGCCCTGGAGAGAAACCTGCTTAGCCCGGCCAAATTCCCAGTGAGGCGCTGGACCTCCTTTGCGTTCCTCGGCGATCCTAGCTCCAAGATTGCCTTCAACTTATCAGGGTTAGGCTATACCCCAGCCAGGGTAAGCAAGTGGCCTTAGAACATTCCACGGCTTGCCCCTAAAACACACTTCTGGGGGTGAGCCTCATCTTGTATTTCCTCAGGGTGTCAAAGGTCTCTTTCAGGTCCAGGAGATGAGACTCGAGATCCCGACTTTTGATCATGAGGTCATCCACGTAGACCCCTAGATTCCTCCCCTTCTGCTCACGAAAGACCCTATCCATCATCCGCTGGTAGGTTGCTCCCACATTCTTCAGCCTAAAGGGCATCATCTTATAGCGATAACACCCATAACCAGTGATGAATGAGAGGTCCTTAACGTCAAGGGGGATGCGAATATGATGATAACCTGAAAAGGCGTCTAAAAAACTCATTAGAGAAAAACCGACGGTTGAGTCAACCAGTGCGTTGATTCGAAGCAAGGGGTAGCAATCCTTAGGGCATAATTTATTTAATTAAGAGAAATCCACACACATCCTCCGGCTTCCATCTCCCTTCTTTACCATTACCACGTTGGAGACCCAGCCTGGATACTGGATCTCCGATACAAATCCCGCTTTAAGGAGCTTGTTCACCTCCTCCCGAATGGGCTCCTCTAACTTGTCTGTGCTGGACCTCTTCTTTTGCCGGATGGGGCGAGTGTCGGGGTCAAGGTTGAGGCGGTGCCAGGCCACATCCGCATCGATCCCTGGCATTTCTGTCGCGCTCCAAGCCAAAATGTCCACATTTTCCTGGACACAGGCTAGGATCTTCCTCTGATCATCGGTGATGAGCTACCCATTGATCTTTACTTTCTCAATCACCCCCGCCCGGGAGACGACCTCCAGCTCCACAACTTCATCCACAGCCTCCAGCCTAGACTGCTCCCCCTAGTCTCCTTCCTTTTTCCACCACAAGCGAGTGCTTCGATCTCCTCTTCCTACATCCTCTCTTCCCGAACTTCCAGTAGCTCCTCCGCCCCTTCTTCCTAGGCTTGACACTCTTCTCCCCCTCCTTATCCTATCTCCTTTGCCTCGGGCCCTCCAATGACCCCTTCTCCCTCATCCTGTCTCTCCATCTCCCGGTCCATCTCCTCTGCCTCTGCTTGCTAGGTGATGGTGTTGACCGCGGTAATGTAGCACTGCCTCGCTACCATTGGGTCTCCCCTCACCCGGATCTGGACTCCACCCACACCGAACTTGAGGCACTGGTGGATTGAGGAGGGGACGCATCAGAACGCACTGATGAGGAGACGTTCAAAGATGGCATTGTAGCTTCTCGGAGAGTCAACGATGACAAACCGGCAGTTATAGGACTGTCCCCCCAAGATGACATGGATCCCCACTCCTCCTTCCATATCCTTCCTTTCTCCCGAGAACCCAAATAATGGCCCATCCGAGGCCAACACCCTCCTTGCCTTCACCTTCATCTTATTGAATGCCTTCTTAAAGGTGACATTGACTAATCCTCCGTTGTCCACGAGGATTCGGGAAACTGTGAAGTTCTCGATGGCCATCTGAATAAGCAGTGCATAACAGAACGAGTCCTCATGTCCCGACATATCCTTCTGAGAAAAGTTAATCTTTTCCTCTGGTGGTGGGGCTTGAGACGTCGAAGCCACGCTCCCACGATACATGGCGTGGAGGCTCTCCTTTCGGGTTGCCTCGATCCCCACTCCCTCGTGGATCACTCCGATCTCTCCTCGACTTCCCACATCGGCCCTATCTTCACACCTTTCCTCCTCCCCTTCCCTGGGTAGTACCTCCTCGATCCACAATGATCACAACTACTGCTGTGGTGGACCCCTTGTCTCCCTTATCTCCAAAAACTCTGGGCAGGTGGCTATTGCATGACCTTCCTCCTTGTGGAAGTCACAGTTGGGCAGTGCCACCCCCCCCCCTCCTCTCGGCCTCTGCGACCCTGTTCCTTCTCCTAGCTCTTGCTCCTCCTACTCCTCTTCCTCCTCTCCCTCGCCCAATCATCATTGCTTGTTGAGGTGGGGGAGGGAGTGGCCTTGCGCCCTGCCTCCACCCTAGCTGATGGGGTCTCCCCTGACCTACTTGGAAGTTGCCCCCTTCTTGGGCGAAGACTATTCCCAGGCCCTGCATGCCCCCTCCCTGCTGCCTCCACCCCAACTCTGGGGCCCTTAGCTCTTCTCTTCTCATAACCTCCTACTTCATGACCTCCGGTTCACTCAGCTTTGCCAGCCTTCTTGTGAACTCTGGGTTGACCACCTCCCCCTCTATCGTCTTTGCCACTCACTCCATCAGCTCTTCGATGGATAGAGGGCCTTACCCTTTAGTTTCATCTTGAAGAACCCCTCCCACATCCCTACTGTAAAAGCAAGTTGGAGGGTGATCCCGGGCACCTCCTGGATGAGCAGGACCTCCCCCTAAAATCGGTCCACATAGTGGGTCAGTGACTCCACTGGTCCCTGCTTAATTTTGAAGAATGCCTTTACATCCTTCTTCCTCTTCTTCGAGGTCGAAAAGCGCTGCTGAAAGCTACGACGCAGGTCCTCGAATGCGTAGATCGACCCCATAGAAATCTAGTGAAACCAATCTCGGGCCTTCTCTTTCAGGGTGGTGGCGAAGAGCTGACACTTAAAAGTGTCCGACATGGGCCTAACAGAGACCATGTCCTCGAACCACTGCAGGTGTTGAACGGGGTCATGCTTGCCAGTGTAGTACATCATATCCGGCTCCCTAAACCCCTCTAGGAGTGGTGCCGAGAGCACCAGCTCGCAGAATGGGCTTCCCCCGCACCACTCTCGCCGGTCATGCACTCATCGGGCTGGCACTCGCTGGGACAGCATTCACTGTCCTGGGGAAAAGGCACTGCCCAGTGAGATCTCGCCTTGCTGCCTCGGCAGCCATCTCCTTTCCTTCCCTCTGCCCCGGGGCGTTCTCATCTACTCCCGGCGACGGGACAACCTGGGGCGCTGGGGTTGCGAACTCACCTCGCGCTGCGACAAAGGTGAGGTGGATCGTCTCAAGGACCTCCCTTTGGTGATCTTACATCATCCCAATCATAACAAATGAGCCAGATGGGGGCGAACTTCCATGGCCAAAATCTTGCTCATCCTCTCCCGCCATGTTGCCTCCTTGGGAATTTCTTGTACCAGCTGCTGTCCACGCTCACCGCACCAAAAATGTTGGAACTGAGATTTGCCCCAACAAGGAGTTCAGACACCTAAGAGGGGGAAGCTAACACTTACTGATCCCACAAAGGAACCTTACCGAAGAGTTAGAACTAAACATCATCCCTTGACTGCAGCATGGAGGTCCCACCACTCACCTGGAAGATCTTAGAGCGCTTCTCCTCCCAAGCCAAAGCTGAAGTTTGGCACCTTGGAGAGCCTGAGAAGCTAACCAAGGATGTCCTGAGGAGGAAGATGCAAAAAACTGGATCCTCTCCAAAGGTGCCCTTCAGGGTCTATATATAGTTTTTCTCTTCTGGTCTGCTAATAGCGTTACTCAATTTTTGGTTTAATTAACCGCACCCAAACCGGTCTACTAACAGCCAAACTCCGATGTTCTAAAAGGCTATGGGCAGTCCACCTAGGGTATTCAGGTAATTTCACATTTAGGCGAGTGGCCCGTGAAGGCACCATTCACTAGACTTCCAGCGAGTCGAACTCGCGAGATCTACTAGGCGAGTGGTCCATGAAGGCACCCTTCGCCGGATCCTTGGACTCCCAAGCGAGTGCACTCCGAGGCGGCGAGCTCCCACTAGCCTCACTCTCGCTCTCCACTCCTCGCTAGAGGTGAATCTGACTCGCCCGCTCCCCCCCCCCCCCCCCCCCCCCCCCCGCTCGTCGCGAGGCGGCGAGCCCTTAATCACTTTGACAATGCCTGATTCTCCATTCTACCACTCGGCGAACACGGGGTTGTACAACAAGTATGAAGGTGCGTCGACTTTAACTTGACGCAACCACATACCTGCGTCTACTCCTTATCGACGCAACCAAGCAAATGCGTCGACTTCTACTCCTACATCTATCTTGTTCCAGTTTTCAGTAAATACAATTCCAAGCTTTCTACTGATTCTCTTTATACTACTTCTAGATGTTATTGCTCCAATCAATTGGGAAATTTTGCTAGAAGTTGTTGGCATAATAAACTAGCACTCTTCCACCCTAAGGGTTATCATGAAAGACCATCCTTTTCTTTCATAATCCCTTTCAATGGTAGAAGCAATGGACCCAAGTTAGTCTGTGTCTGTATTAATGTTTAAATTACATGTGTAGATGAGAGGCTGTCCATTCACAAACGAGTTGTGGTATTTGGATAGTGGTTGCTCCAGGCACTTGATTGGACAAAATGAATTGTTGGAGAACTATAAGGCCAAGGATGACCCTAAGGTAATATTTGGGGACTCCAATTGTGGTCAAACCAAAGGTTATGACATGATCAGAATTGGAGACATTTCTTTCTCCAAATTAGCTTATGTTGAAGGTCTTCAACATAAATTAGTATTAGTCAGCTTTGTGATGGTGAATACAAGGTAGTATTCACTCACAACCTATGCCAAATTGTTTCCTCAAAGTTAGATGCAATAGTGATGTCTGGCTTTAGTAAGTGAAATATGTATATAGTTGATTTTAATTCTAGTTCAACTGAAATTTGTTTATTCTACTATGATATGGATAGAAATGAGCTTTGACATAGAAGGCTTGGTCATCTCAATCATAAAACTATTGGCAAGTTAGCTAAGAATAATCTTGTTAGAGGCTTTCCAATTGGTAAGTATAGGAAAGGATATCCTTGTAGGACATGTCAATTGGGCAAGCAAACAAAGTCATCATTCAAACCAATTGGAAAGAATGATTCTTCTAGATCACTTTATTTATTGCACGTGGATCTATTTGGTCCAATATCCACTCAAAGCTTAGGATGGAAATCTTTCACTTTAGTTGTAGTGGATGACTTTTCTAGATTCACTTGGGTGTTCTTTCTGAGAGCTAAATCTGAAACTTTGAAGATCCTCTCAAGATTCATTAGACAGATTCAATCTGAGTTCAACACTTAAGTTTTTATGATCAGAAGTGACCATGACATAGAGTTTGAAAATCAGTTAATCTGTAGATTCTATGACGATGAAGGGATAAGACAAAACTTTTAAGCTCCTAGAACTCCCCAACAAAACGGGTTGTTGAAAGGAAAAATAGAACCTTAATAAAATCAGGAAGGACATTACTGGCTAGTCAAACTTGCCTAAGTCCTTTTGGGTTGAAGTAGTTAGCACTGCCAATTATGTTCTGAATAGAAGTCTCATTCTTAAGACCAAGTTGAAGACCCCTTATGAGCTTTTGAAGGGAAAGGCACCTATCGTTTCATATTTTAGAATTTTTTGATGCACTTGTTTCATTTTATATAATGGAAAGAGCCATCTTGCCAAATTTGACAAGAAGACTGATGATGGTATATTCTTAGGATATTCATCAACAAGCAAAACCTATATGTGTCTCAACAAGAGGACTCATAGAATAGAAGAGTCTTTGCACATTATTTTTCATGAAGCTAACATGTTTTCCAAGGGGAAGGAAACTTCCACCAATACTATTTTGCAGGAAGAAGATCAGATAGTTGCTGAAATTGAACAAATCAGCATCAAGAATAATGAAGAAGGCTGCTCAAAAGAGAATAATCAGTTGGACATTGCTAATTTAGATGAAAACCTTTCATATAGTGATGTTTTCACTTATGATGCTAGCCAATCAGCACAAGATTCTCCTCAAAATCAAGTGTAAAATGCTGAACCAATAATTGCTGAAGAAGAAGCAATTGAAGAAGTCACTCCTATCCTTGATGTAATTGGAATTAATCACGATAGAATAAATCTCAAGGATCATCCCCCTTCTCAAGTGATAGGAGATATGACTCTTGGTGTTCAAACAAGAAATCAACTATCAAATGAGTCTATGCTTCAATGCTTTCTTTCTCAATTTGATCCAAAGAAATTTGATGAAGCAAACAATGATCCTCACCAGATTGTTGCCATGCAAGAAGAGCTAGCTCAATTTGAAAGGAACAAGGTCTGGACTTTGGTAGAAAGGCCTAGATAATTCTCCAATCATTAGAACTAAGTGGGTATATAGAAAAGAGTTGGATTCCAATGGAGTTATCATTAGGAATAAGGCAAGACTTGTTGCACAAGGGTGTAGGCAAGAAGAAGGCATAAATTACAATCAGACTTTTGCACCATTAGCTAGATTTGAAGCCATAAGGTCATTTCTTGCTTATGTTGGAAGCCATAAGGTTATTTCTTGCTTATGTTGCATACATGAAGATCAAAGTCTGCCAAATGGATGGCAATAGTGCTTTCCTCAATATCAAATAACAAGAAGAGGTGTGTGTTGAACAACCTCCAGGTTTTTTCAATCTTACTTATCCCTCTTATGTTTATAGATTAGATACAGCAATGTATGGTCTCAAGCAACCTCCAAGAGCTTGGTATGAGACCATATCCACTTTACTTTTAGAGCACTCCTTTGAAAGAGGAAGGGTGGATAAGACACTATTCACTAGAACACATAATCATCAACTATTGATAGTGTAAATATATGTGGATGAAATTATTTTGGCTCAACGGATCCACGACTTTGCAAAAGGTTTGCTGACCTAATACATTCTAGATTTGAAATGAGTAGCATGGGAGAACTATCTTATTTTCTTGGTCTCCAAGTGAGACAAAGTGATGAAGGCATCTTCATATCCCAATCTAAGTACACCAAAGCTCTTATCAAGAAGTTTGGGATGGAAAGTGCCTCCACTATGAAAACTCTCATGTCTACCAATGATGTGATTGATAAAGATGAAACAGGTCAATCTATTGACCAAAAGACATATAGAGCAATCATTAATTCTCTTCTCTATCTCTTTCCAGTAAGCCATATATTATGTTGCCACTTGTGTATGTACTAGATTTTAGGTGGACTCCAAAAAGTCTCACTTAAGTTCAGTCAAAAGAATTCTAAGATATCTAAATGGTACTCTTAAACTTGGCTTGTGGTATCCAACAAAATATAAATTTGAGTTAGTGGGGTAATCTGATGCAGATTATGCTGGTTGTAGGATGGATGGGAAGTGCACCTCAGGGATTTGTCAATTCCTGGGTGCTAGACTGATTTCTTGTTTTAGTAAAAAGTAAACTTCAGTCTCTACTTCCACAGCTGAAGCTGAGTATATAGCTGCTGGAAGTTGTTGCTCACAGATATTGTGGATGCAAAACCAATTACTTGATTACAATTTTTCTATTATAAACTCCACAATATTTTGTGACAACTCAAGTGCAATCTCTATCGCATCAAATCCAGTGCTTCACAGTATGACTAATCATATAAAAATAAGGCACCATTTTCTCAGGGATAATGTAGAGAAGGGAAAGATATCCCTTCAATATGTATCCACTGAAAATCAAAGGGCTGATATCTTCACATTTCCCCTTGATGAAATCAAGCACAAGTTTTTCATCAATGCATTAGTAATGCTTAATGCAGCTCAGTAAGGTTTATGCCAAATCTATTTTCTATGAAAAATTATTACTGGGAAAAACAACAAAAGATTTGAAAATTCTAAGTCTTTATTCGAAGCAATGTCGAATACAAATCGATGCAACATCCTTTTCTACTCAACGCATTCGTCGAGATCAGGCATATTATGAAGAGTGTGAAACTATTCGACGCAATGCCGATTTCTAAACATCACATGCGTCGACAGGATGTCAGATAGTTCTATTCGAAGCTGCGTTAAATACAATTCAATGCAAAAATGACTTCTCAAGCGTTCAGAAAATTCCTTTTGATGTTCCTTAAACCAATTTTGGCGTTCATTGACTTCATTCCTAAAATACGTCAATTTGTACCCTAACTTTTGGCGTATCGTCTTCTTAAACCAGACATCTGTTGTAAATTTATTACGCATTCAAACTCTTCATCTTCCCCGCTCTCTCCTTCCTCTTCTCGTACTCTCTTGTTTAAGTCTTTTGCAGGTACAACAATGGATCCAATGCCATCGGAGTCGAAAATGCTTGATGCTATCGAAAAAGGTTCTGGCAATATTAGTCTCAGAATTCCCTTCTCGTTTTATTATCTTCTTAGACTACTGCTCCAATAAAGTAGCCACACTACAAAATCGACTGAATGAACTATCAATCTCTCTGCATGAGCTTGAACACTAGATCATTCAACCCCATATTCCTGCAGTGGTCTTTAAATCCTTCTTCAAGGATCTAAAGAGGGGAGAATCATGTCAGTCATAGGGATTATAATTAGGATAACAATGTTACTGTTGATAAAATTCCAGAGTCAGAGGACAGTGCCAAGTTTATGGATACTATTTATACCAGGGCTTCCCCAGAGAAAGCTCATTATCTTTTCTCTCCTTATATATCTAAGGAGGAGCCGGCTATCGACTCTAAGTTGCTCACTAATGTGCTAGAGTCAGTAATTGTTGTGATGATTTTTCACCTCAAGGGGAGTAGGAGTTATATTCAGATGATATAGAACTGCTAAAGAGAATGCCTGGAGAAATCCAAGAAGAACCTTCCCAAGGCAGAATGTGGGTTGAATCTCCTTTGCCTGAACCTCCAAAGCAAGAATCTCCAGTAAAACTCTCTTCAGTCGAATCAACTATAGATTTAAAGATAACTTTACCATTACTGAAAGAGGTTTCAACATCAGATGTTCTGCCTCCTCCTCCAGAACAAGATCTTTGTTAATATGAACCTATGCCAGTATGGAAAAAGTATACAAAAGCTGAAAGACAACAATATAACAAAGATAAACCTACATGAGGAAATATCAGAAAGTTGATATTCCAGATAATACAATGGAAGTATATGAGGATCCTGAGCTTGAAAAGGCTTTTGAGAAAATTAGATAAAGAGAGAAGGCTGAATATGAAGCTGCTATGAATGAGACAATAGACAAGATGAAGATTTTTCTTGATAAAATAAAGAAATGGAAAATCAAGGAGGATATTCTCAATGAAAAATTAGTCATAATACCTGACACAATCTTTGATCAGACTGGCTATGTTAAGAAATACCCTCAAGCAATGATTATCGTGACTGCATGGAAACTTCACAAAGGAGGTCTTGGTTTTGTTAAAGGTGGTCATATACCTTAGCAAAAGAAAAGTGAGAAGAAAATGCTTTTTGTAAAATCCTCAGCTCATGTTATTAAAGAACATGATTCTGAATCTTTAACTAAAAACTCTCAAAGGACTGAGTCTCCTGGGATCAAACTTGATATGATAAATGAATTGTCTGCAAGAATCATGAGTCTTGGCTTTGAAGTAAATGCAACTTATCATAATGCTGAGACAGAGATCAAATACTTGGTCAAGGTATACAATGATACACAAGTACATCCAGATAATGCAAGATCAACACATTTTGAGTATGTTGAAAAGACTTCCAAGAAGATGTATATTGATTTATCTAAATTTCATAATGCCAGAAAATAAATGTTACACTTGAATCACTCACTAATGCTATGGTTCTTGGAGCATGACATTATATATGTATAGTTATCATGTTTCCTTAAATTATTCAGATTTTATTTTAAACCACTATGTTGAAAATAACTTTAAATTTTTGTAAAGTTTATTAAGCTAAATAAGGGGAGATTGTTGGGAAAACCCTAGATTTAACTTAACAAATTATTTCTAAGTGATTTTGTATCCTAGGATAATTACCCATGATGTATAGTGAGGGTAATTTGGTCATTAGATTCCCTAGGGAGTCAGTCCAATCAAGTTCAGAAGAAGGCAATCTGAAATTAGAATAAAAACCAGCTAAGTTAAATATGCGTCGACTAGAAGTCGACGTAACTCTAACTGGAATTCGATGTATCTTCTAAAGTCAAATCGACGCATCTACAAAGCAAAAATCGATGCAAGCGTAGATAAGTAATCGACATAATGCCAATTTCTCAGTTATGTTGACAGACACTTCTTCTAAAGCAGAATTCGACACATCTTTAGTCAGAACTTGACGCAGCGTCGAATACTCATCCAGAAAAGGAAAACTCAGAGGATTTCATTCAGAGTTATTTGAAGATGAGTTTTATGGGATTCATTCGAATTTTAAGTGATGTTAAAGGACTACATATGCGAAGAATATCTACAGAATTCTAGAAGGCATATTTGGAAGAATTTTGAAAAGGTTGACAGGATCTTTGGAAAACACTTATGGAAATATTCAATCAGAATATATTCTATTCCTTCTGAAGAAACCCATCAAGAGGAAAGATTTTGAAATGATCAAGACATACGTACACTCAGATTTCTGTGAAGAATATACAAGTGATAGAGCATATTCAAAAAGATTTGCACTTCTTCTTTTTCTTCTTCGTCCTCTGCCACATAATGGTTGAAAGTGGATCAAAGCATACAATCCTTGCATTTCTCTTCATCAAGGATTCATCAACTACTGAAAATACAATCCATTAGAGTGCTAAGGAATCCTCAGAATTTTTGCTGAAGGAGGATTCATATCAGAAGATTTCTATTCCCTTTCTTCTCTTCTTATTATTCCTTCTTTTACTTCTTTGATTTGAGAAAAGAGATTTTAGAATCTCTCTTGAGAGGATTCAGTTGTTGGTTAGATCACCTTATTAAAAGATCATATTGTGTGGTTCTAAGAGTCTCCTTATCAAAAGACTCAGGCATTGGTTCTAAGAGTCTCCTTATCAAAAGACTCAGGCATTAGTTCTAAGAGTCTCCTTATCAAAAGACTCAGGCACTGGTTTTAAGAGTCTCTTTATCAAAAGGCTTAAGCACTGGGATAGTGGATTCCTACCAAAGTGGTAGAAGAATATATGAACCCAAAATTTGGGGAACTATTATAGCTCTTGTGTTCATTTGTTCTGTGGCTTTCTGTGTTCACTTTTATTTTATTTCATGCATTTTCTTTTGTAATGGAATACTTAATTGTGGTTGTGTGTTTATGTTGATGCTTGTTTAAGTTGATCTAAATCTAGTTAACATTTTGATAAATAGTATTAAATCTCTATTCACCCTCCCTCTAGATAATTCTCAGAGGCCTAACTGTTCACTTTCACAGCATCATATTCAGCTTGGTTGTTGGTGATGGAAAAGTGAATCTCCACTGCATGCTAGATCGTTATCCCTTGAGGACATATTAGGATGATCCCCACTTCAAGCGAATCCTTTCATGAGGATCTGTCCACAAACATTTGCAAGGGGACGAGCTCATACACCCTCTTTTACACTTCCCCCTTTGTGAAAAAGCCTGCCAAAAAGTTTGTCACTGCTTGTGCTTTGATCGTCATCCTTGGCACATAGATGATGTTGAACTCATTAATTTTGACGGACCACTTAGCGAGGCATCCAGAGTGCACCTATTCCAGGACCTCCCTCAGGGGATGATCTATCACCACTTTTATGATGTGTTCTTATTAAAACTGCCTCAATCTCCTTGCCGAGGTAATGAGTGTGAATGCTAGCTTCTCCAAGATTAGATAGCATAGCTCCGCCTTCCTGAGGACCCGATTTGTGTAGTAGATTGGTGATTGACGCCTCCCTTCCTTCCTGACCAAGACCGAGTTAATTGCCTCAGATCCAACTCCTAGATAGAGGAAGAGGTCCTCTTCTGTAGGGGTCCCCTAAAGTAGGGGGATTGCGTCAGCTGCTGCTTCAGGGTCTGGAAGGTCAATTCACATTCGACAGTCCACTTGAACTTTTGGTAGCTGCGAAGAGTCCTAAAGAAAAGGGAGCATTTTTTCCTTGCTTTAGACAAGAACCGACTCAGGCCTGCATGCCTCCCAGTTAGTCGTTGCACTTCTTTGGTGCCCATAAGGGAGACCATCTCTACGATAGCCTTGACTTTGTCATGATTGGGCTCGACTCCTGCAGGAGTGAGGAGATGTCCAAGAACTTTCCTCTGCTATCTCCGAAGACGCATTTAGCAAGGTTAAGTCTCATTTAATATTTCATCAATGTTGCGAAGGTCTCCTTCAGGTCCTCCAGATGCTCTTAGATGCATTTGCTTTTGATCAAAACGTCGTCGACGTAGAACTCCATGTTGCGTCCCTTCTGGTTTTTGAAGACTCGGTCCATCATCCTTCGATAGGTCGCCCCTGCATTCTTCAGATCAAAATACATCATTTTTTAGGAGTAACAGCCATCCTTGGTGATGAAGGAGATTTCTTTTACATTGAAAGGATGCATCCGGATGTGATGGCATCTTGAAAATGCATTAAGAAAACTCATCACAGGAAAATCGATGGCCGAATAACCAGCACGTCGATTTAAGGCAAACTTTAGCAATCCTTCCAGCATAGGGTTAGGCATATTATTTGAAACTCGAAAGTCGCTCGAAAATCACTTGAATATTGAGCCGAATCAGAATCAATTATAATTGATTTGACTCAATTTATGTCGATTCAATTTGACTTGAATCACATTTTGAGTCAATTTTGAGCCATCCCTGAATCACTCGAAATATGATTCGAATCAACTCGAATTGATTAAAATAATATATATTTATTAATATATTATTATTTTAAAATTAAAAATAATAAAATTTAAACCTAAATAAAATGAGTAAAGCCTTTAAATATTTCATTTGCTAAATTTAGAGGTTGCCCAATTTAATTTTGAGTCAACTAGGAATAAAGAAAAAAATTGCTCAATTTCGAGCCAGCTCAGAATCAAGCCATTTCAAGTCGAGCCGGCTTGAATCAAAATTAATTTAGAGTTGAGCTCGGGTCAAAAATTTTGACTTAGAGCCAAGCCCAAATTACTCGAACTCGACTCGATATAAGCCCTATTCGAGCAAGCTTTATTCAATAATGAAAATTCAATACACATACGTCATTTATCCCCGGTCTTCTTGACCATTACAACTTTTGAGTCCCAGCCTGGATACTGGATCCTGAAATAAAAACTGCCTCCATCAGCTTTTGCACCTCCTCACAGATGGGCTCGGCCAGGGAGGTGGCAATTGATCTCTTCTTTTGACGAATCAGACAGACCTCGGGGTCGAGATTGAAGCAATGACATGCCACCTCGGTATCAATATCAAGCATGTCTATGATGCTCCAAGCGAAGATGTCGATGTTGGCTTGGATACACATTGAAATCTTCTACTTATCCTCCTATATTATCTCCTTGCTGACCTTCAGGCTTTTGATTTTCCCGTCTATAGCGGTCACATCCATCTCTTGCACCTCTTCTACCACTTCTAAGTCTGTCATCCCTTCCACCACCCTATCGTCTTCTTCCGCATCTTCTCTCCAACTGATGGTGCTGATGGCGAGGAGGTAGCATTCCCTAGCTATCTTTGGATCGCTCATAATCTATATCTGCACCCCTCCCTAAGTATACTTTAGGCACTCATGAAAGGAGAAGGGTATAGACTGGAAGGAACTGATGAGCGGCCTTCCAAAGATAGCATTATAGCTGCTTGGAGCATCTACTATGATGAACTAACAGTTTTTCAAGATGCCTCCGAGGGTCACCAATAACTCTACTACTCCTTCTACCGCTTTTCTCTTTCCTGCAAAGCCGAACAACGGACCATCTGAGGCCTTCACCCTTCCGGATTCCACCGCCATAGCAGCAAACGCCTATTTGAAGATGATGTTAACCGAGTTTCAATTGTCCACCAGGATCCGGGAAACTGTAGAGTTCTCGATCTCTGCTTAGATGATAAGGGAATCATGGAATGTGTCCCCATTTTTCGGCATATCCACTGCCGAGAAGGTGATTTCTCTGACTAAAGGTGGGCCATAGGATGTTGGCACGATGCTCATTCTGTAGATGTTATGGAGGTTCCCCTTTCAAGAGGCCTCCACTCCTACTCCTCTGTGGATGGAGTTGATTCCTCCTCGGGTCCCGATAACCACTCAGTCCTCACACCGTACTAGAGTTGGTGAAAGGAGATTAGTTCTTATATATATATATATATATATATTGAAAGGGACAATTTATATGCTCTGATGAGGGTGATTGATAAAATCAACCTGCTTTTATACCAATTGAGAGGAGAGTTTAGTTCTTATATGTGTTAAAACTCTTGTTTAAGTTTTATCTTCAAAGTAAGTGATATATATAAATATATGATGTTTGCAGATTGTGTAATAAACACAAACAGTTAGAGTGCCTATAAAAATCACAGTAAATAAGAAACATAAAACAAAGCAAGCAAACCAAGCAATCCATATGACACAAGGAAATATAGTAGTTCCCCTCAACTGGGTACATCTACTCTTCTACCCACTGGTAGGAATCCACTGGAGGTTGTTGATAAGGTGCCCTCACACCAAGGTGATTTTGATAAGGTGTCCACACACCAATGGAGGTTTGATTAGGTGCCCAATTCACCTATAAGCTTTTTATCAGGTGCTTATCAACCAAGATGCAGGTTTTTGCTAAGGTGGCCTGTCACCGGGAGTAAACTTTTGAAGGGAGTTTTAACCCTTTACAAGATGGGAGAAATAAAAGAAAACAGAAAAGATTATGTTGTTCTTCTCTTTGCTGAGAAGACACTTGATGAAGATGTTGAAGAGAGCTCCCCCTGTCTGATGTAGTTTGATGACATCTTGTGGAGGCTCCTTCTCTTGATTGCAATAACACTTCTTCTTCTTCTTCTTGCAGTTTAGATCCTGAGCAAGTGATAGTGTTTGGTGTCTCAGAATATGTATAAGATCTGCAAGAGAAGAGTTTAGCAAAAACAGAACAAGATAAAGTAATAGAGTTGTTCTCTGTTTTTGCCCCCGTTCTTCTTTTTCTCTTCTTCTTCTTCTTCTTTACCTGTACAGCAATATGATATGTATATGTTCTGTCTATGTAAAATCAGTACAGCAATATATGATATATATGTAATCTGTCTAGAGAGACAGCAGTATATAATATGCTATATATATAATGATCTGTTGTATATATAAAGATGTTGTCTTCATTCCTGGCTGATTTGAATCCCTGCCGACCAAAGAGGAAGGATATATTATCTCTTTCATTTCCCAGATCCTCGAGCAGAACAATTTCCTCCTATAGCTTGTTGCAACGGCTACAGCATTTATTGCTTCTGCCAACGGCTATATCAATTAATGCTTGCACGATGTAATGTTAGATCAGCAATATATATAGCAATATATAAAATAGAATAAAATATTGCTTAGAATATTAGTCGAGCTGAGATAGAAGGAATATAATTACTGTTAACAATTTCGTCGAGCTCAGCTTTACTTTCGTCGACCTGAGTATCAATCACAAAACATTTACTCATACTTAGAGGCATGCTAAGCTTTGTTCTACACATGTTTCAATACAATTGATGCACATAAATAGATATATCAAAGCATGATAAACAAAACAATGTTCATAGTAATGTGAATGAATAAATTGTAACATTGCAAATAATTCTAAATAATAGAATTCATACATGTTTGATATTAGCAATAAAGATCATATAATTTTTTTGTTGTTTTGAAAATTTTTAATGAAAGGAAAAACACAAAAACATATTTTTGTATTTTGGAATTTTGAAATTTTGCAGTTGATTTTCCATAATATAAATAAAACAAAAATAACAACTGTCAGAAATACAAAACTAAGTAGTACAAATAGACTAACAAATTTTTATAGATTTTTAGAAATTTAAAAAAATAGAAAAATCGAAGACTCACGCTAGCCCCGGCGGTAGCGCTAGCGTGGGAAATAGTAAGTGAAATATTGAGAATTTTAAAATTCTGTTTTTTGATATTGATTAGGAGTTTTAAGAGTAGTCTTATGCAGAAATTTTATAATTTTCAGAGAAGTCATGATTGTTCAAATTGCATACAACTTTAGCTTTTTCATAAAACTCATCCTAAGATGTCTAAGACTCCTAAATCTAACCTTAACATTTGAAACCTTGCATCGAGAGAAGATTTAGTGAATATATCAGCAAGTTGAGAGTCCGTGCCAATGAAACTTATTCTAACATGTTCCTTTTTAATGTGATCCCATATTAAATGATGACGTATATCTATATGTGGATCTAGAATGGTGTATCGGATTATTTATAAGATCAAGGGCACTCTTGTTGTCACATTTAAATTCAATATGTTTTAGATGAAAACCAAAGTCCTCGAGAGTTTGACTCATCCATAGTGCTTGTGCACAACAACTCCCTAGTGCAATGTATTCAGCCTCCGTGGTGGAAAGTGCAACCGAATGTTGTTTCCTACTAGACCATGCAACTAATGAAGATCCTAGAAAGTGGCAAGTACCGCTAGTGCTTTTTCTATCAAGTGAGCATCCGACGTAGTCCGAATCGGAATAGTTGTGAAGTGTAAATGAATTATTATGCGGGTACCATAATCCGAATCTAGATGACCCAATTAGATATCTAAAAATTTGTTTTACCGCTTTTAAATGAGATTCTTTTGGATTGGGTTGAAATCGAGCACATAAGCATACGGCAAACATAATATCGGATCTAGTTGCTCTAAGATAAAGTAGAGATCCTATCATACCTCTATATAAAGTTTGATCAATTGAAATTCTCGATTCATCTTTTCCTAATTTAAGTGATGCACCCATTGGTGTAGAAGCATATTTAATGTTTTCAAATACAAAGTGTTTAAGCATATCATACACATATTTGGTTTGATATATAAAATTACCATCATTTCTTTGTGATATTTGAAAACCAAGAAAATAAGAAAGCTCCTACTAGACTCATTTCAAATTCATTTTTTATCACTATAATAACTTCATTACACAACTCTTCATTAGTAGATCCAAAGATTATATCATAAACATATATTTGCAAAATAATTAAATCATCACTATTGTGCTTAATGAAGAGAGTATTATCGGCACTTCCCATAATATAATCGTGCTTTAATAAAAATGGTGTAAGTCTTTCATACCATGCACGGGAAGCTTGTTTTAAACCATAAAGCGCTTTTTCTAGTTTATAAACATGATTGGGAAATTTCCCATTAATAAAACTGGGGGGTTGTTCAACATAAACTTCTTCTTTACAAACCCATTTAGAAAAGCACTTTTTACATCCATTTGAAATAGTTTTATTCTCTTAAAGTTTGCAAATGCTAGAAAAATTCTAATAGATTCCAAACAAGCAACGGGTGCAAAAGTTTCATCAAAATTTATCCCCTCAATTTGAGAATATCCATGTGCTACTAAGCGTGCCTTATTTCTAGTGATTCTAGACTCACCATCTAATTTATTTTTAAAAATCCATTTTACACCTATAACCGGGTGATTAGATGGTCTTTCTACTAATTTCCAAACGTTATGTCGCTCAAATTGTTCTAACTCTTCATTCATAGCCAAAAACCAAAATTCATCATTTAAAGCGGTAGAAATGGATTTGGTTCAATTTCGGAAACAAAACAAATATTTGAATAAGATTCATGAAGAGAAGAGCGAGTTCTTATTGTTGGATCGGTAGGCGTCCTTAGAGGGGGGGTAAATAAGGGTTTTAAAAACTTTAGATATATTTTGAATAACTTTGAAAATGCTTTGATTATTAAACTAGAGAAGATCAAGACAAATCAAGTGAAGTAAAAGTAAAGACATGATTTTATTAACTTGAGAAGCATGATTACAAAACTTGATCTCTTATCGTAGCTAGAAATCAAAGCAAATAGAAAGACTCTTTTTGTTTTCTATGCCGACTCATATCCCCACGAATCGGTTGGCTTTAGTCGATCCTTCCCCGGATACGGCCTCAAGCCGCTCTAGCCAACCCTTCCCCGGATATGGCCTCGAGCACCCCCTAGACCTACACCCGAGACCTAGTCGCCAACACGAGGCGAATTTCTGCCATAAGTCCTACCAAGACCTAGTCGCCAACACGAGGCGAATTCTCTAATGGTTACAAAAGATATGAGATAAAATAACAACAACTATATTAAAAACTCCCTCTAAGAAAAATTTGAAATCGGAGATGAACGATCGCTGTAGAATAAGCGAGATTGAAGCGATCCCTCTTCGGATGTAGCGTGACGAAGTCCTCCTTCAGAAGCTCTCTAAGCATTTGGTGGGAGTATCTCTCTGAACCTTCCTCTCTATGCTGTGGCACGAAGCTCTAGAATTTAGAATCTCAAGAGGATGAGGAATACGGAGCCAAGAGGTCCTTTTTATAGACTTAGCGCTAGCGCCTGCGCTAGTGCTACCGCCGGCGCTATCCCATTTTAGGACATATTCTGCCCGGCAGAATCTTTAATCAGAGGAAACATTTCTCTCTTGCCTACTGTGATCCGCCCTATCGCCTGCGCTATCGGATACCACCAGGCGCTATCTCCTTCTATAAGTACTCCCAGAATTTGCGCTTAAGCATTCTTTTCGTCGATCGAATTTTCATCGACCGGAGTTCGTCGAGTGGGCTTCATCATTCGTCGATCAGAAATTCGTCGAATGGAGAATCGTCGAACGCAAAATCGTCGAACGCAGATTCAATTTCGTCGTACCCAGCTTCCGTTCTGAGAGGCTTGATTTCGTCGATCGCAGCAGCAAGTTCGTCGAACGGGCTTTATCATTCATCGAGCGGAAATTTGTCGAACGCAAGATCTATTTCGTCGAACCCAGCTTCCATTCTCAGCGGTTCCTTGGCGCTAGCGCCAGGCACTAGGTGCTATCGCCGGCGCTAGTGGGAGTGTTGGATTTGATGGCTCAAATTTGGGGGCAACCTTCTTATGTTATCCTTGAGTCATGTGGACTTGTTTTCCTGCACACTTAAACACACAAGATCAAATACACATAGGTTTTGTTATTCTCAAACCTAGGAGATGCGGAAGACCATGTTCCAACAAACTCCCCATTTTGATAATAACAAAACCATTAATGATAAATCAGAGCATTAATATATATATCAGCATGATGAACTACTTGTGTGTGTGTATGAGTGATGACTTAGGATAATTATCATTTGTAGTATTTAGAATTTCTCCCCCTAAATACTTGATCCCCCTAAGTGAATGCTCCCCTAATATGTAAGTTATCATCTTAATTAAGCATGTTAGTTTTCTATTTTGATAGCAGATTATATTTATCATGTTAGTTCTCCCCCTTTTGTTATTAGCAAAAGTGGGTAAGGAAGCAAAACACAGAAAAGATTTGATTTAGAAGATAAAGGCATGATCGAGCTTTTTAGAGAGAATGAAATGATAAGGAGTTTTAGAGATAGATCAGAGTTTTTAGCTTACAGAGGTAATGATTTCCAAATAACCAATCTACCCAGACAATATATCTACACCCTAGCCCCGTACTAAGTGACGGATGGGCATGAGGAGCTGCAAACATGTCGTAGGTTGGGGTGTTAGTCTCATATGCAAACACTAAACACAACTCAACCTAGCACTCTTTCCCCCCAGTGCCTCGCAAGGCCCCACTGAAACCCTCCTCGGTTAAGGACAAGATATGACTAGAGATAAGGTTATCTAATGTCTACAACCCTACGCCCCCGCAATGGTGAGAAATGAAGTCATGGGTAATAATTATTGGAAACATTAAGCATTTAAATTTAGTGATAAGTTCATAGCCTATGGGTTTATATTTTTATTTGAATTTATGAAAGCACTCACATAGCTATTTTGAAATCCATTAATGAATCGGAGTTTTTAGCGTAATAATATTTCATAGAAATAAATCAGAGTTTTATAAAAAAAATCATGTTAAAAGCAACCAATATAGAGTTTACCAAGCAAGTCTACCACTTATTGCAAGAAAGGAATTTCAAGATTCAAGTGATGATGCACACATAATAAATGACTTTAAATAAGCATGAAAGCGCAAGGTAAAACAATTATATGGTTATGATGCGGAAGACTTATCGAAATACAAGAAACATCTTATTGTAATCAATGATGATCCATAAAAAGATATATGAGTTAAATTTCATAAAGAAGATGTTTTTGTAAATCATTGTTCAATTAAAATCTTTAAGTTTAACAATAATGTAACCAAGCATGAAATAATGTTATCAAAAAGAGATTACTATAATGTTATTTTAATTCACAATTTCAAAACATACCAAACATTGTAGAAAGCATGCTAGGTTATCTAGTGCATTTCATAAGTAACGAGTAGTATAGAATTAGCATTAGGATCCAATACTCATGAGAATAAGTGTTATGGAAGATAATGATGTGCACATAAGTGTATTCTGAATAGAGTAAACAAATGTTTTAATCAAAAATACAAGAAATATGTAAAGTAAAGAGCACAATAAAACACAAATAAGTTTACTTCCACACACTTCAATGCACAAAAAAATGTACAACTACCAAGGTGCTTTGCACACACAATGCTCATTAAGACTTATCAGGGTGCAAAGTAGTGCTTGTGGGATCACATATTTTATTTTATTTTAATATTAAAACTAGTGATCCGGTGTACTTAAGAATAAGTGGTTTTTTATTTTGAAAGAAAGTTATGGTTTGCACAAGATACTTTACTATTCTTTCCAAGGTGCTCAACCTCACAACGCTTATTAAGACTTATCAGGAGGTTCAAGTAGTGCTTGGTGGAGTTATCTTTGTCACTTTATTTTATGATTTTTGTTGTGTACAAAGTTCTCCGAATACACTTGTTTTGCAAACCAATATAATTTATAAAAACATAATCACTTTTCTTAACTTTTAAAGTGCAAACAAAGGTTGTGTAGGTAAGATACTTGTGCAATTTTAATTCATTGTACTATTACAAAACATACATAAGCATTCTTAGATTAAACACATAAGTAGAAAATGCCAAAATAAGTGAGTGAATAGTGATCATTATCAAACATAAAACATTTACTCATACCTAGAGGCATGCTAAGCTTAGTTCTACACAACTTTTTCAATATAATTGATGCACATATTAATAGATATATCAAAGCATGATGAAAGCAATGTTCAAAGTAGTTTGAAAAGATAAATTGCAACATTATAGAAGTTCTAAATAATAGATTAAATCATGCTTGATTTTCTCAATGATGTCCATACAGTATTTTTGATATTTTTGAAGAATAATTTTGATTTAAATTTTGAACTCATAAGATTGATCTTGGACTTCCCGAGGACTACCTTGTGAGAGGTTCGCCCGGTACTAGGTGATATGATGGGATGATAGCCCAAATCACCCTTTCGCAACACACGTGTAAATAGAAAAGTTAAGTTCAAAATAATAATTTTTGATACTTGTTTTTTTATATTTTTGTATTTGATTTTTGCTTTTAGAAATAGAATTTAAACAAATGAAAAAAAAATCAAAAAAGGCAAAACATAATTTTTTTTGTAATTTGGCTTTTGTATTTTTGTATTTGATTTTTCAAAAATGAAATAAAAGCAGAAGTGCAGAAATAAATAGTACACATAGATTAATATATTTCTAAGAATTTTTCAAAATTTTAAAAATACAGAAAAACAAATAGGTGCGCTAGCGCGGGCGTTAGTGCTAGCGCGGGAAATAGTACATGATTTTTGATGATTTTGAAATTTTTATTTGTTGATCTTGATTAAGTGTTCAAATAGTAGTTTCATGCTGAAATTTCAGAATTTTAGGAGATGTCTAGATAGTGCAAATTGCATGAAACATTAGCAATTTTGTATATGACTTTACCAAATAAATTTGCATGAGATATAATTTATTATATCTCAATTTTAATTTTTTCCTAAGGTTTATATTTGTCAATCTAATGTAGTTTGAAAATGATAGGAAGTGTGAGCACGAGAAGACACGAATGAACAAATCAAATATGCATGATTTTAGTGACTAAAAATAATGTTCATGCATAAGAATATCTTGGATAAGCCCTAGATGAGAATACCCAGCCTGTATATCTTGGTAAACATAAAAAGCCTAACATAGGAACAAATATTCTTTAGGTGATAATATTAGTATGATAAGTTTGAGATTAATGTTATATCAAGGTTTGATTATGTTTCAACTTAGAGACCTAGAATGAAGTGATGATTTAATTCGATTTGATATCAAGATGATTCAAAGGTCTAAACTTGAAATAAATCACAATACACACATAATACACCATAACACTAACCATGGTAAACAATTATAATGCCAATTGTTATCATATAATTCATATACATGTGATAGAGATAGTAGTTTTTAGATGATTTTTTTATATGAATTATGATATATGATTTTTAGAGAATTTTAGCAAAGGACATCAATAGATCATGGTGGTGCTTGTGAATTCAATATTCATTATGAGGGTAAATTCTTTCAATACATTTTAGTGATTTTCTTTTAATTAAGAATTTTGAATATATATGTGATTTTTGATAGGTGAACAATAGTGATGGTTTAGATCATGTTTGACATCAAGGAGTGAACACAATATAATTTTTTGTTGTGAACAAAGACAACCATATTGAAAGGTGAGCTTTTATTTAGATCTTGAACTTTCCTTTAGATCATGTTATTTCACTAAACCACTTGTTGGTGAAGGCTAAAAATCTTAATAGCCTAATAACTAGATTTAATTTGAAATATCTTATGGCAAATTTAGAGTTTGATTCATATGGATAATATAAGATCTTTAGAAGCGATGAATATAAAAATAAAATATAGGTCATGCAACCCGCTCAATATAGACAACTAAATGAACTGTAATGGGTAAAACTTGTGCTTCAATGAATGTAGGGCTCCGATATCATTCCTAAATGGTGTTGTATGGGGTAAAATCAGACAACCGGATCAAAAGCTATTGTTGTTTAAAGTTTGAGTGTCATTTGGAGCTAAATCTCTCACATTCACTACAAACCGCATCTAAAATTCTTTCATTTTGAAATTTGTGTCATTTGGAGCTAAATCTCGCATTACCACTACAACTCACTGTATATCGACCTCTAAACGACCTTGAATGGGTTAAATTTGTTCTCCATTGGATTTTGGGCTCAAATCTCATTACGAATAGGTATTGTGGGCGAAAATCAGACAACCGGATAAAAAGTTTTGGATCTTTAAAGCTTAGGTCTCCTTTCGAGCTAAATACCTTATTACAAACCCACTGTATATTGACCACTAAACAAACTGGATGGGTAAAATTTTCTCTCCATTGGATGTAGGGCTCCGAGCTCTTTCCAAAAAGGTGTTGTGCGCAAAAATCGGACAACCAGATCAAAAGTTATGGCTGTTACAGTTTATGTGTCAAGAGGAGCCCTCGTCACCATTGCAACCCCTTGTATATTGACCGCAAATATGATTTTGAATTTTGATCAATTTGATTTTATAAACATATTAAGCTTTTAAGAGATAAGATGATATTTTTAATACTGTATAGGATGACCATGACATGATAGTTCAAAAGGAAAACAACAAGAGAAAAATTAAAAGGACATTAAAGCACATCATGAAGTAGAAATTTGTATATCATTTTGAAAAGTTTCTACTTCATGCATTTGATGATACCTAATGAATAAGTGATTTAGGTATCCAAAGGGGACCATGTGGGATGGTTCCTTTGGGTACCCAAATATAGTCAGATGGCTTTTGGGGAGACAAGTACGAATGAACCCTTTCAAGTGGAGTTAATGTTCCATCTTTAATTTTGGGTCTCCACTCATACTTAGGTTTAATATTATAATTTTGCAATAAATTTCCATATTCATTAAATTTAGGCTTAAAATAATGATGACATTTGAACTCATTTTTCATAGGAAATTTTTGCATATTTGAATTTAATTTAGGAGATATACAATTTTGTAAATCATGGTGATTTTGATTTTGATTAACAAATCCTTTCTATTTCTTACTCCCATTATTAGACTTAGTTACGGTATTCATATTCATATTCAACTTGCTTTTAGATATTTGTTGATATTGTGAATTTTTATTTATAATTTTCATAAGCAAATTGATTTTTGATTTTAATTCATCATTCTTGATTTTAAGATTATGTCTAGCTTTATTATAAGCGATTGTGCTATTTTTAAGAGTGGAAACAATTGAATCTATATGATCTTGATAGTTATTTCTATATTCATCAAATGTTTCATTCATCTCTTTAATTTCAATTTTATAGTCCTTACACTTAGCACAATCATTTATCAAAGATGAATTTTCTAAACATAATTTTTCATTTTGTTCTTTTACTAAAATAAAATCCTTTTCAAGTTTCTTGTGCTTTTCTTTTAATTCATTATATTCTACACAAGTTGTGGTGTTTTTAACTAAGGAGCCATGTGTAGAACTAGATAAATTAGAATTTGATTCTTCATTAACTTTTGCCTTTAAATTTTTATTTTCTAAGCGCAAATGTTTATTAGCATTTTTTAATTTCTTAATTTTGCGCTTTATAGTTTGAAGCATTTGTAATGTAGAAATAGAAGTACAGAAAATGGGATTTGATTTCCTTACATTGCTTTCGGGAGAGGCACGATTTGAGCATATCGTTTTATTGACATCTTCTTGGCACTCCTCTTCCGAAAATAGTATTTCTTCTTCTCTTTCACTTGATGTGCACTTCATGGATCCATCATGAGAGGAGCATTCTTGAAGACTTGTGCAATCTTGCATATTCTCCGGTTCTTGCGATTGTTCCATACCTTTAGAAGGAGAATCATACATTTCTTCAAGAAATTTCCATACTTTGTATGCACTAGAAAAACAATATATTAATTTGAAAATTTCATTTGATAGGGCACAAAATAAATAATGTTTGGCTTTTGCATTTAGATGACGTTCCTGTTTATTTGATTCATTTGCTGGTCTAACTATTGCTATATCCCATGCATTGATATCTAAATTTTTAATAAAATTTTCCATTAATAATTTCCACCCTTCATAATTTCTCCCTTCGAATAAAGGTGGTTTAGGAGATTTTTCTTCTTCATAAAAATGTACCCCACTAGTAGAAGCGAGATCATGAGACGCCATTATTCCTGGTTGTTAAGCCGATTTGGAATAACCTCCCTCTGATACCACTTGTTGGATCGGTAGACGCCCTTAGAGGGGGGTGAATAAGGGTTTTAAAAACTTTAGATATATTTTGAATAACTTTGAAAACGCTTTGATTATTAAACTAGAGAAGATCAAGACAAGACAAATCAAGTGAAGTAAAAGTAAAGACATGATTTTATTAACTTGGGAAGCATGATTACAAAACTTGATCTCTTATCGAAGCTAGAAATCAAAGCGAATTGAAAGACTCTTTTTGTTTTCTATACCGACTCGTATCCCCACGAACAGGTTGGCTTTAGCTGATCCTTCCCCGGATACGGCCTCAAGCCACTCTAGCCAACCCTTCCCCGGATATGGCCTCGAGCACCCCCTAGACCTACACCCGAGACCTAGTCGCCAACATGAGGCGAATTTATGCCCTAAGTCCTACCCAGAACTAGTCGCCAACCCGAGGCGAATTCTCTAACGATTACAAAAGATATGAAATAAAATAACAACAATAATATTAAAAACTCCCTCTAAGAAACTTCTGAAATCGGAGATGAACGATCGTTGTAGAATAAGCGAGATTGAAGCGATCCCTCTTCGGATGTAGCGTGACGAAGTCCTCCTTCAGAAGCTCTCTAAGCGTTTGGTGGGAGTATCTCTCTGAACCTTCCTCTCTATGTTGTGGCATGAAGCTCTGGAATTTAGAATCTCAAGAGGATGAGGAAAACGGAGCCAAGAGGTTCTTTTTATAGACTTAGCGCTAGCGCCTGCGCTAGTGCTACCGCCGGCGCTATCCCATTTTAGGACATATTCTGAACGGCAGAATCTTTAATCAGAGGAAACATTTCTCTCATGCCTACTGTGCTCCGCGCTATCTCCTACGCTATTGGATATCGCCAGGCGCTATCTCCTTATATAAGTACTCCCAGAATTTGCGCTTCAGCATTCTTTTCGTCGATCAAATTTTTGTCGACCGGAGTTCGTCGAGCGGGCTTCATCATTCGTCGATCGAAAATTTGTCGAACGGAGAATCGTCGAACGCAGATTCAATTTCGCCGTACCCAGCTTCTGTTCTCAGCGGCTTGATTTCGTCGATCGCAACAGCAAGTTCGTCGAACGGGCTTCATCATTCATCGAGCGAAAATTCGTCGAACGCAAGTTCGTCGAACGCAAGATCTATTTCGTAGAACCCAGCTTCCGTTCTCAGCGGTTCCTTAGCGCTAGTGCCAGGCGCTAGGTGCTATCGCCGGCGCTAGTGGGAGTGTTGGATTTGATGGCTCAAATTTGGGGGCAACCTTCTTATGTTATCCTTGAGTCATGTGAACTTGTTATCCTGGACACTTAAACACACAAGATCAAATACACATAGGTTTTGTTATTCTCATACCTAGGAGATGCGGAAGACCATGTTCCAACACTTACCCCCAATAGATGGTTCACCAATTATTAGTTCCCGTGGATGATCCTTTGAGAATTGCAAGGCGCTTGGAGGCACATAATTATCTTCCTTGGCCTCCTCTTTTTCTTCTTTGGAAGGTTCCTCATCACCATGCTCCAAAGGTTCTAAGAGATCATCCTCGTTGCCTGCGAAAAGTTTTCTATACAAGAAACAAGCTCATCAAATTTCACATTAATTGACTCTTCAACTTTACTAGTTCTTTTGTTAAAAATTCTATAAGCTTTACTAGTTGAAGAGTACCCAAGAAAAGTTCCTTCATCGCATTTTTCCTCAAACTTTCCCAAGCTATCTTTAGTATTCAAAATAAAACATTTACAACCAAACACTTTGAAATAAGATACGTTAGACTTCTTTTGAAAGTAAAGTTCATATGGTGTGAGATTAAGAGATGGGCGATGCATGATTCTATTCATAACATAACATGATGTATTTACGGCTTCGGCCCAAAAGGACTTAGGCAATTTATATTCACATAGCATAGTGTGTGCTAGTTCTTGAAGTGTCCAATTCTTTCTTTCTACAACACCATTTTGTTGTGGTGTGCATGGAGCGGAGAACTCATGTTTAATGCCTAACATATCACAAAAGGATGTAAATTTTTCATTTTCAAATTTCCCTCCATAATCCGAGCGAATGCATTTAATTTTTAAATCACTTTGATTTTGAATACGAGTACATAATTTTGCAAATTCGCAAAACGCATCGGATTTGGAAGAGAGAAATAATGTCCAACAATATCTTGAAAAATCATCTATTAAAACATATGTATATAATCTACCACCAAGACTTGCGGTGCTAACGGGACCAAAAAGATCCATATGAATCAATTGCAAGGGTCTTGTAGTAGAAATGAAATTTTTACTTTTGAAAGAGGATCTAGTAAATTTACCCTTTTGACATGGTGAACAAAGTGAAGGTAAAGTTCCGTTTTACCTAGGCAATCCTCTAATTAAATCACTTTTGGCAAGTTTTACAATAAACTTTGTGCTAGCATGCCCTAGCCGTCAATGCCAAAGTTCTAATTCATCATTCTTAGTGATAAAACATTTTATAGATGATTTAGAAAGATCATGAAAAGAAACTATATAAACATTATGTATTCTTGGTGCAGTTAGTAAAATATCTTTTGTAGAAGGATTAGATATTTTACATAGATTAGTGGAAGATTCAAATAAAACATCTAATCCTTTATCGCATAATTAGCTAATAGAAATTAGATTGTGTTTTAGCACTTTCACATAAAGAATATTAGATATCATAAAGGGTTCGTTACCAACTGTACCAATTCCCATGATCCTTCCTTTTCCTTTATCGCCAAACATCACGATCCCTCCCTTCTTCTTCTCTAGGCTAAGGAACTTTAATTTATTGCCTGTCATGTGCTTAGAGCATCCAGAATCCAAGTACCACACGTCTTCATTGTCCTTAGTCTGCCTGCACATCTAGAAATAAGATGAGAGTAAAGATCTGGATACCCAAGCGGTACCACCCATAGAATAAGTGGAAGCCTTAGGTACCCAGATTTGCTTTAAAGTTGTTTGTTTTGCTTTCCTGCAAGAACTAGATGTGTGACCTAACCTAAAACAGTTTCCACACAAAATAAAGGGGGTTGAGACCCTTTTCTTGAATTTTTTCTTGCTGGAAGGAATCAGTTTTGCAGTAGAAATAGGTTTTGCAAAAGAATTTACTGAATTTTTGTATGAGGTGCTAGCGCCAGAATTAATGGCTAACGCTGGGTGGTAGCCCTCACCCCAAATTTTCCAGAACCATAGCACTGGTTCCCTAAAATCATATCCAGTGAATTTTGGCCTATTCTAAATTTTTTAATGGCCACGGTGAGATCATGAACTTGTGCTTAAAGTGATGAATTTTCTTTCACAAGCATGACACACCTATTTTCAAAACCTTTTTTATTATTTTTGATTTGCACAAGAGAGGCTTCTAATTTTCTTTCTAATTCCCCCTTCTCTTTTGTTAGAGTTTTATCATGAGAGAGGGCTTTAGAAAGTGACTATTCAATATCTTTTGCCATTTTAGTGGAGTGATCACACTCTTGGCAAGAAACCTTTCTCTTGTCTAAAATAATTAATTTTTTGGAAAGCTTTTGATTTTCTTTAATTAGAGATCCATTTTCACGATTCAATAAAATATTATCTTTCATATTTTTATCAAAAGCTTTGCAAGTTTCAAGAAATTCATTAAAAAGTTCATCATAAGTGGGAGGAGTTACCTAAGACCACTGGTGTCGTCGTTGTCATTTTCATGTCCCATGAGGCACATGTTTGCTTCCTCATCTTCGCTTGATGAAGACCCACTTGATGCTTCGGAGGAGGAGGAGTCATCTCATGTTTTAGCTCTTAGCACCTTCCTCTTTTCCTTCCCTTTGTGCCATTTTTCCTTCTTCTCCTTCAAAAACTTTGGGCACTGGCTCCGAATATGCCCGGTCTTCCTACAATGATAGCATTTCAGTGGAGGTCTTTCTTCTTCATCGTCGCTCTCCTTTTCCTTCTTTGAAGATGACCCTTTCCATCTTGCATCCTTTTGGAAATATTTCCGGAAAGTGTTCCTCCTTTCCGGATTTTGCATGAACTTTCAGAAGTTCTTTACCAAAAGGCTTTCTTCATCTTCATCCTCATCCTCTTGGCACTCCTTCTTTGACTTTAGGGCCAACGCCTTCTTCTTTGGCTCCTTGTTGTATTCATCATATTGGACCTTGAGTTCTACCTCATGGGTTTTGAGATTCCCAATGAGGCTCTCAACTTGGAGCGTTCTTAGATTGTGCGACTCCGAGATAGCTGTCACCTTCAGATTGAATTTTGGAGGAAAAGACCGAAGAATCTTTCGGACCAAGTCGTCGTTGGAGAAGGTCTTTCCAAGAGCTTTGGAGGCATTGATGATCTTGGTGAAGCACATGTACATTTCATTAACATCTTCGTTTTCATCCATCCAGAACTTTTCATATTCTGACTGCAGTTGGAAAAGCTTTGAATCTTTAACCTGCGATGTACCTTCATGATTAATTTCCAAATGATTCCAAATTTCATATGCTCGCTTATGATTTGCAGGTGGGACCTATTTGCCGTGCGCTTTGCTTTGACCCTCCGAGTGGAGGAAAGTCATTATTTATTTCACTAACTAAATGTTTTTCTCATTTAAATATTATTGTGTTGGTTGATCATCTTTGTTGCTCGTGTTGATTTGTCTCCATCATTGTCGGTTGCATTTCATATAGAATAGAGATCAGTGCGTCTAGTTATCATTTCCACTATAGTAGTCTCAGATTTGTGCACCCCGTAGCATACCCTACATCATTTGGTATCAGTGGCAGGTTGTGGCCGCTTGCATGCTCCGTAGTGGTAGGGTTTTTAGATCCAGCATGTCAGATCCACCAGTCACTGAAGATCGGGAAACTAGCTCAAACTCCGGCGCCTCTTTCGCCGAGTTTCAATACCTTATCCTTGATCGTTTAGACACATTAGACACCCAATTTGGCAACATGCGTCATGATCTCGTTGAGGTGGACATCCTGTTAGAACACTTAGAGAACGTGAGAGACACTCCTGCACCACACGATGACCCTCTTGAGGATGACACTGAGGTTCCTCTTCGCCCTAACCAGCTTTCGATGAATGGTCAGCCACCATTGGACCGTCGCCATCGTGATCCTCCTCCCCAGGCTCCAGCACCGTTGGTGAGACGAAATCCCGATCATACATTTGAACGTAGACAAGGCCCGACTTATGTTAGGCACCCGCACCACCGTAATGAGTATCGTGAACCCCGTCTACCTTAGTATGACCATAGGGATCGTGTGCCCCCACACGGTCGCCGTGATCATCACCGTGATGAGTATTACAATCTAGATCGGAGAGAGCGTGGTCCCCCGCCCGCTCGTTTTGAATACGCCCATGATGATTACAATGAGGATTATCCAGACCCACGGAGAGGTGGTCACACCCACGAGGTCGACATCACTCAACGCATTCGTATTGACGCTCACACATTCGATGGTCGCATGGACCCGAAGGCTTTTAGCGATTGGCTCCTCGACATGGACCACTATTTTGAGTTGTATGACATGAGCGACGAGCGGTGCGTTCGGTTTGCCAAGATGAAGCTTCTTGGGCAAGCCAAAATATTTTGGACCAACGTCGAGAGAGCAACCAATGAGGAAGAGTATTACCCCATCATCAGATGAGATGATATGAAACAAATATTGAAGGATAAGTACCTTCCCGCCTCCTATAGAGATCAACTACTAGACTAGCTATACGACCTACTCCAGGGGACACTTACTGTTGCTGAGTACATGACCCGCTTCGACGATCTCGTTGTGAGGAGTGGCATTGCGGAACCCATCACTACCGCATCTCATTTTAGAGCCGACCTACAGACCGATATTCGTAGAGAGTTGATACCCCCACCGCCTTGAGAGTGTAGAACAGATTTACTAGCTCGTCTGGGAGTATGAGCAGTACCTACGCTCCTCGGGACCCATACAGGGCTTTACTAAGCCTGACAACTCATCATTCAGGAGGCCCGCTCCACCTGTAGCCACCCCTACTGTGCCTCCTCGTGCCCCTATGGACATGAAGAGCAAGGCCCCTATCACTGAGCAACCCAAACCCCGGGGCATACTGTGCTATAGATGTTCAGGTTGAGGCCTCGTGGCAGCCCAGTGTCCCACGTGGACTCTGCTTGTTTAGGAGGGCGAACCCAGCCCTGATGCTAAGGAGGTTATTGAGGATATTACTGCCACTGTTGAGGTGGAATGGGAGAGTGACGCTGAGCGATCCTTAGAGATGGGAGTGGTTAGATGCCTCCTGCACACCCCATGTGCAAATGAGGATTGGCGTCGCACTACCATTTTCTACACTTATTTTCCTAGTGCAGGCGGCCTATGCAAACTAGTTATTGATGGTGGGAATTGCGTGGACATTGTGGCCCAAAAGGGTCTTGATCGTATGCAGGTGAAAGCCGGGCCTCACCCTCACCCCTATTGTGTCATCTGGGTAGACAAGACGGCGATTCAGGTTACCCAACGGTGTCTCGTACCGATTAGCATAGCCTCCTTCGAGGATCGGGTATGGCGTGATGTCATTCCCATGGACATTACACATGTTTTGTTAGGCTGACCTTGGTTGTTTGATTACGACGTCACATGGTTTGGTCGCTCAAACACGTGTCTTTTATGATAAGGGGCGGAAGATCACGTTATCGCCTACCCAACCCAAGGAGAAATCTAAGGGTCGGATTGAGCCATCAGTGAGCACGAGTTCTTCGAGACTGAAAGTGCACAGTTAACCTCACTAGAATTCTCTAGAGGGGGGGTGAATAGAGTTTTAAAATATTTTTGTGCAAAGTTAACAATTATATATATGGGTGTAGTGATCACAGATTAGAGCTTCCCACACACCAACAAGAATTAAACAAGTGGAGAAAATAAATGCAAGAAAAGAAATCTCAGCACAACACAAGGAAATATAGTGGTTCCCCAAACTTTGGGTAGTCCACTCTTCTACCCCCCTTGGTAGGAAATTCACTATCTTGTACTGAGTCTTTTGATAAGGAGACTCTTAGAACCACCCTGAGTCTTTTGATAAGTAGACTCTTAGAACCAACTGAGTCTTTTGAAAAGGAGAATCTTAGAACCACTGAATGTTTTGAAGAGAGATTCTAAAAACTCTTTTACACTATGTGAAAATAAAGGTGAAGAAGAAAGAGAGATAATATAAAGACAAGAAGGAATCTTCTTCCTAGCAAGAAGATTGGAAGCACAAGAAGTAGTGAATGAAATCTCTCTTCTATAGTGAGAAGGAGATTGTAGCCCTTTTCTCTCTTTTGTGAGAGCTATTAGAGTTTGCAGCAGTATGGCTTCAGAGTGAGAAGGAGAAGGAAGCTTGTTCTTTGCTGCAGCACTATTTCTCAATTTTCTCTTTTCACTTGGGAGCTCTTCCTCTTTTTCAAATGTAAAAATGGTGAATCACTTGTTATGGCTCTCTGCCGACCACCTTGTTATTTATAGCTCTGTTCACTAAAATAACATTATAGGAGAATAATCAATTAGCAGGCAGAGTATTAGAAACAAAGAGAAATTTCCATAACAAATATATCCATAGAAGGAAAGTATTTAATCTGATTTCAAATAATGTCCATAAAGGATTTAATCAATTTAGCCAAGAATCTATTAGAGGAAAGAATGATTCAGAACGGCTATAAAGAATAAATTGATTCCATATAAATCAGATCTATAAAAGAAGGAAAGAGATCTAGCGATTTTTGAATTAATCATAGAAATCGACGTGCGTCGATTACTATTCGACGTGCGCATCGAATTCGTCCTGGCTGGACGTCGAGAGGAGAATAAGGAAGGTGCGTCGACTAAGGTGCGTCGACTTCTCAAGATACGTCGACTAGAAGTCAGAGCTACGTCGACATATGATACGTCGAATTCTTCTTAAAGGTACTTCGACTCATTCTGAAAGGGACGTCGATACTACATCGACGTTGCGTCAAATACTATTCGACGCATATTTACTTAACCTTGATTTTCCTTTCTTAGAATTCATATTCAATTCTTTTTCAGGGGTTAAGAGAAATTATTTTTCCAACAATCTCCCCCTATTTGTCTTAACCTTATTTAGAGGGAAATTGTACTAGCATATAATTAACCCAGCACAGTATTTGTAAAGATAAGAGATATATTAAATAATTAGAAGAGAAATTAGAATAAGAAAGCATATGACAAGTATTTGTCTTTCACAAGAATTAAACCAGAAACTTGTTTGTGTACATGAAGTTGACAAAAGCAGAATAAAGTTTCCTAGATAAGTTTTCAATAGCATCAAAAATGTAGCCCCTGGCTCTATCAGGTCGTTCCTGGACATTCCTGATGATTGTGTGCAGTTTTTCCAATAGTTTATCACCATCAGGGATTGTATCATTTATGGAGTAGCCTTTGCTGATGATGATTGCTGCCTTTTCATCTATCATCTCAATTGTAATGTTTTGAACTTTCTTTTTAGTAGGCTTGATCTCAGGTGGTCCCTTGCCATCAACCTTGGGCCTATATTTTGTTTTCTTTTCTGATTGCTGCTTCTCAGGAATCTCAGCCATTTTTCCTTTCCCTTTCCAGGGTGAGGCATGCCACTTGTCTAATTTTACAGGTCTGTTGGGCTTCTTGTAGGGAATGTAAGTATCTTCTGTACACCCTACACCCTTCTTGTGTTTTTGACCTTTTTCTAGAATGATCCCTGCCTGAGGGTTTTTCTTTTGATAAGCTTCAATATCAAACAACTTCTTTGGAATTCTGATAGAAGATTCAGCAAGAATTTGTTCCTTAGTCATTCCCTTGTTGATCTTTTCCATCTAGGCATTCCTTTTATCTTCCACTTCTTTCCTAGCTGCTTCATATTCATACAGTTCTCTTTCTCTTATCTCTTCATACCTCTTTTCCATGTCAGGGTCATGGTACTCCTTTACAGGGCTGTTAGGAGTGATAATAGGCATCTTTTCAAATATTTTTATTTCCTCACATGCTTTTCTATACTTCTTTTCTTTTGCATACTCTTTCCTTTCTTCTTTGGAGAAGTTTTGCCAGTAGGGAATGGATTCTCTTTTCCTTTTCATTTGTCCTTCTGGACTTTGCCTAGGTAGGATCTGTTTAGTGAGTTTTGCTATTGGAGGAGGTAGAGGTAGCAGTGGAGGTAGAGAAGAAGGTTGAGGTGGAGGTAGAGGTAGAGCTGGAGATGAAGGTAGAGAAGGAAGTTGAGGTGGAGGTAGAGGTAGAGGTGGAGAGGGAGATTTGTCTCTTCCAGGCTCTTCTGAAGGGATGTCCTCAAGTAGAGGTGTCTTCAGTTTGATGTAACTGGCAGAGAAGTGATGAGTCCTGATCATATACACATTTATGAACTCATCCGGGCCGTTATTTAGTCATTTCTCCGCACTTTAGCCTTGTTATAGTTTATATTTGATAATCTATGCTAGGTGCACATCTAGGCCCACTTTGGTGTGATTTTCGTGCTTATTGTCATTAGTAGTATTCATGTGCTGTCAAGTGCCACTTTCAGTGGCTAGATCTGTGGTTGTGCTGGAATAGGAGTCGTGCAAGTGTTCCCCGTGCAATTCTGCACAGGAACACTGCGCGCGATCACCGGTTCTATTGCGCACGACCACTGGTCGTGCGCCACTGATCGTGTGCACTTAACCCTTTTTCATGAGTTCTGTTTGGTGTAGTGCGCACGACCATCAACGCCTTTGCGCACGACCACCGGTCGTGCGCCACTGTTCGTGCGCACTTAGCATTAAATTTCTGAGTTTTGTTTCGTCTAATGCTCAAGACGACCTACGATAGTGCGCACGACCACCGGTCGTGCGCCACTGGTCGTGCGAACATGTTATTTCATAATTTCTGTATTTGTAGGTTCCGTCCAGGCAGAGCGCACGATCACCGAATTCTAGTGCGCACGACCACTGGTCGTGCGCCACTGACCGTGCGCACTGTTTATTCCAGCGCCTATAAATTCCGCTGCTCGCGATTTAGGTCGGAGACTCCGCATTTTTCCGCCGTTCTTCCGCCGTTCCGCGCCAGTTTCGCCCCTCCACCGCCGCCCACCATCTGGAGGTGCTCCGGGCTTGCTCTTCACGCCAATCTTGAGCCGGAGTTTCCTCTCGGCCTCCTCCTTCATCCAAGAGCTCCAAAGGAAGACCTAGCCGCCATTACCATCAAGCAAGAGGAAGTTTGCAACCTCTACCGGATCGTGACACGAAGAAGACGGGTCCATTGGAGAGTCGTGACAGCTCTCTCTACCCGGACGTAGTTGCGGACCGAGCTTGGATGCGGATTGACAACCCGGCGATTCCAACCGAAAATCTCCAACGAGCCTTCGGATTCGGTCGATTTCTTGCCTTGTTCTCTTCTTATTGATTGTTGTAATAGTTAGATCTTTTATATTAAGATGAAGAACACTATAAACCTTGCTATTTAAAGTTATTTCATGTCTATGTGAAATACCCTTTTTGTTTATTTGTGTGCTTGAGGTGCGCCCCATTCCATCCTCCATCCCGCCGTCACGTTCGTATGCCGCACTAGCAATTGCTAGTGGCGTGCTTGTCGAAGAGGTGCTTGCGACCCTCACTCCGCTAGCCTACTCGTCCATCCGCCTACCGAAGCGTGGCATCGCGGCCCGTATTCCATCCCGCCTAACGAAGCAGTGCGCTCAAGGCCTGCACTATTCGATTCCGCTTGCCTACTCGCCCATCCGCCCTTTCGACGCAGCGCGCTCAAGGCCTGCCTAGTCTCCATCCCGCCAAGCGAAGCATTGCACAGCGGCATTGCATAGGAGTAGTTGATAGCTTTTATTTTATTTTCCAAAAGCCAACCCAACTCCCCCGCATTCCATCCGATTTAAGGACTTCAATCTCAAGTCCTTCCTCGAAACCTAACTCCACCTTACTGTGTTCCTCAAGAGACCGACACTCGGGGATTTTCCCCATTATTATTACTTGCGCGACCGGTGCACTTGCCGAATCATCGCATCAAGAAGCCAGGAGAGTGATGCTGAAACTCTTCTTCACATAGGGGTGCATCAGTCCACATCTGTCCCTTCCAATCATCAGAGGTGGTTGCTTCTTCCTCCCCCTGAACTCCTGAGTTCTTTACCACAGGAAGCTCCCCCTGAGTATATGGGGCATCAATTCTAAATGCTGAATTCACAGCATGATCTCCTTCAGTGTGATAATAGGAGGTCTCTCCAAAGTATTTGTTGAATGTGTAGTCAGAGTGATTGGAGAGGATTGGAGCCTATTATAAGAGAAGAGGTTGGTGTAATCTTTTAGAGATAATGTGTAGAATTGAAAAAGAAATTAATCCTGAGCTTTTAAGAGAGATAGATAACCTGACAAGGGGGGTTTCTGGAGCAACTCTCCCCCTGGTTTATATCCTGCACAAAGGATTTACACCTTTCTGGCGACAGGGGCCGTTCTTGAATGAGAGCATTTAGCTCAGGAAGAGAAGAAGAGAGGGTTGCCAGTTTGGCTGCACGGGTGTTGATCATGGCAGCGCATTCGTTGGCGAAATGATTCAGGCGATTCTGGAAATCACTTACTAGGTGTTCGAGAGCATCGTTCATCGTTTTGATGAGGGCCGATTGATCAGGAGTTGGTGCCATTGTTGCAGAGAGAGAGAGAGAGAGAGAGAGAGAGAGAGAGAGAGAGAGAGAGAGAGAGAGAGGTAGAAGATGAAGTTTTGGCGGGTTTTAGGAGAGTATATGTTATGAAATAAGAAGTATTATTTAAAGGAGGTGAAACGTCGAGAAAGGAAACAGAAATCAAGGTATATCAGGTAATCCAATCGTCAAAAGAGGAAGTGAGGATTTGATTCTAATTGTAGCCAGAAGTCGACGTTACGTCGAATTGATGTCGACATATGCGTCGATATAAAGTCGACGCTCCATGGAGATTTGTCCACGTAGCGTTCTGTCGATGTGTTCAGAGCCCTACGTCGATATCAATTCGACGGGGCGTAGATAAGTTATTGATGTATCTTTGCCGGGAATAAATCAATGCCAGCGTCGAGTTCTTCTCAAGGGTGCGTCGATATGTATTCGACGCATCTTCAAATACTTTCTTAGATTTCCTGATTTCTTTTAGATTTCCCCACAATGGTAATTACAGACTACCATCAAGCATTCCTAAGGTGTTGATGAAATAGTTATGCTTAGTTTCATCTAAGGGTTTTGTGAAGATGTCTGCTCTTTGATTATCTGTGGGAATATATTCTAAGGTTATTTTACCCTTCTCAACATTGTCTCTAAGGAAGTGATGCCTGATCTCTATATGTTTGGTCCTACTATGAAGGACTGGGTTGGATGCTATGGATATAGCACTAGAGCTAGCACAATAGATTTTAGAGTTATGTATTTCCAATTTGTAGTCAAGTAGCTGATTTTGCATCCACAGGATTTGTGAACAACAGCTCCCAGCAGCTATGTATTCAGCTTCAGTTGTTGAGGTTGAGACTGAGGTTTGTTTCTTACTAAACCATGATATCAATCTGTCACCTAGGAATTGGCAGGTACCAGATGTGCTTTTTCTATCAACCCTACATCCAGCATAATCTGCATCTGAGAAACCTATTAATTCAAAGTTGGTTTCTGCTGAGTACCATAGTCCTAGTTCAGGGGTTCCCTTTAGGTATCTAAGAATCCTTTTTACAGAGGAGAGATGGGATTCCTTTGGATCAACCTGAAATCTAGCACATATGCAAGTGGCAAACATGATATCAGGTCTGCTAGCTGTTAGATATAGAAGGGATCCTATGATGGCCCTATAAGTCTTTTGATCTACTGATTTTCCTTTATCATCTTTTTCTATAATGGCATTGGTTGCCATGGGTGTTTTCATGGTAGATGCTGATTCCATACCAAACTTTTTGATTAGCTCTTTAGTATATTTGGATTGTGAGATAAAGATTCCCTCACTACTTTGTTTTACTTGCAATCCTAAGAAATATGAGAGTTCTCCCATACTACTCATTTCAAATTTAGATTGCATTAGATTAGCAAATCTTTTACACAATTTAGGATGAGTTGAGCTAAAGATGATGTCATCTACATATATTTGAACAAGGAGGAGTTGGTTTTTATGGGTTCTAGTAAAGAGTGTCTTGTCTACTTTTCCTCTTTCAAAGGAATTTTCTAAAAGAAAATTAGAGAGAGTTTCATACCAAGCTCTAGGTGCTTGCTTAAGACCATATAGTGCTTTGTTAAGTCTATAAACAAAGTTAGGAGAAGAGGGATTAACAAAACCGGGTGGTTGCTCCACATATAACTCTTCTTGAAGATCACCATTCAGAAAAGCACTCTTGACATCCATTTGGTAGACTTTCATCTTCATGAAGGCTGCATAGGCGAGAAAGAGCATGATTGCCTCTAATCTGGCTACTGGAGCAAAGGTCTGATTGTAGTCTATCCCTTCTTCTTGTCTATATCCTTGTGCTACAAGTCTTGCCTTGTTCCTGACAATTACTCCAGTGGAATCTAGTTTGTTCCTGTATACCCATTTTGTACCAATCACAGGGTAGTTTCTTGGTCTTTCAACTAGGTTCCATACTTTGTTTCTCTCAAATTGGCCTAGTTCTTCTTGCGTGGCCATAATCCAGTGAGGATCACAATTTGCTTCCTCAAACTTCTTTGGTTCAACTTGTGATAGGAAGCATTGGAGCATCATCCCATTGGAGACCTGGTGTCTTGTTCTTACTCCTGTATTGGGGTCTCCAATTACTTGAGTTTGTGGATGATCTTTCAAATTGACCCTTGTCCTGCCTGGACTTGTCAGATGTTCTTCTTCCTCATTGGTGATAGGATCAATGTCCACCTGGCCTTCCTGAACCATGTTCTCTTGTGGGAGTTGGTTTTGAATGCTCTTTTCTGAATCTTCTTCATGTTCTTGTTCAGACTCCTCACTTGATTCCTTTATCTTGTTTTCTTTTCCATTATCTGTGTTCTCTAGAACCAGTTGTTCAAGCTGTGTTTTTATGCTGCTGCTTTCCTGTGGAAAAGAGCTGGTGGGAGTTCCCTCCCCTTAAACAGCATGTTAGTTTCATCAAATATAATGTGCATAGACTCTTCAATTTTAAGAGTTCTCTTGTTATAGCACCTATAGACTTTACTAGATGCTGAATATCCCAGAAATATTCCAACATCAGATTTCTTGTCAAACTTGGCAAGATGATCTTTTCCATTATTTAGGATAAAACAAGCACATCCAAAGATCTTACAATATTTAACTATGGGTGTTTTTCCTTTCAGGAGCTCATATGGAGTTTTTGATTTAGTTTTGTGTATTAGGCTTCTATTTAGAACATAGTTGGCAGTGTTGACTACTTCAGCCCAGAAAGTTTTTGCAAACCTGATTCTACAAGTAAGGTCCTTCCTGATTCTATTAAAGTTCTATTCTTTCTTTCAGCAACTCCATTTTGCTGAGGAGTTCTAGGGGCTGAAAAACTTTGTTTAATACCTATCTCTTCACAGAAACTACTCATAAACTGATTTTCAAATTCAGTCTCATGATCACTTCTGATTATGGAAACCTGACTATTGAGTTCAGATTGAATTTGTTTTATGAATCTTGAGAGAGTCTTGTGGGTTTCAGACTTAGCCCTTAGAAAGAATACCCAGCTGAATCTAGAGTAGTCATCCACAATGACTAGGGTATAGGATTTTCCACCTAAGCTCTGAGTGGATATGGGACCAAAGAGATCCATGTGTAGTAAGTAAAGGACCCTGGGAGAGTCATCCTTACCAATTGGTTTGAAGGATGATTTGGTTTATTTTCCTAGTTGGCAAGGTCTGCATGGAGAATCCTTAGAGTACCTACCCTTTGGTAAGCCTCTGACTAGGTTATTATTTGCTAGTTTACTAATTGTTTTGTAGTTTAGATGACCTAGTCTCCTATGTCATAATTCACTTTTATCAATAATATTGTTGAATAAACAGACTTCTGTGGGTGAGGAACTAAAGTCCACTACATATACTTTTCCTTTTCTAATTCCATTGAGTACTGTGGCACCAGTCTTGATATCAATAATATGGCAGAATAGTGTGGTGAATTTTACCTCATACTTACCATTTTCACATATCTGACTTATACTTATCAGATTGTGCTTTAGTCCTTTGACTACTGCCACATTCTTGAAGGTGACTTTCCCTTCTTTGAAATCTCCAAAGCCCTTGGTTTGGCCACAGCTAGAGTCTCCAAAAGTTACTGATGGTCCAAGTCTGTCCTCAAAGTTGATTAACAGGTTTTTGCATCCTGTCATGTGCATGGAGCATCCACTGTCCAAGTACCACACCAGCCTGGAGATGTGATACATCTGCACATAAAATTTTAAACATTAGTTTGAACCCTGCTGAGCTGGGGTCCCTTTCTCCCATTAGTGTGAAATTTAATAAAAGAGTAAGTGGGTTTTTCTGAATATCCTTCCTCCTTTAGGGGCATTGGTTTATCATACCAATTTTCTTTAGTAATGTTACAGAAGTAGTGATCATAGTAAAAGGAGATGGATTGAGATTATTGTTTGGTAGAGGAGAGATGTCTGTCTGATTGGTTGCGTCGATATGTATTTGACGTAGGTTTATGGTTGCGTCGATATGAAGTCGACGCTTTCTCCATTCTGCGTTTACTTTCAGTCGAAACATGAGAGAGGTTGCGTCGGGCAGGAGTCGACGCACTTTGGTGTATGCGTCGATTAGAAGTCGACGCACGTCGAATAGTATTCGACGCAAGTTTAAATTTTTTTCTGAGGATATCTTCCTAGAATTCCTTCATATATAATGGGATTAGTTTTATTAAAGACAGTGGTTGTCTCTGGATTTTCCTGTGATCTCTCTCCTGTCAAATGTCCTTCCCTAGTGGAGTGAATGGGATGTCTCCAAATAGATTTCCTAGGTGATTGAGATTTTGGTTCTAAGTTAGTATTATCTTCTAGTTGTCTAAATCTATTAGTAAGATTTTTAGAGATGTTCTTGAGCTTCTGACTT
Source organism: Dactylorhiza incarnata (assembly GCA_033032865.1). Lineage (NCBI taxonomy): Eukaryota > Viridiplantae > Streptophyta > Magnoliopsida > Asparagales > Orchidaceae > Dactylorhiza > Dactylorhiza incarnata. The sequence continues at coordinate 394,284 of JAWHQI010000581.1, read as the reverse complement.
CTCCCATTTAGAGAGTCTTCAAAGGACTTTGCTTTTGCTAGCTCATTTCTTAGTGTTTGATTTTCTGTACAGATTTTGTCTAATTCCTTTTCTAAGAGTCCTAGACTGAGCTCATAGTTATTATACTGTGTATTCACTTGTTTGAGAATTTTTAATTCATTTCTTAGTTCATCTATTTCTTTTTCAGATTTGATTAAATTTAAACAGGATTCTTTGAAATTGTTTTTGAAGTCAGTGGAAGATAAATCTACATCATCAAGTATATTTACCATGGATGTGTCATCAGGCTTCTTAGTGGCCATCAAACAAGTTTCCTCCAGCTTGGTCTCTTCTTGATCATTGTCAGATGTGGTGCTTTCTTCAGGTTCTGAATCACTCCATGATTGAGCAATGAGACCTTTCTCTTTCTTCTTTTTCTTCTGTAGATCTGTTCTTTTCAGATCTTTCTTTTTGCTGATCTCCTTAGGACATTCAGGTGCAATATGTCCAGGTTTCCTGCAAGAGTAACATATAATCTCTTTAGTAGGTGTTTTATTATACCTAGTTTTTGAGTCTCTTCCTCTGGATCCTTCTGATTTAATCCACTTCTTACACCTTCTGGCTAGTAGACTGATCAGCTCCTCATCACTTGTAGAGGGTTCACCTTCAACAGCCTTCAATGCAATACTCTTTTCTTTTGAGAGTGAAGGAGCCTTTTCTTTCTCTTCTTTCTCAGCTCTTGTCTTCAACGGATGTTCATAAGATTTTAGTTTGCCCAACAGGACATCTATTGAAATTTCTCTTTGACTTCTGGAGTCTCTAATTGGCCAGATTCTTGAATCCCAAGAGCTAGGGAAGCAAGTTAACAGTTTGTCATTTATCTCAGTGTGAGATATGTCATTTTCAAGTGTCTTCAACTCATTCACTATGAGGCTGAATCTGGCATACATGTCAGCAACACTTTCACCTTCTTTCTTCTGAAGGTTTTCATATTGAGAGATGAGTAGTGCCTTTTTATCCTTTTTCTCATCAGCACTTCCCTCTACCATTTTGGTGAGAGCTTCCCATACTTCCTTAGCTGACTCACAATCAGCAATGTTTTGGAAGATTTCATCTGAGAGGGTTGAGACTAGGATATTCATAGCCTTGGCATCATGTCCTTGGGCTTTCTTTTCATCCTCTGTCCACTCAGCTTTTGGAGCAAGTGTTTCAGTCACTTTTCCACTTGAGTCCTTTCCGAATGGCTTGGGGGGACCTGTCAAGATAACTGTTGACGCCAGGAAAATCCTGACCTCAAGATTCGGACCAATGCAGCCGGAGGCTACTCGCCCAGCAGCCCAACGAGATGGCTTGGCTGGCAACGACGAAGAAGCTAGAAGAGCAACACACAGGACCCCAGGTGCTGTGGCAGGGAGGTCCCACCATGTACCCAGAAGCTCCGAAGAGACTTCCCCTCCAAGACCAAAGAATGGCCGAGCAAGGTAAGAGGAAGGCACCGACTTGGCTAGCAAGCAGGGGTGACGGGCTCAAGAATTCGGAAAGGGGGTTCCAGAAGCTCAAGCACAGGTGCCAATCCAAGTACCCCTGGGGTCCTATTTATAGGCAACCAAGGGGTAGGGGGGTTTTATAGCCCAGCCCTGACCTGGCGACATATGGTATACTCGGCGAGCATCTTCGACCATAGTCGCCCATCTGGCGAGTATCTGCTGCTGCTCGCACAAGCCTGGCTGATACTCGCTCAGGTCTTCTGTGGTTGCCGGACACTTTGGGGCGACATACGGGATACTCGGCACGTATCTTCGACCATAGTCGCCCTTCTGGCGAGTATTTAGCCAATACTCGCCAACCTTCTTTCGCTCCTGCTGGCTGATTTGTCTTGCCTCTTTGACTTTGACCTGCCTACGTGGCCTTGAGTGGGTCCTACCCTCGGAGAATAAGGGTTGTACACAATCTCCGCTCTTTGCGAGTAACGGAGTTGCCCGGAAAGAAACATCCGACCGTTATTCGACGAGCTTCTATCTTGGCGAGTATAGGGAGATACTCGGATCTTGACTGTCCGACGCCCGGACTCTATATAAAGGAGGGGGGGTCTCTGATGGAACCACCTTTCTGTACTCGCTCACAATGTCGCTAGCTTTTGCGGAGGCTGCCAAAAAGGCCAAGGCCGACCTTGCGAATCTGATCGGCGTGCCCCTTCCTCCACCTCGCATGGACGCCGAGGTAGACGCCTTCCTCGCGAACAAGAAGAGGAAGAGGGCGGCGAAGAAGAAGAAGAGAGAGAGAGAAAAGGAGGCGACTAAGGAGAACGTCGCCGATCCGCTGAGTGAGCAGCGTCAGCAGCTGCTGGAGGATTTGGGCCTCGAAGGGCTCTCGCCTGCTCTCCCCCCTGCTCCTCTCTCGGCAGAGGTCGCCCCGGAGGCGAGTAGGGATGAAATCCAAACTCAAACCCAACCGGACCCTCCCCCTGCCCGAGGTGAGCTCCTTGCTCGCCCTTTTTCGATCTATGCTGTCTTCCGGCGACATTCTGACGTCTTTGTTGCTATCTGTAGATCCGCCGAATACTGAGGCTCGGGAGGAGCCTTTGACTGCAATACCGCTGCGATCATCCCCGATGATCTCGCCTGAGGGTGGGTCTCGGAGTGGTCGCGCGGTAAGGATTCTCCACAGCTCCTCTGTGGAGAAGAGGCCGATGAGCGAGCATGGGGCTCCTCTGGCGAACATCGCTCCTCCTCCGCCTCCTCCTCCACCTAACTCGCGACCAGAGTCGGCGAGCAACACACAGCGGCCTGTGATCGCGCTGCCGCCTCCTCCTCTTGGACTCCCGCCGCCAGTGAATCCTCCAGGCGATCAACGTCCTTCTACCACAACTGCTCCCTCTTCCCACCAGGGGGAGTCCTCGCGCAGGGGCGGGACTGGAGGGTCTTCGGCCTTCTTCGCTCCAAGGGGTGGAGGGCGACCAGGAGATGGTCGCGGTCGAGGGGACCTGCCCTCCAACCGGGATCATTCCGGCAACCACTCTACTCGCCGAGATGGCGTCTATCACTCTCCCTCCCCACACCGAGGAAGGTCTTCTCCTCGCCGACGATCTCGCAGCCCTCCTCGCCGACGATCCCGTAGTCCTCGGCCAGGTATTTGATCGCTGCCTTCAGATAATCGCCACTGTTTTCTGAATTCTGCTGAAGTTCTGGCCCTTTTTGCCTTTTTTCGCAGGTCGCGCGCATACTCCGGTGGGAGCTCTGATCGATGTCGTTGGGCTCCCTCCCCGCGAGTACCAGGAAAAGGCTACTCGCGCTATCTTGGACTTGGAATCCCGGATAGAGCGGCTATCGATCTGCGAACCTCATCGCCGTTTGACTGAGGTGGAGTCGCGGGTTGAGCGCTTGGCGGCTAGTGACCCTCATCGCCGCCTAACTGACTTGGAGGTGCGAGTATCCCGGCTGGAGGAGTTTGATACTCGCCTGTCGGGTACTGAAGCTCGCCTCCAGTCTGTCAGCGACTTGGAGCGCAGGGTGGCGAGGATCGAGCATCGGCAATAGCTGCATCATGACGAGCTGGTCGGGATGCGCGCGAGCATGGGCTCGGTGGGGAGGCTGGCGAGGATCGAAGACCAGCTGCGACAAGGCGAGGACGCGATGTCTGTGGCCTCTGAGCACTTCAGGCGAGCTCGCGGCTTGGGATGGGTCGGGCGACAACCTCAGATCCAGGATCCCCAGGCGAACATCCAGGCGCAACCCTAGCTGCTGCTCTTCTTCATCTTTATCTTCCATGTAGCTTTGTAGCTCCTCGCGAGCATTATTTGAATCTTTTGAACGATTTATTTGAAGCATTGTAGATTTGCCGAGTAATCGAATACTCGCTCTTCAATCTTGTCTTTGTTTTACTTGATCTTCTTTTGTTTTGCTTTTTCTTCTATCTCCTTTTTGCCGAGTATCTGTTTGAATGTCGCCCATATTTTGGCGAGCTTCTTCATGTTTCTGTGATGTAGGTATTCGCTAGATGAAGGTCGGCGGTTGGCGCGCTCTGAACTTTGGGCGACTTTTCTTAGATACTCGCCACCCCTAGCCGTGCTCGCGGCGTCGTGTTCGACAAGCCAGACTAACCGACTACTATAAATAGGGGGGGTGGGTGAGTCTTAAATACGCCTTTAGCGATTTCTAGCTTCCTTGAGCGAGCATCTTCCAGGCTTCCAATCCTCGCCCTTCTATGATACTCGCTCTCTTCCCTTTCTTCCCAAGATGATCGACGAGGCGGCCATCAGGCGAGCTAACCATGCGAAGAACTTCGATGAGAGCTCGTTCAAGAAGCCGATCACGAATCAGAAAGACTTGGACGAGTTCAACTCCAAGTTCGCGACTCCCGGATATGTCGCCAGGCTTCCTCGCCCGTCTGAGCGACTAAACACCTCCTCGCAGATGGCGATGATCTTCCCAATCCGACACTTCGAGGTCGGCCTGCGACTTCCCATATGGCCCGAGTTTCGGAAGATACTCGTGTTCTATGGGATAGTGCCCGCCCAGATCAATCCCAACGGAGTGGCGATGATCATGGGGTTCCTGTGCTACCTTCGGGAGCAGAACATCGTCTTCGACCTTTCGGTCTTTAGGCGAATATTCACCATCATGGCGACCGGCGAGGGCGTCATCTTCTTGTGCAGTCACGTCTGTACACTGGCGGGGACTTCAAATAAGAACCATCGCTGGGTCGAGCGGATAGTCGCCATTGAGGGCGACTTCGCGGGCATCTCCAGCTCGCCCATTCAACCTTCAGAGAACGTCTTCACGGTTCCCTGGCTCACCGAGGACCAGATGAAGCTGCTCGCCTGCTTCAGGAATCGTCGCTTCGACGTGATACTTTGGAGGAGGCGAGTAGACGAGCTCACGGAAGTTCGCCCAGGGGAAGGTATCTTTCGCGCGAGCATCAGACATACTCGCCCTAGGGCTTCGTTCTGGCGACTAATCTTCGATCTTCTTACAGGCGTGCAGGCTCTTCCGCGTGATGCTCTTCCCCTCGCGGCGAAGGCGACCGCTGTCGCCCAAGGGGGTGCGAGAACCTCGGCGCGCGAGGTTGGGGACTCCTCCCCAATCGACTTGTCGCCAGGAGGCGACGATCTGGATGTCGCCGGTGGTGGGGCCGGGACCGCGAAGAAGCGAACGGGCAAGGCTAAGGCCTCTGAGCCCAAGAGACAGAAGAAGGAGGTCGCCCACAGGGATCTGGGCAAGAAGGCGGATCCCTCGGAGGCTGGCGAGTCGAGCAACCATCCTCTTTTCAACGAGGGCACCCGTGGCGAGGACGACTTTGGTCGCCCATTGGTGACCTGGTCTGATCGAGCTCACGAGGTGACTCTGAGCTCGAACCTCCCCGTTTGGTCCGAGGACTGGGAGGACAAGGGGGAGGCCTTCGATGTGCTCCATGCGATCTATAGTCGTACTGACGCCGAGCTGCTGCAGGAGGCCTCTGCCGAGCATCTTGCTCATCAAACCTCGCGCTCGATCCTGCGGACGGCCGAGCTCGCACATTCAACAGCGAAGCGGCTGCTGATGTACGAGGAGGCGATCAGGGTGCAGGGGCCGAAAATGATCGCCATGGCGGAGAGGATCAAGGGGTTCGAGGTACTTCGTCTTTGTGACTTTTCGCGCTTTCTGGAATACTCGCCTCTTTATACGATGTCAAGCTTTACCTTCTTTCTTTTTGTCTTCTATAGGCTGCCGAGCTGGAATCGGCGAAGAGACTGTCCCAGGCCGAGAAGGAGCTGGAGGATACTCGCTCGGCCTTGGAAGCCGCCCAAATCCGCATCGCCGAGCTAGAAACTCGGCCTGCCGAGCAACAGCCGGCGGGGTCGGGCCCTCATCGGTTCGTCAAGCAGGTCAGGATGCATGGCGACGACATGCCCCATATTCGCCGGGAGATCGCGCGAGCAACAGGAGAGGTCATCCTAAATCAGCTGAAGGCAGATGATCTTTTGAAGCCGGAGGCTATGGGATTGACGGTGGGAGACCTTATCCCGGCCATACTCGCCGAGGAGTCCACCTCCCCCCTGCGAGCATCATCGCTGCGACTTAGCGATGCCGAGGACGACGATGATGAGGTTGATGATGATGATGACGATGACGATGACGGCGATGATGGCGACGAGTCAGCCGTAGATATTTGATGGCGAGGATGTCGCCTAGTCGCCCGGGCTCCTTTTTTGCTCGCCCGGCGACCTTTTTGTCCACCTGCAGCATGTACAGATTTTTTGTAAAAATGAAAAGGAATTTTGACAAGTTTCTTACTCGCCTATTCCTTCCTTTTGTGCTTTTACTTCCTTGCTTATATGTGGCTTTAGGCTCCTAGGTCCGAGGCGAGGTTGAGTGCTCGCTAGGCTCCTAGGATTTCGGCGAGTATGGATACTCGCACCATCATACTCGCACCTGCAGACTTCAGCTTGAGGCCTTGATCTGTACCTAATGACGAGTGTTATTAGGTTTTTACGCAAGAATCTAAGGATCTTTTCAAGGGAAGGAAGGAGTAAGGTTTAGCAGTCGGGGAGCCCTGGGGGAATGTCATCCCGAGGCCTCCCTCCTACTCTAAAACCTGATGTCGACGGAGAATGACGCCAAGTAAGGAATGGTAGCCGGGCAGGTCCCACGGGGACACAACTCCCAGGGCCTTCATCCTATAACTTGGATGCTTGCTACCTTCAAAGGCCGACGTCAAGTAAGGAAAGGCCGCCGGGTCGATCCCACAGGGGCACAACACCCAGGAGCCTTCATCCTATCACTTGGATGCTTGGATGCCTTTGTCTTTTGGTCGGTCGAGTTGGTCTCCTCCTCGTCTCAAGTTGGAGTATCGGCTTCCAGACTTTACCCCAGTAGTTTCTACAGCTGGACGAGAAATGCCGTCGGTGGGAACCGCGGCCAACATGCAAGGGGGGAGCTGATCTCGACCGTCATTGCAGAGGCTTGGTCTGAAGGGAACGCACACCCGAGGCACTGTCCCATCATCCGCTCTGAGTTTTTACAAGGGTCAAGTCGGAGGCTCGTCTTCCAACCTGCGGCGGCGAATGTCGATGTAGGACGACGTCAAGCAGGGAGTGGCAGTCGGGGAAATCTGAGGGGACACATCATCCCGAGGCCTCCATCCTACTTGGATGCCGGATGTGGATCGGACCTGCTTCCTGTTGCTCAACGAGTTTAGCAGGGAGTTAAGCACACTTTAGGCACAACAACTCATATGATCTAACACAGTAATTTAGAAAAGGAAATGCTTTGCTGCGAGCTTTTCAGCTTTCAAGGGTATACGACGCCTTTTTTCAAGGGTCCCCTGAGCTAGTGAAATCGATCATTCATTCGCCGAATCGGAAGGTCGGCGTCCAGACTTCTTCCTGGTAATCTCTACAGTCGGACGAGAAATGCAGTCGGTGGGAACCGCGGCCAACATGCAAGGGGGGAGCTGATCTCGGCCGTCATTGCAGAGGCTTGGTCTTAAGGGAACGCACACCCGAGGCACTGTCCCATCATCCGTTCTGAGTTTTTACGAGGGTTAAGTCGGAGGCTCATTTTCCAACCTAGCGTGGAGATTGACTTCACCTGACTTTTTTATTATGAAAACTTTGTTGATGCGAAAGAAGCTGCCTCGTCCCATGTTTCAGGGAGATGCAGATTTTATTCAAAGAAATGAATTTACAAGGATGGGGTACACACATTCCCCCTCAGGGATAAAACCTTTTTAGGTCATCGCCGCTCCATGTGCTCCCTAGCAGCTCGCCTTCCTGGTTCTGCAAGTGGTATCCTCCTGTTAGGAGTGCTTCCCGGATGATGAAAGGTCCTTCCCAGTTCGGGTTGAGCTTCCCGACGGCCGCAGACCTTCCTGCTGCATCCACCTTTTTCAGGACCAGATCACCTGCTTGGAATTGTTTGAGGCGAACATTTTTGTCAAAATGTTTTGCCATCCGGCGCTTGATCTCCTCTTGCCTGGCTGAAGCTAAATCTCGGAGTTCCTCGATGTAGTCGAGAGATAACTTTTGAACCTCTTCATTCTCTAGTCACCATTCTTCGCTTCCGTCCTCTGCAGCTATCACCCGTGGGCTTCTGACTTCGAACTCTACTGGAATGAGAGCTTCCGACCCGTGAGAGAGTTTGAATGGCGTTTCCCCTGTGGCTGAGCTGGGAGTGGTCCTCAGAGCCCACAGGACCGAGGGGAGCTGGTCCGCCCAGTTACCTCTTAGGTTCTCCACCTTCTTCTTCAGTAGGTTGATGATCAGTTTGTTGGCGGCCTCTACTTGGCCATTGCTCCTTGGGTGATGTACGGAGGCGAACCGAAGGTCGGTTCCTAGCTGCCTGCAAAAGTCTTCCAGTTCTAAGCTGGCGAACTGGGGACCATTGTCGGTGATGATGGCGAGAGGGATCCCGAATCTGCAGACGATCTCTCCCCAAATGAAGTTCTTCACGACTTGAGAGGTGGTCTTGGCCAGGGCTTTGGCCTCGATCCACTTGGAGAAGTAGTCGATCATGACGAGAACGAACTTTCGTTGTCCACTGGCTTGAGGGAAAGGGCCGATCAAGTCCATCCCCCAGATGGCAAACGGCCATGGGGAGATGATCGATCGGAGCTGCTGGGCCGGCTGTAACTGAAGGGGGGCGAAGAGCTGGCACTTCTGGCACTTCTTCGAGAAGATCTCAGCATCCTTCCGGATAGTAGGCCAGAAGTAACCATGCCGCAATATCCTCTGCTCCAAAGTGCGAGTCCCAGAATGACTTCCACACTCTCCCGAGTGGATCTCTTCCAACACTCGGGGTACTTGGTCTTCGGAAACACATCTGGCCAGGGGGCCCGAGATGGTCTTGCGGTACAGCTCCCCATCTTGCAGGAGGTAGTATGCCGCTTTGTACCGAAATCCTCGTTGATCCCCTCCGTTCGCCGGAAGCTGGCCGCTGGTCAGGAAGGTTACAAAGGGATCCATCCACGAGGGGCGTTGCTCGATCTCCATTATCTCTCCCTCTTCAATGGATGGGTGGAAAAGCTCTGTGATAGTTCCTCCAGCCCTCGGCCCGTACTTGGCGAGGCGATCTGCTACCGAGTTCTCCTCTCTTGGCACATGTTCGACGAAGAAAGACTGGAAGCCTCCAATCAGTCCTTTTACTTTTACCAGGTACTTCTGCAGGATGGTGTCGCGCACCTCGAACTCGCCTCGAATCTGCGACGCGACCACCATTGAGTCCGTGAAAGCCCGGACATCACGGATCCCCAGCTCCTTGGCAAGGCGTAAGCCTGCCACTATGGCCTCATACTCTGCCTGGTTGTTTGTGACGGGGAAGAGGATCTCGACGGCTTGCTCGATCCTTGTTCCCTGTGGGCTGACGAGTACGATGCCCACCCCCACAGAGCTTTTGCCCGAAGCTCCATCAACAAACAACTTCCAAGGAATGGGATTGAGCACCTCTTCTCCTGGCTCCGCTTCCACCGAGAAGTCAGCCAAGAAGTCTACTACTTCCTGGGCCTTGATCGCTACTCAGGGAGAGAAGGAAATGTCGAACTCGCTGAGTTCTACCGACCATTTCGCCAACCTCCCTGAATGCTCCACTCCCTCTAAGACACCGCGGAGAGGATGATCAGTCACCACTCTGATGGAGTGAGACTGAAAATAAGGCCGGAGCTTTCGTGCCGACACCACCAAGGCGAAGGCAAGCTTCTCCAGGATTGGGTACTTCAGCTCCGCCTTTTTTAGCACCCGGCTGACGTAGTAGATAGGTAGCTGCCTCTTCCCTTCTTCTCGGACCAAAACAGAGCTCACCGCCTCTGCTCCTACTCCCAGGTAGACGAGCAGGTCTTCGCCTTCCTTCGGGCTCTGGAGGAGAGGTGTCTGAGTCAACTGCTCCTTCAGCTTTCCGAACGCCATCTCACATCCTTCGGACCACTCGAAGCTTTTCGCTTTACGGAGTGTCTTGAAGAATGGAGAGCATTTCTCTCCGGCTTTAGAGAGGAAGCGGCTAAGACCCGCCAGCCTTCCTGTCAACCTTTGGACTTCCTTCATCGTCTTTGGGGATGGCATCTCCAGGATTGCCTTAACCTTGTCGGGGTTAGGCTCTACTCCCTCCGAGGTAAGGAGATGTCCCAGGAACTTTCCCATGCCTGCTCCGAAGACGCACTTCGTCGGATTGAGCCTCATTTTGAATCTTCTTAGCGTCGCGAAGGTCTCTACCAGATCGGCTATGTGTTCCTGGACACTCTTGCTTTTGATCAAGAGATCGTCCACATACACTTCCAGGTTCCTCCCCTTTTGCTCTTTGAAAACATGGTCCATCATCCGTTGATAGGTAGCTCCTGCATTCTTCAAACCGAAGGGCATCATCTTGAAGCTGTAGCAGCCATCATCGGTGATGAAGGAGACATCGCGGCAATCGGGGGGATGCATCCGGATCTGGTGATATCCTGAAAACGCATCAAGGAAACTCATCACAGAAAAACCGACGGCCGAATCAACCAGCGCGTCGATTCGAGGCAAGGGATAACAATCCTTCGGGCAGCTTTTATTCATTAAGGAAAAATCCACACACATTCTCCAGCTTCCCCTCGCCTTTGCCACCATTACAACATTGGAGACCCAGCCTGGATACTGGATCTCTGACACAAACCCTGCATCGAGCAGTTTTTTAACCTCCTCCCTAATTGGCTTGGCGAGGATGGTGGCGGTTCTCCTTTTCTTCTGGCGGACGGGCTGGACAGTGGGATCCAGGTTGAGGCGATGACACGCAACCTCAGGGTCGACTCCTGGCATCTCGGCTGTGCTCCAAGCAAAGATGTCGACGTTCTTTTGCAGACATGCCTCCATCTCGATCTTCTCTTCGGTCTTCAGCGACCCGCCAATCTTCAGCAGCCCCGGCACTCCCGCTGCAGAGAGTACCTCGATCTCCTCGACCTCTTCAGCCACTTCCAGCCTGGCCGGGCTCTCCAGCACTCTTCCGAACTCTTCCGCGTCAGCCATCCAGCTGATGGTACTGACGGCGCTAAGATAGCACTCCCTAGCGGCTCTTGGATCGCTCCTGATCCTCACCTGGACGTCTCCTTTACAGTACTTCAAGCACTGATGGTAGGAGGATGGGACGGCTCTGAAGGCGTTGAGAAGCGGCCTCCCAAAGATAGCCCTGTAGCAGCTCGGGGCGTCGACGATAACAAATCGACAGCCGATGGAGGTGCCACCGAGTGTTACCAGGAGATCTGCTCCTCCTTCCACCTCCTTCTTCTCTCCGGAGAAGCCGAAGAGGGGACCATCTGATGCTCGAACTCTGGCAGCTTCGACTCCCAGTCCGTCAAACGTCCCCTTGAAGATGACGTTTACAGAGCTACCGTTGTCGATCAGAATTCGATCAACGGTGAAGTCCTCCACTACGGCCTGAATCACGAGGGCATCATGGAAGGGATTCGCGTTCCCTAGCATGTCCTCCTCGGAAAAGGTAATCTCCTCTATCGGGGGCGGTGCCTGTGAGGTTGAGGCGACACTCCTGCGGTAGATCTGATGGAGGCTTCCCTTGCGGGAAGCTTCCAGCCCTGCTCCCCCATGGATTACTCCAACTCGACCTCCCTGGCCCAGGTCTCCCCGACCTCCCTGGTCGATCCGATCCTCGTTCCTCCTGCGAACGACTGCAGCCTGCCCTGCCTGTGGCTCGGCAGGGGCCTCCATCCTCCTCTGCTCTCCTCCAGCTTCTCCTGCTGCCAACCTCCACCGGGCTTCCCAAAAGTCTGGGCAGGCAGCCATGGCATGTCCCCCCACCTGGTGGAAGTCGCAGTAGAGAGGAACTTCTTCTGCTTGACGCCTCCCAGGCTTCGGCTTCTTCCTTCCTTGACGGCGGCCTCGCCCGGCTACCGCCATTGCTTCATCCCTCCTCCTTTCCTGGCGCCTCTCTGGTTGGCGAAAGGGCCTTCTTTCTGGGGATCTCCCCCTTGGGTCCTGACGCTGGTGCCGTCCAGCCGGCCTCCAAGGTGGCCGATTGACGGGGACCTGGTAGCGTCTTCCCTCCTCCTGACGCTCAGGGGACTCGATGGGTCTTCTCTCCGCGATCCTCCCGGTTTCTTTCTTACTGAGCTCCTCCTTCTTCTTCTCCTCTTGTCGCTCTGGCCACTTCCTTTCCTCCCTTCGGGGCTCCTCCCTCTTCCTTTTTCCAGGGATCTCATCCCTCTCTCCACGATCGCCTCTGGTCACCCGCGCCAACCTTGCCAAGAAGTCGGGGTTGGAGGCTTCTCCCCGGACAAATTTATTGGCCCTCTGAATGAGGTTGTCGTAGGAGTAGGGTGGGTTCTCACTGAGTTCCAACTTGAAGAGGCCTTGACTGATGCCAAATGTCAGGGCCAGCAACAGGATGTTGCTATCCACCTCCTGGATTTGCAGAACCTCCTCCTGGAAGCGTTCGATGTAAGGGCCCAATGCCTCATCCGGCCCTTGCACGAGGTAGAACAGGGCCGTGGCCTCCTTCTTTAGCTTCCGTGCCGTGTCGAACCGGGTCGTCAGCCCATGACACAGGTCTTCGAAGCAGTAGATTGAGCCTGCGGGCAACTGATGGAACCAGTCCCAGGCCTTTGCGTGGAAGGTAATGGCAAACAACCTGCACTTGAAGGCGTCCGACATGGTTCGGATAGAGACTATATCCTCGAACCATTGGATGTGCCTGACGGGGTCCTCCTTCCCTGAATAGTAGTTCAAGGCAGGGTCTCTGAACCCCTCTGGCACTGGCGCGGCGAGAATCTCCTCGCAGAAGGGGCTCCTCCCTCCTACCCGGCGACGATCCTCAACCTGGCGAGTATCACCTCCATACTCGCCATATGGGCGAGTATCCGGGTATCTCCCCTGCTCGCACGGCTCGCGGAAGCGAATACCTTGCGAGGTTGGCTGGTAGAATTGCGACCTCCTTGGTCGCTCGGTTTCATCTTCCACGTGCTCTTTTCCTGCTCGCCGGGGGGGACTCCCTCCCTCGGATGGAACTGGGCGATGCGGCGAGGTCGCAGTGACCTCGGCGCGCGGCTGAAGCGCTGTTTGCAAGATTCCCTCCATGCGCTGCGCGAAGGCTCCCTCCATACGCTGCGCGAAGGCTTCCAGAACCGCTAGCGTCACGAACTCGCCACTCGCGGCCGAGTTGCCGACTACCCCTTCATGGTCGCCACCTACGACCATCTCGGCTTCCCGCTGAACTTTCCTTCTCCGACTACGATCCACGCTCACCGCACCAAAGTGTTGACGCCAGGAAAATCCTGACCTCAAGATTCGGACCAATGCAGCCGGAGGCTACTCGCCCAGCAGCCCAACGAGATGGCTTGGATGGCAACGACGAAGAAGCTAGAAGAGCAACACACAGGACCCCAGGTGCTGCGGCAGGGAGGTCCCACCACGTACCCAGAAGCTCCGAAGAGACTTCCCCTCCAAGACCAAAGAATGGCCGAGCAAGGTACGAGGAAGGCACCGACTTGGCTAGCAAGCAGGGGTGACGGGCTCAAGAATTCGGAAAGGGGGTTCCAGAAGCTCAAGCACAGGTGCCAATCCAAGTACCCCTGGGGTCCTATTTATAGGCAACCAAGGGGTAGGGGGTTTTATAGCCCAGCCCTGACCTGGCGACATATGGTATACTCGGCGAGCATCTTCGACCATAGTCGCCCATCTGGCGAGTATCTGCTGCTGCTCGCACAAGCCTGGCTGATACTCGCTCAGGTCTTCTGTGGTTGCCGGACACTTTGGGGCGACATACGGGATACTCGGCACGTATCTTCGACCATAGTCGCCCTTCTGGCGAGTATTTAGCCAATACTCGCCAACCTTCTTTCGCTCCTGCTGGCTGATTTGTCTTGCCTCTTTGACTTTGACCTGCCTACGTGGCCTTGAGTGGGTCCTACCCTCGGAGAATAAGGGTTGTACAATAACATTAAACAATTCATCATCAATAGAGTTTAAATAAATTCTAATTCTTGTTTTCCAAAGTGCAAACTTTTCAAGGTTGCAAATTGGTGGTCTGGTGGAAACATAATCTTTGATTTGTGTCATGTGAAAATTGATTGTTAGAAAAATATATATATATATATAAGAGGTAGGATCTTTTTGATCAAGGAGTTAGCCTTTTTAGATCAACCTCACTTTGATACCAATTGAAAGTGCACAGTTAACCTCACTAGAATTCTCTAGAGGGGGGGGGGGGTGAATAGAGTTTTAAAATATTTTTGTGCAAAGTTAACAATTATATATATATGGGTGTAGTGATCACAGATTAGAGCTTCCCACACACCAACAAGAATTAAACAAGTGGAGAAAATAAATGCAAGAAAAGAAATCTCAGCACAACACAAGGAAATATAGTGGTTCCCCAAACTTTGGGTAGTCCACTCTTCTACCCCCTTGGTAGGAAATTCACTATCTTGTACTGAGTCTTTTGATAAGGAGACTCTTAGAACCACCCTGAGTCTTTTGATAAGGAGACTCTTAGAACCAACTGAGTCTTTTGAAAAGGAGACTCTTAGAACCACTGAATTTTTTGAAGAGAGATTCTAAAAACTCTTTTACAATATGTGAAAATAAAGGTGAAGAAGAAAGAGAGATAATATAAAGACAAGAAGAAATCTTCTTCCTAGCAAGAAGATTGGAAGCACAAGAAGTAGTGAATGAAATCTCTCTTCTATAGTGAGAAGGAGATTGTAGCCCTTTTCTCTCTTTTGTGAGAGCTATTAGAGTTTGCAGCAGTATGGCTTCAGAGTGAGAAGGAAGCTTGTTCTTTGTTGCAGCACTATTTCTCAATTTTCTCTTTTCACTTGGGAGCTCTTCCTCTTTTTCAAATGTAAAAATGGTGAATCACTTGTTATGGCTCTCTGCCGACCACCTTGTTATTTATAGCTCTGTTCATTAAAATAACACTATAGGAGAATAATCAATTAGCAGGCAGAGTATTAGAAACAAAGAGAAATTTCCATAACAAATATATCCATAGAAGGAAAGTATTCAATCTAATTTCAAATAATGTCCATAAAGGATTTAATCAATTTAGCCAAGAATCTATTAGAGGAAAGAATGATTCAGAACGGCTATAAAGAATAAATTGATTCCATATAAATCAGATCTATAAAAGAAGGAAAGAGATCTAGCGATTTTTGAATTAATCATAGAAATCGACGTGCGTCGATTACTATTCGACGTGCGCGTCGAATTCATCCTGGCTGGACGTCGAGAGGAGAATAAGGAAGGTGCGTCGACTAAGGTGCGTCGACTTCTCAAGATACGTCGACTAGAAGTCAGAGCTACGTCGACATATGATACGTCGAATTCTTCTTAAAGGTACTTCGACTCATTCTGAAAGGGACGTCGATACTACATCGACGTTGCGTCGAATACTATTCGACGCATATTTACTTAACCTTGATTTTCCTTTCTTCGAATTCATATTCAATTCTTTTTCAGGGGTTAAGAGAAATCATTTTCCCAACAGAGACCCCTTCACATTTTGAGGCGAAGCTGTCAGATGACCTTCCTGATGACCCCCCCCCCCCCCCCCCCCCCCCCCCCCCCCCCCCCCCCTCCCCCTCTCACACACACACACATACACACACGTGATATTTAGCACGCCATTGATCTAGTTCAGATGGAAAACTTCTTGATTTTTATAGTGATTTGAATCCCCAAAAATTCACCCATAAGTTTATCTAAATTTTGGGATCATTTTATTTCATATTTGGCATATCGGGTGATAAATTCCAAGAACAAGCAACAAAGTATGGGCAATGCAAGCTTTAATACTGTAGAGAGAAACAGAATTTGTATATTTCTTCTATTATTTCAATACAGTGTATGAATACAAATATATATAGGGGAGAGAAAGAGAGAGGAAAACCTTATACACAATGTGGGACTAAAGAGAGAGAGAAATAAGAAACAATATGGGCCCTAGAATGGGCTTATTACATGGGCTTTTCCAACACTCCCCCGCAAGATGGAGCGTACAAGTCGTAGGCACCCAGCTTGGACAGGAATTGATAAAATAGGGTGCTTGATAGGGCCTTGGTGAGAATATCAGCAACTTGATCGGTACCAGGAACATGCTTCAACTCTATTTTCTTCATTTGAACTTTCTCCCGGATGAAGTGACAGTCTACTTCATTGTGTTTCGTTCTTTCGTGGAAGACCGGGTTCTTAGCTATGTGTATAGCAGCTTGACTATCACATAGTAAGATAGCAGGTGAGGAAAGTTTTACTCCTAGATCATCAAGAAGACTTTCAAACCATGTGAGTTCAGAAACCACTGATGTCATCGAATGGTATTCCGCCTCAGCTGAAGACCGAGCAACCACAGCTTGTTTCTTACTACGCCAGGTAACCAGGTGACCTCCAAAGTAGGTACAAAAACCACTAGTAAACCGTCGATCATCCAGGGAACCAGCGTAATCTGCATCAGAATACGCAACCAATGTTGCGGTAGAGGACGAAGTTTTGTAAACCAACCCTTGACCGGGAGCTATTTTCAGATATCGTAGGATGCGTTCAACGGCCTGAAGATGGGACATTCGAGGAGAGTGCATAAATCGGCTGACCACCCCAACAGCAAAGGATATATCTGGTCTTGTGAATGTAAGGTAGATCAATTTCCCAACAAGTCGTCAATAATACTCTGGATTTGGAAGGGGAAGATCATCATCAGAGGCATGTGCGCACAGCTTGTGATTGACATCCATAGGGGTGTTAATTGGCTTGCATCCAGAGTAGCCAGCATCCTGAAGAAGATCGAGACAATACTTCCGTTGAGAGAGGACACATCCATCAGGACGTCTCGCGATCTCAAGACCAAGGAAGTATCGGAGGTTCCCCAGATCTTTGGTTTGAAAGACAGAACTGAGATGCTGTTTGATCGCTTGTATGCCCTTTGAATCATCGCCTGTGATTAAGATGTCATCGACACATACCAACAGAAGAACCGTGCCTGTAGTTCGATGTCGAGTGAACAGAGAGAAGTCTGTCGAGCTCCAAGTAAAGCCAACATCCCGAACAGGCTTACTGAACTTATCAAACCATGCCCGAGGGGATTGTTTGAGACCATAAATGGATTTCTTAAGATGACATACTCGAGACTCCCCCGTGGTCTCAAACCCGGGAGGTTGCTTCATGTATACTACTTCTTGGAGGTCTCCATTTAAAAAGGCGTTCTTGATATCCAACTGATGGAGTGGCCATTGACGATGCACAGCCATGGAGAGAAGGACACGAATTGTGTTGAGCTTGGACACCGGAGAGAACGTTTCCTCGTAGTCGAGACCTTGTTGTTGAGTGAAGCCACGAGCCACCAGACGGGCTTTAAGACGATCAATTGTCCCATCCGGAGCATGCTTGATTACAAAGACCCATTTGCAACCAACAGTAGTGTGTCCTGGAGGGAGAGGAACTAGATCCCACGTCTGATTGGTCCAGAGAGCTGTCATTTCATCTTCCATGGCTTCCCGCCAGCCCGGATGTTAGAGAGCCTCCTGCACAGAGTTAGGAATAGAAATAGAGGATAGAGAAGTAGCGAAGGTTTGTAGTGGCAGGGACAGGCGATGTAGAGATACATAGTTTGCCATGGGATGAGCGGTGGAGGCCGGTGCCCGATCAGCAGGTTGCAGAGTGTCAGAGGTCGAATGCAACTGCATTGGGGCGGTGGAGCGAGGAAGGCAACGAGTGTAGACATGGAGAAGAGGAGGCTTGATGGGAGCAGGAGCCGGGAGATGAGTGGGGTTTGGTGGGGGAGGTGACTGGGATGACAGGTCGAGGTATGGGTTCTGGTGGAAGAGGGGAGTTTTGGTTGGAGAAGAAAGGTTGATCTTCCTGGAAGGTAACATCAACTGATACTGTCACCTTGCAAGTAGTAGGAGAGTAGCAGACATATCCTTTTTGGGTACGGGAGTAACCCACGAACACGTGTTTGACTGCTCGTGGGTCCAACTTGTCTGTGGATGGACCAAGGGAGTGAACGTAGCAGGTACATCCAAAGATTCGAGGGGTGAGAGAGAATGGTGGAGTAGAGGGGAAAAGGAGACTAAACGGAGTAGCATTATGAAGGACAAAGGAAGGTAGACGGTTGATGAGGTAGCAAGCTGTTGACAGCGCAAAGTTCCAATAAGTCTTGGGTACCTGCATTTGAATCATGATGGAACGAGCCACATCAAGAAGATGTCTATTTTTGCGTTCTGCAACACCATTTTGTTGGGGTGTATAGGCACAAGATGTTTGATGAATAATACCGAACTCTGAGCAGAGGTTTGTAAATTCATTGCTAGTATATTCACAAGCGTTATCCGTGCGAGGAGTTTTTATGGGTTCAGAAAATTGGGTGCGAATCTCAAGGACGAACGCGCGGAACACACGGGGAAGCTCAGAGCGATCACGAAGTAAGTATAGCCATGTCGTTCGAGAATAATCATCAATAATCGTGAGAAAGTAGCGATAACCAGAAACACTTGTAATTTTATACGGACCCCAAATATCTGAATGCACTAAAACAAAAGGAGCAGAGCTCCGAGTACAATGAGGAGAAAATGATGAGCGGTGTTGTTTACCCAGAATACATGAATCACAACTAAAAGAAGGAAGATTAATCTCTGGAAGGGCCTGCCGGAGGACTGGAAGAGGATCATGTTCGGGTCGTCGATGCCAATCAACTGAGGAGACGGAGGAAAGGATGGTAGGGGGTGCTTCAAGAAGGTAGATCTCGTTTTGCAGTCGCCCTTTACCAATGATACTCTGCGTTCGTCGGTCCTGCATAAGAAAGGAAGAGGAGGTGAATGCCATAGAGCAATCCAAATCCGTAGTGAGGCGACTGACAGAATGGAGATTGAACGGGGAGCCCGGGTCATGAAGAGCCGAGCGGAGTGATAGAGAGGAATTGAGGGCGATATCAGCGGAGCCGGAGACAGGAACGGTGTCGCCATTAGCCACGGTGATATATTTAGGATGCGGAGAGTTCAAGTATTGAGGTGGCTTCTGCGAGGTGATGTGATGAGTAGCACCGTAGTCCACTATCCAGCGTGGACTAGTGGAGAGACAAGCGATACCTTCATTGGAGATGGAGGCGGTGGAGGCAACGGAGGCGGGCGGGCGGCTGAGCATGCCATGGAGTTGCTGGAGCTGGAGGCGGACATCATCAAGGTCGGCACGAGTGGCAGAAGGACTGTCGACAGCAATATTCGCAGCAGGACGAGGAGGAAGACCATGTTTGCGGTAGCAGGTCGCCTCGAAGTGTCCATCCCTACCACAGAAGGAGCACTTAGGACGTGTGCGGCCACCATGACCCCTTCCTTGAGACCCTGAACGTCCCCCACGAGCAGGAGGAGGGAGAGGTAGTAACGGTGCAGAAGCTTTCTGAAGGAGGGCTGGTGAGGGAGGTCCCGTAGTATCCGGAGGAGGTGATACCTTTAAGAGCATGGAGCATACATCAGAGAGAGGGGGTAGCAGCAGATGAGAGGATCTGAGATCGAATGCTTTGAAGATGAGGCGGGACTCGGGCCATCATCATGGCAATACACACTGCTTCCTTCTGTGCATGTTGGGCAGCGAGATCCGTAGTCGCGGGCCGATGTCAGATCCAAGCCTCGGTCAGTGTCTTAGCTTGAGCAACAAACGAGGTCAAGTCGGCTGCACCACCAGTGTCAAGAATCTGAAGATCCGTGATAATGTCATAGAGGTGCTGGAGGCTGTCCTTGCCGGAATATAAGGAATGAAGCTCATCCCACATTGCCTTGCCAGTCTCGTGATACATGGACATTCTATACGGTTCGCTCTCAAGGGAGTTGAGAAGCCAAGTCTAAACTCGTCCATCGTCACGCAGCCAGTCATCCGGAGGTGTAGAAGGAGCATCCCTAGTGAGATGGTGCATAAGTCCTTTAGACTGGAGCACCCTACGGATGGAGTGCACCCATTCAATGAAGTTCTTTCTAGTGAGAGAGATGGTAGTGATCCTCAACTTGTCGCGTAGTTCAGGAGTTGGAAGAAGGCGGGCTGCAGGGGAGGTAGCGGTCTGGCCATCTGGATGCACAGAGGGATCAGTGGAGGAACCCATTGTAGAGAGAATGCGGCTTGAGAGTACTGCGACTGGAGGAGGCGGCGACTAGAACTGAGACCGCTGGCGAGCTGCAGGGAAGCTGCAACTTGAGATCAGCTGGAGAGGTCGCTGGCGAGCAACGACTGAGACCGCTGCGAGCAGAGAGGTCGCTGGCAAGCTGTGAGCAGAGAGGGCGCTGGCGAGCTGCGAGCAGAGAGATCACGGGCAGAGTGTTCACTGGCGAGCTGCGTGCAGAGAAGAGCTGGAGAGCAGAGAGGTCGCTGGTGAGCTGCGAGCAGAGAAGATCGCGGGCAGAGTGTTCGCTGTCAAGCAGAGAGATCGCGGGCAGAGAGATCCCGGGCGAGCAGAGTGTTCGCTGGCGAGCTACGACTTAGACCGCTGCGATCAGAGAAGAGCTAGAGAGGCCGGTGCGACTTGAGAGCAGAGAGGAGACCGCTACGGGCGGTCTGTTGGATTGACAGAGTGTGGAGACCAGCAGGGAGGGGCCCACTTGTCAGATGGAGGCGCTATAAGAGCAAGGCGGGGGAGGGGCGGAGATCTTGCAGGAGGGAGAGAGCTTGAGCGGGGCGGTCTGAAAAGGTAGAGACCGCAAAAAGGGGGCAGTCTGAAAAAGAAGAGACCGCGGGGGCTGCGGTTATAAAAAGAAGAGACCGTTTGTAAGGAGGTCTGCGATCAGAGAAGAGAGACTGTTTTCCTCTGATACCATGTAGAGAGAAACAGAATTTGTATATTTCTCCTATTATTTCAATACAGTGTATGAATACAAATATATATATGGGAGAGAAACAGAGAGGAAAACCTTATACACAATGTGGGACAAAAGAGAGAGAGAGAAATAAGAAACAATATGGGCCCTAGAATGGGCTTATTACATGGGCTTTTCCAACAAATACTTTTTCCCAGTGCTTAACGTAACATTATCTTTATAGTTAATGTACCGTTCTCATGAATTATTACTCTTTTTTTTCAGGCTTGGGCACGTTAGTTGATAAATTACAAGAAGAAACGACATATTTTGGGCAAGGTAAGTTTAAATACTCTTTTTCAATGATTAATGTAACATCGTCTTCATGCTTAATGTAAAAAAAATTATGGAAGTTGATGTGGATCTGTTAAAGAAATTGAAGTGGATGTTGGATCTCATTTTGAGACTCATCGAGTTGTTTGTCGAATTTTGGGTTATGGAAAGCATAATCATGGCCGTGTTCATTTGGAAGCACATTCGTATGTAGGACGGTTGAATCAGATTGAGGAAAAAATAGTCGAAGAAATATATAGTTCAAGAGTAAAGCAACGAAAATTATTGTCCATTGTAAAGAAAAATAGTGATGCAAACACAACAACAATAAGAACTATTTATAATGAGAGAGTTTAGTTACACAAGAAGGAATTAGATAGAGGAAACACCAATTCAATTTTTGTATATATGTATTAACATGGAGGGTTATGTACGCTACAACAAAGTAGATGAAAGCACCAATCAACTACACAATTGATTTTTTGCTCATCCAGTCTCCATCAAACTCAGTAATATGTTTCATACTATTTTTTCAGCACGTACAAGGCTAACAAGAATTGCATGCCATTGTTATGCATTGCCAAATTTACCTTTACATATCATTCGTTCTTTTCATGTTTCACCATCATGTCAGATGAAACAGAGGTCAGTTACGACACTGGAGTGTTTCAAGTCCATACTTGAACCAAACTCATTACCAGTTGCTTTGGAGTCGGGTGTGGGTGAGCAGAGGCGTGAGTGACGGAGGTGTTGGCTCCTAATGTAACACCTTTTATTGCCTCTAAGACTGGTACTTCTGGCTCTCCTTCCTTGGTATGGTAGGAGTGGGGTCCCAGGTTCCCCAATCGTGGGCGAGAATTGTGAATCGTCAGCAATCTCGATGAGATACGCCTATTGATTTCTCTGCAATTAAGGTTGCGAACCTGCAAAAATCTTTCAATTGTGAACTGTTGTTTTCTCTGGAGGCACTTGAGGAGGTTAACAAGCCATTGGAAAAGGCTGTGGTCAGACATTTCTTTGGGAAAATTTGTTGGCCTCGATAGTGGGCTGCTCCCTTGGTTTTCAGCAGCACACTCCCCAACAATTTCAAGTCACAGCCTAGAAATTGCATAAAAAATTTAATGAAAAACTAAAATTATTGTTGACATTAATTAAAATAATCAAACCAACTCCAAATAAACCTAAACTGAATTTTCTAAACATAATAAAAATTACATAAATATTTAATGAAAAACTAAAATTATTGTTGACATCCTCCGCGTCCAGCACGAGTACTATCAGATGTTGTGCAAGTCCTTCCTTTTCCCACAAGTCATCCATTACATTATACTTGATTCAATATCTTTAAATGACTTGGTGTATTAATAACATAGCGCCAAGTGCTTGGCGAGCAACTCAGTTCTCTTTTCCTCTTCTTTTTTATTTTATCTTCTCTAAGATATTGCTATTTATTTATGTTTGTGGGTTTACTTTTTAGTTGTGTAGTTTGATCCAGGGCAGATGGGCAGAAGAAATAAAAATAGTGATTCAAACTTTAAGCCTGGAATATGTAAAGGCACCACCTTGCATGAGGAGAAATCGGGGAAGAAACATGCAGACGTGAGTTTGATTTTGAAGATGAAGCATTTGCAGAAACTGGCAGCTTGGGCTGGCGGAGAAGGTGGAATATCTCCTCTTGGTGCTTTATTTGGATACCAATTGGCGGCGAATGCAGAAACATCGGGTGTTCCATTGGATCAATCATCCTTCTATTGTCGAAGGTGAGCTCTACTTCTACTTGTTTTGTTCATGATCTGCTTACATAAATCAATAAAATAATAGTTTACTCCCTTTGCTTGTACTTTGTAGCTAGTTTTAAGACTTGTAGAAGATTAACAATTCTTAAATACTCAAGCAAGTGCAAAACTTATAAAAATAATAATTGAAATTGTAATTAAAACAAATGGTATGTGTGTGTTCATGTTTAATTATGTGTGCATAATGGTAGATGTGTGTGTTTGTATGTGTGTTTGTATTTGTTTCAATTCCTGTCACTGAATTCTTACCTACAAATAATGGAATTATCAATCCCAATTCTTGTGGCTGAATTCATGTTTGTAGTTGAACATGGAATTTAGACAATTCCAATTCACTCCTCGCAATTCCTTCGAAACAAACGGTGTATTACTTTTGCTATTTCTGAAGATTCAACTAATGTCTAATCACTTTATTTGTGAAAATTCGTGGTGATTCTCTCTTTCTTCTACAGATGCGAAAGCATCCTACAACCATGATTTAACTGCACGATTCGCATCGAAAAGTGCAAGAACAAGAGGCGAAAGCAATCCAAGGAGGCACACATACCATCTCAGAACAATGTAGTCTACACCTGCAACTTTTGTTATCATCTTAACGTGATGAAAGGAACCACCAAAGGCCACCTGAAAACCTTAATATCCGCGAGACAATCGACAAGATCAGAGCTTGTATCAGGATCAAAGCGACAATGCTCTCTCGATGCGTCAGCAACAACTGAAAATGCGCGGGGAGATGAGAAGATTCTCATGTCCCAATCGAAGAGTTCTTTCTCCGGTAAGCGAAAGGATTCGATGACAGTTGGAGATATTTCTGCTTAGAAGACCCCGCTGCAAAATTCGGCAGTTTTATCGAGCAAATTGGAGACGAGAAGGCTTCAGTTTAGCAGCAATGATGGTGAGCCTAGTGGTTCAGGTAAAGGGTCTGGCAGGCGGAAAAGAAAAGCATGGTCAAGCCTGGAAGATATAGTTGAGAGGAAGGATGCTGAAACTGGTCAAAGTGTTAGTAAGCTTGTGATTCCTTTCTACATGTATATTTTTTTATTGTCATAAATTTACAATTTCTAATCTCAAGGAAGGGATTGATTTTGTGTATTTATCTAGTGCAGTTTTTTTAATTATAATTGACTGTCATGATGTTAATAAATCGGACATTTTTATGGTTTCTTTTTAAAAATTTCACTTGCAGATGCTTATATGCAGTGATTTTATGTTCAGTTTGGGTCAAGATTTTATCCCGTTGGCGGATTTGACTGCCGTGCCAATCTCTATTTTTGCGTCATTTGCATTCTGCAGATTACCGCAAAGCACGACACTAAGCATTTGATCCATTGGAAACTTCTTTTGAAATTCAATTATAGGATCCGTTTGACATGGCGGTGGCAGTCATGAACAACGCGCTTATAAATTGTGTTTCGTGAATGACCAGCCTCGTCTAAGGAACTCTGTCCATTTTATGTTCGAAATTGGTTTTTCTGGGTGGTGTCATAAGTCATAACCTGTCGTGCCAAACATATATTTTATGACAGTGGAGTTTTTGGCTCAAACTCACAGAAGCAAAATTGGCGTTTCAAACAAATCTCAAATAATAAATTGATGATTTTTTTATGTACTTCCAATCGGTGAATGCACAACAAGCCTTCTCATTTTGTGAATACTAGGTGAAAATGCACATGATTTCCTCACAAAACTAATTTTTTTAATATGACATCACAATTCATAAGAATGAACAGATGTGATTAATTAATAAAGATTGGTGTTAAGAGGATACCAAGTATTGCAGCAGAAAATTTTATACCATGGACAAAAAATTAACAGCTCAGCCCTCAAATTCCTTTCTCAATGGTAACTTCATCTCTTCAACATTGACATTTCTCCATTTAATTTAACAATTTTAAAAACAAATTTAACAAGTTAATTTAAGCAATGCTCCTGAAATTTTAAGAAACTATCATCAGCAAGACAGAAATAGGATTGAAAAAATATGATTAAAAAAAATTATTTCAATTGCTCAAGTTAAGAAAAAAAAACACCAGCGACTGAATATATCCTGATAAAATCTTGGCTCAACAAGCTGCTGAATGTGCTTCACTTCTTCTTGCCAGACTTTGCAGCATCTCCGGCTTTCGTCTGCACAGAAATTAAGTAGAATAAACACTCACTAAGCATAAAAGCGGCAAACTTTAAGATTATAAACAAATTCTGTTAAAATTAGCCTTTCATCATTTGTTTTTTTCACAGATTGTGGTTCGAATTCAGCAGATTTCACCTTTAATCCATGGGTAGCATGATGATCATACTAATTTAGTGTATGTACCGGGCAAATTAGTTTAATTAGATTTCAGGAACAATTACCAAAAGTTTCACTGGAAGTTAGCATAATTACAGGTTGCACCCCTCTTACTTTTGAAATTACAAAAACCTCCCATGTAAGTTTACATTTCATAACATCCATGCATAAACAAAAACTCCTTTGGAGTAAATCTTCGAAGGGAGTCTTTTTGTGTACGGATGGATGTTATGAAATGTAAACTTACAGGGAGTTTTTTGCAATTTCAAAAGTAAGAGGGGTGCAATCTATAATTTAGCAAACTTAGAGGGGAGGTCTTGGTAAATGGCCCTTAGATTTCATGAATCCAAACCAAAAACCACTCAATTTATGAAAACAACAAACCTAGCAAATAAAACCCAAACAAAATGATTAAAGAAAAAAATCAATGGTAGGCGAATTTTCAGATAAGAATTATGGATCCAGGACAATTTATACATGTGGATTAAAAATGGTGTACCTTCTTCACTCCACGGACTTTCTTTGCCCTGTTCTTTCTTTCTTTCATCCGCTTCCTTGTTTTTTCCACCTTTGTGGCCAGTGTCCGTTTTCGGTACGTATACGTACCTATCCTAGGTGCGTATATATAAGCCTTTTTATCGCAGTGGGCCCTTCTTTTATCGTGAAATCGAGAATAGAAAACGTAGTAGGGAGAGCGGCGGAAAGCTAGGTCACCGGCTAGAATCGACGCCGTTTTTGCTTGAAAACATTTGCTCCGCTTCTGTAATCGACAAGATTTGTTCAAAAATCAAGTGTGGTTGGCCATCGACGATAACGAGCCGCATACATTGGACATTGGCTGTCGTCGTGGAGTAAAAATCGAGGAACACTGTGTTTTTGAAGGTAATGTTTATACATTGGACGAAGAATCGATGAAAATAGCTCTGAATCAATTATGTTGAGGTGTTTTGTGTGTTCTTATATGATTTTTACATATTTAATTCAATGTATATGTTTTGAACTCCAAATACAACGTTAATACCGCAGTATTACTAAGGTTTTTCAAACATTTAACCCTAAATCAACGTTGATACTGTCGTAGTGTTGTTTTATCATTATTTGCGACAAGCTTTAGTTTTGTATGTCGATCTCTATAAGCATTGCATCTACATGTCTGTATTATAGTTTTTTATTTGTTGAACCCGATTCAGTACCGTATTACTATTGTAATATGGGCGTATTTTGTGAGTATTTTGGCATTTTATTGTTTTGGCTTAGTTTGAGATAAGGTTTACATTAGTTCTCTATCTCTATTGCTTATACCTCTCCGCATTAATGTATTTTCGGTGTTGATTCCTGATCACTACCGTATTATAATAGCAATACTGGCGTTTTATTTGAGCATGCTGTAATTTTGTGTTTGTAGTTGCTTACAGATTTTATGTGCTTCTATTTACTATTTTTTAGAGTAGTGTTCAAAGGTATAATACATGTAATACGGTCTTATTCATGCTTATATAACTCTGTATTATTTAAGTTTCTGTTGAACTCCAAACATTACTGTATTATAATTGTAATACGATCGTTTAACTGTTATATTTGATTAGTTGCTTATATATTTGAATTGTGATACAAGCCTTTAACTGATATATTTACTGTTTTTTAGAGTAGTGTTCAAAGGTATAATACATGTAATACGGTCTTATTCGTGCTTATATAACTCTGTATTATTTAAGTCTCTGTTGAACTCCAAACATTACTGTATTACAATTGTAATACGATTGTTTAACTGATATATTTGAATTGTGATACAGACCTTTAACTTGTTGAGATTGTACCTATTTTTTCAATTATATGGCAGATGACCCTGACCCTGTCTTATTCATGCTTATTCATGTTTAACTGATATATTTGAATTGTGATACAGACCTTTAACCAGTTTAGATTGTACCTGTGTTTTGAATGATATGACAGATGACGATGTCTACGACTTTACAATGTCGGTGTGCTGTGTCTTCGTTCAAGGAAAAAGCGATACCCCTTATCAGGTCCTTGAACGAACAAACACGGTTTGATTTAGAAGAAGCTGGTATTCTGCGACTCTTCTCTATTCCTAATTTAAACCAGAATATTCCTTTAATTGTAACTTTGATTCGGGCATACTCCAAGAAGAAGGACGCTTTCCTTCTTGGAAAAGTTCATAAAAAAATTACCGTAAATGAGGTGGCATTAATGTTGGGGCTACCCAACAAAGGGTTGAAATTCATATTTAACAGAACCCCTCTTGCTATGTACGAGCAAAAGGATTTGTTGGCAGAAATGTTGCGGCTTTCGGAGGGAGAGTGTAGTTTAGAGTTAGAGGGGCAAAAGGTTGCAGCCCTAGTCAAATATGTATTGTGTAAACTTTTTTTCCAATAAAGGTTCTAAAAATTCCAAAGTGTTTACAAATGTTTGGAGGATTGGAGGACTTCAAAAAATACAATTGGCCCGAAGCAATCCACTGTTTTCTCCAATCGCAAATACGTGAGTTAAGTAAAGTGGCCTTGAAAAGAAAATCAAATGAGAGTTGGGGGTACATAGAAGGATGCTCGATTCTCTTAGTGGTGAGCAATACATTTGATCATACAGCTTATTTTTTATTGTAATATATGTTTATAATGTTGAAATTTCTTCATTGCAGGTTTGGTTTTATGAGTTCACCACCTTTTTAACAGTTGATGACGACTTGATTAGGCCAAGGCTATGTCGATGGTCTCCTAAGTTCAGCTTTTCTAATAAATTTTGTTCAGAGATCAATTCAAAATTAAGATGTCGCGGACAGGTATGTTTTTATATCATGCATCTTCTTCATAGAAATTTTAAATTGGTACTTCAAAAAAGGCTTTTGAAAGCATGTTAATGATAGTGTTAGAAGTATTAAATAGGTGAAAGAGGGTTTTGAGAATATATTACCATCCGAGGAGCTCCTATTAGGAGATGTACCAAAAGAGGATACTGATTTTGAAGATTCCAATGAGAAAAGTGAAGAGCCGGAGGAGGAAGAGGAAGATTCAGTGAAAACAGAGGAAGATACGAAGAGGTATGTGAAGAGAAAACTAGCAGAGTTTATGTCTAAAGTAGAAGAAACACACAAAAAAAATAACAAAGAGTATAGAGCGAGAGAAGGACCCGGAGAAAAATGAAGACATTGTGATGAAAATGACCTCAGAAATAGAGAGAAACTCGAAAATGCGCCACGATATGGTGATGCAAGAACTCCATGACTTACGTGCCCATATCAACGAAAGGATTGATGATTTGAGCACACACATTCACAAAGCTAATAACTCTCCAGCTTCACCGGCATTTGAAACACCCGAGGACACACAAAATTCTATGCAGGAAACCTCCCATCACTCTTCACCTAAATTAGCAGAAAAAGTTATAGAAGGTAAGCAGGTAGATGATGACATTACAAATGCTCTTGTGGTTTGTGGGCTTCCTTCATTTAACCAGAAGGGCGATAATACTACGAGCTTGATAAAGAATATTAAAGGGCGTAAAGATAGAAAATCAAAGAGTAAAATTTCATCATCCGCCATTGAGGTTACATATCCTGGACTGAAAAACCTTAGTAAATCAAAGCGTCTAATAATCGATCATATTATGGAACAATTCCCCAACAGGTGATATTATTTGACATATAAAATTTCATATTGCATTTAATATATACTATATGTTTGCTGATTATGGAACAATTTATGTGCAGAAATAGTATAGTGATCGAAGCGGGAAATATTACTTTGTATCGATCACACATTGATGATTTATTAGGGAATGGGTGGCTTAATGATAGCCACTTAGACGCATACAGTGTATTTCTCACAGTACAAAAAGTATTCATCCCCGAAAATTTAAGAACTTCTTATACGTCTCACCGAATCATGCTGTTAGTACTCAATCTTTTTTTGGAAATTATAATTGGCAAACTAAAAATATCGAAGAGAGTGTTATATATAACATGTTTGTTTAATGCAGAATCTGAAAAGCAACAAAAGGAGTTCTAAAGCACTTGTGAGCCACATCACACGTAGATCAATGGAATACGCAAATTTAATACTAATTCCAGTCCACCTAACAAATCATTGGGGTTTGCTAGTCGGCAATATTGAGGAAGGATGTTGGCAATTCTACGATTCGTTGTACAAGGAATCAAATTACCAGAAGATTGCTGCTGTGGTATGTTTGTTTTACATCAAAAGTAAATTATTTGCTTTGTATGTTAATATATTTATGTGCGCGCAGAAAGATTATTTTGAAGAAGATCTCTCTACAGTGCTTCCGGAAAACATTCATGAATGGCCATTATTCTATGTTGATGACATTCCAAAACAGGATAGTAGTGACGATTGCGGGGTATTTGTCCTCCTATATATGAAGACAATCGTTGGGAAAAAACAAATAGATTGGCAAATATATAAATTATGGTCTAAAGATATGTCAAAAATAAGGGCT
The DNA here is from genome assembly GCA_033032865.1 of Dactylorhiza incarnata. NCBI lineage: Eukaryota > Viridiplantae > Streptophyta > Magnoliopsida > Asparagales > Orchidaceae > Dactylorhiza > Dactylorhiza incarnata. The sequence goes on along the minus strand of JAWHQI010000581.1, from coordinate 364,701 downwards.
CAAATTGCTATTGACCTCCTCACCACTTTTCCTGAGAAAGTTCAGAGTAGGTGTTCTTTGATAACCCTGTTTTGTTAAACATTTGCAGTACTTAATATTTACCTTACATCGAAATTTTTGCAGTTTGAAGTGGAACGTAAAATGGATGGCCTCATTCTAAAATGACACGACATACTGAGGGACAATCTCGATGGAAATACTGATGTTTTGTTAAGGTTTTCAAGGAAATATTGTGTTATATACAGTTGTTTTGTTAAGGTTTTCAAGGAAATATTGTGGATTGTGTTAAAACAATTTATGTTAGGATTTGACAGCCATTTCTGCTTACAGATATATTAATATTGTGGACTGTTGTGGACTGTATGTTGTGGATTGTATGTTGTGGACTGTATTATGGCAGACTGTAATATTGTGGACTGTTGTGGATTTGAAAGCCATTTCTACTTATAGATATATTAATATTTCTTGTCATTTCTGCTTACAGAAATATTGTGGACTGTATGTTAATATATTAATGTGCGTGCAGATATATTAATTCACTTTTGATTGGTAAATGTTTTTATATAGTATTGGTTGTAGTGTTATTGCTAAAGTGGGTATTAAAATCATATGACGAACGAAACAAACCATATGATGAATGAAACAGCCGTAATATTTATGCGACATGGTAAACTGTGTTATAACTGGTAATATTTCACTGTCATTTATTCAAAAATTTCACTAAAAAAGTAGTGTTAATATCACTCCAAATAGTAGTGTAATTAAAACTGGACTTTATTTCTTCAAAACCACATTTATTCTAGTAATACCGATATTATCAGTGAATACGTATCTGGAGGACAAACAAATAGGCGTATTAGTTATTTAAAAAAAGTATGGATACATTTACAGTAGGATGAAATGCCCATACAACTATATTACATTATACTATCGTAATACGGTTGGATGAAAGACCCATACAATCGTATTACAGTTTGATTTACGCTAATGTGTAATGAACCTGATATAATTTAAACAAACCGAATAACTGTTATTAATTCAGGAGATACTTTACCATTTGACTACTTCTACCATTACATTAAAAAAGTAATAGCACAGAATAACTGTTATAAGTACAGATACTTTACCATTTGAATACATCTTCATTACATTAATAATGTAATAACACATGAATATTGAAATCGTCATTGATCCACAAATTAAAGATGTGACAAAACAAATACTATCGTAATACGATTAGATGAAGTGACCATACTATTGTATTACAGTTATATTGACGTGACTGGGAAATGAACATGATAGTATTTCAAAAACCAGAATTCGTTTTGTTATCAGTACAAATACTTTACCATTTGAATACATCTGGGATACATGAAAAATCTAATGGCACATTAATAGAGAAATCGTCATTGATGGAGAAACCTTCGTTCAAGTCTGCATGTGCAAAAATGGGGTTTGAAATTGAATTCGAATCAAACCCCGAATTATTATCCACGAAATTATGCTGAATTGGAGGCTCAAAAACTTCATTGGCAGAAGGTCCCTTCCCTTTAACTGCACGTGACTTCTCTGTTAACAAAAAAATAGTAGTAAGATAAATTCCAATGCATAATAGTAAAATTTAAAATGAATTTTAATCATACTTTGTTTTTGGGAGTTTTGTTCCCAATAACTCTTCAAACGTGTCTTTGGCGCACCCTTTGGCCGCATGGATGGTGGATCTTTCAACACATCTTTGTCCTTCCGTATAGATGAAACAACTACTTTTTTATTTTTCTCATCATTGTCGATCATATTTTCTATAACTTGACCCACATCATTCATTACCTTAACCATGTACTCCTTTGTTATTTGGCAATTTTCCATTTTTTTGCAAAGGTCATATGTAGATCGCATCATATGATTTCTGAAAATCAAGTTAGACTCGTTCCGATCTATGGACATCGGCATTGTAAAATTACATCGCTTCTTAGCTTGCATTGTAAATCTCCTTAATATGTAATTTGATTGAATTTTCTGTACATTATGAATATTATAAACCCGGAGTACATGCTCGCACAATAAACCCTTCGTCTGAAAGCCTCTACAAGAACACTCTACATCATTGCTTTTTGTGTTAAATCTCACAATCCAATGCTTTTGTAGACCGGTAGGATCACAATGGCGTATGTTGTATAGAACCATATCTTGGTCATACATTGATTCCTCTGACACCATCAAACCAAGTGCCCCCTCAATCACAACATGCTCAAATATTACATAAATTTTTCTGGTGTATACCTTGGACATTTGCCTAAGAATCATGGAAGACTTTATTTTGAGGGAGTGCGTACCTTGTTTGCATTTGAAATCTTCCTCCTGTTCACTCCTTCGCCAACAATAAATTAATTTATCCATACCCAGAAAGCATTCGGTAAGTGAACTTGTAGGCTTCGAGCAACCATGAATACTATGATTTGCCGATTCACTACGTTGTGTGGATAAAATGCCAAGATCAAATACCTCTTTATTAAAAGCAGTGGACCACTTATTTTTAATGTTGTAAAGCTCATTTAACCATCGGTTCGCTTGCAAATTTCCTTTTGTGATCATATCTCTCCAATACAACTCAAACTCCACTTCACTGTCACATTTAGACATGCAAGTATAAAATAAGGATCTAATGTGCTTGTCTTGGTTGAAAGTGGGTACCTTAGACGGTGCTTTCTTTGAAATGTGCCATTGACATAGGCGATGACTGGTAGTAGGTAAAACACGCTCAATAGCAACTGCCATTGCCTGATCTTGATCTGTAAAAATTGTGATCGGTGGCTTTCCCCCAACAAACTTTAAGAAAGTCTCAAATACCCAACAGAAAGAATCAATGGTCTCATGTGCTATAAATGCACATCCAACAAAAATATTTTGCCAATGGTGATTTACTGCTATAAATGGAGCGCATGCTAAATTATATTTATTTAGCCTATAAGTGCTGTCAAAAATGATCACGTCGCCAAAACATTCGTAATCCAATTTTGCTGGGCCATCAATCCAAAAAAAACTATGCAGCCGATTCAATTCATCTGTTTGTATATCATAAGAGAACATGCTATCAGACAATTGTCTATCCTTAAAAAGTTCCAATAATTTAGCTGCATCTCCAATTTCGATGAGCGCTCTTCTTTCCCGATGTACGAAGTTATATGCATCTGATTTATTGAAACCTACATTTTCAGCTCCGCCAACTTCTTCAGCCATAAGGTTGAACGTGTCAATAGTTCGTATACCAACTCCTGTCATATTCCGAATCAAGGTGGCTGGGCCATCATCTACACGGCGATGTGATCTCAACAAATGTACATCTTGAGATGTAACCAAAGATGATTGTGCTCTTCAATGAATTTTAAAACCTTCCAATTTTTACCCTCTTTGTCAGCAGTAAAGTGCAAGCAAGCCAAGCAGCCCGTCCTTAAATCCACTCTACGAAATTTTTTCTTCGCATCACTGCACGAGTTCTGCACTTTATAACCTGCTTTCGAACATGAAAACTCTCGTCCCCTGATGATCCGTGTATGAGTCCAGTAAAATACATGTTGTTTTCACACACTAAAGCCACACTGACGAGCATATGCAGAGTACATTTTGAAAGCTTCATCATCAGAATGAACCACGGGAAACACTACATCTTCCTTGTGCACCTTCTGTACCTGCGAAAATGCAGATATAGTGTAAGATGCTAGGTAGAGATTCAAATATACGATCGTAATACATTTGTAATATATTCGCACATTATTTTCTATACAACTGTAATAAAACGTAATCTTACACCAGCTATAGCCTCATTAGAAGGTGCAGGACTCTTGTCAACTTCCTGGGACTTCTCAGATGATTGATGGTTGTCGTCCATGGAGAATTAGGAGGAAGTAAAATGCTGGGCTCCTCGACTTTTGGCAAACGAAAAAGACCACCGGAGAAGCAGAAATGGCAAGAAATGTTTCCAGTGGAACCCTACTCGTAACCGTACATTCGAATCCTCTGTGTGCTCCAGTCGTCTTCTCCCGCCACCACCGAAACAAACAAAGGAGATCAAAGACGATGAAGATGACGGCGTAAAACCTGATCCTGCTAGAAAGGATTTATCGTCCCGCCCTAAACCCCGAAAAGACCCTCTCAAAATTTTGAGAGGGAAAGACGAGTGAAGGGCGAAAAATAAAGTATTTATATACGCACGTAAGCATACACACGCATACGTACATAAAAATTTTTGTTGTGGCCAATCCATTCTGTCAATACACAGGAAAGTTTGTATGAAAAACAAGTAAATTATAGATGTTGACGTCAGGAAAATCCTGACCTCAAAATTTGGACCGATGCAGTCGGAGGCTACTCGCCAAGCAGTCCAACGAGATGGCTTGGCTGGCAATGACGAAGAAGCTAGAAGAGCAACAAACAGGACCCCAGGTGCTGCGGCAGGGAGGTCCCACCACGTACCCAGAAGCTCAAGGGAGTCTTCCCCTCCGAAACCAAAGAAATGGCCGAGCTTGGTACTGGAAAGGCACTGGCTCAAGAGGATTCTCGCTTAAGGGGGGGTCTCTGAACTTTTCCAAGTGTCATTTCCAGTACCCCTGGGGGTCTATTTATAGACAAATCCTAAGGGTGGAGGGGGTGTAGGCGACTACCCCTGGTCCCCTGTTTGAGATAACTTCACAAGGCTTGAGCAGGCGAGGAGGTAAGGACCTCACTTGGCCTGGCGAGTTGGTTACTGAAAGTCTCCTAAAGGCGAGTAAGCTCTGATCTTTAACCTTCTCGTTCCTCTGCGCGAGTAGCTACGAGGCTTACCCCTTGTCTGTATCTTTGGGCGAGCAAGTCATTACTCGCTCGCACTCGAGGTTATATAGCCGAGGTCTTCTACTGCTCCTGCGTTCGACGAACTCTTGAAGGCTGCATTCGACGACCTCTTGAAGGTGAGGATTGAGGCTTAGTCGCCTACCTGGCTAGTATTAAGGCCTAGTCGCCAATATGGCGAATATCAAGCCAGTACTCGCCTAGGTCTTTTATTGCTCTAGCTTGTTGTTTCGTGTCTTGGACTGCTGATTTCTGTGTTGACCTTGGACTTTGACCTTTCTGCCTACGTGTCCCTGAGTGGGGCCTACCCTCGGAGAATAAGGGTTGTACACAATCCCCGCTCTTTGCGAGTAATGTAGTTGCTCAGAAAGAATCATCCAACTTTTATTCGACGAGCTTCCCTGGCGAGAATCGGACTTCTTCGGAAGACCTGGGGGGTCCCCCGAAGTCTATAAATAGGGGGGATGGTCCTTCTATGGCACGCCGCTTTTTCCCTATCCGACAAGATGCTGACTGCCGAGGATATTCTCGTGAAGGCCGAGTTACTTAAGAAGCTGATGAACAAAACGAAGAGCCCCAATACTCGTAAGAGAAAGAGGGCCTCTTTGGACCGCCCCTCCGGGCTGCCGAGCGAGGAGGCTGAACAAGCCGATCCCGTGATTCCCTTACCAGGGGCAACCTTAACACGGCGCGATACCGAGGGGTCGCGGGACAACGCCGCCCAACAGGACGTCAAGAATGAGAGACTGAGCGCTCCTCGCGAGCCACTCCTCGCAAGTAATAATTGCTCGCTTACCGAGTTTACAAATTTTTTCTTTTACGGCTATTGACGCTCTTTTGTAGGTGGGCCTCTCCCGGAAGCGAGCACTCCAATGCTTTTTGGGGAAGACCCTCGGCTTGCCGAGCATTTGCCGCCTCCTTCGGTCCTTCCCGACGGAGTCATCCCGCAGCAAGAGCCTTTTCGTCCCCCGACTACTTCCTCTGAGCCCGCGGAGGGCAGCATTCGCTTGGGGCGAATGACCTTGAAGGATGCCCGAGTCACCATCTCGCATACTTCATCTTCCTCTGGGGGGAGGGGAGGGGGAGGATCTTCTTCCTTGGGCCAGCCCCCCTCATCGAAGAGGATTGATACTCGCGGGATGGCACCTCGGGATCCGCCGCCTCCTCCTCCTCGGCGTCCTGATGTGATACTCGCACCCCATCACCGTGGTGGTGGGAATGGACGTGGTGGACGCTCCGGGGGCCGCCATGGTTCTCCTCGGCGCCCGCCTTCACCACGACGCACTCCATCTCCTCGGCGCCCGCCTTCGCCGCGACGGCCTCCTTCTCCTCGTCGGCACCTCAGTCCCCGGCGCTCTCCTTCTCCTCGTCAGCAACAGAGGGCCGCTCAAGTGCGGGCAGGTAGCTTTTACGCATCTGAATTACTTTATGCGGTTTCTTTTTACTAACTCGGCTATCTTTCAGCTCGAGCAATGTCTCCAGGATCGGCTTTTATCGAAGCGCAGGGTCTTCCCACTCGCGAGTATAGGGCAAAGATGGCCTCCGCCTATCTTGACCTTGAGATGAAAGTCGAAAGGTTGATGGCGTACGAGGTCCATAGGCGACTATCTCAGCTAGAGGGGCGCATTGCGAACATCGAAGGGTTCGAGCATCTGCTGGAGGTTTCAGAAGGAAAACATTACATGATTACCGAGGTGGAGCGGAGGATGGCGGACGTGGAGCATCGACAGGAGCTTTTGACGTCGGACATTCGCAGGATGCGAGCAAGCATCGGGTCCTTCGGGACCCTTACTCCTATGGAGGAGCATATGGAGAGGGCTAGGGAGCAGATGGGGTTCGCGCGGCAGTTGGGTTTCTCCGGGCGACATGGCGCAACCTCGGACAGGCGCGGTTATCCCTCTGCTTAGCTAGCCTCTTGATTTAGTTGTCACTTTCTAAAACACTATCGGTTTATTTGGAATAATTTGGACTTTGTACTGCGATGATTTTTTTAAATATCTCCTGCTCATTGTATGCCTGTAGTTTTTCTCGCTTGCTGGCTTTTATATTGCAGTGCTTGGTGGTTTGGTTGCGGCGAGATTCTGATAATCATCGCCTTTCTGCGAATTGAGCTGGCCAAGTAAAGCTTTTGCGAGTAGGTTAGTTGAGCGAGCGGGAAAGCAGATCCTCGAACGCAATAAATGCGCGACCCCCCCCCCCCCCTTTACGATTTCTATAAATAGAGGGACAGGGGTCCGAACTCGATACGCTTTTTCGAAACTTTCCGAGTATTCAGAATCCGAGCGAGATTGCTTCTTTTGCGATGACTCCTTCTGTGGATACTGAGCTTCGCCGTCTGTCGTACGCCCAGAACTTTATCGCGAAGAAGTTCAAAAAATCTGTTACTTGGCCGGAAGATTTGGAGAAATTCGTCCACCGCTACCTCGCCCAGGGCTTCCGCGCCGGCCTGCCCGCCTCCGGAGAGCGGATCAACACTTTCTCAGAGGGGAAACTCGCCTTTCCCCTCTCGCACTTCGAGGTCGTCCTGCGCCTTCCTCTCTGGCCAGAGTTCTTCCAGATATTAAGGTACTTTGGATCGGTCCCTGCGCAGATCAACACGAACGGAGCCATCATTGTCGGCTTCCTGTGCTTTCTGCGATCCGAGAGGATCGCCTTCGATCTGGAAGTGTTCAGGAAGGACCTCTACATGGCCGCGACCAAAGAAGGGGTCATATACTTCGTCAGTCACCACTGTAAGATCTTGGGAACTTCAAACAAGGTTCATCGCTGGAATGAGATGTTCATTTTTGTCACTGACGACTTCTCGCACCTACCGTCACGTCCGCAGCAGAGGCCGGCGGCGGCGTTCGTCACCCCTGCACTTCGCGGGGGTGGCGAGGATCTCTTCCTGGCGATGAAGGATAAGAAGTTTAACATCGTCTACTGGCGAAGAAATGTCGACCAACTCACCTTTGTGGAGCCGGGTGATGGTAAGCTCGTCAAGATGCGAGTTGGTTTGCTTTGATCTTTGCGACTTGCTGACACTTTTCTTTTAGGATGCCGCCGTCTGCCGTCGGTTCCTTTACCCGTGGCCGGCGAGACTCCTCCTCCTCCATCTCCATCGGCGATGTCCACAGCTGCTCGGCAAGCGGGCGAGGAGGATGATGAGGAGGATTCCCCGCTCACGGGACTTCCTGCCAAGCTTGGTAATCCTGCCGACATCCTCCGTGATGCAGGATGGCCGGATCCCTAGGACCCTCCGCCAGAGAAGAAGCGCAAAAGGAAGGAGATCGCTCGGAAGATGAGAGAGGAGAGAGCGCGCGAGGAAGAAGACAACGTTCCCGAGAACCACCCAAATTTTGGGCAAGGCTCGCGGAATTGCGGCTTGGATGGTGAGCCGCTCATTTCCTGGAGTAGGGAACGGAGCGAGGTTTCCCTGAGTTCTCGTCTCCCATCGTGGAGCGAGGACGAAGTGCCGAACGATGACGCTTACATCGTTTTATATGTTATTTACAGTCGTGATGATGCGAAGATCCTCCGGCACGCGCCTCCTCGCTTCCTCGCCGATCAGGGGTCGCGCGCAATGCTGCGGGCTGTGGAACTCTTCCATCAGACCGCTCGGAATCTCCTTGGTGCTGAGGAGGAGATCGAGGTCCTTCGGAAGTTAGTCGAAGCTGCCGAGAAGCGTGAGGCTACGGCCTCGCAGCGAGCTAGAGTGGCCGAGGACAAGGCCGAATCGAGCAGGACCTTTGAGGTGACCTTGGTAGCTCGCTAGGTCCTTGTTTATATGCTCTTTTTTCTTGTGCCTTTCTTACCTTCTCATCCTTGTCTACTTATAGGAAGAGCAGCTAGTCGCGGCCGAGATGATTTCCAAGCTGGAGAGCGACTTGCAGGCCAGCCAGTCCTCGCTGGAGGCCGCGCAGGTTCGAATTGCCGAGCTGGAATCGAGGGCGGCGACTCAGCAATCTTCGGAGGCGGGACCTTCTCGCCAGGCAAAGGGGAAGTTTATGTCCTCGCAGGAGTTATCAGCACTCCAGCGGGATATATCCCTTGCTGCCGGCGACTTGGTCTTTGCCAAGCTGCAGGTCCTCGGCTTGCTGACACCAGGAGGCGAGAAGCTGACGACGGGGGGGCTTCTTTCCGATATTCTTGAGGCGAGCGAGGAGGACGAGGACGATGATGAGTCGGATTCTGAAGATTATGCTCCTTTGGATTGATAGAACTTACTTTTTTGAACATTTTTGATACCTTCTTGCTGATGCGAGTTTGTAATTTTTTGACAGATAGCAGTTCTTTGATAGCGATAATTTATTTTTGATAGATGATATCATCTGTTTGTCTTGCGTTGATGTGGCGATGTCGCTAGGCTCTTAGGCTCGTTTGTATGTACTCGCCTACCTTCCCGATTTTGGGAGTGCTTGCTAGGCTCTTAGATTCGCTTGCGTAGGAGATACTCGCTTATAGGGAAACTCGCCCATAAGGATTCCCGCCTACATGGATACTCGCCTTTATGAGTACTCGCCCGCAATGGTGCTTGCCATACTAGGCTTGTTGTCGACTGAGCCGTAGGCTTCGATTTTATCTGTTGAGGAAGTTTCTTAGAAAATCGTGGTAGCTGGTAGCGGAAGAAAGAAGGATGGCAGTAGGGAAGTTCCAAGGGGACACTCGACCCTAGGGGTGGTCACCCTCTTCCGCCGCTGGTTGCTGAGAGATCTGCTGGGCAGGGAAGGACGGTCGGGGGGGGTCCGAGGGGACTCACCTATCCCCGTTAGTCTCCGTCCTGCCTTCTTCTTCCTGGTTTTATGACGAGTCTTTACGCTGTTTCTCAACAATCAGAGACGATTAATTCGTAGTAACTCATATGATTGGATCAATTAATTAGAAACGGAATGCTTTGTCACGAGCTCTTTTAACTCTTGAGTGTATATCGACCATCTCTTCGCCTAATCGGGAGGTCGGCGTCCATACTTCTTCCTGGTAATCTCTCCAGTCGGATGAGAAGTGCAGTCAGAGGGAACCGCGACCAATGTGCAAGGGGGGAGTTGATCTCGTCATCATTGCAGAGGTTTGGACTTAAGGGAATGCACAACTGAGGCACTGTCCCATCATCCGCTCTGGGTTTTTACGAGGGTTAAGTCGGAGGCTCATTTCCCAACCTGACGTGGAGATCGATTTCACCTACTTTCTTTCTTGTGGAGAACTTTTCTGGGAAAAATAAGTTACCTCGCCCCATGTTTCGGGAAGATGTGGAATTTATTTATTTATAAATGAGGGATTTACACATTCCCCCTTAGGGGTAAAACCTTTTCAGGTCATCGACGCTCTAGGTGTTCCCAAGTAGCTCCCCTTCCTGGTTTTGCAGGCGATATCCTCCTGTCAGAAGTGACTCGTGGACGATGAAGGGCCCTTCCCAGTTCGGGTGGAGTTTCCGGACGGCCGCTGATCTTCCTGTCGCGTCTACCTTCTTCAGGACCAAGTCACATGCCTTGAAGTGCTTGAGGCGGACATTCTTGTCGAAGTGTCTCGCCATTCGGCGCTTGATCTCCTCTTGTCTAGCCGAGGCTAAATCTCGCAGTTCTTCGATGTAGTTGAGAGATAGCTTTTGCGCTTCTTCATTCTCCAATCGCCATTCTTCGTTCCCGTCTTCGGCGGCTATCACCCTTGGACTTCTGACCTCAAACTCTACTAGGATGAGAGCTTCCGACCTGTGAAAGAGCTTGAATGGTGTCTCCACAGTGGCTGAGCTAGGAGTGGTCCTCAAAGCCCAAAGGACCGAGGCGAGCTGGTCCGCCCAACTACCCCTTAGGTTCTCCACTTTCTTCTTTAGCAGGTTGATGATCAGCTTGTTGGCGGCTTCTACTTGTCCATTGCTCCTGGGGTGATGTACGGAGGCGAATCGAAGATCAGTTCCCAGTTGCCTGCAAAAATCATCCAGCTCCATGCTGGCAAACTGGGGACCGTTGTCGGTGACGATGGCGAGAGGGATCCCAAATCTACAGACGATCTCACCTAGATGAAGTTCTTCACGACTTGAGAGGTGGTCTTGGCCAAAGTTTTGGCCTCGATCCACTTGGAGAAATAGTCGATCATGACGAGAACGAACTTCCTCTGGCCACTAGCCTGGGGAAAAGGGCCTATCAGATCTATTCCCCAGATGGCGAACGACCACGGGGCGGTGATTGATCGGAGCTGCTGGGCTGGCTGCAACTGAAGGGGGGCGAAGAGCTGGCACTTCTTCGAGAAGATCTTAGCATCTTTCCGGATAGTAGGCCAGAAGTAACCATGCCTCAGGACCCTTTGCTCTAATGTGCGAGTCCCAGAATGACTTTCACACTCTCCCGAGTGGATCTCCTTCAACACTCGGGGTACTTCGTCTTCAGAAACGCATCTGGCCAGGGGGCCCGAGATGGTTTTGCGGTACAGCTCTCTGCTCTGCAGTAGATAATACGCCGCTTTGTACCGAAATCTTCTTTGATCACCTTTGCCTGTTGGGAGCTGGTCGGTGGCTAGGAACACTACAAAAGGATCCATCCATGAAGGGCGTTGCTCGATCTCCATCATCTCTCCCTCTTCGATGGATGGTTGAAATAATTCGGTAATGGTTCCTCCAGCCCTCGGCCCATACTTGGCTAGACGATCTGCTGCCAAGTTCTCCTCCCTCGGCACATGCTCGACGAAGAAGGATTGGAAGCCTCCAATCAGTCATTTCACCTTTACCAAGTACTTTTGTAGGATGGTATCGCGCGCTTCGAACTCTCTCCGAATCTGCGACGCGACTACCATCGAATCCGTGAAAGCCCGGATGTCACGGATCCCCAACTCCTTGGAGAGGCGCAAGCTTACCACTATGGCCTCGTACTCCGCTTGGTTGTTCGTGACGGGGAAGAGGATCTCGACGACTTGCTCGATCCTCGTTCCCTGTGGGCTGACAAGCACGATGCCCACTCCCACGGAACTTTTACCCGAAGCTCCGTCCACGAACATCTTCCATGGAATTGGATTGAAGACTACTTCCCCGGGCTCTGCTTCCACCGAGAAATCGGCTAAGAAGTCCGCTACTACTTGGGCTTTGATCGCCACCCGAGACGAGAAGGAAATGTCAAACTCACTGAGTTCTACCGACCATTTCGCAAGTCTCCCTGAATGCTCCACTCCCTCCAGGATACTTCGGAGAGGATGATCAGTCACAACCCGGATGGAGTGTGCTTGGAAGTAAGGCCGGAGCTTTCATGCCGACACCACCAGGGCGAAAGCAAGCTTCTCCATTATCGGATATTTCAATTCCGCCTTCTTCAATACCTGGCTGACGTAATAGATCGGAAGTTGCTTCCTTCCCTCTTCTCAGACCAGCACGGAGCTTACTGCCTCCGCTCCAACTCCCAGGTAGATGAGCAGGTCTTCTCCTTCCTTCGGGCTCTGGAGGAGAGGTGTCTAAGTCAACTGCTCCTTCAGTCTTTCGAACGCCTTCTCACATCCTTCGGACCACTCAAAATCTTCAGTCTTGCGGAGCGTCTTGAAGAATGGAGAGCACTTCTCCCCGACCTTTGACAGGAAGCGACTAAGACCCGCTAGCCTTCCTGTCAACCTTTGAACTTCCTTCATCGTCTTCAGGGAGAGCATTTCCAGGATTGCCCTATCCTTGTCAGGGTTAGGCTCTACCCCCTCCAGGGTGAGGAGATACCCCAGGAACTTCCCCCTTCCAGTTCCAAAGACGCACTTCGCCGGATTGAGCCTCATCTTGAATCTCCTCAACGTTGCAAAGGTCTCCACCAGATCGGCTACGTGTTCGCGGACGCTCTTGCTTTTGATCAAGAGGTCGTCCGCGTACACTTCCAGGTTCCTCCCCTTTTGCTCTTTGAAAACACGGTCCATCATCCGCTGGTAGGTGGCTCCGGCATTCTTCAGCCCGAAGGGCATCATCTTATAACTGTAGCAGCCATCATCAGTGATGAAAGAGACATCGCGGCAATCGGGGGGATGCATCCGAATCTGGTGGTATCCTGAAAAAGCATCAAGGAAACTCATCACAGAAAAACCGACGGCTGAATCAACCAGCGCCTCGATTCGAGGCAAGGGATAACAATCCTTCGGGCAGCTTTTATTCATTAAGGAGAAATCAACACACATCCTCCAGCTACCCTCAGCTTTCTTTACCATTACAACATTGGAGACCCAGCCTGGGTACTGGATCTTCGATACAAAGCCTGCATCGAGCAGCTTCTTCACCTCCTTCCGGATTGGCTCAGCCAAGATGGTGGCACTCCGCCTCTTCTTCTGGCGGACGGGCTGGACCGCGGGATCCAAGTTGAGGCGATGGCATGCAACCTCAGGATCAATCCCTGGCATCTCGGCAGCACTCCAAGCAAAGATGTCGACGTTCTCTTGCAGACACGCCGCCATATCGATCTTCTCTTCGGTCTTCAGAGACCCTCCGATCTTCAGCATCCCAGGTGCTCCTGCCGCGGAGAGCACCTCAATTTCCTCGACCTCCTCGGCCACCTCCATCCTGGCTGGGCTCTCCAGCACCCTTCTGAACTCTTCCGCGTCAGCCATCCAGCTGATGGTACTGATGACGCTGAGGTAGCACTCCTAGGCGGCTCTTGGATCGCTCCTGATCCTCACCTGAACATCCCCCTGGCAGTACTTAAGGCACTGATGGTAGGAGGATGGGACGGCCTTGAAGGCATTGAGGAGTGGCCTCCCGAAGATCGCCTTTTAGCAGCTCGGGGCGTCGACGATGACGAATCGACAGTTGATGGAGGTGCCACCGAGCGTTACAAGGATATATGCTCCTCCTTCTACCTCTTTCTTCTCTCCGTAGAAGCCAAAGAGGGGACCATCTGCTGCCCGAACTCTCTCTGCTCCGACGCCCAGTCCGTCGAACGTCTCCTTAAAGACGACGTTCACGGAGCTACCATTATCGATTAGAATCCGATCAACGGTGAAGTCTTCCATTGTTGCTTGGACCACGAGGGCATCATGGAAGGGATTGTCATTCCCTAACATGTCCTCCTCTGAGAAAGTAATCTCCTCCAACGGGGGCGGCACTTGCAAGGTCGAGGCGACGCTCCTGCGATAAATTTGATGGAGGCTCCCCTTGCGGGAAGCTCCCAGCCCTGCTCCCTCGTGGATCACTCCAACTCCTCCTCCTCGGCCTCCCTTGCCAAGGTCTCCACGACCTCCTTGGTCGACGCGATCCTCATTCCTCTTTCGGCCGGCGACTTGTACTGCCGGTGGCTCGACAGGGGCTTCCATCCTCTGCTGCTCCCCTCCACCTTCTCTTGCTGCTAATCTCCTCCTGGCTTCCCAAAAATCTGGGCAAGCCATCGTCCCGTGCCCCTCTACCTGATGCAAGTCACAGTAGAGGGGAACCTCTTCCGCCTGCTGCCCCCTTCGCCGCTGCTTCTTCCTTCCTTGACGACGGCCACGTCCGGCTACCGCCATCGCTTCATCCCTTCTCCTCTCCTGACGCATCTCTGGCTGGTGAAAGGGTCTTCTCTCCAGGGATCTCCCCTATGCTCCTGACGCTGGTGCCGTCCAGCCGGCCTCCAAGGTGGCCGGTTGACGGGGACCTGATAGCGCCTTTCCTCTTCCTGACGCTCCGGAGCCATGATGGATCTCCTCTGATCTTTCCTCCTTGGCTTCTCCTTCCGGGGCTCCTCCCTTCTCTTCTCTTCTCCTCTCCTTTCTTCTCGCCGCTCCGGCTTCTTCCTTTCCGCCCTCCGGGGCTCTTCTCTCTTCCTCTTCTCAGGGATCCTATCCTCCTCTTCAACCTCTTCTCCGGTCAGCTTAGCGAGCCTGGCCAAGAAGTCAGGGTTGGAAGCCTCCCCCTGGACAAACTTGTTGTCCCTCTGAATGAGGTTGTCGTAGGAATAGGGAGGATTCCTGCCGAGCTCCAACTTGAAGAGGCCTTGCTTTATACCGAATGTTAAGTCCAGCTGCAGGATGTTGCTATCTACCTCCTGGATCTGCAACACCTCCTCCTAGAAGTGCTCGATGTAGGCTCCCAATTCCTCCTCCGTCTTCTGTACCAGATAGAACAGGGTCGTCGCCTCCTTCTTCAGCTTCCGGGCCGTGGAGAATCGGGTCGTCACTCCACGACACAGGTCTTCAAAGCAATATATCGAGCTGATTAGCAACTAGTGGAACCAGTCCCTGGCCTTCCCTCGGAAAGTGATGGCGAAAAGCCTACACTTAAAGGCATCCGACATGGTTCGGATAGAGACTATATCCTCGAACCACTGGATGTGACGGACAGGGTCATCTCTCCCTGAATAGTAATTCAGCACGGGATCTCTGAACCCCTCTGGCACGGGCGCGGCAAGGATCTCCTCGCAGAATGGGCTCCTCCCGGCTGCCTGGCGAGTATCACCTTCATACTCGGCATAACGGCGAGTATCGGGATACCTCGCCTGCTCCTCCACCTCGCGGAATCGAATTCCTTGCGAGGTCTGTGGGTAGAACTGCGGCCTCCTCGGTCGCTCAGGCTCCTCCTCTACTTACGCATTTCCTGCTCGTTGAGGGGGACTACCTCCCTCGGTCAGAACCGGGCGATGGGGCGAGGTCGTCGTGCCTTCCGTGCGAGGTTGCAGAGCTGCTCGCAGGGTCACTTCCATTCGTCGCGCAAACTCCTCGAAAACTGCCAACGTCATGAACTCGCTGCTCCCTGACGAGTTACCGACTGCCTCCTCATGGTCGCCAACTGCGACCATCTCGCCTTTCTACTAAACATTCTTCCTTTGACTACGATCCACGCTCACCGCACCAAAGTGTTGACGCCAGGAAAATCCTGACCTCAAAATTCGGACCAATGCAGCCGGAGGCTACTCGCCCAGCAGTCCAACGAGATGGCTTGGCTGGCAACGACGAAGAAGCTAAAAGAGCAACAAACTAGACCGCAGGTGCTGAGGCAGGGAGGTCCCACCACGTACTCAGAAGCTCAAGGGAGTCTTCCCCTCCGAAACCAAGGAAATGGCCGATCTTGGTACTGGAAAGGCACTGGCTCAAGAGGATTCTCGCTTAAGTGCGCGGGGGGGGGGGGGGGGGGGGGGGGGGGGGGGGGGGGGCGGGGGGGTGCTCTGAACTTTTCCAAATGTCATTTCCAGTACCCCTGGGGGTCTATTTATAGACAAATCCTAGGGGGGGTGTAGGCGACTACCCTTGGTCCCCTGTTTGAGATAACTTCACAAGGCTTGAGCAGGCAAGGAGGTAAGGACCTCACTTGGCCTGGCGAGTTGGTTACTGAAAGTCGCCTAAAGGCGAGTAAGCTCTGATCTTTAACCTTCTCGCTCCTCTGTGCGAGTAGCTACAAGGCTTACCCCTTGTCGGCATCTTTGGGCGAGCAAGTCATTACTCGCTCGCACCCGAGGTTATATAGCCAAGGTCTTATACTGCTCCTGCGTTCGACGAACTCTTGAAGGTTGCGTTCGATGAACTCTTGAAGGCGAGGATTGAGGCTTAGTCGCCTACCTGGCGAGTATTAAGGCCTAGTCGCCAATATGGCGAATATCAAGCCAGTACTCGCCTAGGTCTTTTATTGCTCCGGCTTGTTGTTTCGTGTCTTGGACTGCTGATTTCTGTGTTGACCTTGGACTTTGACCTTTCTGCCTATGTGGCCCTGAGTGGGGCCTACCCTCGGAGAATAAGGGTTGTACAATAGAAGAATATTTTGCCTGCACACATGGAAGCAAATTTATATAAACCAACAAATGGTTATATAAAAAATCTTCATATATGCGTTTTTTGTTTACAGCCAGCCAAGTCATCCAACAATAAAGAACTCAATCATCAGTTGAGGCTCGCCCATCAACAATAACTTATATTTTAAGGTATTAGCGGCAGTGAAAATTTATTTAAGTCAGAGCAAGGATGAACTTGGAAGAAGATATGATCACCAATGCTAAAGGAAATCCAATTCATAAGAACTAAAGAGATTATCAGTTGCTCAGGGTAATTTGACTTGCTTTGGTAATTCTTACCATTGTCTAATTACCTTGCTCGGGGTAATTTGAGATCAAGTGATACAATGTCCAAGCAACTAAATATGTGATTTCTAATGAGTTACGCACTGTGAAACTCAATTTTTTTTATGGTAGAGCATGGTCGAATATTATTTTTAAAACTTTTTTCAAATATATGTTCTTAAATTAGGAGACTATAATATTTATAAAACATTAGAAGAAATTATGAAATATGGATATTATCTTAAGCTAAAATACAACAAAAGAGTTTACCCAACTTATCACAACATATATTTTTTTAATCAACCAAACATCTTAATAATACTTAGGCGTAAACTCGACATCGCCTAATTGGCTTAATTCATCTCATAACAACATAATCCCAAAAAATAAGCTTCCTAAAAAAGAAATGCATGCTTAGAATGATTTCTCATGATCCAACCCTAATGATCTCAAGGATGTATTAGCTCCCTATTTTCAAAAACCTATTTACAACCCAATACACGTGTTTAACAACACTTATTGTTCTCTAATCGCTGTGCATCACAATATCTGCCAATATAATTACAATAGCCATATGAATTTTGCAAATTCTACAATACATTGTTTTACTGAATGGAAATATAATTGTATTATAATTACGAAGAACTTGAGTTTCACTGAATGGAAATATCATGTACAAACAATGTGTATCCAATGCACACCAAAAAATACTAGTTTTCATGAATACTCAACATTGGACTCATATTATAATTTGGGATGTCTCCTATAGCCCAATGGTTATATTCAACCTCAGAAATGAGTTAACACTAAAATACTGCAGTTGTCCCAAACATAGCTTAAATTGCCTTCAATTCTAATTTCAAACAATAACTATAAGTTAATGTTGATTATATTAGGATGGGCTAATACTTGTTAAAAATGAGTTTACCTTCTCTCAAAAGGATTATGAAACTAGAACGAGACTAAACGAATGAGCTTGAAAAAAATATGAGTAATTTGACAATCAATGGAAGAGATGATAAGGAAAAGGATGTTATCCACAAGATAAAAGACTCCCTAAGATTTTCATTCTCCTTTTTCTCCTGCTGTGTAGTGTGAATAAAGAGTGAATGATATGATTCAATTGAGGAAAATGGGAATTTTCTTCAACATTACATGATCTACAGCCTTGCGAGAACCATACACCGTGAATAGTAGCCATAAACTTTAGGCAGAGCGCATCTCAAGGGAAGATTGGTTGTGTTAGCTTGGAAAAGAAAGTAAATTTGGATGGTTTTAGGATGTATTCAGTGGATTTTCAAGGAATACAAAACTTAATGGATTCTATCATCTATCTGTATCTACTAATATTATCCATAGCTCCTAATTAAAACAAAATTTATTCATGGATTTGGAAGGTTGCACAAGTCTTCCAATCCAATCAAATGAAAATATATAAACCTACAAAACTGCAAATTCTTAAACAAAAATAAAGAAAAGATTTGAAATACATCTAACTTAAATGCATTAGAAAAAGTAACACGAGAAACAATTAGAAAAGAAAATAACCAAAAAAGAACAGAGAAGGATCTGAGAATTTAGTTGTTGCCTGACACTTGCAGCCTAACAGGTGCCTCTATTTATTTTTAATGATTACAAATACAAAAAATAATTAGGTTCTGAAAAGGAAATTGAATCACATGGATCTATTTACAGTGGCTTCTTATATGAATTTAAAATTTTAAAATTATTTTACAATAGAGTAAAAGGAACTTTTATCTTAAAAAAAGTCCATAAATGGGTCCAAATAGCATCAACAACACTCCAGCCTTTATCGCACTATAATGGGGTCGGCTATATGGAACCTTTGTCCCCATTGTGCCCTATCTTTAGTCATAATCTCACTAATGCCTAAGTACATCATGTCTTTCCTTATAGTTTCATTCCAAGTCTTAATTGGTCTACCCCTCCCCCGTTTAATAGGCATAGCGACTAAACTCTCACAACGCCTAACAGGTGCCTCTAATGATTTCCTTTGTATGTGTCCAAACCATCTTAGTCGAGCTTCTCGCATCTTCTTTGCAATTGGTGTCACTCCTGTCTTACACCTGATACATTCATTCCTAATTTTATCCAGTCTCGTGTGTCCACACATCCATCTAAGTATTCTCATCTCCGCAACTCCCATTTTTTGCTCTTGTACACAATTCACTGAGCAACACTCAAAATCATAGAGGATGGTTGGTCTAATTGCAGTACGATAAAACTGCCTTCAAGTTTTAATGGTACTTTACGATCACATAAGATCCTTGACGTGTCTCTCCACTTCAACCAACGTGTTTGGATTCTATGTATCACATCTTTATCAACACCTCCATTTTCTTTGAACTATTGAGAAAAAAATTGAGAAAAAATTGTTTACAAACCCAGTTTTGTTTTCAATCGATTTTTTAAATTAAGTCCTTCGGATAATTGATCATTTTAGAGCAAGCCGCACAAAAAAATTCCTCATCGTCATCATATATAAACATTTATGGCGAAAGAAAAAAGAATCGTACCCTAATGAGACGGTACTTGGGCTCAAACTTCTTGGCGCTCTCCACTGAATCATAAATCAAACCAAACCCAGTGGACTTTCCACCTCCGAAGTGTGTTCGGAATTTGAACACAAAGATCGAGTTCCGATCCTTCACTTCGTAAAGATTCGCCAGCTTCTCTTTCAACTCAGCCTTTAGTTGAGCGAGATCAAAAATTTATTAACGAAATGAATTCCAGGAGACCTGAGAACATAAATTTACAACTAGATCACAAGTAAATAAGATGCAAAGGTACGCACCTTGGAAACATTCGGCCTTCCCGGGTGAAGCACGTCGATGACCTAAAAGACCAACAAAGATGACGTGAAGCTGATCAGAAACATTCAGACGAAATAGAAAGGGAGACAAATGACAATGGGGCCTCGGAACTCACGAACTGCTTGCGCGAGAGAAGTCGGTTTGTCATGAATTTCTGGTCCTGATGGTGACCGCCTTGGAGTCTGCCATTGTTTTTCCTCCGGTACGCTCCTTCGTATCGTCAGTTGGTTTGTGTGACAGAACTCCTGCAGCTGCGGCAAGTAATGCCAAAAAGACGAGTTTCTTCTAATCTCTCTTTAGTGGTTAGGAAGGCGAGATGTAACACAACTCCCAGCGGGAAGGCAAAACAAAGGCAACTATACTGAGCAATTTCCTTCGGTGAGTCGCGCGCCGACGGCAAGATGGGGAAGAAGAGAAAAATAGTCGCTCGCGGAAAACCTCTTGTGAAGCCCTAAAATCGTTGCGCCTTTATATGGGAAAGGGGAAAAAAATTTGACATGGTAAATCCACACCGTTGATCGCCCACTGCTTTTTTTTTAATCCTGCATTTCGCTGGCTCTCCGATCACAGATCGGACGGACATACAATCCCCCGCACGATGAGCACAGCACGCGCGCGTTTAATTCGGTTCGATCCAGGCTCACTTTATTCAGGGTTCAGCCGCGGTTCACCTGTATTGCCTCCATAAAACACCGGTTTAAATCATTGTGACGTAAGGCCAAATAATGACCCATGCACAACATTCAGCTGGTGAAAATAATACTTGGGTATTGATATTAGCACCCTTGATTTGGCTATTAATATTACATATTAATTTTTCATACTATGGAGGGTTATGTACTATGTATTAACATGGAGGGTTATGTATGCTACAACAAAGTAGATGAAAGCACCAATCAACTACACAATTGATTTTTTGCTCATCCAATCTCCATCAAACTCAGTAATATGTTTCATACTATTTTTTCAGCACGTACAAGACTAACAAGCATTGCATGCCATTGTTATGCACTGTCAATTTTACCTTTACATATCATTCATTCTTTTCATGTTTCACCTTCATGTCAGATGAAACAGAGCTCAGTTACGGCACTGGAGTGTTTCAAGTCCATACTTGAACCAAACTCATTACCAGTTGCTTTGGAGTCGGGTGTGGGTGAGCAGAGGCGTGAGTGACGGAGGTGTTGGCTCCTAATTTAACACCTTTTATTGCCTCTAAGACTGGTACTTCTGGCTCTCCTTCCCTGGCGGTAGGAGTGGGGTCCCAGGTTCCCCAATCGTGGGCGAGAATTGTGAATCGTCAACAATCTCGATGAGATACGCCTATGGATTTCTCCACAATTAAGGTTGCGTACCTGCAGAAATCTTTCAATTATGAACTGTTGTTTTCTCTGGAGTCACATGAGGAGGTCAACAAGCCTTGGGAAAAGGCTTTGGTCGGACGTTTCTTTGGGAAAAATTGTTGGCCTCGATAGTGGGCCGCTCCCTTGGTTTTCAGTAGCACACTCCCTAAAAATTTCAAGTCAAAGCCTAGAAATTGCATAAAAAATTTAATGAAAAACTAAAATTATTGTTGACATTTGTTAATATGTTAATATTAGTTTAGTTTGTATATTCTATTTTAGTCACACACCGTCTGTGGTGTTTTCGGATTCTCCCTCTCCTCTATATGTATGACCCCAAGGGTCCTCTTTTACACTCAATACAATATATTACTTGATTGCCTCTCAAGTTTAACATGGTATCAGAGCTAGGTTCTGCCTAATTTTTTTTCCTCTCACACTCGCTCTCTTTTACTCTGCTGCCCTGACCGCTCCCAGCCCGCTGCGACCTCCTGTCCGCTGCCCTGACCGCTGCCCTGACCACTCCCAGCCCACTACGACCTCCTATCCGCCGCGATCAACCTTTTGTCCACAAAGCAGACCGCTGCGACCTCCAGTCCGCCGCGACCTTGTCCATCGTGACCTCCTATCAGCCTCCGCTCTGCCTTTCCGCGACCTCCTGTCCGCCGCTCGCCTATCTGCAAAGCATCCCATTGCGATTTGTCGCGATCGAGACCGCGCCGCAGCCCACGACCTCCTGTCCAGCGATCTGCCCGCGATCGAGGCCTCATGTCCATCATCAAAACTGTTGCCCTGACCGCTCTACCTGTCCAGCGATCGAGACCGCGCCGCAGCCCACGACCTCCTATCCAGCGATCGAGACCTCCTATCCAGCGATTTGCCCGCGACCGAGACCGCGCCTCTTGTCGCCAGCTCCTGCCGAGATCTACCCACGATGCAGCCCGCTGCGATCTGCCCGACGCAACCTGCCGAGACAGCGCCTCCCACGCCCTGCCGAGATCGCGCCTCCTGCGCCCTGCCGAGACCTCACCTCCAGCGACCTCCTGTCGCCAGCTCCTGTCACTCCACCTGAATCCATGGCCGCCCCTTTGATCTCCCCACCTCTGAAGGACACGTCTTTCCAACTCGCCACCGCGAGCGACTGGTCGGACTGGGCTCTCACTATCGAAGTCGCTCTCTCCTCCCGTGATCTCTGGGATCACATCACTGGTGCTCCTCCCACCGCTGCGACCTCTACCACTACTATCAGCTCCAACAGCACCACAGTACCTGCCCCCACTCAAGATGATGGCACCCTGTGGCGGCTTCGCGATCAAGCCATTCGGGATTACCTCCTGGAGTCTGTTGCACGTCCGCTCCTCACCTCCATCGGTCGTCTTTCCTCCGCCCGCGCCATGTGGGAATATCTTCGGGATCGGTTTGTCCCCCGCGGTGGAGCTCGGCGTGATCGTCTCATCTGCGACTCTCAGTCTGCTCGACAGGAAGGGCATTCCATTCAGGAATTTTTCACCATGATGAGCGCTCTCTGGCACAACATGGACTCCATGATTCCCCTCCCATGTGGTTGCCCTCGTTCCTTAGAGTTTCAGCGCCACCTCTCTGAGGGCCATCTTCATCAGTTCCTCACAGCTCTGCGTCCCGAGTTTGCTCTCCTTGCAGGCCAGCTCCTTCATCAGGTCCCTCTTCCTAGCTTGGATGAAGCCTTGATTGCCCTACTTGATGAAGAAACACGTCTTCGTCCTCATGTGGTCCTCCCACCTGCTCCTGTGATCGACATTGCTCTGGCTATCCTACCACGCGACGGCCCTATTACCTGCAACTACTGTAAGAAGGCAGGCACATGAAGTTTGAATGTCCTATTCATCCAGCACGTCCTGATGAGCACAAACAGCGTGACACCCGTCATGACGGACGTAATCGAGGATGTGGTCATGGCCCCGGGGCACCTGCCACACCTCCTCATCCTACGGCTGCTGCTGCTGCAGATCGACTTCAACGATTAGAGGAGTTACTCCGCCAATATTCTCTGCTTTAGCCCGCAACTCCCCCCAGCTCCTCTGACGCCACTAGCTTGTTAGCTGCCTATGACTACTATTGCTCAGGCCTCACCAACTATGCCTTGGTATTTTGACTCCGGGGCCTCCTGCCATCTCACCTCCGACTCCAGCACCCTCACCAACTGTAACTCCAACCCCACTCACCTTTAGGTCACCACTGTTGATGGGAGTTCTGTCCCCATTTTGTAGTCTGGATCAATCACCCCGTCGTCTGGCCCTTCTGACCACCTTACCCTCTCAAACATTCACCATGCACCTCGCCTACACATGAATCTTATTTTTGTCAGCTCTCTTTGTGATCTTGGCCTAACAGTTTTATTCTCTTCCTCTACTTGTGTTGTACAGGATTCACTGACGGCTCAGAGGATTGGACAGGGTCGTAGGACTGGTGGCCTATATCAGATGGAGTACCTTCACGTTCCACCTTCTTCATCTTCGTCAGCTTCTGCTCTTTCTGTTATCTCTGATGCCGACCTGTGGCACAGACGTTTAGGTCATTTGTCTAATGACCGACTCTGAAGTGTTATCCGTTTAGGAGCTTTGGGTCGCGTCTCCTCTTCCCCCCTCTCTGTTTGTACGGGATGTCGTTTGGCAAAACACTTTGCTCTACCCTTTTCCAGTAGTGTTTCTCAAACCACAGCCCCCTTTGATTTAGTTCACTCTGATGTTTGGGGTCCGGCCCCACTTGCTTGTCATTCTGGCTATTTATATTATGTGAGTTTTATTGATGATTTCTCCCGATGCTCTTGGGTTTATCTTCTCCGACAATGGTCTGAAATACCAACTATTTATCGTACGTTCACCGCAATGCTTCATACTCAGTTCGGACGTCGAATTTAGATTTTTCGCTCTGATTGTGCTCAGGAGTTTCTCTCCTCCACCATACACGAACTCACTCACTCTCATGGCACAATCCATCAGCAGTCTTGCTCGCACACCCACGAACAAAATGGGGTCTCTAAATGGAAATATCGTCACATCATCGAAACTGCTCGTGCCCTTCTAATATCTGCCTCTGCTCCTCACTCCTTCTGGGCCGAGGCTGTTCTCACCAATGTTCACCTTATCAACATCACTCCCTCCTCGGCCCTCTCTGGAGTCACTCTTTATGAACGACTGTACTCACGCCCACCAACCTACGCCTCTCTTTGCACGTTTGGGCGCACCTGCTTTGTCCTACTCCCTGTTACTGAATGTACCAAACTCTCGGCTCGCTCAGCTCGATGCACTCACTTAGGTCTCAGTGCTTACCATAAGGGATACCTTGTTACGACCCAGTGACTCGCCGCATCCGCATCTCTCGCCATGTCTCCTTCCTTGAAAATGAGATGTTCTTCTCATCCACGCCAACTCCAACAACACTTCCCGCCCAAACCTCTTTTACTCCACCGCTCTCTTTTACTCCACCGCTCTCTCTTCCACTACTTCCACCTATACCCACTCATCCCTAGACCCAAACTGCCCCTCCTATCCTGGTAACAGCTCATCCTCCGACCGAGGATTCTCCGTCCACTTCTGCTACTCCTCCGTCCACCGAACCTCCTTCCACTACAGCTCCCCCTTCCCCTCAAGCTCCTCCTGATACAGACCCGTCTGACGCTCCTTCGTCCGCCTCTCCGCACGTGGATCTCGCACCTCCTCGACGCAACCCTGCTTGCACTTGCCACCCGCCTGCTCGCTACGACCAAAGTCCTGACAGTTATAAACCTTATGATCTCACCACAACTATCTCCTATTCACCTGCCTTTCAGGCCTTCCTCATCGCTCTACACTCCCACCGGGAGCCCTAGTCATACCGAGAGGCAGTTACTCATCCTGAATGGCAGGAAGCCATGACCACTGAACTTCAGGCCTTCCACCGAACTCATACATGGGACCTCGTCCCCTGCCCTCCAGGTGTAACTCATATCAGCTGCAAATGGATATTCAAGATCAAGACTCGCCCAGATGGATCTATTAACCGACACAAAGCCCGTCTAGTTGCCTGTGGGTTCCTGCAGGAATACGGGATCGACTATGATAAGACCTTTGCACCAGTTGTTCGTATGACATTCGTGCGCACCTTACTTGCAGTTGTTACTACCCGCAATTGGCCTCTCCATCAGATGGACGTTACTAAAGCTTTTCTTCATGGTGATATTACAGAGGTTGTATACATGACTCCTCCCCCGGGTCTCTCCGTTCCCACCGGCCATGTCTGTCATCTACGTCGGGCTCTCCATGGTCTCAAACAGGCCCCCCGTGCCTGGTTTGAGCGCTTTCGCACCGCTGTTCTCAAGGCCGGCTTAATTGAACGTCAGACTGATCATGCATTGTTCACTCGCACCTCTGGTTAGAGATGTGCAATCCTTCTTCTCTATATGGATGATATGATTATCACTGGTGATGACCACGCAGCCATTGCCTCTCTTCAACAGCACCTCCACAGACAGTTCGAGATGAAGGATATGAGCCCCCTTCGCTACTTCCTTGGGTTGAAAATCTCTCGGCTTAAACGTGGCATCCTTGTCTCTCAACAGAAGTATATCTCAGACATCATCTCTATTGCCGCTCTCACTGACACCCGGACAATTGATACTCCCATCGAGCTCAATCTAAAACTTCTCCCAACTGACGGTGAACCTCTCCCGAATGTCTCTAACTATCGGCGCCTTGTCGGGATGCTGGTCTATCTTACTATGACTAGGCCTGACATTGCCTATGCCATCAGTTTTGTCAGTCAATTTGTCCAAGCTCCTCGCTTGGCTCATTACGTCGCTGTCCTCCGGATTCTCCGCTATCTCCGGACATCCGTCAACCGCTCTCTGTTTCTCTCCGCCACTTCTCCACTCACCCTCCGAGCATTCTCCGATGCTGACTGAACGGGGGATGCTGCAACTCGTCGCTCTACCACTAGTTTTTGTATCTTCCTGGGTGACTCTCCTGTCTCCTGGCGTAGCAAGAAACAGGAATCCATTGCGCGCTCCAGCACTGAAGCCGAATATCGCGCAATGGCTTCCACCACAGCTGAGATAGTTTGTCTTTGCCGACTACTCCGGGATCTTGGTGTGTCGGTATCTGGATCCACTCCCTTATTCTGTGACAATCGAAGTGCTATACAAATTTTCTCTAATCCAGTATTTCATGAATGGACAAAACACATCTAGATTGATTGCCACTTCACTCGCCAGGAGTTTCTCACCAACACTATCTCTCTACTGTTCATTGCTTCTGAAGAACAAGTTGCGGACTTTCTCACCACGCATCTCGTATTTGCAAGTTTTTGATATCTAATTAGCAAACTCTCGGTTCATGACCACCGTGAGTTTGAGGGAAGGTGTTAATTTGTTAATATTAGTTTAGTTTGTATATTCTATTTTATTCTCACACCGCCTATGATATTTTTAGATTCTCCCCCTCCTCTATATGTATGACCACATGGGTCCTCTTTTACACTCAATACAATATATTACTTGATTGCCTCTCAAGTCTAACAACATTAATTAAAATAATCAAACCAACTCCAAATAAACCTAAACTTTACTTTCCAAACATAATAAAAATTGCATAAAAATTTAATGAAAAAGTAAAATTATTGTTGACATCCTCCACGTCCAGCACGAGTACTATTAGATGTTGTGCAAGTCCTTCCTTTCCCCACAAGTCATCCATTACATTATTCTTGATCCAATAACTTTAAATGACTTGGTGTATTAATCACATAGTGCCAAGTGCTTGGCGAGCAACTCAGTTCGCTTTTCCTCTTCTTTTTTAATTTTATCATTTCTAAGGATATTGCTATTTATTTATGTCATGGGTTTACTTTTTAGTTGTGTAGTTTGATCAAGGGAAGATGGGCAGAAGAAATAAAAATAGTGATTCAAACATTAAGCCTGGAATATGTAAAGGCGCCACCTTGCATGAGGAGAAATCGGGGAAGAAACATGCGGACGTGAGTTTGATTTTGAAGATGAAGCATTTGCAGAAACTGGCAGCTTGGGCTGACGGAGAAGGTGGAATATCTCCTCTTGGTGATTTATTTGGATACCAATTGGCGGCGAATGTAGAAACATCAGGTGTTCCATTGGATCAATCATCCTTCTATTGTCGAAGGTGAGCTCTACTTCTACTTGTTTTATTCATGGCATGCTTACATAAATCAATAGTAAGAAAATAATAGTTTACTCCCTTTGTTTGTACTTTGTAGCTAGTTTTAGGACTTGTTGAAGTATATTCATTGCCATAAGTTTGGATAAAATCCTTTCTTTAAAAAAATGTTTAGAAGGAATGCTTAAATACTCAAGCAAATGCAAAACTTATAAAAAGGATAAAATTGAAATGGTAATTAAAACAAATGGTATGTGTGTGTTTGTGTTTATGTGTGCATAATGGTAGATGTGTGTGTGTGTGTGTTTCAATTTTTGTAACTGAATTCTTACTTGCAACCGAATAATGGAAATTCTTGTGGCTGAATTAACGTTTGCAGCCGAACATGGAATTGAGTAAATTCCATTTCACTCCTCCTAATTTCTTCGAAACAAACGGTGCATTGTTTTTGCTATTTCTGAAGATTCAACTAGTACCTATGTATAACCCGTAATCCGTCGAGACCAGGGTGTTGGATCGTGTGACAACCTTAGAGGGGGGGTGAATAAGGGTGTGTTTAAAAATATAATTTTTACTTAATGATTTTTAGACAAATTTTACTTTACTAAAAAGTTACTTATAAATAATTTTAAACCAATGCAATTTTTGTATTAAACCAAACACAAATTTCTAAGATAAAGATTTAAGCAAACAAATTTGCAATTAGTGAAAAGAGCATAATTATATTTATCATGAAATTTGTGTACAATAAAAAATGATCTTAACAATGCTTAAGATCAAGGCACAATTATGATAATAAAAAATACAATAATTTTTGGTTTACCAATCCTTCTCCCAAGGATCGGAAGGCTATCACTTGTCTCTCCCAAGACCAAGCCCAAGCTTATCCTCTAGATCTTCCCAAGATCTAAACGTAGCTCACAAGGCCACGATTTCCCACCAAGCCACGCAAGGACTTGGACGCTCCGCACAAGGAAGCGATTTTCCCCTAAGCCACGCAAGGACTTAGACGCCGCACGCAAGACGACGATTTCTCTACCAATACAAAATGAAATGTGTGTAAATGAAAATACAATATGAAAAGGACAACTCGCTAGAATTTCAGATCTCTGAAAGGATGGTTGAAGCCTCGAGATGATCGTTGATGAAGAAGCGCGCCCGATCTCGTCTTCAATCTTCAATCCTTCTTTGCACAAATGGGAGTTGAAGAGGTTCTGGAGCTCTCTGGTTCGTATGCACTCAGGAAGGGACTTGGAATTCTCAAAGCTTGGAATGCACGAACAGAAGGAGTCAATTTATAGAAAATCGCTGTCGCCTGGGCGACATCCACTGTCGGAATTTTCCGACAGCGCTAAACTACCGCTGGAGTGCCGTCGTGCGGGCAGTTGCTGTAACCGCCGAGTTGTCGCCTGGGCGACATCGATGTCGGATTTACGACAGCGCAAAACTGCCGATCGTGGGTGGTGTCGTGGGCAGTTGTTGTAACCTCCGAGCTGTCGCCTGGGCGACATCGCTGTCGGAATTCCGACAGCTCAAAACTGCCTTTCGTCGTGCTGTCGTGGAGGGAAGTAGTTGAAACTTCTCTGCTGTCGCCTGGGCGACAGTGGCTGTCGGAATTTTCCGACAGTGAAATTTCCCATATTCAGATTTAGCTCCAGCAGAAATGTGAACATCTCATACCTGTTACCTGCACACCATAAATAAAAATAGAATCAAATACAAACGGGACTTTGTTATTATCAAACCGGAGGAGTGCGAAATGCATGCTCCAACAATCTCCCCCTTTTGATAATAACAAATCCGTATAAAAAGAAATCATGTCTATTTAGATTGTTGATTTTAACATTTGGTGTGTGCACAAAAATAACATGATATATTTTTCTTAAAATAAATAATCTCCCTTTAGATGAAAGCTCCCCCTAAATGAATGCTCCCCCTAAATATATGCTCCCCCTAAATATATGATGTATTGTGTAGGTGGAATACTTAGGTGTAATAGATTTGTGATTTTTCTTTTTATACTTTTAATTCTCCCCCTTTTGGTATTAGCAAAAGTTAATATTAGATAAAAGAGTAGTTCATAAGGGAAAAGATATAGGATATAGAAATGAAGAGTAAGCGGAAGCACTTTGTTGGAAATGATTGAAGTCCGTGAAATAATAGGAATATGCCATAGTATGAATAAACTCATGAAGTGACGGTATAGCCATATGAAGTAATGAAAGAAAATAACTTAAACATGAGTAAGGTCATTTGAAAGTATCATAGAAAGACACAATAGTGTATAGAATTATGGAATATTTTCGGTCTAATTCTCATGAGATTAATATTTATATAACATAATGATGTGTACATGTGATACTTAGATCAAACATATGAAGTTATTTAATTTACATGATCATTGAAATGTAGAACATAATATAAGCATATAAAGTTAACTTTGACTTTGAAGATATAGCACAAGATGAATAGAAAACCATTTTTCTTTTGCACAAGACACTTTACAATTCTTTCCAAAGTGCTTAACCTCATAATGCTCATTAAGACTTATCAGGAGGGTAGGTAGTGCTTGGTGGAGTATCCTTGTCTTTATTTTAAATTTTTTTTATCACAGATGTTGTGATATCTTAATTTTGAGATATTGATATTTTTTTGTAATTGACCAAGGATCTCCGAATTCACTTGAATCGCAAAAGATGGTGTATATTTTGTTGTGCTAACAAATCAAGGTTGAAAGTTGTATTTATGAAGTGCTATTTTATTATGTTAAAGCAAATATGATCCATGTATATATTGAATAAAAAGACATACGTATTGATCAAAAGAAGTGAACGTGATAGTTCATTATGATAAATAAGCAATTTCTCATACTTAGAGGCATGCGAAAACAATTTCCAATGGTCTAAACAACTAAGTAGGAGTGTCAATACGATGATAGCTTGGAAATGAAATCATATAATCATGTAAGAGTCATTTTTTTTAAAAATAAAAAACACATGGTTTGACATCAAGTCATGAGGTGAAGCAGTAATAATGACATATAACTATTGTAAAGCATCAAAGGGACCAAAAATTGAAGATTTATCAAATCGGGAGCTGTCGGAAATTTCCGACAGTCACTGTCGCCTGGGCGACAGCCAAAAATATAAATAGGGCTTTAGACCGAGTCAAACCCTATTGTGCTTCATTTTTCTGGACTATAGAGCGAGAGAAGGTTGTCGGAGGTCGGCGACAACTCTAGATCTAAGGTATGGATTTTTTATTTTTATGTTTTTGACTCTAAATATTTTTTTTTTTTTTGGGATTTGTGATTTTGAAAGTAGAGAAGAAGGAAAATGTAGTTTTCATTTTGATTTTTGATGAATGGTGGAGGTTTTTGAAGTTTTGTGTTTGAAAAGTGTAGATCTAGTTTAAAGCAAGTGGATCTTGTTGGATCTTTGTTAAAAATGTTTTGATTTTGTGGTTCTTGTGGTTGAAGGTTTGCTTTTGTTCATAGTCTAATTTTAAAAATGGAAGATTTTCCTTTTTGAAAGAAGGTTAAAGATGATGAATAGTAAAGGATATGGAGAAGATGTAGATTTAAATTTTTTTTTTTTTTTGTAAACTTGATGTTGAAATAAACTTGATTTTGAGTAGATCTGGAAGTGTATGTACAAAATTTCAAGAGAAGTTTACTGAAGTACTGTCGGAATTTTCCGACAGTCACTGTCGCCTGGGCGACAGTGTTCCAGTGCACAACACATTTTTAATTCATGTTTTTTATATGTTTTTTGCAGAATGGCTTCCAGTTCTAAAGCGCGAAGAAGTACTTCTGAAGATGCGCATAGTTCGTATCAAGTGTATGCTGGGGTTGAGAAAGCCATAGTAGGAGTAGCAAAATATGTGGAATTTGATTCGCCGAAGCACGATCATATCTATGATCGGCTTGCGAATGCAGGTATACTCTCAATAATCACCCCAGATTCGTTCTCTTCCTTTTTGATTCGAGAGTTCTATAATCATTTGGAAGATCCAAATTATACTGAGTTGGATGGAGGAGTTAGATCAAGAATCCAGGGTCAACATGTGGAAATAAAACAAGTTGATCTAAGAGAGGAATTCGGACTAGTGATGAGTGAAAATATGCCGGATATAGTGGAGAGTTATAGAAAAGATAGAGATTAGACCCTTGTAAACATGAGTTTACATGGGAATCAAAAGAAGACTCTAACCACTGAAGTTACGTCAGTCACTCCGGATGCTTTCTTAGTTCAAGATATATTAAGAAATTCAGTCATGTTGAAGAGTGGAGATACAAAAAGTATTACGGCTCAGTTGACCCTCATTACTTACTACATTATGGAGGATGAGCTTTTTGATGTGGGGGATTTTATACTCTCCCAGATTCAGTATGCGTTTAGATTAAAGCATCCAAAATGGGTGAAGGTTCATACGCTACCAATGGGGGCGATAATTCAGCGTATATTATATAAGAAGTACGGATGGATAGCGCAAGGTTCTTATTTGGATGATTGTTATCCGGAGATATATTATACGGGTTCGATGAAAGTGAAGAAGACGCAGAAAAAGGCCCATCCGGGAATTGAGATTCGAGAGCCGCCAATGCCTAGGGCAGGATCACTACGAGAGTCCATTGATGATTTACGTGATTCATTAGAGGATCACAAGAAAGAAGTGAAAAAGGACCGTAGTCGAATGCAGAAGTTTAAGAAGTTTCTCGTGAAAGGTCTGAAGTTAAAGCCAACTCCGGAGGAAGAGGCTGAATGGCAAGTTCCGGACGAAGAACCGCCACGCCAATTGGTGAGGCGGACTCGTCGTGGTAAAGCCGTGAGACGAGGACCTCCAGAAGACTGTCCAGAGAGCAGCGGGGCTGGTTTTGAAGATTCTGAGTAGTTTCATCAGGCTGCTGCTGCTGGTTGATGTCGGAAATTTCCGACATCCACTGTCGCCTGGGCGATAGTGAACTTCTTCAGATTTCTATTTCTGTTTAATGAACTTGATCCTTATGTTGTTTTCTACTGTTTTTCTTGGAACAATATTGATGTAATATTAATGATGTTTGAATTTTTGTTAAGTCTTTTGAAATTCTATGGTTTGATTTTAAAATTTAGCCTTTTTTTTTTAATTGTTTAGGTTTTGTGATAATTAATTTTTAATTTTATAGGCTTTAAATAGTGATATATTCATTGTGAAATGTCTAGAATTCCCAATTCTAGCCTAAGCATAGAAAAACGGGAATCTGGTAACGGCTTAGTGAATATATCCGCTAGTTGATTTTCCGTGCCTATAAAGTTGATTTTTATATTACCCTTCTTAATATGATCCCTTATAAAATGATGTCGGACATCTATATGCTTAGATCTAGAATGTAATACGGGATTGTTAGTTAAGTCTATAGCACTTTTATTGTCACACTTTAATTCTACACTACTTTGTTGCATGCCAAAATCTTCTAACGTTTGTGACATCCAAAGAGCTTGGGCACAACAACTACCTAGTGCAATATATTCGGCCTCGGTAGTAGAGAGGGCAACAGAATTCTGTTTCCTACTCGACCATGAAATAAGTGAAGGGCCGATAAAGTGACAAGTGCCACTAGTGTTTTTCTTATCTAAAGAACATCCCGCATAATCTGAATCCGAAAAACCATGCAAAATAAAGGAATTATTATGAGGATACCATAAACCTAATTTTGATGTTCCTATGAGATATCTAAAAATATGTTTCACCGCTTTTAAATGTGACTCTTTAGGATTAGCTTGAAATCTAGCACATAAACAAACGGCAAACATAATATCAGGTCTAGATGCGGTTAAATACAATAAAGATCCTATCATACTTCTATAAAGGGTTTGTTCAATTGAAACACCACTTTCATCTTTTCCTAATTTTAGTGAAGTACTCATAGGAGTGTTTGCATGCTTAAGATTTTCAAATCCAAATCTTTTTAACATATCATGAATATATTTGGTTTGACATATAAAAATTCCATCATGTTTTTGTTTAATTTGAAAACCTAAAAAATATGAAAGTTCTCCAACCATACTCATTTCAAATTCATTTTTCATAATTTGAACTACTTCATTACACAACTCTTCATTAGTGGCTCCAAAAATAATATCATCAACATAAATTTGTAAAATAACTAAATCATGATCAATTTGCTTAATGAAGAGTGTAGAATCAGCACTTCCTATTTTATAATCGTGCTTTAACAAATATTGAGTTAATCGATCATACCAAGCACGAGGCGCTTGTTTTAATCCATAAAGCGCTTTATCTAATTTATAAACATAATTTGGATATTTCTCATTTATCAAGCCAGGGGGTTGTTCTACATAAACCTCTTCTTTTATATACTCGTTTAAAAATGCGGTTTTGGCATCCATTTGATATAATTTAAATCCTTTAAAACAAGCAAATGCAAGAAATATCCTAACCGCTTCTAATCTTGCTACGGGTGCAAAAGTTTCATCAAAATCTACCCCTTCAATTTGTGCATAACCTTTTGCAACTAATCTGGCTTTGTTTCTAACAATTCTAGATTCATTATCCATTTTATTTTTAAAAATCCACTTAACACCAACTACAGGACGATTTTTGGGTCGTTCTACAAGATTCCAAATCTTATTACGTTCAAATTGATTAAGTTCTTCATTCATAGCTAAAAACCAAAATTCATCATTTAAAGCGGTGGAAACATCTTTTGGTTCTATTTCAGAAACAAAACAAAGGTTTGAAAATAAAACATGTAGCGATGAACGAGTACTAACCCCTTTTTGCGGATCTCCAATGATAAGCTCCTTTGGATGATCCTTTGAGAATCTCAATTCACTTGGAGGCACATATCCTTCTCTTTCTTCTTCTTCTCTATCTTCTTCTCCTCTTTCTCCTTCTCTTTCTTCTTCTTTTTCTTCTTCATTTTCTCCAAGTTCTTCATCATCATTCTCCACCGTGGGAAGGAGTTCATCTTCTTTTCCTGTAATTTTCTTTTCTACACATGAAGCAAACTCATCAAACCTAACATGAATAGATTCTTCAACTATTTTTGTTCTTTTATTAAAAATTCTATAAGCTTTACTAGTTGAAGAATAGCCAATAAAAATACCTTCATCACATTTTTCATCAAATTTTCCTAAGGAATCTTTAGAATTTAAAATAAAACATTTACAACCAAAAACTTTGAAATAAGAAACATTTGGTTGTTTATTAAAAATTAATTCATAAGGAGTTAATTTTAAAATAGGGCAAAGCATTACTATATTAATTACATAACATGCCGTGCTAACCGCTTCAGCCCAAAAAGATTTTGGTAATTTGAATTCAGATAACATTGTACGGGCTAACTCTTGAAGAGTTCTATTTTTCCTCTCCACTACACCATTTTGCTGTGGTGTGCGTGGAGCGGAAAATTCATGTTTAATTCCTAACTCCGTACAAAAAGAAATAAACTTTTCATTTTCAAATTCTCCACCATGATCCGATCGTATGCGTTTAATTTTTAACTCAAATTTATTTTGAATACGCAAACATAATTTTGAAAATTCTGAAAATGCATCGGATTTGGAGGTTAGAAATAAAGTCCAACAAAAACGAGAATAATCATCAATCAATACAAATGTGTATTTTCTACCTCCTAAGCTAGAAATTCCAATTGGCCCAAATAAATCCATATGTATTAATTGAAGTGGCCTAGTGGTAGAAATAATGTTTTTACTTTTGAAAGATGATTTTGAAAATTTTCCTTTTTGGCAAGGCACACATAGTGAAGAAGATAAATTTCCATTTAACAAAGGTACTTTTGAAAGTTTTGTAATTAACTTGGCACTAGTATGTCCAAGTCGCCTATGCCATAAATCTAATTCATCATTTTTTGATAACAGACATTTCAAAGTAGAATTTGAAAAATCAAGAAATTTAATCATATATAATACATTATGACATCTAGGTGCGGTAAAAATAATTTCATTTGTTTTGGAATTAATAATTTTGCACAAATTTGTAGAAGATTCAAATAAAACATTTAAACCCTTATCACATAATTGACTAATAGAAATCAAATTATGCTTTTATCCTTCTAAAAATAAAACATTTGAAATTGAAAAATTTTCGTTACCCACAACTCCGATGCCGATGATTTTTCCTTTTCCATTGTCTCCGAATGTCACAACTCCTCCTTTCTTCATCTCCAGGCTAAGGAACTTCTCTTTATTGCCCGTCATGTGCTTTGAACAACCCGAGTCCAAGTACCACACGTCTTCTTTGTCCTTAGCCTGCCAACACACCTAGAAAGAAGAGGTGAGTAAAGATCTGGTTATCCAAGTGGTTCCACCCATAGTATAGGTAGAAGCCTTAGGCACCCAGATTTGTTTAATTTTACTTTTTCCTTCCTTCCAGCAAGAGTCCGTAGTGTGGCCAAATCTATTGCATTTGGCACATGTAATGTATTTAGAGGAGTATAACTTTTCTGGACTTTTACTGGATGAGGATGTAGTATTTAACAATTCATTAATTTTAGAATTTTTAAAAGTGAATTTTCTGGACTTCACTGTCGTCGGCGACAGTGGTTGTCGTCGGGCGACAGCTTCCAGATGTGTATCCGAGCCCAAACCTTCCAGATCCATGGCGTTGGTATCCTAAGATCATATCCAGTGATCTTCGGCCCATTCCAAATTTTTGCATGGCTAGTGTTAAGTCATGAATCGGGTGTCTCATTTTTGTATTCTCGGATACTAGATTTACGCATCTCCGTTCAAAAGATTTCTTTCCCTCATGGACTATGGAAATTGAAGATTTCAGATCTCTCTCTAAAATCTCATTCTTTTTAGTAAGAACTTTTATTGTAGAATGAGATTTGGAAAGAGATTCTTCAAGTTCTTTAATTCTTCCCAAAGAGTGATCACACTCTTGGCAAGAAATATCTCTTTTTCCAATAGTCTTAATTTCATTTAACATTTTTTTGTTTTCTTTAAGTAAAATTTCATTTTCAGATTTAAGAAGATCATTATCTTTTAAACTTTTTTCAAAAAATTTGCAAGTCTTTAAAAATTCAGAAAATAATTTATCATAGGTTGGAGGAGTTACCTCAGTGTCGCTTTGGACACTGCATTCATCATCAGATATGACGCTCTTTCCCATTAAGCACATGTTGGCCTCCTCTTCTTTACTTGAGTCGGAACTGCTTACATCCTCAGAAGTAGTATCATCCCATGTTTCCGCCTTCAACACCTTCTTCGATCCTTTGTGCTTCTTTTCTTTAAGTTCTTTCAAGTATTTTGGACACTTGCTTCGGATGTGTCCTAACTTCTTGCAGTGATAGCACTCCGGTGGCGGTCTCTCTTCCTCCTCATTGCCTTCCTTTCCTTTTTTCTTCCTAAAACTCTCCTTCTTAAAATACTTCTTAAACGTATTCCTCCTCTCCGGATTTTTCATAAATTTTCTAAATTTTTTAACAAATAAACTTTCCTCATCTTCTTCATCCTCCTCAGAATCACTAGTTTCTTCCTTCTTAGATCTTAGAGCCAATCCCTTCTTCCTTGGCTCCATATACTCTTGTTGTTGAATTTTCAATTCAACTTCATGAGTTTTCAAGTTCCCAATGAGGCTCTCCAATTGTAAGGTCTTAAGATCATGTGACTCGGAAATTGCAGTCACTTTAGGATTGAACTTCGGGGGAAGTGATCTTAAGATTTTCCTTGCTAAATCTCCATTTGAGAACACCTTTCCTAGCACCTTTGAGTCGTTCACGATTTTTGTGAATCGTGTGTACATCGTATCAATCTCTTCATCTACCTCCATTTTGAACCTTTCAAATTCAGACTCCAGTTGAAATAGCTTTGAATCTTTTACCTGCGAAGTGCCTTCATGAGTGATTTCTAACAAATTCCAAATTTCAAATGCAGAATTACAAGCACAAACTCTATTAAATTAAGTGCGATCTAGTGCGCAAAATAAAGCATTCATGGCTTTTGCATTGTTCTTACATATTAATTTATCATTGTCATCCCACTTGTCTGTGGGCTTATCCATAGTTACATCTCCTACAACAACTGTTGGAGAAGTGTAACTAGATTCTACCATATTCCAGACTTCTATATCTAGCGCAATTAGAAAACAACGCATACGTGTTTTCCAATAATTATAGTCTGTGCCCGTGAATAAAGGTGGTCTACTTATACCTTGCCCCTCAACGAACGCATGATCGTTGTGCGCCATTACTCCCGGTGGTAAAACCATTTTGGAGTAACCTCGCTCTGATACCACTTGTTGGATCGTGTGACGCCCTTAGAGGGGGGGTGAATAAGGGTGTGTTTAAAAATATAATTTTTACTTAATAATTTTTAGACAAATATTACTTTACTAAAAAGTTACTTATAAATAATTTTAAGCCAATGCAATTTTTGTATTAAACCAAACACAAATTTCTAAGATAAAGATTTAAGCAAACAAATTTGCAATTAGTGAAAAGAGCATAATTATATTTATCATGAAATTTGTGTACAATAAAAAATGATCTTAACAATGCTTAAGATCAAGGCACAATTATGATAATAAAAAATACAATAATTTTTGGTTTACCAATCCTTCTCCCAAGGATCGGAAGGCTATCACTTGTCTCTCCCAAGACCAAGCCCAAGCCTATCCTCTAGATCTTCCCAAGATCTAGACGTAGCTCACAAGGCCACGATTTCCCACCAAGCCACGCAAGGACTTGGACGCTCCGCACAAGGAAGCGATTTTCCCCTAAGCCGCGCAAGGACTTAGACGCCGCACGCAAGACGATGATTTCTCTACCAATACAAAATGAAATGTGTGTAAATGAAAATACAATATGAAAAGGACAACTCCCTAGAATTTCAGATCTTTGAAAGGATGGTTGAAGCCTCGAGATGATCGTTGATGAAGAAGCGCGCCCGATCTCGTCTTCAATCTTCAATCCTTCTTTGCACAAATGGGAGTTGAAGTGGTTCTGGAGCTCTCTGGTTCGTATGCACTCAGGAAGGGACTTGGAATTCTCAAAGCTTGGAATGCACGAACACAAGGAGTCAATTTATAGAAAATCGCTGTCGCCTGGGCGACATCCACTGTCGGAATTTTCCGACAGCGCTAAACTGCCGCTGGAGTGCCGTCGTGCGGGCAGTTGCTGTAACCGCTGAGCTGTCGCCTGGGCGACATCGATGTAGGATTTCCGATAGTGCAAAACTGCCGATCGTGGGTGGTGTCGTGGGCAGTTGTTGTAACCTCTGAGCTGTCGCCTGGGCGACATCGCTGTCGAAATTCCGACAGCTCAAAACTGCCTTTCGTCGTGCTGCCGTGGAGGGAAGTAGTTGTAACTTCTCTGCTGTCGCCTGGGCGACAGCGGCTGCCGGAATTTTCTGACAGTGAAATTTCCCATATTCAGATTTAGCTCGAGCAGAAATGTGAATATCTCATACCTGTTACCTGCACACCATAAATAAAAATAGAATCAAATACAAACGGGACTTTGTTATTATCAAACCGGAGGAGTGTGAAACGCATGCTCCAACACAGGGTGGATGATGAAAGTAACGACGACAGGTGAAAATGACTGCTCATAGGTGTCCAAAATCGGTAAGGGCAAAAGAAGGGTCTGAGGAAGAGAGGAAGGGAGTAGCGGGACGAGTGGGAGGATCGACTCCCTGGAAGGTGTTGAGTTGTCTCCACTTCCAGTTGAGCTCGACTCCCTGGAAGGTGTTGGGTTGTCTCCACTTCCAGTTGGACTCGGCTCCCTAGAAGGCGTTGAGCTGTCTCCACTTCCAGTTGAGCTCGACTCCCTGGAGGGCGTTGAGTTGCCTACATCCCCCGTTAAGCTCGGTTCACGGGAGGGTTATCGAGTGATGAAGGGTCTTTTGCTTCTCACGGTTAGATCAATTTGAATCATTCCATCCACCAAACCCTCATCGTTGGTCTCTCCGAACCATGGGTCGTCCATTGTTTTTCCGGGCTCGTGTCGAACCCGAAAAAAGCGGGGATTGTGTATAACTCGTAATCCGTCGAGACCAGGGTGGATGATGAAAGTAACGGCGACAGGTGAAAATGACCGCTCATAGGTGTCCAAAATCGGTCAAGGCAAAAGAAGGGTCCAGGGAAGAGAGGAAGGGAGTAGCGGGATGAGTGGGAGGATCCCTCCCACTCGCCCGCCCCCCTTTGGGCGAGTGGGAGGATCCCTCCCACTCGCCCGCCCCCTTTTGGGCGAGTGGGAGGATCCCTCCCACTCTCCTGCCCCCCCTTTTGGGCGAGTGGGAGGATCCCTCCCACTCGCCCGCGCCAAGGTGGCGAGTGGACCGAAGTCCACTCGCCCGACCAAGTTGGCGAGTGGACTGCGGTCCACTCACCCGGCGCTGGGGGGATGAGCAGACTGAAGTCCACTCGTCTGAGCAGGGCAGCCACGGTTCGTCCGTCCAGGGCAAAGTTGAATTTGAATTGGTATGCGGATAGTATTTTCAAACAGCGAAACCTGGCTATTGGCAGACCTATCACGCTATCTGCAACCCATTTTCAGGAAATCTATAAATAGACCCCATGGGCACCATGGAGAAGGTTGGTCTTCTCTCCCCCTCGCGTGCTACTTGCGAGCTAGCAATCCTACCCCTTGTTCGACTAGTTGATAGGCAGGTGTTCCTCAGTGCTCTCTAGGGTGCCCAAGTGCAGCATTGGCTTGGGAGGGGAAGCTCTCTTTGATCTTCCGGGTGTGTGGCGGGACCTCCTCGATGCCGCTCAAGGGGTCTGGTTAGGGACTTCAAGTCTTTTTGGTGCAAGGTTCTTCGACTCTCCGTAACCGGTCACGTGTTCAGGCTTAGGTGAAGTGAGGGTGAGCTGTCTCCCCCTTTACGAACTTCGAAACCTGTTCTCTGGTTTCAACAACCTAATCACTTTATTTGTGAAAATTCGTGGTGATTCACTCTTTCTTCTATAGATGTGAAAGCATCCTACAACCAGGATTTAACTGCACGATTCGCATCGAAAAGTGCAAGAACAAGAGGCGAAAGCAATCCAAGGAGGCACCCATACCTTCTCAGAACAATGTAGTCTACACCTGCAACTTCTGTTATCATCGTAATGTGATGAAAGGAACCACCAAAGGACACCTAATAACACTAACATCTGCAAGACAACCGACAAGATCAGAACTTGCATCAGGATCAAAGCGACAATGCTCTCTTGATTTGGCAACAACAACTGAAAATGCGCGGAAAGAAGAGAAGATTCCCATGCCCCAATCGAAGAGTTCTTTCTCTGGTAAGCGAAAGGATTCGATGACAATTGGAGATATTTTTGCTCAGAAGACCCCGCTGCAAAATTCGGCAATTTTGTCGAGCAAATCGGAGGCGAGAAGGCTTCAGTTTAGCAGCAATGATGGTGAGCCTAGTGGTTCATGTAAAGGGTCTGGTA
This sequence comes from Dactylorhiza incarnata, assembly GCA_033032865.1. Taxonomy (NCBI): domain Eukaryota; kingdom Viridiplantae; phylum Streptophyta; class Magnoliopsida; order Asparagales; family Orchidaceae; genus Dactylorhiza; species Dactylorhiza incarnata. The sequence continues at coordinate 324,202 of JAWHQI010000581.1, read as the reverse complement.
GGCAGAAAAGAAAAGCATGGTCAAGCCTGGGAGATATAGTTGAGAGGAAGGATGCTGAAACTGGTCAAAGTGTTAGTAAGCTTGTGATTCCTTTCTACATATAGGTTTTTTTATTGTCATAAATTTACAATTTCTAATTTCAAGGAAGGGATTGATTTTGTGTATTTATCTAGTGCATTTTTTTAAAATTATAATTGACTGCTATGATGTTAATAAATCAGACATTTTTATCATTTTTTTTTAAAATTTGACTTGCAAATGCTTATATGCAATTAGGGCTGATATCGAGTCGAGTTCGAGCGATTTTGGCTTGGCTCGAAATCGAAATTTTCTAGTCGATCTCGGCTCGAAATCGAAATCGATTTCGAGTCGAGTCACTCGACTAGAAATGACTCGATTCTGAGCTGGCTCGAAATCAAATCGACCTGGCTCGAAATCGAATCAAGCTGACTCAAAATCGAATCAAGTTGGCTCAAAATTGAGCAATTTTTCTCTTTAATTATAGTTGGCTCCAAATTAAATTGGGAAACATCTAAATTTAGCAAATAAAATACTGAAAGCCTTCAAATTTTTTATTTTGGTTTAAAATTTAGTGTTTTTAATTTTAAAATAATAATATATTAATAAATACATAATATTTTTAATCAATTCGAGCTAATTCAAATCATATTTTGAGTGATTTATGGCTGACTCAAAATCGACTCGAAATCAGATTCGAGCCAAATTGAATCAACTCGAGTTGAGTCGAATCAATTATAACCGATGTTGGATCTTACGGCGCCCTTAGAGGGGGGTGAATAAGGGAATAAAATTCTTTTTATAAATTTTAAGATAATTACTAAGTTGTTTTGATTAATAGGAAATAATGATGACAATTTTGTAATAACAATTTTGCAATAATAAAATTTTACGCCAATTGAGAGAAATCAAATAAACACAAATATAATCATGATTGCATTATGTAAAAAAGGGTGTTTACAAAATTTGATTTCAATATCGCTAGAAATCGGAGGCGTACAAAAGTGAATTTTTTTCCCTTTTCTATACCGACTTGTATCCCCACAAACCGGTTGGCTTTAGCCTATCCTTCCTCGGATAAGGCCTCATGCCGCTCTAGCCAATCCTTCCCGGATATGGCCTCGAGCCCCCTAGATCTAATCACCTAGAACTAGTCGCCAACACAAGGCGAATTTCCCCCTAAGTCCTACCCAGACCTAGTCGCCAACACAAGGCGAATTAACTACAAAATACAAATAAAGAAATGAAGTAAATAACAAGCAAACTCCCTCTTGAGATTTCTGGAGATGAGGATGAAGGATCGCTGAAGCACAAGCGAGGTCGAAGCGATCGTTCTTCGGATGCAGCGTGATGGCTTCCTTCTCCAGAATTTCTTCTTTGGCTTTGAGTGGGAGATGATGTTTTGGCAGAGTAGCAGCACGAGAGTTTGGGCACAAGTAATGTCTCTGGAAGGTCTAACCAAAACGAGAGAGAGCCCAACATTTTATAGAACTTGGAGCTAGCGCCTGCGGTAGTGGCTAGCGCCTGCGGTAGTGGCTAGCGCCTGCGGTAGCGTTCGTGTGGAGCGGTTGCGAAACCGTCGGCGGCGTGGCGCTGTGCACGAACTTGAGATAGCGCCTGGCGGTAGCGATAGCGCTGGCGGTAGCGGGAGATAGCACTGGCGGTAGCGGGAGATAGCACTGGCGGTAGCGGGAGATAGCGCTGGCGGTAGCGGTAGCGGGAGATAGCGCTGGCGGTAGCGGTAGCGGTAGCGGTAGCAGTTGCGAAACCGTCGCTGTGCACGAACTTGAGATAGCGCCTGGCGGTAGCGATAGCGCTGGCGGTAGCGAAAACTGTCGGGAACGAACTTTCGTCGGTCGGAGCTTCAAGTTCGTCGAACGAAAATTTCGTCGAACGGAGCCAAATTCGTCGATCGAAATTTCGTCGAACGCAGCTTCAATTTCGTCGAACGGCTAGCGCCTGGCGGTAGCGTTAGCGCCTGGCGGTAGCGTTAGCGCCGGCGGTAGCACTGCTCCTTTCAAAAGTTGTATTCCATGCTGCCTTCTACCTGTGGAGTATTGCACTTATAGTTCCTGCACACTATAAACACACTACAAGCAATATCAAATACAATATGAGATTTGTTATTCTCAAACAAACGAATGTGACACACATGTCCAACAACCGATTCCGATTCGACTCAATATTCGTATTAAGGCGGCATTAATGCGTTGCATTAGGAATGTTTGTTTTAGGTATCCCTAATTGCGGAATTTGTGTATTTGGCAATATCACTTTAAGAAATATTTCATTAAGGGGAAATTATTATTAGGCAATACCATTGATGGCAGGACTATTGCCAAAACATGTAGAGACATGATTGCTGCCTATATATATACCTTGTATTGTCCGTGAGAATACAAGGTATGATGAAAAGCAATTGATTTGTTTTCTCCACTTTCTTGTACTCTCTCTTCAATCTTGCTCAAAGTTTAAACAATTCGAGCGATTTTCATGTGACTTTCGAGTTTCGAATAATATGCTCAGCCTTATATGCATTATATGCAGCAATTTTAAGTTCAATTTAGGTCAAGATTTTATCCCGATGACCGATTTGACTGCCGTGCCGATCACTATTATTGCGCCATCTGCATTCTGCAGATTACCGCAAAGCACGACACTAAGCATTTGATCCATCGAAAACTTCTTCTGAAATTCAATTAAAGGGTCCGTTTGACGGTGGCGGACATGAACATGGCGCTTATAAATTGTGTTTTGTGAATGACCGGCCTCATCTAAATTTTTTTAATATGACGTCGCAATTCATAAAAATGAACGGATGTGATTTATTAATTAAGATTGGTGTTAAGGGCACACCAATTATCACTGCACAACATTTTATACCTCAGGCTTCGGTCCCTGCATTTTTGTAATCAGCAGCTCAGCCCTCAAATACCCTTCTCAATGGTAGCATCTCATTGACATTTCTCTATTTAATTTCCCAATTTTAAAAACAAATTTAACAAGTTAATTAATCTGATACAAAAAATTAACATCCCGTCCTGTTTGTGTCACAACTAATCAACATTCGCAAACCATATCCAATCAAATCAAAATTTATCATAGAATGCAGTGATTCACTTCAAAATTTTGAATCAATTCAAATTAAATTCAAATATTTATATATATAGTATAGATATTACTATATTCACAAACTATTCATGAATATTGCAAATAGAGATAATTTATGGGCGCTTATATTTGCAGGTCCATAATAACTAGTTACAGTCCCTAAAATATTAAATGTTTATTAAAATTTAAAAAACCAAATCCCGCTAATTGCCACCCCTCATTTCAAAGCAAATCCCTTCTCTCCCATCTAATTTTATTGCGATATAATAACTTATTATTTTCCAAATTTAATTGTTACTATAGATTTTAAAAAAAAAAATTTAGTCAAGGAGCTGCAAATATCTAATGAGACTACAAATAGCAATTAAGGAATTGCAAATATCAAAAAACTGCAAATAAATATTTGAAGCCTGCAAATATAATCACCCTAATTTAATTCAAATTCAGATTCAAATTCAATAAATACAAATATTCACATATACATTCCATAAATATTCACAAACTATATAATTTGCAAACAACCATAGTCACAACTACTAAATTAAATTAATCAATTGCAATCATATAACGTGAATTTTATCATAACACCAGCCCAAAACTTAATTAAATTAAACTAGGGCACCATTTGACATGAAGGTGGCGATGATGAACGATTAAAATGAAGAAATTGCTCAACAAGCTGCTGCTTTGGACGGGACAAAATAGATCATAGTTTCAAATAAAAAACACTAAAAAAGAGTCGACTTTGGACAACCAGAAGAAAAATAAAATATTATAAATAGAGCATAATAAGCAAGCTGCTGAATGCTTGATCATTCACTTCTTCTTGCCAGACTTTGCAGCATCTCCGGCCTTCGTCTGCACAGAAATCAAATAGAATAAAGACTCACTAACTGCATAAAAGCAGCAAACTTTAAGATTATAAACAAGTTGGGTTAAAATTAGCCTTTCATCATTTGGGTTTTCACAGATTGTGATTCGAATTCAGCAGATTTCACCTTTAATTCATGGCTTCATTCACTTCTTCTTGCCAGACTTTGCAGCATCTCCGGCCTTAGTCTGCACAGAAATCAAGTAGAATAAACACTCACTAACTGCATAAAAGCAGCAAACTTTAAGATTATAAACAAGTTGGGTTAAAATTAGCCTTTCATCATTTGGTTTTCACAGATTGTGGCTCGAATTCAGCAGATTTCACCTTTAATTAGTGGGTAGCATGATGATGATACTCATTTAGTGTATGTATTGGGTTCAAATTAATTTAATTAGATTTCAGGAATAATTACCAAAACATTTCCTGGAAGTCAGCATAATTACAGGCTGAACCCCACTTACTTTCGAAATTACAAAAACCTCCCGTGTAAGTTTACATTTCATAACATTCATGCATAAAAGTACTCCTTTGGAGTAAAATCTTCAAAGGAGGTCTTTTTGTGTATGGATGTTATGAAATGTAAACTTACAGGGAGGTTTTTTGCAATTTCAAAAGTAAGAGGGGTGCAACCTATAATTTAGCAAACTTAGAGGCGGATTTTCTGATAAGAAGTGGATCCAGGACGAGTTATACAGGCGGATTAAAAAAAGCGCACCTTCTTCACTCCACGGACTTTCTTTGCCCTGTTCTTTCTTTCTTTCATCTGCTTTCTTGATTTCTCCACCTTTGTGGCCAATCCATTCTGTCAATACAAAGGAAAGTTTGTATGAAAAACAAGCAAATTATAGAAGAATATTTTGCCTACACACATGGAAGTGAATTTATATAAACCAACAAATGTGTATATAATAAATCTTCATATATGCATTTTCTGTTTACAGCCAGCCGAGTCATCCTACAATAAAGAACTCAATCATCAGTTGAGGCTCGCCCATCAACAATAACTTATATTTTAAGGTATTAGCGGCAATGAAAATTTATTTAAGTCAGAGCAAGGATGAACTTGGAAGAAGATATGATCACCAATGCTAAATGAAATCCAATTCATAAGAACTAAAGAGATTATCAGTTGCTCGGGGTAATTTGACTTGCTTCGGTAATTCTTACCAAAGCATTGTCTAATTACCTTGACGGGGTAATCTGACATCATGTTATGCAATGTCCAAGCAACTAAATGTGTTATTTCTACTAAGTTATGCATTGTGAAACTCATGTTTTTTTAAGAGAGAGCATGGCCGAATATTATTTTTAAAACTTTTTTCAAATATATTGTTAAAATTATTCTAATTATTGTGCATTGCCCTCTACTATATATAGAGAGTTATTATTCAAAAAAAAATTGTTTTTGGTGTTTGACATATATGTTCTTAAATTAGGAGACTATATATTTTTTATAAAACATTAGAAGAAATTATGAAATATGGATATTATCTTAAGCAAAAATACAACAAAAGAGTTTACCCAACTTACCACAACATATATTTTTATAATCAACCAAACATCTTAATAATACTTAGGCGTAAACTCGACATCACCTAATTGGCTTAATTCATCTTAGAACCAAATTAGCCCAAAAAAATATGCTTCTTAAAAAAATGCATGCTTAGAATGATTTCTCATGATCCAACCCTAATGTTCTCAAGAATGTATTAGCTCCCTATTTCTAAAACCTATTCACAACCCAATACACATGTTTAACAAAACTTATTGTTCTCTAATCACTGTGCACCACAATATCGCCCAAAATAATTACAATAGCCATGAATTTTGCAAATTCTAGAATACATTGTTTATTTGGTTTAAATCTGTTATAATTATGAAGAACGTGAGTCACTGAATGAAAATATAATTTACAAACAATGTGTATCCAATGCACACCAAAAATATATTAGTTTTCGTGAATACTCTCATACATTGGACTCATTATAATTTGGGATGTCTCCTATAGCCCTCTGGCTATATTCAACCTCAGAAATGAGATAACACTACAATACTGTAGTTGTCCCAAACATAGCCCAAATTGCCTTCAATTCTAATTTCAAACAATAACTAGAAGTTAATGCTGATTATAGTAGGACAGGCTAAGACTTGTTGAATTAACAGGTATATTCATTGCCATAAGTTAGATAAATCCTTTCTTTTAAAAAAAAGTTTATAAGAAAGTCATTAACAATCCTTAAATACTCCCTTGAATACAAAAATTATAAAAAGGGTAAAAATTGAAATGGAAGTTAAAACAAAAAATGAGTTTACCTTCTCTCAAAAGGATAATGAAGCTAGAACGAGACTAAACGAATGAGATTGAAAAATACAAGTAATTTGACAATCAATGGAAGAGATGACAAGGAAAATGATGTTAACCACGAGATAAAAGACTCCCTAAGATTTTCTCACTCTTTTTTCTCCTACTGTGTAGTGTGAATAGAGGGTGAATGATATGATTCAATTAAGGAAAATGGGAATTTTCTTCAACATTACATGACCTTGCGAGAACTAGAAACCGTGAATAGTAGCCATAGACTTTTTGGCAGAGGGCACCTCAAGGAAAGATTGGTTATGTTAAGCATGGAAAAGAAAGTAAATCTGGATGATTTTAGGATATATTTAGTGAATTTTCTAACAAGGAATACAACTTAATGGATTCTATCATCTGTCTGTATCTACTAATATTATTCATAGCTCCTAATTAGAACAAAATTTATTCATGAATTTGGAAGGTTGCACGTCTTCCAATCCAATCAAATGAAATTATATAAACCTACCAAACTGCAAATTCTGAGACAACAACAACAACAACAGAACCCATATAGTCCCCAATCATTGGGGGTATGGGCGGGGGAAGATTGGAAACAGACCTAACCTTTGGCACTATGCACAAAGTGGCTTCTCTCAGAGGAGAAAGACCTAACCTTTGACAATAAATGCACAAAGTGGCTGCTCACAGAGTACCACTGAAATAGTGGCCCCCTATACCATCGCGTTTGCTGCGGAATCATGCCCTCAAATCAAAGCCAAAGACATCAGAGAGGGCAGACCCAAGAATCCATTTTGATTTATGTGCACATAACCATGCTTCCTTCATTCAGAGACAAATATAAAAAAAGATTTGAAATACATCTAACTTAAGTGCATTAGGAGGCATCAATTGCCCCCCATTCCCCTGCTCGTTTTCGCTCATGCATCAAATCCTCTAAAGGCCTGCTCGTTTGGCAAGAACTGACACAACGTAATTGGAATTGAGTTACCCAATTCCAATTTCGTTGTTCGTTTGGCAAAAATTGTCCCTACCATTGGTTTTCGGCCAAAACCTATAGGTTTTAAGTCTTACCAAATCTGCCTGGTACGAAAACCGACCCTATTTGCTTGGTTTTGCGGAGGGCTCGACAGAAGGAAGGCGACTGCAAAAACGTGAATGTCGCGCGGCTTCTCCCATCCATCTCCGGCGAAACAGCAACTCCTCCTCGTCATGTGCTTCATCTCGGGATCAGCTTGCCATTGCTAAGGAGACTGGAAGAAGGCTTGGAATGGGAACCAACATGTACCCTTCTTCTGCTCTTCTGGGCAATCACAAGGATGCATCTATTGCCTCCCTCCCTGTGGACGAATTAATCGAGACAGACGACGGGTTTGCCGGAGTGTTTCCGGAGCACAAGTATGAAATTGTGAAGAAATTGCAGGAGAGTAAGCACATTTGTGGAATGACTGGAGATGGCGTCAACGATGCTCCGGCTTTGAAGAGAGCGGATATTGGATTTGTTGTTGCCGATGCAACTGACGCCGCAAGGAGTGTGTCCGAGATTGTTCTTACAGAGCCAGGGCTTAGCGTCATCATCAGTGCTGTTCTAACCATCAGGGCTATCTTCCAGAGGATGAAGGGTACATGTTTGTGTGCTTATGGCTGTTTGTGTGTTGAATGTTTTGTGGCTGTTTGTGTGTTGGTTGTATGTGTTGTGGCTGAATGTGTTGAATGTGTTGGTTGTGTGTGTGTTGAATGTGTGGCTGTATGTGTTGGTTGTGTGTGTGTTGAATGTGTTGGCTGTGTTGTGGCTGTTTGTGTGTGTGTTGAATGTGTTGTTGGATGTGTGTTGTGTTGAATGTGTGTTGTGTGTGTTGAATGTGTTGTTGGCTGTGTTGTGTAGAATGTGTTGTTGGTTGTGTTGTGTTGAATGTGCTGTTGGTTGTGTTGTGTTGAATGTGTTGTTGGTTGTGTTGTGTTGAATGTGTTGTTGGATGTGTGTTGTTTATGGTTGTATGGTTGTGGCTGTGTTGTGGCTGTTTGTGTGTGTGTTGAATGTGTTGTGTGTGTTGAATGTGTTGTTGGCTGTGTGTTGTGTTGAATGTGTTGTTGGCTGTGTGTTGTGTTGAATGTGTGTTGTGTGTGTTGTGTGTGTTGTGTGTGTTGTGTGTGTTGTGTGTGTTGTGTGTGTTGTGTGTGTTGTGTGTGTTGTGTGTGTTGTGTGTGTTGTGTGTGTTGTGTGTGTTGTGTGTGTTGTGTGTGTTGTGTGTGTTGTGTGTGTTGTGTGTGTTGTGTGTGTTGTGTGTGTTGAATGTGTGTTGTGTGTGTTGTGTGTGTTGAATGTGTGTTGTGTTGAATGTGTTGTTGGCTGTGTTGTGTTGAATGTGTTGTTGGATGTGTGTGTTGTTTATGGTTGTATGGTTGTGGCACTGTGTGTGTATGGTTGTGTGTGTTGTTTATGGTTGTGTGTGTTTATGGTTGTGTATGGTTGTGTGTGTGTTGTTATGTGTTGAATGTGTTGGTTGTGTGTGTGTTGTGTGTGTTGTTTATGGTTGTGTGTGTGTTGTTTATGTGTTGTGTGTGTTGTGTGCAAAATAATTCAATTTTTAAATTTTAAATATCAATTCCTGTCTCTGAATTTCATCATGCAACCGAACAGAAATATTGACAGATTCAATTCCTGTGACTGAAAAACTTCCTGCAAACGAACACAGGAATTGGTTTTGGCCGAAAACCAAAACCTTTGCGCCGTAGGTTTTCGGCCAAAACCAATTCCTGTGAATCAAAACCTACCAAACGAACGCACCCTAAATCTATGATAGTAGAAACATAATACAAAGAAAATACAATTATGTTAATAAATTACATTTAAATAAGCAACATTCAATGATTTATGCTGGTTATGAAAATAAATAGAAAAAGTAATACGAGGAATAATCAGAAAAAGTAATACGAGGAATAATCAGAAAAAAATAGCCAAAAAATAACGGAGAAGGATCCGAGAATTTAGTTGTTTGCCAGACACTTGCAGTCCTGTGCACTTAATTTTAATGGTTAGCATCAAATTGAGAAAAAATTGTTTACAAACCCTAGTTTTATTTTCAATCGATTTTTTAAATTAAGTCCTTCGGATAATTGAATATTTTAAAGCAGCCGCACAAAAAAAATCCTCATCGTCATCATATATAAACATTTATGGCGAAAGAAAAAAGAATCGTACCCTAATGAGACGGTACTTGGGCTCAAACTTCTTGGCGCTCTCCACTGAATCATAAATCAAACCAAACCCAGTGGACTTTCCACCTCCGAAGTGTGTTCGGAATTTGAACACAAAGATCGAGTTCTGATCCTTCACTTCGTAAAGATTCGCCAGCTTCTCTTTCAACTCAGCCTTTAGTTGAGCAACAGCGAGATCAAAACTTTATTAACGAAATGAATTCCAGGAGACCTGAGAACACAAATTTACAACTAGATCACAAGTAAATCAGATGCAAAGGTACGCACCTTGGAAACATTCGGCCTTCCCGGGTGAAGCACGTCGATGACCTAAAAGACCAACAAAGATGACATGAAGCTGATCAGAAACATTAGGACGAAATAGAAAGGGAGACAAATGGAAATGGGGCCTCGGAACTCACGAACTGCTTGCGCGAGAGAAGTCGGTTTGTCATGAATTTTCTGGTCCTGATGGTGACCGCCTTGGAGTCTGCCATTGTTTTTCCTCTGGTACGCTCCTCCGTATCGTCAGTTGGTTTGCGCAACAGAATTCCTGCAGCTGCGGCAAGTAATGCCAAAAAGACGAGTTTCTTCTAATCTTTCTTTAGTGGTTGGGAAGGCGAGATGTAACACAACTCCCAGCGGGAAGGCAAAACGAAGGCGGCTTTTTGGCAGATGCACCCTGGAATTACCAAGTTTTGGCAAAGTGCACCCTAGTTCTTTAAATATAGCAAAATGCACCCCCCCCCCCCCCCAAATTCAGATTTTTGGCAAAGTGCACCCTACTCTTAAAATTGAGGGGTATTTTGGTCTTTGCAAAACCGAAAATTCTGTTTTTGGCACCATGCACCCTCAATTCTTTTCAATTTTGTAAAACGCTATCAGCAGCCCTAAATTTGTAAAACCAAAAATTTTAATATTGAGTGATATTTTGTAGCATTTTTTTTATATTTGTAGACCGAATTGTGTGGCATTCTTATTTGCAGCCCAAACTTTTAGCCTTCTTATTTGATACAGCCATTCATTTCTTAACACAAATCCAAATTAAGCCTAAAAAAATAAAATAACAAAAACTTTCTTAACTAAACAAAACTTGTAAATACCAGAAAATATAACTGCATCAAGCAGAAATAAGGCTAGCCATAGAAATAATACCACAAATTTTTGCAGAATCGGGACTGGAAACCGACGAGATTTGCGGAGGAGCAAGAGTTAGACCTAGATCGGGACTGGCAGAGAAGAGGAGCTTCACGATGAGGAGCTTCAAGATGCTGGATCAAGAGAAAGAAAATGTTAGAACCTAAATCCTACGACTGGCAGAGCAGGAAGAGAAGGAAGACAACGGCAAATTACCCCTCCAAGAAGCTGGATGCTGGATCTGCAAGAGAGACGTTGGATCTGTAAGAGAAGAAGTTGGATGCTGGATCTGCAATAGAAGAGAATGTCGATGCCGCCAAGAGGGAGCTTCACCTACGAGATCTGCAAGATGAGAACGCCGGGAATGAAGATAGGGGACGGGAAGAAGTAGCGGCGAGAATGGCGTGAGTGGCGAGAACTCTGAACTTACCGAGAAGTGAGCGGCGAGAATGGACCGGGAATGAAGAAAGGGGACGGGATGAAGTGGCGAGAAATCAGAAAAGCCCTAATTATTTTAAGCTTCAAAATCGGTTGGACCAAATTACCCCTCCAAACATTTGCTTAGGGTGCACTTTGCCAAAACCCGGTAATTCCATGGTGCATCTTGCCAAAAAGTCCAACTATACTGAGCAATTTCCTCCGGTGAGTCGCGCGCCGGCAGCAAGATGGGGAAGAAGAGAAAAATAGTCGCACGCGAAAAACCTCTTGCGAAGCCCTAAAATCGTTGCGCACTTTATATGGGAAAGGGGGAAATTTTTTGGCGTGGTAAATCCCCGCCGTTGATCGCCCACTGCTTTTTTAGTTATTTTTTTTTAATCCTGCATTTCGCTGGCTCTCCGATCACAAATCGGACGGACATACAATCCCCCGCACGATGAGCACGGCACGCGCGCGTTTAATTCGGTTCGATCCAGGCTCACTTTGTTCAGGGTTCAGCCGCGGTTCACCTGTATTGCCTCCATAAAACACCGGTTTAAATCTTTGTGCTGTCAGGCCAAGTAATGACCCATGCACAATATTCAGCTGGTGAAAATAATATTTGGGTGTTGATATTAGCACCCTTGATTTGGCTATTAATATTACATATTAATTTTTCATACTATGGAGGGTTATGTACTATGTATTAACATGAAGGGTTATGTACGCTACAACAAACTAGATGAAAGCACCAATCAACTACACATTTGATTTTTTGCTCATTCAGTTTCCATCAAACTCAGTAATATATTTCATACTATTTTTTCAGCACGTACAAGTCTAACAAGTATTGCATGTCATTGTTATGCATTGCCAAATTTACCATTACATATCATTCGTTCTTTTCATATGTCAGATGAAACAGAGGTCAGTTATGGCACTGGAGTGTTTCAAGTCCATACTTGAACCAAACTCATTACCAGTTGCTTTGGAGTCGGGTGTGGGTGAGCAGAGGCGTGAGTGACGGTGGTGTTGGTGTTGGGCTAGAGAGCACACAAGCTCGACCAGAGCATCTGTAAATTAGTTCGAACAAGTATCTGCACGGCCGCATAGCGGTATGTCTATACACAACCAAAACACAGCACAAAATAACAATAATAAAAGTGACACGTAGATTTAACGTGGAAACCCAATAGGGTAAAAATCACAGGACGATCAGAGTCCAACCCGGAAAGCCGTCACTAAAAATGTGTAAAAAAAATAGGCAATTACAAGGCTTTCCCTCCTCGATCCACACAGGATCTTCACCAACTTTGTACTACACAATATTACACAATAAACCGTAGCAAAAAAAATTGCAAGTTACCGACAGTGGCGGACGAGGCAGATTACACAAATCCTCTCCAAGATGCCTCTTCAAATCCTTGCCCGAGTCTGCTCCAAATCCAATCAGTGTAGGCGAAGTATTCCTCATCAACGTCGCAGAGACGTCCGAAAACTCTCCCCAAACTAAGACGCTTGCCACAAAAGCCTCTATAGAAACTCTTTCAGTGCTTGAGATTGGAGAGAAGTGGATGTCTTACCCCTCCTCCTTCATGCTTATTTATAAGGCCAAAACCAAGGAGTAGATGGTGGTAGATAGCATGTGGAGGAAGCTTCCATGAAGCTTCCCTCGATCAAAGAACACATGTCGAATAATATGAAGCTTCCTTTGGCCACCTTCCTAGAAGCTTCCTTTTAAGAGCACATATTGACTTCCCCTCTTTCCAGGAAGCTTCCTTCAAGAGGATATGTTGATTTCATAGTCAAAGACGACTAGCCTCTTTTCACACTCAGGAGAAAATACCTCATCAAATCTCTCCCTTTTCGACTAAGTGAAAAAAGTGTAATTCTAATAATTTTCATTTGGTAAGACCTTCATGTCTCCTCCATATCTCGATAGATCCAGCGCCACCAAGTTCGAGTTAGTAAAACTCGAATCCACAGTATTCTCCACAAAGGATGGGAACTGTACCCAACAATTTATCCCCTTTGTATTTATGTGGAAGAGATCGTCATGCCAGTGATCCTCACACAATGTTCGAACTTCCCCTCGACACAGTCTTCGTAAGCATATCCGCTCTATTGTCATCTGTGTGCACCTTCTGCAAATCCAGCTCTCTTTGCTCTAGAGTATCGCGTATCCAATGATACTGCATATCAATATGCTTGGATCTCGAGTGGAATGTGGGGCTCTTCCCTAAATGAATTGCACTATAACTGTCACATAAGAGTGTGTAGCGCTCCTGAGTGAAATCCAGCTCTTTGATGAAACGCTTCATCCAAAGAAGCTCTATTCCTGCCTCAGTGACTGCAATAAACTCTACCTCCGTAGTCGATAGTGCAACGCACTTCTGCAATCTCGACTGCCATGAAACAGCTCCCCCCGCAAACAGGATCAGGTACCCAGAAGTCGATCTTCTGGTGTCCAAATCTCCAGCCATATCAGCATCAATGTATGGCAGTAGCTCTGGCTCACTATCTCCAAACCTTAACGTCAAGTCTGACGCCCCATGAAGGTACCTCGGAATCCACTTCACAACGCTCCCATGAAGGACCTTTTGCATCTCCTCTTTCTCATCAGGTGTGCTCGGGCACTGGTCAACGGTAAGTCTGAAGTGAGCTTGCAAGCGGCGTGCTCACCTTCTTTGTCTGATCCATACTAAATCTCTGTAGCACCTTCCTGATATATCTTTTCTGCGATAACCAAAGTAACTTGGAGCTTCTATCTCGCCAAATATGCATCCCTAGGATGGTTTTCACCGCTCCCAAGTCCTTCATCACAAACGTGGAGCTCAGCTGCCCATTTAGCTCAGCAATGCGCATAGTGCTCCTCCCGACTATCACCATGTCATCAACATAAAGGAGTAAAATAATAAAATCCTTCGAAGCGTACTGCTTCACAAACACGCAATGATCAAGGGTAGTCCTCCTGAAGTCGATCTCCCCCAAAAAAGCATCGAACTTCTTGTACCACTGTCGCGGGGCTTGCTTCAGGCCAGATAATCTTTTCTTCAAGCGGCATACTAGACTCTCCTTCCCTTTCAACCTGGAACCTTTGGGCTGCTCCATATAAATCTCCTCATCAAGATCGCCATGCAGAAAGGCGGTCTTGACATCCTTCTGCTCAATCTTCAGGTCTAGCCTTGCATCAAGGCAAAGAACAACCCGGATAGATGACATCTTCACAATAGGAGAGAAGATTTCATCAAAATTAACTCCATGCTTCTGGCTGAAACCCTTCACCACTAATCTTGTCTTGTATCTGAGTGGTGTCGAGGAGTCTCCCTGGTTTACTCCAAAAATACATCGATTCTTCAGAGCCTTCTTGCCCTTAGGCAATCGTATCAGCTCATAAGTGTGGTTCTCATGCAGAGATTGCATCTTCTCCTGCATTGCCATCATCCACTCTTTCTTCTCTGAGCTCTGCACTACTTCATCAAAGCACTCGGGCTCCCCCGCATCAGTCAACAAAATATACTCAATAACAGAGTATCTCAAAGATGGTTGTCTGACTCGATTAGACCTACGTGGAGCGAGCTCAGCTGCTGGTATAGGCACATCATCAGTGATGTCCTCTGTAGGCTCGTCATTAGTCATGTCCTCATGGCCTAGAAGTGGCTCAGCGCCCTGCACCGGATCAGGCTCTGCAGCCTCCTCAGTATCAACACCTCCAGTCATAGGAGACTCTGCATCAGTGCAAGAGTCAGCCTTCTCAATCTTCTCAGGATCAACCATTGTTTGATCCTCATAAAATATGGCATCGTGACTGCGTACAAGTTTCTTCTTAATCGGATCAAAGAACCTATAGCCAAACTCGTTGTCGCGTCTATATCCCAAAAATATGCACTGATGGGTCTTGGAATCCAACTTCGATCTTTCATCCCAAGGGATGTGCTCAAAGGCTTTGCACCCAAAGACCCTCAAGTGACTATACGAAGGATCCTTCCCATACCAGACCCTATCAGGAATATCCTCATGTAATGCATAACTGGGAGATAGGTTGATGACATGTGGAACTGTGCATAAAGCCTCACCCCAAAACATGTCAGGTAGTTAAAATGCACCTCACCCTCTCCATCAAGTTCCTATTCATTCTTTCAGCAACGCCATTCAACTGCGACGTCTTGGGCGGAGTCTTTTCATGTCTGATCCCTTGCTCTCTACAATACTCATCAAAGGGACCAATATACTCTCCCCCGTTGTCGGACATGATGCACTTTAACTTCTTCCCATATTGTCTCTCCACCTGAACATGGAATCTACGAAAAGTGTCGAGAACCTCATCTTTGGTCTTAATAGCATAGACCCAAAGTTTTCTCGAATAATCATCAATGAACGTCACAAAGTAAGACGCTCCTCCCTCGTATGGACCTTGAGTGGCCCGCAGACATCAGTATGTACGAGCTCTACTGGCTCAGATCTTCTGGTGGAAGTGTGGCTCTTGAATGATACTCTATCCTGCTTTCCAGCCATGCAATGGTCGCATCTCTCTAACTGATCCACAGATAGATCAGAGATCATCTTCTTTCGGGAGAGACATCCAAGACCCTTCTGGCTAATGTGACTCATTCTTCTGTGCCATAGGGATGTGGATGCCCCATCTCTAACGGTGTTGGCCGAGCAGCTTCAGGTCTCCCCTCCATGTAGTATAGGCCAGTATCTCTGTAACCTCTGTGAAAGAGGAGTTTTAGTTCTCATTCTTATTATTAAAAGTCTTATTTTACTTTGTTTCAAATTAAGTGATATATATAAATATATATGAGTGCTGATTGAGAAAGTAAAGCATAAATAAACAAGCACATAACCAGATGACACAAGATATATAGTAGTTCCCCAAAATCTGGGTACATCTACTCTTCTACCCACTGGTAGGAATCCACTAGGAGGTTGTTGATAAGGTGCCCTCTCACCAAGGTGATTTTGATAAGGTGTCCACACACCAAGGTGGTTTTGATAAGGTGTCCACACACCAATGGGAGATTTGATCAGGTGCCCAATTCACCTATAAGCTTTTGATAAGGTGCTTATAAACCAAGCTGCAGGTTTTTGCTAAGGTGCCCTGTAACCGGGAGTAAACTTTTGAAGGGAGTTTTAACCCTTTACAAGATGGGAAGGAGAAAGGGAAAAGATATATTGTTCTTCTCTTTTTGCTGAGAAGACACTTGAAAATCCTGATTGGATGTTGAGTTGGATCTTGATGAAGATAGTGAAGAGAGCTCCCCCTGTCTGATTTAATTGTAGAGACTCCTTGGTTCCGAATCCTCTAATTCAAATGTATGGAGTGGATCACCTCTCATTGTTCTCTGTCGACCTTCTCCTTATTTATAGCTCTGTGTATTAAGATAACACTATAGGAGAGAAATCAATTAGTAGACAGAGTATTAGAAAGAGAGAAATATTTCCATAACTATTATATCTATAAAAGGAAAGAATTTATTTTGATTTCAAATAATATCCATAATCAACTTAATCAATTTAGCCAAGAATCAATTAGAGGGAAGGAATGATTCATAACGGCTATAAAAGAATAATATTATTCCATATAAATCAGATCTATAGAAAGAAGGAAAGAGATCTGGTGTTATTTGAATTTAACATAGTAATCGACGTACGTCGATTACAATTCGACGTAAGCGTTGAATTCATCCTGGCTGGACGTCGAGAGGAGAATAAGGAAGGTGCGTCGACTAAGGTGCGTCGACTAGAAGTCAGAGCTACGTCGACATAGGATACGTCGAATTCTTATTAAAGTTACTTCGACTCATTCTAAAAGAAACGTCGACAACACTTCGACGTTGCGTCGAATACTATTCGACGCATATTTACTTAACCTTGATTTTTCTTTCTTAGAATTCATTTTCAACTCATTTTGGGGGTTAAGACAAATCATTTTCCCAACAATCTCCCCCTATTTGTCTTAACCCTATTCAGAGAAAAATTGAATCAGCATTTAATCAACACATCAAAGCATATTTTATCGAAAGAGATATATTAGGAAATCAGAAAAATCATTTTCAGAGAATAAGGGGAGAATAGAGAACTAAGTGATCTTTGTGATTTCAGGTGTTAGCCTGTGTGAAAAATCAACCTCCCTCTGATACCAATTGAAAGAGGAGTTTTAGTTCTCATTCTTATTATTAAAAGTCTTATTTTACTTTGTTTCAAATTAAGTGATATATATAAATATATATGAGTGCTGATTGAGAAAGTAAAGCATAAATAAACAAGCACATAACCAGATGACACAAGATATATAGTAGTTCCCCAAAACCTGGGTACATCTACTCTTCTACTCACTGGTAGGAATCCACTAGGAGGTTGTTGATAAGGTGCCCTCTCACCAAGGTGATTTTGATAAGGTGTCCACACACCAAGGTGATTTTGATAAGGTGTCCACACACCAATGGGAGATTTGATCAGGTGCCCAATTCATCTATAAGCTTTTGATAAGGTGCTAATAAACCAAGCTGCAGGTTTTTGCTAAGGTGCCCTGTCACCGGGAGTAAACTTTTGAAGGGAGTTTTAACCCTTTACAAGATGGGAAGGAGAAAGGGAAAAGATATATTGTTCTTCTCTTTTTGCTGAGAAGACACTTGAAAATCCTGATTGGATGTTGAGTTGGATCTTGATGAAGATAGTGAAGAGAGCTCCCCCTGTCTGATTTAATTGTAGAGACTCCTTGGTTCTGAATCCTCTATTTCAAATGTATGGAGTGGATCACCTCTCATTGTTCTCTGTCGACCTTCTCCTTATTTATAGCTCTGTGTATTAAGATAACACTATAGGAGAGAAATCAATTAGTAGACAGAGTATTAGAAAGAGAGAAATATTTTCATAACTATTATATCTATAGAAGGAAAGAATTTATTTTGATTTCAAATAATATCCATAATCAACTTAATCAATTTAGCCAAGAATCAATTAGAGGAAAGGAATGATTCATAACGGCTATAAAAGAATAATATTATTCCATATAAATCAGATCTATAGAAAGAAGGAAAGAGATCTGGTGTTATTTGAATTTAACATAGTAATCGACGTACGTCGATTACAATTCGACGTAAGCGACGAATTCATCCTGGCTGGACGTCGAGAGGAGAATAAGGAAGGTGCGTCGACTCGAAGTCAGAGCTACGTCGACATAGGATATGTCGAATTCTTATTAAAGTTACTTAGACTCATTCTAAAAGAAACGTCGACAACACTTCGACGTTGCGTCGAATACTATTCGACGCATATTTACTTAACCTTGATTTTTCTTTCTTAGAATTCATATTCAACTCATTTTGGGGGTTAAGACAAATCATTTTCCCAACACTCTGGCCACTACCGGCGACCCCTTGATTAACTTACAAAAATCTCCACCAAAGACACTCAAGTGTCCTTCATCGCCTAGCTTCCCAACTGAAATTAGGTTGAAGCGAATGTCAGGAACATGTCGCACATCTCTTAGGATCATCAATCCTCCAGTGCTCGTCTTTAGGTGCATGTCTCCTCTTCCGATGACTTTCGACGTGTCACCATTGCCCATCCTAAGTACCCCACAATCGTGAGTAGTGTAGGTGGCAAATAACTCCCTGTTGTGGGAGAGATGTGCAGAAGCACCTAAGTCCACAATCCAGCTTTTATCATCGCACGAGAGTGCATCGGTGATGTCATCTCCTACATTGATGACATCGTCCTCCTCTGCTGAAGCGATGGCCGCCGTGAGAGTGTTCATCTTCTCATTTGAGGACTCTCCCTTCTTCTTCTGGTCATTCTTCAGAGTGTAAAAAAACTTCTGAATATGACCTTTCTTGTGGCAGTAGTGACACTCAACATTCTGGTAGCGAGACTTAGATTTCCCTCTGCTTTGGCTCTCCTCGCTCTTCCTTTCTCTACTCTTACTTCTGCCTCTCCCCTTGGGCTTAGTGTAGATGATGTCAGCTCGTGAAGAAAAGCTTGATATCCCTTGAGACTTCCTTCTCACCTCTTCGTTCAAGATGCCACTCTTGGCAATCTCCACTGTAATGATGCCCCGGGAGAGGAGTTGATTAGAGAAACTCTAACCATCTCCCAAGAGTCTGGAAGAGACTTCAACAACCATAGTGCGTTGACCTCGTACTCGAAGGTCACCTTCATAGCAGTAAGTTGATCAATAATACCTTGGAACTCGTTCACATGATCTAAGATAGGTGAGCCATCTCGATACTTGAACTCTCCAAGCTTCTTCAATAGATATAGCTTGTTGATGCCAGTACTCTTGACATACAACATCTCCAAAGTCTTCTAGAGGATCTTTGCATCAATGATACTTGCAACATGATTGTAGACGTTCGACTCGATGAATCATCTGATGAATCCACATAGTTTTTGGTGCTCCACCTTCCACTTATTTGGGTCCATATCTTTAGGCATCTCCTCAAAGATAGGAGCATGCCAGCCCTTAACATAGATGAGATCTTCCATCAGTAAGTGTCACTGATGGTAATTTGCGCCGTTTAATTTTACCATTTGCTCGAAACTTGAACCTGAAATAAACTCCATTATGCTCTGTCAATTGATCGGACTAACCTAAGTTCTCTAAGCCGATTATTTTCAAGAAGAAAATCAAAGAGGATAGGGAGCGGACCAATAGTCGTCACCTACCGCACCCGATCACCAACCCGAAATATTCGATCAGCTTGTTTTAAATCTCAAATAGGTCAGCCCGATAACTGCTCTAATAATGAATCTGGCTCTGATACCACTTATTGGGCTAGAGAGCACACAAGCCCGACAAGAGCACCTGCAAATTAGTTCGAACAAGTATCTGCACGACCGCTTAGCGGTATGTCGATACACAACCAAAACAAAACACAAAATAACAGCAATAAAAGTGACACATAGATTTAACGTGGAAACCCAATAGAGTAAAAACCACAGGACGATTGGAGTCCAACCCGGAAAGCCTCCACTAAAAATGTGTAAAACAAATAGGAAATTACAAGGCTTTCTCTCCTCGATCCACACAGGATCTTCACCAACTTCGCACCACACAATATTACACAATATATCGTAGCAGAAAAAATTGCAAGTTACCGACAGTGGCGGACGAGACGGATTACACAAATCCTCTCCAAGACGCCTCTTCAAATCCTTGCCCAAGTCTGCTCCAGATCCAATCAGTGTAGGCGAAGTATTCCTCATCAACGTCGCAGAGACGTCCGAAAGCTCTTCCCAAACTAAGACGCTTGCCACAAAGGCCTATATAGAAACTCTTTTAATGCTTGAGATTGGAGAGAAGTGGATGTCTTACCCCTCCTCCTTCATGCCTATTTATAAGGCCAAAACCAAGGAGTAGATGGTGGTAGATAGCATGTGGAGGAAGCTTCCCTCGGTCAAAGAACACATGTCGAATAATATGATGCTTCCTTTGGCCACGTTCCTAGAAGCTTCCTTTAAGAGCACATGTTGACTTCCCCTCTTTCCAGGAAGCTTTCTTCAAGAGCATATGCTAATTTCATAGTCAAAGACGACTAGCCTCTTTTCACACTTAGGAGAAAATAACACATCAGTTGGCTCCTAATGTCACCTTTTATTGCCTCTAAGACTGGTACTTCTGGCTCTCCTTCCCTGGCGGTAGGAGTGGGGTCCTAGGTTCCCCAATCGTGGGCGAGAATTGTGAATCGTCAGCAATCTCGATGAGATACGCCTATTGATTTCTCCGCAATTAAGGTTGCGTACCTGCAGAAATCTTTCAATTGTGAACTGTTGTTTTCTCTGGAGTCACATGAGGAGGTTAACAAGCCTTGGGAAAAGGCTTTGGTCGGACGTTTCTTTGGGAAAAATTGTTGGCCTCGATAGTGGGCTGCTCCCTTGGTTTTCAATAGCACATTCCCGAACAATTTCAATTCAAAGCCTAGAAATTGAATAAAAAATTTAATGAAAAACTAAAATTATTGTTAACATTAATTAAAATAATCAAACCAACTCCAAATAAACCTAAAATGAACTTTCGAAACATAATGTAAATTGCATAAAAATTTAATGAAAAACTAAAATTATTTTTGACATCCTCCACGTCCAGCACGAGTACTGATGGGTTATCATCTATTATATAGGGAAATTCGGGCTGCGATTAGACAAAAGCACAACTCCTCCACTAAGATAGTGAGGTCATGGGTAAGAAGGAGGGTCAAACCCACTATCTTCACAAGCATCCGCAAAGAATCGCGTGCAATGACGCGCACGGCCAAACCGCACGCAACGACGCGACGACCGCGCTCAAATAAACGCGCACGCAACCGCGTCGCGGTCGCGCGCAGCTGCACGCACGCTGTCGCGCGGCAAACGTGCACGCGGAATCGTGCGCGGCACGCGCGGCGTGCGGGCGCGGTCACAGCACTGCGCGCGCGATCGCGCGGCCTGCGCGCGATACTGTGGACAATCCAGCGTGCGCAGTCGTGCGCGATGCCGCGTGCGCATTCGCGCGCGATGCCGCGCGCGAGCCCGCGCGTGATCCCGCGCTGCTGCGCGCTTGCGCGACCGCGTGCGGTCCCATGCTGCTTCGCTTGCACGGTCGCGCGCAATGTCGTGCTACTGTGCGCGGTGGTGCCACGCGCGCGCGGCATGCACGGTACCAGCCGGCCTCCCTCGCCGCCTAGCGTTTGTCGGCCCCTCTTGCGTCGTAGTCGCACTCTCCCGATCGTGCCTTTACGACGCCCGGTTAGCGCCGCTAAGTTTGTAGCGTGCGCTTGACCGGCGCGCACTTGAACGTTGCAAGGTTCATAGTGCGCGTCGTTGCTAACTCCACTTTCTCTCTTAAGATTACATGATTTACACATTGCAATCAGGATCGTCAACTGCCCGAACTGACCAAGGGGCGAAGCCGTCATATTTGGAAAGTGGCGATCCATGTGCTCTCGATCAACGGTCTAGATCGGCCCGCCAGGTGATTACGGTGGTTACGACGACAAAATTACCGAACCGCCCCGGCCAAGTCTATAAAAAGGACTCTGAATCCTCATTTGGGGGGGACCCGACATTCTGCACCTGAGAGAGCTTTCTGAAGAATTCCTTCAGAGATCTTCGCGCTCGAAGATCTCCTTCAGGGTTCGAAGATCTTCTTCGCGGCTCGAAGATCTCTTTCGTCACTTGAAGATCTCCTTCGAACCTCGAAGACTCCCTGTTCCGAAAAATACTTAGTTTTTCTGAGAGGTGGCCTGTCACCCTCAGAGACTTTCCTTGAACTGCAACTGTAACGGGAGCGGCATGTCGCTCTCGATTCTCGCAACCTTACTTGTAACACTCCAACATTTAGTGAAGTTTGGCCGGCGCTGATCCGACCACGTGCTTTTTTACCCTTTCTGGGTTTTCCACGGTAAAAACGTTCTCTTGCCATCCGTCTGTTTTCTCTGTGACTATTTGCGCGCTCGGCTCATTCACGGGCTAAGACGGTTCGATTCGCCCGGTCTGGAAGAGCGTTGAGCGACCCGCAACAAGTACTATCAGATGTTGTGCAAGTCCTTCCTTTCCCCACAAGTCATCCATTACATTATGTTTGATCCAATATCTTTAAATGACTTGGTGCATTAATCACATAGCGCCAAGTGCTTGGGGAGCAACTCAGTTCTCTTTTCCTCTTCTTTTTTATTTTATCTTCTCTAAAGATATTGCTATTTATTTATGTTTGTGGGTTTACTTTTTAGTTGTGTAGTTTGATCAAGGGAAGATGGGCAGAAGAAATAAAAATGGTGATTCAAACTTTAAGCTTGGAATAGGTAAATGCGCCACCTTGCATGAGGAGAAATAGGGGAAGAAACATGGAGACGTGAGTTTGATTTTGAAGATGAAGCATTTGCAGAAACTTGCAGCTTGGGCTGGCGGAGAAGGTGGAATATCTCCTCTTGGTGCTTTATTTGGATACCAATTGGCGGCGAATGCAGAAACATCAGGTGTTCCATTGGATCAATCATCCTTCTATTGTCGAAGGAGAGCTCTACTTCTACTTGTTTTGTTCATGACCTGCTTACATAAATCAATAGTAAGAAAATAATACTTTACTCTCTTTGTTTGTACTTTGTAGCTAGTTTTAAGACTTGTTGAAGTATATTCATTGCCATAAGTTTGGATAAAATCCTTTCTTCAAAAAAAAGTTTAGAAGCAATGCTTAAATACTCAAGCAAATGCAAAACTTATAAAAAAGATAAAATTGGTAATTAAAACAAATGGTATGCATGTGTTTGTGTTTATGTGTGCATAATGGTAGATGTGTGTGTGTGTTTGTTTCAATTTCTGTCACTGAATTCTTACTTGCAACCAAATAATGAAAATTCTTGTGGCTGAATTCACGTTTGCAGCCGAACATGGAATTGAGTCAATTCCAATCCACTCCTCGCAATTCATTCGAAACAAACGGTGCATTGCTTTTGCGATTTCTGAAGATTCAACTAGTACCTAATCACTTTATTTGTGAAAATTCGTGGTGATTCTCTCTTTTCTTCTGCAGATGCGAAAACATCCTACAACCAGGATTTAACTGCACGATTCGCATCGAAAAGTGCAAGAACAAGAAGCGGAAGGGATCCCAGGAGACACCAAAACCTTCTCAGAACAATGTAGTCTACACCTGCAACTTCTGTTATCATCGTAACGTGAAGAAAGGAACCACCAAAGGCCACTTGAAAACCCTAACATCTGCGAGACAACCGACAAGATCAGAACTTGCATCAGGATCAAAGCGACAATGCTCTCTCGATGCGGCAACAACAACAACAACTGAAAATGCGCGGAGAGATGAGAAGATTCCCATGTCCCAATCGAAGAGTTCTTTCTCCGGTAAGCCAAAGGATTCGATGACAGTTGGAGATATTTCTGCTCAGAAGACCCCCCATCCAAATTCTGCAGTCTTGTCGAGCAAATTGGAGGCAAGAAGTCTTCAGTTTAACAACAATGATGGTGAGCCTAGTGGTCCAGGTAAAGGGTCTGGCAGGCGGAAAAGAAAAGCATGGTCAAGATTATAATTGACTGCTATGGTGTTAATAAATCAGACATTTTTATCATTTCTTTTTAAAAATTTGACTTGCAGATGCTTATATAGAGTGATTTTAAGTTCAATTTAGGTCAAGATTTTATCCCGATGACCGATTTGACTGCTGTGCCGATCACTATTTTTGCGCCATTTGCATTCTGCAGATTACTGCAAAGCACGACACTAAGCATTTGATCCATCGAAAACTTCTTCTGAAATTCAATTAAAGGGTCCGTTTGACGGTGGCGGACATGAACATGGCGCTTATAAATTGTGTTTTGTGAATGACCGGCCTCATCTAAATTTTTTTAATATGACGTCGCAATTCATAAAAATGAACGGATGTGATTTATTAATTAAGATTGGTGTTAAGGGCACACCAATTATCACTGCACAACATTTTATACCTCAGGCTTCGGTCCCTGCATTTTTGTAATCAGCAGCTCAGCCCTCAAATACCCTTCTCAATGGTAGCATCTCATTGACATTTCTCTATTTAATTTCCCAATTTTAAAAACAAATTTAACAAGTTAATTAATCTGATACAAAAAATTAACATCCCGTCCTGTTTGTGTCACAACTAATCAACATTCGCAAACCATATCCAATCAAATCAAAATTTATCATAGAATGCAGTGATTCACTTCAAAATTTTGAATCAATTCAAATTAAATTCAAATATTTATATATATAGTATAGATATTACTATATTCACAAACTATTCATGAATATTGCAAATAGAGATAATTTATGGGCGCTTATATTTGCAGGTCCATAATAACTAGTTACAGTCCCTAAAATATTAAATGTTTATTAAAATTTAAAAAACCAAATCCCGCTAATTGCCACCCCTCATTTCAAAGCAAATCCCTTCTCTCCCATCTAATTTTATTGCGATATAATAACTTATTATTTTCCAAATTTAATTGTTACTATAGATTTTAAAAAAAAAAATTTAGTCAAGGAGCTGCAAATATCTAATGAGACTACAAATAGCAATTAAGGAATTGCAAATATCAAAAAACTGCAAATAAATATTTGAAGCCTGCAAATATAATCACCCTAATTTAATTCAAATTCAGATTCAAATTCAATAAATACAAATATTCACATATACATTCCATAAATATTCACAAACTATATAATTTGCAAACAACCATAGTCACAACTACTAAATTAAATTAATCAATTGCAATCATATAACGTGAATTTTATCATAACACCAGCCCAAAACTTAATTAAATTAAACTAGGGCACCATTTGACATGAAGGTGGCGATGATGAACGATTAAAATGAAGAAATTGCTCAACAAGCTGCTGCTTTGGACGGGACAAAATAGATCATAGTTTCAAATAAAAAACACTAAAAAAGAGTCGACTTTGGACAACCAGAAGAAAAATAAAATATTATAAATAGAGCATAATAAGCAAGCTGCTGAATGCTTGATCATTCACTTCTTCTTGCCAGACTTTGCAGCATCTCCGGCCTTCGTCTGCACAGAAATCAAATAGAATAAAGACTCACTAACTGCATAAAAGCAGCAAACTTTAAGATTATAAACAAGTTGGGTTAAAATTAGCCTTTCATCATTTGGGTTTTCACAGATTGTGATTCGAATTCAGCAGATTTCACCTTTAATTCATGGCTTCATTCACTTCTTCTTGCCAGACTTTGCAGCATCTCCGGCCTT
This sequence comes from Dactylorhiza incarnata, assembly GCA_033032865.1. Taxonomy (NCBI): domain Eukaryota; kingdom Viridiplantae; phylum Streptophyta; class Magnoliopsida; order Asparagales; family Orchidaceae; genus Dactylorhiza; species Dactylorhiza incarnata. The sequence goes on along the minus strand of JAWHQI010000581.1, from coordinate 298,409 downwards.
AGTCTGCACAGAAATCAAGTAGAATAAACACTCACTAACTGCATAAAAGCAGCAAACTTTAAGATTATAAACAAGTTGGGTTAAAATTAGCCTTTCATCATTTGGTTTTCACAGATTGTGGCTCGAATTCAGCAGATTTCACCTTTAATTAGTGGGTAGCATGATGATGATACTCATTTAGTGTATGTATTGGGTTCAAATTAATTTAATTAGATTTCAGGAATAATTACCAAAACATTTCCTGGAAGTCAGCATAATTACAGGCTGAACCCCACTTACTTTCGAAATTACAAAAACCTCCCGTGTAAGTTTACATTTCATAACATTCATGCATAAAAGTACTCCTTTGGAGTAAAATCTTCAAAGGAGGTCTTTTTGTGTATGGATGTTATGAAATGTAAACTTACAGGGAGGTTTTTTGCAATTTCAAAAGTAAGAGGGGTGCAACCTATAATTTAGCAAACTTAGAGGCGGATTTTCTGATAAGAAGTGGATCCAGGACGAGTTATACAGGCGGATTAAAAAAAGCGCACCTTCTTCACTCCACGGACTTTCTTTGCCCTGTTCTTTCTTTCTTTCATCTGCTTTCTTGATTTCTCCACCTTTGTGGCCAATCCATTCTGTCAATACAAAGGAAAGTTTGTATGAAAAACAAGCAAATTATAGAAGAATATTTTGCCTACACACATGGAAGTGAATTTATATAAACCAACAAATGTGTATATAATAAATCTTCATATATGCATTTTCTGTTTACAGCCAGCCGAGTCATCCTACAATAAAGAACTCAATCATCAGTTGAGGCTCGCCCATCAACAATAACTTATATTTTAAGGTATTAGCGGCAATGAAAATTTATTTAAGTCAGAGCAAGGATGAACTTGGAAGAAGATATGATCACCAATGCTAAATGAAATCCAATTCATAAGAACTAAAGAGATTATCAGTTGCTCGGGGTAATTTGACTTGCTTCGGTAATTCTTACCAAAGCATTGTCTAATTACCTTGACGGGGTAATCTGACATCATGTTATGCAATGTCCAAGCAACTAAATGTGTTATTTCTACTAAGTTATGCATTGTGAAACTCATGTTTTTTTAAGAGAGAGCATGGCCGAATATTATTTTTAAAACTTTTTTCAAATATATTGTTAAAATTATTCTAATTATTGTGCATTGCCCTCTACTATATATAGAGAGTTATTATTCAAAAAAAAATTGTTTTTGGTGTTTGACATATATGTTCTTAAATTAGGAGACTATATATTTTTTATAAAACATTAGAAGAAATTATGAAATATGGATATTATCTTAAGCAAAAATACAACAAAAGAGTTTACCCAACTTACCACAACATATATTTTTATAATCAACCAAACATCTTAATAATACTTAGGCGTAAACTCGACATCACCTAATTGGCTTAATTCATCTTAGAACCAAATTAGCCCAAAAAAATATGCTTCTTAAAAAAATGCATGCTTAGAATGATTTCTCATGATCCAACCCTAATGTTCTCAAGAATGTATTAGCTCCCTATTTCTAAAACCTATTCACAACCCAATACACATGTTTAACAAAACTTATTGTTCTCTAATCACTGTGCACCACAATATCGCCCAAAATAATTACAATAGCCATGAATTTTGCAAATTCTAGAATACATTGTTTATTTGGTTTAAATCTGTTATAATTATGAAGAACGTGAGTCACTGAATGAAAATATAATTTACAAACAATGTGTATCCAATGCACACCAAAAATATATTAGTTTTCGTGAATACTCTCATACATTGGACTCATTATAATTTGGGATGTCTCCTATAGCCCTCTGGCTATATTCAACCTCAGAAATGAGATAACACTACAATACTGTAGTTGTCCCAAACATAGCCCAAATTGCCTTCAATTCTAATTTCAAACAATAACTAGAAGTTAATGCTGATTATAGTAGGACAGGCTAAGACTTGTTGAATTAACAGGTATATTCATTGCCATAAGTTAGATAAATCCTTTCTTTTAAAAAAAAGTTTATAAGAAAGTCATTAACAATCCTTAAATACTCCCTTGAATACAAAAATTATAAAAAGGGTAAAAATTGAAATGGAAGTTAAAACAAAAAATGAGTTTACCTTCTCTCAAAAGGATAATGAAGCTAGAACGAGACTAAACGAATGAGATTGAAAAATACAAGTAATTTGACAATCAATGGAAGAGATGACAAGGAAAATGATGTTAACCACGAGATAAAAGACTCCCTAAGATTTTCTCACTCTTTTTTCTCCTACTGTGTAGTGTGAATAGAGGGTGAATGATATGATTCAATTAAGGAAAATGGGAATTTTCTTCAACATTACATGACCTTGCGAGAACTAGAAACCGTGAATAGTAGCCATAGACTTTTTGGCAGAGGGCACCTCAAGGAAAGATTGGTTATGTTAAGCATGGAAAAGAAAGTAAATCTGGATGATTTTAGGATATATTTAGTGAATTTTCTAACAAGGAATACAACTTAATGGATTCTATCATCTGTCTGTATCTACTAATATTATTCATAGCTCCTAATTAGAACAAAATTTATTCATGAATTTGGAAGGTTGCACGTCTTCCAATCCAATCAAATGAAATTATATAAACCTACCAAACTGCAAATTCTGAGACAACAACAACAACAACAGAACCCATATAGTCCCCAATCATTGGGGGTATGGGCGGGGGAAGATTGGAAACAGACCTAACCTTTGGCACTATGCACAAAGTGGCTTCTCTCAGAGGAGAAAGACCTAACCTTTGACAATAAATGCACAAAGTGGCTGCTCACAGAGTACCACTGAAATAGTGGCCCCCTATACCATCGCGTTTGCTGCGGAATCATGCCCTCAAATCAAAGCCAAAGACATCAGAGAGGGCAGACCCAAGAATCCATTTTGATTTATGTGCACATAACCATGCTTCCTTCATTCAGAGACAAATATAAAAAAAGATTTGAAATACATCTAACTTAAGTGCATTAGGAGGCATCAATTGCCCCCCATTCCCCTGCTCGTTTTCGCTCATGCATCAAATCCTCTAAAGGCCTGCTCGTTTGGCAAGAACTGACACAACGTAATTGGAATTGAGTTACCCAATTCCAATTTCGTTGTTCGTTTGGCAAAAATTGTCCCTACCATTGGTTTTCGGCCAAAACCTATAGGTTTTAAGTCTTACCAAATCTGCCTGGTACGAAAACCGACCCTATTTGCTTGGTTTTGCGGAGGGCTCGACAGAAGGAAGGCGACTGCAAAAACGTGAATGTCGCGCGGCTTCTCCCATCCATCTCCGGCGAAACAGCAACTCCTCCTCGTCATGTGCTTCATCTCGGGATCAGCTTGCCATTGCTAAGGAGACTGGAAGAAGGCTTGGAATGGGAACCAACATGTACCCTTCTTCTGCTCTTCTGGGCAATCACAAGGATGCATCTATTGCCTCCCTCCCTGTGGACGAATTAATCGAGACAGACGACGGGTTTGCCGGAGTGTTTCCGGAGCACAAGTATGAAATTGTGAAGAAATTGCAGGAGAGTAAGCACATTTGTGGAATGACTGGAGATGGCGTCAACGATGCTCCGGCTTTGAAGAGAGCGGATATTGGATTTGTTGTTGCCGATGCAACTGACGCCGCAAGGAGTGTGTCCGAGATTGTTCTTACAGAGCCAGGGCTTAGCGTCATCATCAGTGCTGTTCTAACCATCAGGGCTATCTTCCAGAGGATGAAGGGTACATGTTTGTGTGCTTATGGCTGTTTGTGTGTTGAATGTTTTGTGGCTGTTTGTGTGTTGGTTGTATGTGTTGTGGCTGAATGTGTTGAATGTGTTGGTTGTGTGTGTGTTGAATGTGTGGCTGTATGTGTTGGTTGTGTGTGTGTTGAATGTGTTGGCTGTGTTGTGGCTGTTTGTGTGTGTGTTGAATGTGTTGTTGGATGTGTGTTGTGTTGAATGTGTGTTGTGTGTGTTGAATGTGTTGTTGGCTGTGTTGTGTAGAATGTGTTGTTGGTTGTGTTGTGTTGAATGTGCTGTTGGTTGTGTTGTGTTGAATGTGTTGTTGGTTGTGTTGTGTTGAATGTGTTGTTGGATGTGTGTTGTTTATGGTTGTATGGTTGTGGCTGTGTTGTGGCTGTTTGTGTGTGTGTTGAATGTGTTGTGTGTGTTGAATGTGTTGTTGGCTGTGTGTTGTGTTGAATGTGTTGTTGGCTGTGTGTTGTGTTGAATGTGTGTTGTGTGTGTTGTGTGTGTTGTGTGTGTTGTGTGTGTTGTGTGTGTTGTGTGTGTTGTGTGTGTTGTGTGTGTTGTGTGTGTTGTGTGTGTTGTGTGTGTTGTGTGTGTTGTGTGTGTTGTGTGTGTTGTGTGTGTTGAATGTGTGTTGTGTGTGTTGTGTGTGTTGAATGTGTTGAATGTGTGTTGTGTTGAATGTGTTGTTGGCTGTGTTGTGTTGAATGTGTTGTTGGATGTGTGTGTTGTTTATGGTTGTATGGTTGTGGCACTGTGTGTGTATGGTTGTGTGTGTTGTTTATGGTTGTGTGTGTTTATGGTTGTGTATGGTTGTGTGTGTGTTGTTATGTGTTGAATGTGTTGGTTGTGTGTGTGTTGTGTGTGTTGTTTATGGTTGTGTGTGTGTTGTTTATGTGTTGTGTGTGTTGTGTGCAAAATAATTCAATTTTTAAATTTTAAATATCAATTCCTGTCTCTGAATTTCATCATGCAACCGAACAGAAATATTGACAGATTCAATTCCTGTGACTGAAAAACTTCCTGCAAACGAACACAGGAATTGGTTTTGGCCGAAAACCAAAACCTTTGCGCCGTAGGTTTTCGGCCAAAACCAATTCCTGTGAATCAAAACCTACCAAACGAACGCACCCTAAATCTATGATAGTAGAAACATAATACAAAGAAAATACAATTATGTTAATAAATTACATTTAAATAAGCAACATTCAATGATTTATGCTGGTTATGAAAATAAATAGAAAAAGTAATACGAGGAATAATCAGAAAAAGTAATACGAGGAATAATCAGAAAAAAATAGCCAAAAAATAACGGAGAAGGATCCGAGAATTTAGTTGTTTGCCAGACACTTGCAGTCCTGTGCACTTAATTTTAATGGTTAGCATCAAATTGAGAAAAAATTGTTTACAAACCCTAGTTTTATTTTCAATCGATTTTTTAAATTAAGTCCTTCGGATAATTGAATATTTTAAAGCAGCCGCACAAAAAAAATCCTCATCGTCATCATATATAAACATTTATGGCGAAAGAAAAAAGAATCGTACCCTAATGAGACGGTACTTGGGCTCAAACTTCTTGGCGCTCTCCACTGAATCATAAATCAAACCAAACCCAGTGGACTTTCCACCTCCGAAGTGTGTTCGGAATTTGAACACAAAGATCGAGTTCTGATCCTTCACTTCGTAAAGATTCGCCAGCTTCTCTTTCAACTCAGCCTTTAGTTGAGCAACAGCGAGATCAAAACTTTATTAACGAAATGAATTCCAGGAGACCTGAGAACACAAATTTACAACTAGATCACAAGTAAATCAGATGCAAAGGTACGCACCTTGGAAACATTCGGCCTTCCCGGGTGAAGCACGTCGATGACCTAAAAGACCAACAAAGATGACATGAAGCTGATCAGAAACATTAGGACGAAATAGAAAGGGAGACAAATGGAAATGGGGCCTCGGAACTCACGAACTGCTTGCGCGAGAGAAGTCGGTTTGTCATGAATTTTCTGGTCCTGATGGTGACCGCCTTGGAGTCTGCCATTGTTTTTCCTCTGGTACGCTCCTCCGTATCGTCAGTTGGTTTGCGCAACAGAATTCCTGCAGCTGCGGCAAGTAATGCCAAAAAGACGAGTTTCTTCTAATCTTTCTTTAGTGGTTGGGAAGGCGAGATGTAACACAACTCCCAGCGGGAAGGCAAAACGAAGGCGGCTTTTTGGCAGATGCACCCTGGAATTACCAAGTTTTGGCAAAGTGCACCCTAGTTCTTTAAATATAGCAAAATGCACCCCCCCCCCCCCCCCCCAAATTCAGATTTTTGGCAAAGTGCACCCTACTCTTAAAATTGAGGGGTATTTTGGTCTTTGCAAAACCGAAAATTCTGTTTTTGGCACCATGCACCCTCAATTCTTTTCAATTTTGTAAAACGCTATCAGCAGCCCTAAATTTGTAAAACCAAAAATTTTAATATTGAGTGATATTTTGTAGCATTTTTTTTATATTTGTAGACCGAATTGTGTGGCATTCTTATTTGCAGCCCAAACTTTTAGCCTTCTTATTTGATACAGCCATTCATTTCTTAACACAAATCCAAATTAAGCCTAAAAAAATAAAATAACAAAAACTTTCTTAACTAAACAAAACTTGTAAATACCAGAAAATATAACTGCATCAAGCAGAAATAAGGCTAGCCATAGAAATAATACCACAAATTTTTGCAGAATCGGGACTGGAAACCGACGAGATTTGCGGAGGAGCAAGAGTTAGACCTAGATCGGGACTGGCAGAGAAGAGGAGCTTCACGATGAGGAGCTTCAAGATGCTGGATCAAGAGAAAGAAAATGTTAGAACCTAAATCCTACGACTGGCAGAGCAGGAAGAGAAGGAAGACAACGGCAAATTACCCCTCCAAGAAGCTGGATGCTGGATCTGCAAGAGAGACGTTGGATCTGTAAGAGAAGAAGTTGGATGCTGGATCTGCAATAGAAGAGAATGTCGATGCCGCCAAGAGGGAGCTTCACCTACGAGATCTGCAAGATGAGAACGCCGGGAATGAAGATAGGGGACGGGAAGAAGTAGCGGCGAGAATGGCGTGAGTGGCGAGAACTCTGAACTTACCGAGAAGTGAGCGGCGAGAATGGACCGGGAATGAAGAAAGGGGACGGGATGAAGTGGCGAGAAATCAGAAAAGCCCTAATTATTTTAAGCTTCAAAATCGGTTGGACCAAATTACCCCTCCAAACATTTGCTTAGGGTGCACTTTGCCAAAACCCGGTAATTCCATGGTGCATCTTGCCAAAAAGTCCAACTATACTGAGCAATTTCCTCCGGTGAGTCGCGCGCCGGCAGCAAGATGGGGAAGAAGAGAAAAATAGTCGCACGCGAAAAACCTCTTGCGAAGCCCTAAAATCGTTGCGCACTTTATATGGGAAAGGGGGAAATTTTTTGGCGTGGTAAATCCCCGCCGTTGATCGCCCACTGCTTTTTTAGTTATTTTTTTTTAATCCTGCATTTCGCTGGCTCTCCGATCACAAATCGGACGGACATACAATCCCCCGCACGATGAGCACGGCACGCGCGCGTTTAATTCGGTTCGATCCAGGCTCACTTTGTTCAGGGTTCAGCCGCGGTTCACCTGTATTGCCTCCATAAAACACCGGTTTAAATCTTTGTGCTGTCAGGCCAAGTAATGACCCATGCACAATATTCAGCTGGTGAAAATAATATTTGGGTGTTGATATTAGCACCCTTGATTTGGCTATTAATATTACATATTAATTTTTCATACTATGGAGGGTTATGTACTATGTATTAACATGAAGGGTTATGTACGCTACAACAAACTAGATGAAAGCACCAATCAACTACACATTTGATTTTTTGCTCATTCAGTTTCCATCAAACTCAGTAATATATTTCATACTATTTTTTCAGCACGTACAAGTCTAACAAGTATTGCATGTCATTGTTATGCATTGCCAAATTTACCATTACATATCATTCGTTCTTTTCATATGTCAGATGAAACAGAGGTCAGTTATGGCACTGGAGTGTTTCAAGTCCATACTTGAACCAAACTCATTACCAGTTGCTTTGGAGTCGGGTGTGGGTGAGCAGAGGCGTGAGTGACGGTGGTGTTGGTGTTGGGCTAGAGAGCACACAAGCTCGACCAGAGCATCTGTAAATTAGTTCGAACAAGTATCTGCACGGCCGCATAGCGGTATGTCTATACACAACCAAAACACAGCACAAAATAACAATAATAAAAGTGACACGTAGATTTAACGTGGAAACCCAATAGGGTAAAAATCACAGGACGATCAGAGTCCAACCCGGAAAGCCGTCACTAAAAATGTGTAAAAAAAATAGGCAATTACAAGGCTTTCCCTCCTCGATCCACACAGGATCTTCACCAACTTTGTACTACACAATATTACACAATAAACCGTAGCAAAAAAAATTGCAAGTTACCGACAGTGGCGGACGAGGCAGATTACACAAATCCTCTCCAAGATGCCTCTTCAAATCCTTGCCCGAGTCTGCTCCAAATCCAATCAGTGTAGGCGAAGTATTCCTCATCAACGTCGCAGAGACGTCCGAAAACTCTCCCCAAACTAAGACGCTTGCCACAAAAGCCTCTATAGAAACTCTTTCAGTGCTTGAGATTGGAGAGAAGTGGATGTCTTACCCCTCCTCCTTCATGCTTATTTATAAGGCCAAAACCAAGGAGTAGATGGTGGTAGATAGCATGTGGAGGAAGCTTCCATGAAGCTTCCCTCGATCAAAGAACACATGTCGAATAATATGAAGCTTCCTTTGGCCACCTTCCTAGAAGCTTCCTTTTAAGAGCACATATTGACTTCCCCTCTTTCCAGGAAGCTTCCTTCAAGAGGATATGTTGATTTCATAGTCAAAGACGACTAGCCTCTTTTCACACTCAGGAGAAAATACCTCATCAAATCTCTCCCTTTTCGACTAAGTGAAAAAAGTGTAATTCTAATAATTTTCATTTGGTAAGACCTTCATGTCTCCTCCATATCTCGATAGATCCAGCGCCACCAAGTTCGAGTTAGTAAAACTCGAATCCACAGTATTCTCCACAAAGGATGGGAACTGTACCCAACAATTTATCCCCTTTGTATTTATGTGGAAGAGATCGTCATGCCAGTGATCCTCACACAATGTTCGAACTTCCCCTCGACACAGTCTTCGTAAGCATATCCGCTCTATTGTCATCTGTGTGCACCTTCTGCAAATCCAGCTCTCTTTGCTCTAGAGTATCGCGTATCCAATGATACTGCATATCAATATGCTTGGATCTCGAGTGGAATGTGGGGCTCTTCCCTAAATGAATTGCACTATAACTGTCACATAAGAGTGTGTAGCGCTCCTGAGTGAAATCCAGCTCTTTGATGAAACGCTTCATCCAAAGAAGCTCTATTCCTGCCTCAGTGACTGCAATAAACTCTACCTCCGTAGTCGATAGTGCAACGCACTTCTGCAATCTCGACTGCCATGAAACAGCTCCCCCCGCAAACAGGATCAGGTACCCAGAAGTCGATCTTCTGGTGTCCAAATCTCCAGCCATATCAGCATCAATGTATGGCAGTAGCTCTGGCTCACTATCTCCAAACCTTAACGTCAAGTCTGACGCCCCATGAAGGTACCTCGGAATCCACTTCACAACGCTCCCATGAAGGACCTTTTGCATCTCCTCTTTCTCATCAGGTGTGCTCGGGCACTGGTCAACGGTAAGTCTGAAGTGAGCTTGCAAGCGGCGTGCTCACCTTCTTTGTCTGATCCATACTAAATCTCTGTAGCACCTTCCTGATATATCTTTTCTGCGATAACCAAAGTAACTTGGAGCTTCTATCTCGCCAAATATGCATCCCTAGGATGGTTTTCACCGCTCCCAAGTCCTTCATCACAAACGTGGAGCTCAGCTGCCCATTTAGCTCAGCAATGCGCATAGTGCTCCTCCCGACTATCACCATGTCATCAACATAAAGGAGTAAAATAATAAAATCCTTCGAAGCGTACTGCTTCACAAACACGCAATGATCAAGGGTAGTCCTCCTGAAGTCGATCTCCCCCAAAAAAGCATCGAACTTCTTGTACCACTGTCGCGGGGCTTGCTTCAGGCCAGATAATCTTTTCTTCAAGCGGCATACTAGACTCTCCTTCCCTTTCAACCTGGAACCTTTGGGCTGCTCCATATAAATCTCCTCATCAAGATCGCCATGCAGAAAGGCGGTCTTGACATCCTTCTGCTCAATCTTCAGGTCTAGCCTTGCATCAAGGCAAAGAACAACCCGGATAGATGACATCTTCACAATAGGAGAGAAGATTTCATCAAAATTAACTCCATGCTTCTGGCTGAAACCCTTCACCACTAATCTTGTCTTGTATCTGAGTGGTGTCGAGGAGTCTCCCTGGTTTACTCCAAAAATACATCGATTCTTCAGAGCCTTCTTGCCCTTAGGCAATCGTATCAGCTCATAAGTGTGGTTCTCATGCAGAGATTGCATCTTCTCCTGCATTGCCATCATCCACTCTTTCTTCTCTGAGCTCTGCACTACTTCATCAAAGCACTCGGGCTCCCCCGCATCAGTCAACAAAATATACTCAATAACAGAGTATCTCAAAGATGGTTGTCTGACTCGATTAGACCTACGTGGAGCGAGCTCAGCTGCTGGTATAGGCACATCATCAGTGATGTCCTCTGTAGGCTCGTCATTAGTCATGTCCTCATGGCCTAGAAGTGGCTCAGCGCCCTGCACCGGATCAGGCTCTGCAGCCTCCTCAGTATCAACACCTCCAGTCATAGGAGACTCTGCATCAGTGCAAGAGTCAGCCTTCTCAATCTTCTCAGGATCAACCATTGTTTGATCCTCATAAAATATGGCATCGTGACTGCGTACAAGTTTCTTCTTAATCGGATCAAAGAACCTATAGCCAAACTCGTTGTCGCGTCTATATCCCAAAAATATGCACTGATGGGTCTTGGAATCCAACTTCGATCTTTCATCCCAAGGGATGTGCTCAAAGGCTTTGCACCCAAAGACCCTCAAGTGACTATACGAAGGATCCTTCCCATACCAGACCCTATCAGGAATATCCTCATGTAATGCATAACTGGGAGATAGGTTGATGACATGTGGAACTGTGTATAAAGCCTCACCCCAAAACATGTCAGGTAGTTAAAATGCACCTCACCCTCTCCATCAAGTTCCTATTCATTCTTTCAGCAACGCCATTCAACTGCGACGTCTTGGGCGGAGTCTTTTCATGTCTGATCCCTTGCTCTCTACAATACTCATCAAAGGGACCAATATACTCTCCCCCGTTGTCGGACATGATGCACTTTAACTTCTTCCCATATTGTCTCTCCACCTGAACATGGAATCTACGAAAAGTGTCGAGAACCTCATCTTTGGTCTTAATAGCATAGACCCAAAGTTTTCTCGAATAATCATCAATGAACGTCACAAAGTAAGACGCTCCTCCCTCGTATGGACCTTGAGTGGCCCGCAGACATCAGTATGTACGAGCTCTACTGGCTCAGATCTTCTGGTGGAAGTGTGGCTCTTGAATGATACTCTATCCTGCTTTCCAGCCATGCAATGGTCGCATCTCTCTAACTGATCCACAGATAGATCAGAGATCATCTTCTTTCGGGAGAGACATCCAAGACCCTTCTGGCTAATGTGACTCATTCTTCTGTGCCATAGGGGTGTGGATGCCCCATCTCTAACGGTGTTGGCCGAGCAGCTTCAGGTCTCCCCTCCATGTAGTATAGGCCAGTATCTCTGTAACCTCTGTGAAAGAGGAGTTTTAGTTCTCATTCTTATTATTAAAAGTCTTATTTTACTTTGTTTCAAATTAAGTGATATATATAAATATATATGAGTGCTGATTGAGAAAGTAAAGCATAAATAAACAAGCACATAACCAGATGACACAAGATATATAGTAGTTCCCCAAAATCTGGGTACATCTACTCTTCTACCCACTGGTAGGAATCCACTAGGAGGTTGTTGATAAGGTGCCCTCTCACCAAGGTGATTTTGATAAGGTGTCCACACACCAAGGTGGTTTTGATAAGGTGTCCACACACCAATGGGAGATTTGATCAGGTGCCCAATTCACCTATAAGCTTTTGATAAGGTGCTTATAAACCAAGCTGCAGGTTTTTGCTAAGGTGCCCTGTCACCGGGAGTAAACTTTTGAAGGGAGTTTTAACCCTTTACAAGATGGGAAGGAGAAAGGGAAAAGATATATTGTTCTTCTCTTTTTGCTGAGAAGACACTTGAAAATCCTGATTGGATGTTGAGTTGGATCTTGATGAAGATAGTGAAGAGAGCTCCCCCTGTCTGATTTAATTGTAGAGACTCCTTGGTTCCGAATCCTCTAATTCAAATGTATGGAGTGGATCACCTCTCATTGTTCTCTGTCGACCTTCTCCTTATTTATAGCTCTGTGTATTAAGATAACACTATAGGAGAGAAATCAATTAGTAGACAGAGTATTAGAAAGAGAGAAATATTTCCATAACTATTATATCTATAAAAGGAAAGAATTTATTTTGATTTCAAATAATATCCATAATCAACTTAATCAATTTAGCCAAGAATCAATTAGAGGGAAGGAATGATTCATAACGGCTATAAAAGAATAATATTATTCCATATAAATCAGATCTATAGAAAGAAGGAAAGAGATCTGGTGTTATTTGAATTTAACATAGTAATCGACGTACGTCGATTACAATTCGACGTAAGCGTTGAATTCATCCTGGCTGGACGTCGAGAGGAGAATAAGGAAGGTGCGTCGACTAAGGTGCGTCGACTAGAAGTCAGAGCTACGTCGACATAGGATACGTCGAATTCTTATTAAAGTTACTTCGACTCATTCTAAAAGAAACGTCGACAACACTTCGACGTTGCGTCGAATACTATTCGACGCATATTTACTTAACCTTGATTTTTCTTTCTTAGAATTCATTTTCAACTCATTTTGGGGGTTAAGACAAATCATTTTCCCAACAATCTCCCCCTATTTGTCTTAACCCTATTCAGAGAAAAATTGAATCAGCATTTAATCAACACATCAAAGCATATTTTATCGAAAGAGATATATTAGGAAATCAGAAAAATCATTTTCAGAGAATAAGGGGAGAATAGAGAACTAAGTGATCTTTGTGATTTCAGGTGTTAGCCTGTGTGAAAAATCAACCTCCCTCTGATACCAATTGAAAGAGGAGTTTTAGTTCTCATTCTTATTATTAAAAGTCTTATTTTACTTTGTTTCAAATTAAGTGATATATATAAATATATATGAGTGCTGATTGAGAAAGTAAAGCATAAATAAACAAGCACATAACCAGATGACACAAGATATATAGTAGTTCCCCAAAACCTGGGTACATCTACTCTTCTACTCACTGGTAGGAATCCACTAGGAGGTTGTTGATAAGGTGCCCTCTCACCAAGGTGATTTTGATAAGGTGTCCACACACCAAGGTGATTTTGATAAGGTGTCCACACACCAATGGGAGATTTGATCAGGTGCCCAATTCATCTATAAGCTTTTGATAAGGTGCTAATAAACCAAGCTGCAGGTTTTTGCTAAGGTGCCCTGTCACCGGGAGTAAACTTTTGAAGGGAGTTTTAACCCTTTACAAGATGGGAAGGAGAAAGGGAAAAGATATATTGTTCTTCTCTTTTTGCTGAGAAGACACTTGAAAATCCTGATTGGATGTTGAGTTGGATCTTGATGAAGATAGTGAAGAGAGCTCCCCCTGTCTGATTTAATTGTAGAGACTCCTTGGTTCTGAATCCTCTATTTCAAATGTATGGAGTGGATCACCTCTCATTGTTCTCTGTCGACCTTCTCCTTATTTATAGCTCTGTGTATTAAGATAACACTATAGGAGAGAAATCAATTAGTAGACAGAGTATTAGAAAGAGAGAAATATTTTCATAACTATTATATCTATAGAAGGAAAGAATTTATTTTGATTTCAAATAATATCCATAATCAACTTAATCAATTTAGCCAAGAATCAATTAGAGGAAAGGAATGATTCATAACGGCTATAAAAGAATAATATTATTCCATATAAATCAGATCTATAGAAAGAAGGAAAGAGATCTGGTGTTATTTGAATTTAACATAGTAATCGACGTACGTCGATTACAATTCGACGTAAGCGACGAATTCATCCTGGCTGGACGTCGAGAGGAGAATAAGGAAGGTGCGTCGACTCGAAGTCAGAGCTACGTCGACATAGGATATGTCGAATTCTTATTAAAGTTACTTAGACTCATTCTAAAAGAAACGTCGACAACACTTCGACGTTGCGTCGAATACTATTCGACGCATATTTACTTAACCTTGATTTTTCTTTCTTAGAATTCATATTCAACTCATTTTGGGGGTTAAGACAAATCATTTTCCCAACACTCTGGCCACTACCGGCGACCCCTTGATTAACTTACAAAAATCTCCACCAAAGACACTCAAGTGTCCTTCATCGCCTAGCTTCCCAACTGAAATTAGGTTGAAGCGAATGTCAGGAACATGTCGCACATCTCTTAGGATCATCAATCCTCCAGTGCTCGTCTTTAGGTGCATGTCTCCTCTTCCGATGACTTTCGACGTGTCACCATTGCCCATCCTAAGTACCCCACAATCGTGAGTAGTGTAGGTGGCAAATAACTCCCTGTTGTGGGAGAGATGTGCAGAAGCACCTAAGTCCACAATCCAGCTTTTATCATCGCACGAGAGTGCATCGGTGATGTCATCTCCTACATTGATGACATCGTCCTCCTCTGCTGAAGCGATGGCCGCCGTGAGAGTGTTCATCTTCTCATTTGAGGACTCTCCCTTCTTCTTCTGGTCATTCTTCAGAGTGTAAAAAAACTTCTGAATATGACCTTTCTTGTGGCAGTAGTGACACTCAACATTCTGGTAGCGAGACTTAGATTTCCCTCTGCTTTGGCTCTCCTCGCTCTTCCTTTCTCTACTCTTACTTCTGCCTCTCCCCTTGGGCTTAGTGTAGATGATGTCAGCTCGTGAAGAAAAGCTTGATATCCCTTGAGACTTCCTTCTCACCTCTTCGTTCAAGATGCCACTCTTGGCAATCTCCACTGTAATGATGCCCCGGGAGAGGAGTTGATTAGAGAAACTCTAACCATCTCCCAAGAGTCTGGAAGAGACTTCAACAACCATAGTGCGTTGACCTCGTACTCGAAGGTCACCTTCATAGCAGTAAGTTGATCAATAATACCTTGGAACTCGTTCACATGATCTAAGATAGGTGAGCCATCTCGATACTTGAACTCTCCAAGCTTCTTCAATAGATATAGCTTGTTGATGCCAGTACTCTTGACATACAACATCTCCAAAGTCTTCTAGAGGATCTTTGCATCAATGATACTTGCAACATGATTGTAGACGTTCGACTCGATGAATCATCTGATGAATCCACATAGTTTTTGGTGCTCCACCTTCCACTTATTTGGGTCCATATCTTTAGGCATCTCCTCAAAGATAGGAGCATGCCAGCCCTTAACATAGATGAGATCTTCCATCAGTAAGTGTCACTGATGGTAATTTGCGCCGTTTAATTTTACCATTTGCTCGAAACTTGAACCTGAAATAAACTCCATTATGCTCTGTCAATTGATCGGACTAACCTAAGTTCTCTAAGCCGATTATTTTCAAGAAGAAAATCAAAGAGGATAGGGAGCGGACCAATAGTCGTCACCTACCGCACCCGATCACCAACCCGAAATATTCGATCAGCTTGTTTTAAATCTCAAATAGGTCAGCCCGATAACTGCTCTAATAATGAATCTGGCTCTGATACCACTTATTGGGCTAGAGAGCACACAAGCCCGACAAGAGCACCTGCAAATTAGTTCGAACAAGTATCTGCACGACCGCTTAGCGGTATGTCGATACACAACCAAAACAAAACACAAAATAACAGCAATAAAAGTGACACATAGATTTAACGTGGAAACCCAATAGAGTAAAAACCACAGGACGATTGGAGTCCAACCCGGAAAGCCTCCACTAAAAATGTGTAAAACAAATAGGAAATTACAAGGCTTTCTCTCCTCGATCCACACAGGATCTTCACCAACTTCGCACCACACAATATTACACAATATATCGTAGCAGAAAAAATTGCAAGTTACCGACAGTGGCGGACGAGACGGATTACACAAATCCTCTCCAAGACGCCTCTTCAAATCCTTGCCCAAGTCTGCTCCAGATCCAATCAGTGTAGGCGAAGTATTCCTCATCAACGTCGCAGAGACGTCCGAAAGCTCTTCCCAAACTAAGACGCTTGCCACAAAGGCCTATATAGAAACTCTTTTAATGCTTGAGATTGGAGAGAAGTGGATGTCTTACCCCTCCTCCTTCATGCCTATTTATAAGGCCAAAACCAAGGAGTAGATGGTGGTAGATAGCATGTGGAGGAAGCTTCCCTCGGTCAAAGAACACATGTCGAATAATATGATGCTTCCTTTGGCCACGTTCCTAGAAGCTTCCTTTAAGAGCACATGTTGACTTCCCCTCTTTCCAGGAAGCTTTCTTCAAGAGCATATGCTAATTTCATAGTCAAAGACGACTAGCCTCTTTTCACACTTAGGAGAAAATAACACATCAGTTGGCTCCTAATGTCACCTTTTATTGCCTCTAAGACTGGTACTTCTGGCTCTCCTTCCCTGGCGGTAGGAGTGGGGTCCTAGGTTCCCCAATCGTGGGCGAGAATTGTGAATCGTCAGCAATCTCGATGAGATACGCCTATTGATTTCTCCGCAATTAAGGTTGCGTACCTGCAGAAATCTTTCAATTGTGAACTGTTGTTTTCTCTGGAGTCACATGAGGAGGTTAACAAGCCTTGGGAAAAGGCTTTGGTCGGACGTTTCTTTGGGAAAAATTGTTGGCCTCGATAGTGGGCTGCTCCCTTGGTTTTCAATAGCACATTCCCGAACAATTTCAATTCAAAGCCTAGAAATTGAATAAAAAATTTAATGAAAAACTAAAATTATTGTTAACATTAATTAAAATAATCAAACCAACTCCAAATAAACCTAAAATGAACTTTCGAAACATAATGTAAATTGCATAAAAATTTAATGAAAAACTAAAATTATTTTTGACATCCTCCACGTCCAGCACGAGTACTGATGGGTTATCATCTATTATATAGGGAAATTCGGGCTGCGATTAGACAAAAGCACAACTCCTCCACTAAGATAGTGAGGTCATGGGTAAGAAGGAGGGTCAAACCCACTATCTTCACAAGCATCCGCAAAGAATCGCGTGCAATGACGCGCACGGCCAAACCGCACGCAACGACGCGACGACCGCGCTCAAATAAACGCGCACGCAACCGCGTCGCGGTCGCGCGCAGCTGCACGCACGCTGTCGCGCGGCAAACGTGCACGCGGAATCGTGCGCGGCACGCGCGGCGTGCGGGCGCGGTCACAGCACTGCGCGCGCGATCGCGCGGCCTGCGCGCGATACTGTGGACAATCCAGCGTGCGCAGTCGTGCGCGATGCCGCGTGCGCATTCGCGCGCGATGCCGCGCGCGAGCCCGCGCGTGATCCCGCGCTGCTGCGCGCTTGCGCGACCGCGTGCGGTCCCATGCTGCTTCGCTTGCACGGTCGCGCGCAATGTCGTGCTACTGTGCGCGGTGGTGCCACGCGCGCGCGGCATGCACGGTACCAGCCGGCCTCCCTCGCCGCCTAGCGTTTGTCGGCCCCTCTTGCGTCGTAGTCGCACTCTCCCGATCGTGCCTTTACGACGCCCGGTTAGCGCCGCTAAGTTTGTAGCGTGCGCTTGACCGGCGCGCACTTGAACGTTGCAAGGTTCATAGTGCGCGTCGTTGCTAACTCCACTTTCTCTCTTAAGATTACATGATTTACACATTGCAATCAGGATCGTCAACTGCCCGAACTGACCAAGGGGCGAAGCCGTCATATTTGGAAAGTGGCGATCCATGTGCTCTCGATCAACGGTCTAGATCGGCCCGCCAGGTGATTACGGTGGTTACGACGACAAAATTACTGAACCGCCCCGGCCAAGTCTATAAAAAGGACTCTGAATCCTCATTTGGGGGGGACCCGACATTCTGCACCTGAGAGAGCTTTCTGAAGAATTCCTTCAGAGATCTTCGCGCTCGAAGATCTCCTTCAGGGTTCGAAGATCTTCTTCGCGGCTCGAAGATCTCTTTCGTCACTTGAAGATCTCCTTCGAACCTCGAAGACTCCCTGTTCCGAAAAATACTTAGTTTTTCTGAGAGGTGGCCTGTCACCCTCAGAGACTTTCCTTGAACTGCAACTGTAACGGGAGCGGCATGTCGCTCTCGATTCTCGCAACCTTACTTGTAACACTCCAACATTTAGTGAAGTTTGGCCGGCGCTGATCCGACCACGTGCTTTTTTACCCTTTCTGGGTTTTCCACGGTAAAAACGTTCTCTTGCCATCCGTCTGTTTTCTCTGTGACTATTTGCGCGCTCGGCTCATTCACGGGCTAAGACGGTTCGATTCGCCCGGTCTGGAAGAGCGTTGAGCGACCCGCAACAAGTACTATCAGATGTTGTGCAAGTCCTTCCTTTCCCCACAAGTCATCCATTACATTATGTTTGATCCAATATCTTTAAATGACTTGGTGCATTAATCACATAGCGCCAAGTGCTTGGGGAGCAACTCAGTTCTCTTTTCCTCTTCTTTTTTATTTTATCTTCTCTAAAGATATTGTTATTTATTTATGTTTGTGGGTTTACTTTTTAGTTGTGTAGTTTGATCAAGGGAAGATGGGCAGAAGAAATAAAAATGGTGATTCAAACTTTAAGCTTGGAATAGGTAAATGCGCCACCTTGCATGAGGAGAAATCGGGGAAGAAACATGGAGACGTGAGTTTGATTTTGAAGATGAAGCATTTGCAGAAACTTGCAGCTTGGGCTGGCGGAGAAGGTGGAATATCTCCTCTTGGTGCTTTATTTGGATACCAATTGGCGGCGAATGCAGAAACATCAGGTGTTCCATTGGATCAATCATCCTTCTATTGTCGAAGGAGAGCTCTACTTCTACTTGTTTTGTTCATGACCTGCTTACATAAATCAATAGTAAGAAAATAATACTTTACTCTCTTTGTTTGTACTTTGTAGCTAGTTTTAAGACTTGTTGAAGTATATTCATTGCCATAAGTTTGGATAAAATCCTTTCTTCAAAAAAAAGTTTAGAAGCAATGCTTAAATACTCAAGCAAATGCAAAACTTATAAAAAAGATAAAATTGGTAATTAAAACAAATGGTATGCATGTGTTTGTGTTTATGTGTGCATAATGGTAGATGTGTGTGTGTGTTTGTTTCAATTTCTGTCACTGAATTCTTACTTGCAACCAAATAATGAAAATTCTTGTGGCTGAATTCACGTTTGCAGCCGAACATGGAATTGAGTCAATTCCAATCCACTCCTCGCAATTCATTCGAAACAAACGGTGCATTGCTTTTGCGATTTCTGAAGATTCAACTAGTACCTAATCACTTTATTTGTGAAAATTCGTGGTGATTCTCTCTTTTCTTCTGCAGATGCGAAAACATCCTACAACCAGGATTTAACTGCACGATTCGCATCGAAAAGTGCAAGAACAAGAAGCGGAAGGGATCCCAGGAGACACCAAAACCTTCTCAGAACAATGTAGTCTACACCTGCAACTTCTGTTATCATCGTAACGTGAAGAAAGGAACCACCAAAGGCCACTTGAAAACCCTAACATCTGCGAGACAACCGACAAGATCAGAACTTGCATCAGGATCAAAGCGACAATGCTCTCTCGATGCGGCAACAACAACAACAACTGAAAATGCGCGGAGAGATGAGAAGATTCCCATGTCCCAATCGAAGAGTTCTTTCTCCGGTAAGCCAAAGGATTCGATGACAGTTGGAGATATTTCTGCTCAGAAGACCCCCCATCCAAATTCTGCAGTCTTGTCGAGCAAATTGGAGGCAAGAAGTCTTCAGTTTAACAACAATGATGGTGAGCCTAGTGGTCCAGGTAAAGGGTCTGGCAGGCGGAAAAGAAAAGCATGGTCAAGATTATAATTGACTGCTATGGTGTTAATAAATCAGACATTTTTATCATTTCTTTTTAAAAATTTGACTTGCAGATGCTTATATAGAGTGATTTTAAGTTCAATTTAGGTCAAGATTTTATCCCGATGACCGATTTGACTGCTGTGCCGATCACTATTTTTGCGCCATTTGCATTCTGCAGATTACTGCAAAGCACGACACTAAGCATTTGATCCATCGAAAACTTCTTCTGAAATTCAATTAAAGGGTCCGTTTGACGGTGGCGGACATGAACATGGCGCTTATAAATTGTGTTTTGTGAATGACCGGCCTCATCTAAATTTTTTTAATATGACGTCGCAATTCATAAAAATGAACGGATGTGATTTATTAATTAAGATTGGTGTTAAGGGCACACCAATTATCACTGCACAACATTTTATACCTCAGGCTTCGGTCCCTGCATTTTTGTAATCAGCAGCTCAGCCCTCAAATACCCTTCTCAATGGTAGCATCTCATTGACATTTCTCTATTTAATTTCCCAATTTTAAAAACAAATTTAACAAGTTAATTAATCTGATACAAAAAATTAACATCCCGTCCTGTTTGTGTCACAACTAATCAACATTCGCAAACCATATCCAATCAAATCAAAATTTATCATAGAATGCAGTGATTCACTTCAAAATTTTGAATCAATTCAAATTAAATTCAAATATTTATATATATAGTATAGATATTACTATATTCACAAACTATTCATGAATATTGCAAATAGAGATAATTTATGGGCGCTTATATTTGCAGGTCCATAATAACTAGTTATACAGTCCCTAAAATATTAAATCTTTATTAAAATTTAAAAAACCAAATCCCGCAAATTGCCACCCCTCATTTCAAAGCAGATCCCTTCTCTCCCATCTCTGCCCTAACCCGCGACCACACAAGTCCACCCTGCAGACGTCATCTCCCCGCTGTCGTCGCCCCGCCCACTCCTAGTTTTAGCTTGAAATTTTTTAGAATTTTTTATGTTTACATTTTTTCTTGATAATAATTTAATTTTGCTTGAAAAAAGAAGAATTTTGATTAAACAAATTATAGATTTGCATCAATAGGTTTAATTTAATATGTTGTCACAATAATTTTGAAAATATGGTCACAATTACAATGCTGAAATCTAATTTTATTGCGATATAATAACTTATTATTTTACAAATTTAATTATTACTATAGATTTTTTTAAAAAAAAATTTAGTCAAGGAGCTGCAAATATTTAATGAGACTACAAATAGCAATTAAGGAGTTGCAAATATCAAAAAACTGCAAATAACTATTTGAAGCCTGCAAATATAACCACCCTAATTTAATTCAAATTCAATAAATACAAATATTCACATATACATTCCATAAATATTCACAAACTATATAATTTGCAAACAACCATAGTCACAACTACTAAATTAAATTAATCAATTGCAATCATATAACGTGAATTTTATCATAACACCAGCCCAAAACTTAATTAAATTAAACTAGGGCACCATTTGACATGAAGGTGGCGATGATGAACGATTAAAATGAAGAAATTGCTCAACAAGCTGCTGCTTTGGACGGGACAAAATAGATCATAGTTTCAAATAAAAAACACTAAAAAAGAGTCGACTTTGGACAACCAGAAGAAAAATAAAATATTATAAATAGAGCATAATAAGCAAGCTGCTGAATGCTTGATCATTCACTTCTTCTTGCCAGACTTTGCAGCATCTCCGACCTTCGTCTGCACAGAAATCAAGTAGAGTAAAGACTCACTAACTGCATAAAAGCAGCAAACTTTAAGATTACAAACAAGTTGGGTTAAAATTAGCCTTTCATCATTTGGGTTTTCACAGATTGTGGTTCGAATTCAGCAGATTTCACCTTTAATTCATGGCTTCACTTCTTCTTGCCAGACTTTGCAGCATCTCCGGCCTTAGTCTGCATAGAATCAAGTAGAATAAACACTCACTAACTGCATAAAAGCAGCAAACTTTAAGATTATAAACAAGTTGGGTTAAAATTAGCCTTTCATCATTTGGTTTTCACAGATTGTGGTTCGAATTCAGCAGATTTCACCTTTAATTCATGTGTAGCATGATGATGATACTCATTTAGTGTATGTATTGGGTTCAAATTAATTTAATTAGATTTCAGGAATAATTACCAAAACATTTCCTGGAAGTCAGCATAATTACAGGCTGAACCCCACTTACTTTCGAAATTACAAAAACCTCCCGTGTAAGTTTACATTTCATAACATCCATGCATAAAAGTACTCCTTTGGAGTAAAATCTTCAAAGGAGGTCTTTTTGTGTATGGATGTTATGAAATGTAAACTTACAGGGAGGTTTTTTGCAATTTCAAAAGTAAGAGGGGTGCAACCTATAATTTAGCAAACTTAGAGGAGAGGTCTTGGTAAATGCCCTTAGATTATTTCATGAATCCAAACCAAAAACCACTCAATTTATGAAAACAGCAAACCTAACAAATCAAACCCAAACAAAATCATTAAAGAAAAAAAATTCAATTGTAGCCTTGTAGGCGGATTTTCTGATAAGAAGTGGATCCAGGATGAGTTATACAGGCGGATTAAAAAAAGCGCACCTTCTTCACTCCACGGACTTTCTTTGCCCTGATCTTTCTTTCTTTCATCTGCTTTCTTGATTTCTCCACCTTTGTGGCCAATCCATTCTGTCAATACAAAAGAAAGCTTGTATGAAAAACAAGCAAATTATAGAAGAATATTAAATCTTCATATATAATAAATCTTCATATATGCGTTTTTTGTTTACAGCCAGCCGAGTCATCCTACAATAAAGAACTCAATCATCAGTTGAGGCTCGCCCATCAGCAATAACTTATATTTTAAGGTATTAGCGGCAGTGAAAATTTATTTAAGTCAGAGCAAGGATGAACTTGGAAGATGATATGATCACCAATGCTAAATGAAATCCAATTCATAAGAACTAAAGAGATTATCAGTTGCTCGGGGTAATTTGACTTGCTTCGGTAATTCTTACCAAAGCATTGTCTAATTACCTTGACGGGGGTAATCTGACATCAAGTTATGCAATGTCCAAGCAACTAAATGTGTTATTTCTACTGAGTTATGCATTGTGAAGCTCATGTTTTTTTAAGGGAGAGCATGGCCGAATATTATTTTTACAACTTTTTTCAAATATGTTGTTAAAATTATTCTAATTATTGTGCATTGCCCTCTACTATATATAGAGAGTTATTATTCAAAAAAAATATTGTTTTTGGTGTTTGACATATATGTTCTTAAATTAGGAGACTATATAATATTTATAAAACATTAGAAGAAATTATGAAATATGGATATTATCTTAAACAAAAATACAACAAAAGAGTTTACCCAACTTACCACAACATATATTTTTTTAATCAACCAAACATCTTAATAATACTTAGGCGTAAACTCGACATCACCTAATTGGCTTAATTCATCTTAGAACCAAATTAGCCCAAAAAAATATGCTTCTTAAAAAATGCATGCTTAGAATGATTTCTCATGATCCAACCCTAATGTTCTCAAGGATGTACTAGCTCCCTATTTTCTAAAACCTATTCACAACCCAATACACATGTTTAACAAAACTTATTGTTCTCTAATCACTGTGCACCACAATATCTGCCAAAATAATTACAATAGCCATATGAATTTTGCAAATTCTAGAATACATTGTTTATTTGGTTTAAATCTGTTATAATTATGAAGAACGTGAGTCACTGAATGGAAATATAATTTACAAACAATGTGTATCCAATGCACACCAAAAATATATTAGTTTTCGTGAATACTCTCATACATTGGACTCATTATAATTTGGGATGTCTCCTATAGCCCCCTGGCTATATTCAACCTCAGAAATGAGATAACACTACAATACTGTAGTTGTCCCAAACATAGCCCAAATTGCCTTCAATTCTAATTTCAAACAAGAACTAGAAGTTAATGCTGATTATATTAGGACAGGCTAAGACTTGTTGAATTAACAGGTATATTCATTGCCATAAGTTAGATAAATCCTTTCTTTAAGAAAACGTTTATAAGAAAGTCATTAACAATCCTTAAATATTCCCTTGAATACAAAAATTATAAAAAGGGTAAAAATTGAAATGGAAGTTAAAACAAAAAATGAGTTTACCTTCTCTCAAAAGGATAATGAAACTAGAACGAGACTAAACGAATGAGATTGAAAAATACAAGTAATTTGACAAGGAAAATGATGTTAACCACAAGATAAAAGACTCCCTAAGATTTTCTCACTCTTTTTTCTCCTACTGTGTAGTGTGAATAGAGGGTGAATGATATGATTCAATTAAGGAAAATGGGATTTTTCTTCAACATTACATGACCTTGCGAGAACTAGAAACCGTGAATAGTATCCATAGAATTTTTGGCAGAGGGAACCTCAAGGAAAGATTGGTTGTGTTAAGCATGGAAAAGAAAGTAAATCTGGATGATTTTAGGATATATTTAGTGAATTTTCTAACAAGGAATACAACTTAATGGATTCTATCATCTGTCTGTATCTACTAATATTATTCATAGCTCCTAATTAGAACAAAATTTATTCATGAATTTGGAAGGTTGCACGTCTTCCAATCCAATCAAATGAAATTATATAAACCTACCAAACTGCAAATTCTGAGACAAATATAAAAAAAGATTTGAAATACATCTAACTTAAGTGCATTAGGAGGCATCAATTGCCCCCCATTCCCCTGCTCGTTTTTGCTCATGCATCAAATCCTCTAAGGGCCTGCTCGTTTGGCAAGAACTGACACAACGGAATTGGAATTGAGTTACCCAATTCCAATTCCGTTGTTTGTTTGGCAAAAATTGTCCTTGCCATTGGTTTTCGGCCAAAACCTATAGGTTTTAAGTCTTACCAAATCTGCTTGTTACGAAAACCGACCCGATTTGCTTGGTTTTGCGGAGGGCTCGACAGAAGGAAGGCGACTGCAAAAATGCGAATGTCACGCGGCTTCTCCCTTCCATCTCCTGCGAAACAGCAACTCCTCCTCGTCATGTGCTTCATCTCGGGATCAGCTTGCCTTTGCTAAGGAGACTGGAAGAAGGCTTGGAATGGGAACCAACATGTACGCTTCTTCTGCTCTTCTGGGCAACCACAAGGATGCATCTATTGCCTCCCTCCCTGTGGACGAATTAATCGAGACAGACGACGAGTTTGCCGGAGTGTTTCCGGAGCACAAGTATGAAATTGTGAAGAAATTGCAGGAGAGTAAGCACATTTGTGGAATGACTGGAGATGGCGTCAACGATGCTCCGGCTTTGAAGAGATCGGATATTGGAATTGCTGTTGCCGATGCAACTGCCGCCGCAAGGAGTGTGTCCGACATTGTTCTTACAGAGCCAGCGCTTAGTGTCATCATCAGTGCTGTTCTAACCAGCAGGGCTATCTTCCAGAGGAAGAAGGGTACATGTTTGTGTGTTTATGGCTGTTTGTGTGTTGAATGTTTTATGGCTGTTTGTGTGTTGGTTGTATGTGTTGTGGCTGAATGTGTTGAATGTGTTGGTTGTGTTTGTGTTGAATGTGTGGATGTATGTGTTGGTTGTGTGTGTGTTGAATGTGTTGGCTGTGTGTTGTTTTGAATGTGTGTTGTGTGTGTTGAATGTGTTGTTGGCTGTGTTGTTGGTTGTGTTGTGTTGAATGTGTTGTTGGATGTGTGTGTTGTTTATGGTTGTATGGTTGTGGCTGTGTTGTGGCTGTTTGTGTGTGTGTTGAATGTGTTGTGTGTGTTGAATGTGTTGTTGGCTGTGTTGTGTTGAATGTGTGTTGTGTGTTGTGTGTGTTGTGTGTGTTGAATGTGTGTTGTGCTGAATGTGTTGTTGGTTGTGTTGTGTTGAATGTGCTGTTGTATGTGTGTGTTGTTTATGGTTGTATGGTTGTGGCGGTGTGTGTGTATGGTTTTGTGTGTTGTTTATGGTTGTGTATGGTTATGTGTGTTGTTATGTGTTGAATGTGTTGGTTGTATGGTTGTGTGTGTGTTGTTTATGGTTGTGTGTGTGTTGTTTATGTGTTGTGTGTGTTGTGTGCAAAATAATTCAATTTTTAAATTTTAAATATCAATTCCTGTCTTTGAATTTCATCCTGCAACCGAACAGAAATATTGACAAATTCAATTTCTGTGACTGAAAACCTTCCTGCAAACGAACATAGGAATTGGTTTTGGTCGAAAACCAAAACCTCTGCGTCGTAGGTTTTCGGCCAAAACCAATTCCTGTGAATCAAAACCTACCGAACGAACGCACCCTAAATATATGATAGTAGAAACATAATACAAAGAAAATATAATTATGTTAATAAATTACATCTAAATAAGCAACATTCAATGATTTAGGCTGGTTATGAAAATAAATAGAAAAAGTAATACGAGGAACAATCAGAAAAAATAGCCAAAAAAGAACGGAGAAGGATCCGAGAATTTAGTTGTTTGCCAGACACTTGCAGTCCTGTGCACTTAATTTTAATGGTTAGCATCAAATTGAGAAAAAAATGTTTACAAACCCTAGTTTTGTTTTCAATCGATTTTTTAAATTAAGTCCTTCAGATAATTGAATATTTTAAAGCAAGCTGCACAAAAAAATTCCTCATCGTCATCATATATAAACATTTATGGCGAAAGAAAAAAGAATCGTACCCTAATGAGACGGTACTTGGGCTCAAACTTCTTGGCGCTCTACACTGAATCATAAATCAAACCAAACCCAGTGGACTTTCCACCTCCGAAGTGTGTTCGGAATTTGAACACAAAGATCGAGTTCTGATCCTTCACTTCGTAAAGATTCGCCAGCTTCTCTTTCAACTCAGCCTTTAGTTGAGCAACAACGAGATCAAAACTTTATTAACGAAATGAATTCCAGGAGACCCGAGAACACAAATTTACAACTAGATCACAAGTAAATCAGATGCAAAGGTACGCACCTAGGAAACATTCGGCCTTCCCGGGTGAAGCACGTTGATGACCTAAAAGACCAACAAAGATGACATGAAGCTGATCAGAAACATTAGGACGAAATAGAAAGGTAGACAAATAGAAATGGGGCCTCACAACTCACGAACTGCTTGCGCGAGAGAAGTCGGTTTGTCATGAATTTTCTGGTCCTGATGGTGACCGCCTTGGAGCCTGCCATTGTTTTTCCTCGGTACGCTCCTCCGTATCGTCAGTTGGTTTGCGCAACAGAATTCCTGCAGCTGCGGCAAGTAATGCCAAAAAGACGAGTTTCTTCTAATCTTTCTTTAGTGGTTGGGAAGGCGAGATGTAACACAACTCCCAGCGGGAAGGAAAAACGAAGGCAACTATACTGAGCAATTTCCTCCGGTGAGTCGTGCGCCGGCAGCAAGATGGGGAAGAAGAGAAAAATAGTCGCACGCGAAAAACCTCGTGCGAAGCCCTAAAATCGTTGCACACTTTATATGGGAAAGGGGAAAACTTTTTGGCGTGGTAAATCCCCGCCGTTGATCTCCCACTATTTTTTTTGTTATTTTTTTTAATCCTGCATTTCGCTGGCTCTCCGAGTCTGCTCTAGATCCAATCCGTGTAGGCGAAGTATTCCTCGTCAACGTCGCAAAGACGTCCAAAAGCTCTCCCCAAACTAAGACGCTTGCCACAAAGGCGTCTATAGAAACTCTTTCAATGCTTAAGATTGGAGAGAAGTGGATGTCTTACCCCTCCTCCTTCATGCTTATTTATAAGGCCTTAGTCTGCGCTCCTGAGTGAAATCCAGTTCTTTGATGAAACACTTCATCCAAAGAAGCTCTTTTCCTACCTCAGTAACTGCAATAAACTCTGCCTCCGTAGTCGACAGTGCAACGCACTTCTGCAATCTCGACTGCCATGAAACAGCTCCCCCCGCAAACAGGATCAGGTACCCAGAAGTCAATCTTTTGGTGTCCAAATCTCTAGCCATATCAGCATCAATGTATGCCAGTAGCTCTGGCTCACTATCTCCAAGCCTTAACGTCAAGTATGACGTCCCATGAAGGTACCTCAGAATCCACTTCACAGCGCTCCAATGTTCTCTCCCAGGATTGGAGAGAAATCTACTCACAGTGCAAACAACATGCGCTATATCAGGGCGGGTCCAAACCATAGCGTACATGAGACTACCAACTGCAGAAGCATAGGGAGCCTTCTGCTTCTCCTCTTTCTCATCAGGTGTGCTAGGGCACTGGTCAGTGATGGCGCTAATCTTAGCACACCGCTATAGGCGGTAGCTAGACTGCGGCACGAAACGGCAGTGTACCGATCGTTCAAGTAATATAAAATGGGAATGCCCAAGTATCGATCTCAAAGGAACACAGTAAGGTGGAGTTTATTATCGAGGAAGGACTTGAGATTGAAGTCCTTTCGAGCGGATGGATGCGGAAATGGGGGATTTGGTTTGTGGAAAATAAAGGAAAATATTACAACTACTCCTATGCAATGCCGCTATGCAATGCTTCGCTTGGCGGGATGGATACTAGGCAGGCCTTGAGCGCGCTGCGTCGCAAGGGCGGATGGACGAGTAGGCAAGCGGAATCGAACTGTGCAGGCCTTGAGCGCACTGCTTCGTTGGGCGAATGGATTACACGGGCCGCTATGCCACGCTTCGCTAGGCGGATGGAAGAGTAGGCATACGAATGGAATGGAGAGAACAGCGGAATGAGGGTCGCAAGCACCTCTTCGCAAAGCACACCACTAACAATTGTTAGGGCGGCACAACACAACAAACAATCCACACCACGGGGCACACCTCAAGTGAAAATATAACAAGATTACTCAATCACATAGACATGATTTCATACTAATGTTAATAAGTAAAAGTATACTTCATCAAAATGTTAGTTCTAGCTACATATACATCAATAAGAGAAGAACAAGGCAAGAAATCGACCGAATCCGAAGGCTCATTGTAGATTCACGGTTGGAATCGCCGGGTTGTCAATCCGCGTCCAAGCTCGGTCCACAACTATGTCCGGGGTAGAGAGAGCTGTCACTACTCTCCAATGAGCCCGTCCTCTTCATGTCACGATCCGGTAGAGGTTGCAAACTTCCTCTTGCTTGATGGCGATGGCGGCTAAACCTTCCTTGAAGCTCTTGGATGAAGGAGGAGGCCGAGAGGAAGCTCCGGCTCAAGAATGGCGTGAAGAACAAGCCCGGAGCACCTCCCGATGGTGGGCGGCGATGGAGGGGCGAAATCGGGCGGAACGGCGGAGCTAGGCGAGAAAAATGGCGACCGATCCGACCTAATTCGCGAGCAGGTCGATTTATAGGCGCTGGAATAAACAGTGCGCACGATCAGTGGCGCACGACCAGTGGTCGTGCGCGCTGGAATCCTATGATCGTGCGCCTGCCTGGGTGGAGCCTGCAATGGAAGAAATTTATAAAATACCATGTTCGCACGACCAGTGGCGCACGACCGGTGGTCGTGCGCACTATCATAGGTTGTCGTGCGCACTGGTCAAAACAGAACTCATAAAATTGATGTTAAGTGCGCACGAACAATGGCGCACGACCGGTGGTCGTGCGCACTATCATAGGTGGTCATGCGCACTGTCCGAGACAGAACTCAGAAAAAAGGGTTAAGTGCACACGATCAGCAGCGCACGACCAGTGGTCGTGCACAATAGAACCAATGATCGTGCACAGTGCTCCTGTATAGAATTGTACCGGGAACACCTGCACGACTCCTGTTCCAGCACAACCACGAATCCAGCCACTAAAAGTGGCACTTAACAATGCATGAAAACTACTAAAGAAGAAGAACATGAAATAACACCAAAAACGGGCCTAGAGGTGCACTTAGCATGGAGTATCAAATATGAGTGAAAACATGTCTAAAGTGAAGTGCATAGACTAGAAAATCGGCCCAGATGAGTCCATAAATGTGTATATATTTGGGACTCATCACACCCCCAGACTTAACTGTTTGCGCATCCCGAGCAAACCATCTCTCGCGGACAGGAAAAACATAAGTTGGCGAAGAAATTATCAAGCGGAGTACCATGCGAAGTCGCATGCTCACACGCGTAGAAATACAATAGATAAAATTCCTAATTATGCATATTAGTTTATAATTTCCTAGGAGCGCATTTATATATTACATATACTCAAAAAGTGAATCACGGTGAATCATAAGGTCGTACATAGGAAGAAAGTAAACTGAACGCTGAGGCGAGCATTGCCAAAGATCGGGGCTCGAGACAACTCCATTGAAATCCATCAATGTCGGTGACCATAAGCTTGCCCGTTCGCACTCTCTCCACGGCACTGGTTTGACTCAAATGCGTGAATCAATAGGACTTTAGGTTTAAATGGGGCTTGGGTTTAGGTGAGGTGTACAATGATAAAGACGATAGCTCAAACACTAAACCCAAATGAGCTAGTGCAGAAATTCTTCTCGTTCACCACACAAACACGCGGGTACATCACACCCCCAGACTTGGACTTAACAACATGGGTGTGTGCACCGCCTACTCCCAAACATATATTTTTACACAGAT
This sequence comes from Dactylorhiza incarnata, assembly GCA_033032865.1. Taxonomy (NCBI): domain Eukaryota; kingdom Viridiplantae; phylum Streptophyta; class Magnoliopsida; order Asparagales; family Orchidaceae; genus Dactylorhiza; species Dactylorhiza incarnata. The sequence continues at coordinate 267,982 of JAWHQI010000581.1, read as the reverse complement.
TTTTCATTAACGCTCATATCTTTTTCTTTTCTTTTCACTTCTTTTCTTCCTCTCATTTTCTTCTTTTCTTTTTTTATCATTTTCAGCAACTAAGCAATAAGACACATCCACATCTTCACAAACATATCACCAAATCAACAACCCAACTCATGAAAATAATAAACAGCTAAAGCTCAGATTTGGGTGTGCGACTAGGATTGGCATTTAGGCTTTGGTGAGACAACAGTGGGGCTGAATCAAAGAAAGGGTAGGCACAACTGGGCTGACAAGGATAAAGCGATAGGAGTGGGCACAAAGGCTCAACCGGGCCAAAATGATGGCCTATATCACATTCACGCAATTGACTAACCGTATACCCATGCTTCAAGAATCGCTTGGGGCAAGTTCTAGCCACCGAGAAAGATAATCCTTCCTCCCGACTCGGGCAATACGAGGCTAACGAACGTCTACACACATCCCTATGCTACCGTTTGATTCACACCGGATTCACCAATTTTTGAGTAGAGTAAACAATATTTACGTTAATAGAAAAAATATAAACTAAAAGCATAAAAAGAAATTGAATCCACACGAATTTCTAAATGAGACATGAGCACTCGACTAGGAGCACTACAGGAGTCAACATTTTACTCCGCCTCATAAATCCTGAGCCAGCACAACGATTTTCCAAATCACACAAAAAGAAACGAGTTCAGCTCAAGACGTGCCAACAGCTAAGTGCACGCTCGAGTGGGTGTAGTGGTGTGCAATGCAATTGAACATAACTAAATATCTGAAATTAAAAAAACTTCTAGTATGCAAATGAGATGTGCACGTGCAGTGAGTAACATATAGCGGCTCTCCCCCAGACTAAATCTAAGCAATAAACATAAATGATGTAACCATGAAAATTGAAAATGAAGTCTAGGGAAAGAGATTACCCAATGCTCAGAAGTGAGCATACCAGAAGACGCGTGAAAAACTGAAGCAAACCCGCCATTCAGAATTTGCAATAAGTAACTGCAGGGGTGAGCTCCACAAAAACAGAAGAAAGCAGAAATGCTAAAACTGAACAGAAATTAACTAACTACTCTAACTAGGAAAATGAAAATGCAATAAAAGTAAGATAACTACTGGGGTTATTGTCATCCCAGCACGACTTATTCAGGTTTTGTACGTTCTAGCTTATAGACCTATGAAAAATAAAATGCACAGGTAACTGTTCTAATATGCGCATCGATAGCGGGTACCGATACGGAGACAGAGCAGTCACCCTCTACCTGTATAATAATACCCACAAACCGCAGGTAGAGGAAACAGAATGTAAGAAGAGTAGGAGGTCTGGTCCTTATTCATCTCACATAAAAAATCCTTGCCGAGCAAGGTATCGTCCACAGCAGGTCCGCAGGAGGAGAAGGCAATGAATGAGGCTTCCTTAATGGAGGAGGGATCAACCTCCTCGCATATAAGGACACACTCATCATTGACTTGAGCATAAAGCTCCAAGTCCTCTTGAAGTACCTGTGAAGATTCAATCTGCACAGGCTTGGATGAAGAAGGGTGGTTAGGAAATAAAAGGGAAGAAAAACTTAAATAAACATCAATCGGGGGAGTGGTCCCAGTCTCACTCCCAGTAGGATCCAAGGATAGATCGCTATCATCATCGTAAGTATCATGGCGAGGGGAACCCAAGAACTCAAGGGCCTCGGTGGTGAGTTGGACCTCCTCGTCCCATGAGGAAGTGCGAACCTCCTCATCAGAAAGAGTATCCTCCTCATCCCACCGAGGTGCACCATCGTGTTCAAAGTATTCATTCTCCCCTTCGGGGAAAACAAACTCCTCATCCCACTTTGGAGCATCCTCCGAGTCAGAAGCATCACCCCGCTCCTTTACTTTGATAGGATCATAAAGAATGTGTGTAGAAAAATCTTGCAAAGAAACTGGAGGAACACAAAGATTTGGTTCCTCCGCAAAAAGATCTGCTAAAGCCTCCCCGATGGAAAGAATACTTTCCTCATCATACTCAGGTGCATCTAGGAGCTCCCATTCCTCTCCTTGTTGGCTAACAGATGAGTGATCATCATCACTGGGAGTGAAGCCATACACAGGGAGTGAGGAGTCCATGCACGAGACAAGCTCGGGGGTAAAGTGCACAATTGCCTCCAAGGGTAAAGAATGAGCGATAGGGACAATGTTGTCATGAGTGGAGGAGTAGCGGTCAGGATTGAAAAGACTAGGACAGTCCTTCAGTTCATGACCCTCTCCTCGACACAACAAGCAAACAATGTTCCTACACTGCCTAGCATTCAACTCATTCATTTGGTCTATATAATAAACCATCTTGTCATTAAAGCTAGGTGAAATATCCCTTGACGACATTTTCAATAATAAAAGCAGGAATAATGAAACTGAAATTCTTTGCAAGGAAATCTGCACAAACTAATAAAACTCCTTGAATAAAACTTGCCAAAAAAATTTAAAACAGAAAAGAAATAAACAAACAAGCAGAAAATGATCAGAAAGCAAACAAAAATAATAAAGCGGCTATACACACTGGAAGAAACTTCTCTCCCTCAGCTCTCCCTCTCAAGAAAACTCACACGTCTGTGTTCCCCGGCAACGGCGCCAAAAACTTGATGGCGCTAACTTAGCACACCGCTATAGGCGGTAGCTAGACTGCGGCACGAAACGGCAGTGTACCGATCGTTCAAGTAATATAAAATGGGAATGAATCCCCAAGTATCGATCTCAAAGGAACACAGTAAGGTGGAGTTTATTATCGAGGAAGGACTTGAGATTGAAGTCCTTTCGAGCGGATGGATGCGGAAATGGGGGATTTGGTTTGTGGAAAATAAAGGAAAATATTATAACTACTCCTATGCAATGCCGCTATGCAATGCTTCGCTTGGCGGGATGGATACTAGGCAGGCCTTGAGCGCGCTGCGTCGCAAGGGCGGATGGACGAGTAGGCAAGCGGAATCAAACTGTGCAGGCCTTGAGCGCACTGCTTCGTTGGGCGAATGGATTACACGGGCCGCTATGCCACGCTTCGCTAGGCGGATGGAAGAGTAGGCATACGAATGGAATCGAGAGAACGACGGAATGAGGGTCGCAAGCACCTCTTCGCAAAGCACACCACTAACAATTGTTAGGGCGACACAACACAACAAACAATCCACACCACGGGGCACACCTCAAATGAAAATATAACAAGATTACTCAATCACATAGACATGATTTCATACTAATGTTAACAAGTAAAAGTATACTTCATCAAAATGTTAGTTCTAGCTACATATAGATCAATAAGAGAAGAACAAGGCAAGAAATCGACCGAATCCGAAGGCTCGTTGTAGATTCACGGTTGGAATCGCCGGGTTGTCAATCCGCATCCAAGCTCGGTCTGCAACTACGTCCGGGGTAGAGAGAGCTGTCACTACTCTCCAATGAGCCCGTCCTCTTCGTGTCACGATCCGGTAGAGGTTGCAAACTTCCTCTTGCTTGATGGCGATGGCGGATAAACCTTCCTTGAAGCTCTTGGATGAAGGAGGAGGCCGAGAGGAAGCTCCGGCTCAAGAATGGCGTGAAGAACAAGCCCAGAGCACCACCCGATGGTGGGCGGCGATGGAGGGGCGAAATCGGGCAGAACGGCGGAGCTGGGCGAGAAAAACGGCGACCGATCCGACCTAATTCGCGAGCAGGTCGATTTATAGGCGCTGGAATAAACAGTGCGCACGATCAGTGGCGCACGACCAGTGGTCGTGCGCGCTGGAATCCTGTGATCGTGCGCCTGCCTGGGTGGAGCCTGCAATGGAAGAAATTTATAAAATACCATGTTCGCACGACCAGTGGCGCACGACCGGTGGTCGTGCGCACTATCGTAGGTGGTCGTGCGCACTGGTCGAAACAGAACTCATAAAATTGATGTTAAGTGCGCACGAACAGTGGCGCACGACCGGTGGTCGTGCGCACTATCGTAGGTGGTCGTGCGCACTGTCTGAGACAGAACTCGGAAAAAAGGGTTAAGTGCACACGATCAGCGGCGCACGACCAGTGGTCGTGCGCAATAGAACCAATGATCGTGCGCAGTGTTCCTGTACAGAATTGTACCAGGAACACCTGCACGACTCCTGTTCCAGCACAACCACGAATCCAGTCACTGAAAGTGGCACTTAACAATGCATGAAAACTACTAAAGAAGAAGAACATGAAATAACACCAAAAATGGGCGTAGAGGTGCACTTAGCATGGAGTATCAAATATGAGTGAAAACATGTCTAAAGTGAAGAATATAGACTAGACAAGCGGCCCAGATGAGTCCATAAATGTGTATATATTTGGGACTCATCAGTCAGCGGTAAGTCTAAAGTGATCTGCAAGCGGTGTGCTCACCTTCTTTGCCTGATCCATACTAAATCTCTGTAGCACCTTCCTGATATATCTTTTCTGCGATAACCAAAGTAACTTGGAGCTTCTATCTCGCCAAATATGCATCCTTAGGATGGTTTTCACCGCTCCCAAGTCCTTCATGACAAACGTGGAGCTCAACTACCCCTTAGCTCGGTAATGCGCACAGTGCTCCTCCCGACTATCAACATGTCATCAACATAAATGAGTAAAATAATAAAAGCCTCCGAAGCGTACTGCTTCACAAACACTCAGTGATCAAGGGTAGTCCTCCTGAAGTCAATCTCCCCATAAAAGTATCGAACTTCTTGTACCACTGTCGTGGGGCTTGCTTCAGTCCATATAAGCTCTTCTTCAGGCGGCATACTAGAATCTCCTTCCCTTTCAACCTGGAACCTTCGGGCTGCTCCATATAAATCTCCTTATCAAGATCGCCATGCAGAAAGGCGGTCTTGACATCCATCTGCTCGATCTTCAGGTCTAGCCTTGCATCAAGGCAAAGAACAACCCGGATAGATGACATCTTCACAATAGGAGAGAAGATTTCATCAAAATCAACTCCATGCTTCTGGCTGAATCCCTTCACCACCAATCTTGTCTCGTATCTGAGTGGTATCTAGGAGTCTCCCTGCTTTACTCCGAAAGTCCATCGATTCTTCAGAGCCTTCTTTCCCTTGGCAATCATACCAGCTCATAAGTGTAGTTCTCATGCAGAGATTGCATCTTCTCCTGCATAGCAATCATCCACTCTTTCTTCTCTGAGCTCTGCACTACTTCATTAAAGCACTCGAGCTCCCCCACATCAGTCAAAAAAATATACTCAATAGCAGAGTATCTCAAAGATGGTTGTCTGACTCGATTAGACCTACGTGGAGCGAGCTCAGCTGCTGTTATAGGCACATCATCAGTGATGTCCTCTGTAGGCTCGTCATTAGTCATGTCCTCATGGACTGGAAGTGGCTCAGCGCCCTGCACTGGATCAGGCTCTGCGACCTCCTCAGTATCAACACCTCCAGTCATATGAGACTCTGCATCATTGCAAGAGTCAGCCTTCTCAATGTTCTCAGGATCAACCATTGTTTGATCCTCATAAAATATGGCATCGTGACTGCGTACAAGTTTCTTCTCAACCGGATCAAAGAACCTATAGCCAAACTCGTTATCACGTCTATATCCCAAAAATATGCACTGATGGGTCTTGGAATCCAACTTCGATCTTTCATCCGGAGGGATGTGCTCAAAGGCTTTGCACCCAAAGACCCTCAAGTGACTATACGAAGGATCCTTCCCATACCAGACCCTATCAGGAATATCCTCATGTAATGCATAACTGGGAGATAGGTTGATGACGTGTGCAACTGTGTATAAAGCCTCACCCCAAAACATGTCAGGTAGCTTTGACTCAAATAACATGCACCTCACCCTCTCCATCAAGTTCATATTCATTCTTTCAGCAACTACATTCAACTGCGGCGTCTTGGGTGGAGTCTTTTCATGTCTGATCCCTTGCTCTCTACAATACTCATCAAATGGACCAATATACTCTCCCCTGTTGTCGGACCTGATGCACTTTAACTTCTTCCCATATTTTCTCTCCACCTCAACGTGGAATCTACGAAAAGTGTCGAGAACCTCATCTTTGGTCTTAATAGCATAGACCCAAAGTTTTCTCAAATAATCATCAATGAATGTCACGAATTAAGATGCTCCTCCCTCGTATGGACCTTCAGTGGCCCGCAGACATCAGTATGTATGAGCTCTACTGGCTCGGATCTTTTGGTGGAAGTGTGGCTATTGAATGATACTCTATTCTGCTTTCCAGCCATGCAATGGTCGCATCTCTCTAACTGATCCACAGATAGATCAGAGATCATCTTCTTTCGGGAGAGACATCCCAGACCCTTCTGGCTAATGTGACTCATTCTTCTGTGCCATAGGGATGTGGATGCCCCATCTCTAATGGTGTTGGCCTGAGCAGGAGGTCTCCCCTCCATGTAGTATAGGCCAGTATCTCTATAACCCCTGGCCACTATCGGCGACCCCTTGATTAACTTACAAAAATCTCAACCAAAGACACTCAATTGTCCTTCATCGCCTAGCTTCCCAGCTGAAATTAGGTTGAAGCGAATGCCAGGAACATGTCGCACATCTCTTAGGATCATCAATCCTCCAGTGCTCGTCTTTAGGTGCATGTCTCCTCTTCCGATGACTTTTGATGTGTCACCATTGCCCATCCTAAGTACCCCACAATCGTGAGTAGTGTAGGTGGCAAATAACTCCCTGTTGTGGGAGACATGTGCAGAAGCACCTAAGTCCACAATCTAGCTTTTATCTTCGCACGAGAGTGCAACAGTGATGTCATCTCCTACATTGATGACTTCGTCCTCCTCTGCTGAAGCGATGACCGCCGTGTGAGTGTTCGTCTTCTCATTTGAGGACTCTCCCTTCTTCTTCTGGTCATTCTTCAGAGTGTAAAAAAACATCTGAATATGACCTTTCTTGTGGCAGTAGTGACACTCAACATTCTGGTAGCGAGACTTATATTTCTCTATGCTTTGGCTCCCCTCGCTCTTCCTTTCTTTACTCTTACTTCTGCCTCTCCCCTTGGGCTCAGTGTAGAGGATGTCAGCTCGTGAAGAAGAGCCTGATATCCCTTGAGACTTTCTTCTCACCTCTTCGTTCAAGATTCCACTCTTGGCAATCTCCATAGTAAGGATGCCCCGGGGAGAGAAGTTGATTAGATAAACTCTAACCATCTCCCAAGAGTTTGGAAGAGACTTCAACAACCATAGTGCATTGACCTCGTCCTCGAAGGTCACCTTTATAGCAGTAAGTTGATCAATAATACCTTAGAACTCGTTCACATGATCTAAGATTGGTGAGTCATCTCGATACTTGAACTCTCCAAGCTTCTTCAATAGATATAGCTTGTTGATGCCAATACTCTTGACATACAATATATCCAGAGTCTTCTAGAGGATATTTGCATCAACGATACTTGCAACATGATTATAGACGTTCAGCTCGATGAATCATCTGATGAATCCACATAGTTTTTGGTGCTCCACCTTCCACTTATTTGGATCCATATCTTTAGGCATCTCCTCAAAGATAGGAGCATGCCAGCCCTTAACATAGATGATATCTTCCATCAGTAAGTGCCACTGATGGTAATTTGCGCCGTTTAATTTTACCATTTGCTCGGAACTTGAACCTGAAGTAAACTCCATTATGCTCTGTCAATTGATCGGACTAACCTCAGTTCTCTAAGCCGATTATTTTCAAGAAGAAAATCAAAGAGGATAGGGAGCGAACCAATAGTCATCACCTACCGCACCCGATCACCAACCCGAAATATTCGATCAGCTCATCTTAAATCTCAAACAGGTCAGCCCGATAACTGCTCTAATAATGAACCTGGATCTGATACCACTTGTTGGGCTAAAGAGCACACAAGCCCAACCAGAGCACCTGCAAATTAGTTTGAACAAGTATCTGCACGACCGCTTAGCGGTATGTCGATACACAACCAAAATACAACACAAAATAACAGTAATAAAAGTGACACATAAATTTAACGTGGAAACCCAATAGGGTAAAAACCACGGAACGATCGGAGTCCAACCCGGAAAGCCGCCACTAAAAATGTGTAAAACAAATAGGCAATTACAAGGCTTTCCCTCCTCGATCCACACAGGATCTTCACCAACTTCGCACCACACAATATTACACAATAAATCGTAGCAGAAAAAATTGCAAGTTACCGACAGTGGCGGACGAGACAGATTACACAAATCCTATACAAGATGCCTCTTCAAATCCTTGCCCAAGTCTGCTCCAGATCCAATCCGTGTAGGCGAAGAATTCCTCGTCAACGTTGCAGAGACGTCCGAAAGCTCTCCCCAAACTAAGACGCTTGCCATAAAGGCCTATATAGAAACTCTTTTAATGCTTGAGATTGGAGAGAAGTGGATGTCTTACCCCTCCTCCTTCATGCCTATTTTAAGGCCAAAACCAAGGAGTAGATGGTGGTAGATAGCATGTGGAGGAAGCTTCCCTCGGTCAAAGAACACATGTCGAATAATATGAAGCTTACTTTGTCAACCTTCCTTTAAGAGCACATGTTGACTTCCCCTCTTTCCATGAAGCTTCCTTCAAGAGCATATGCTAATTTTATAGTCAAAGACGACTAACCTCTTTCCACACTTAGGAGAAAATACCTCATCAGTTGGCTCCTAATGTAACACCTTTTATTTCCTCTAAGACTGGTACTTCTGGCTCTCCTTCCCTGGCGGTAGGAGTGGGGTCCCAGGTTCCCCAATCGTGGGCGAGAATTGTGAATCGTCAGCAATCTCGATAAGATATGCCTATTGATTTCTCCACAATTAAGGTTGCGTACCTGTAGAAATCTTTTAATTATGAACTGTTGAATTGTTGGCCTTGATAGTGGGCTGCTCCCTTGGTTTTCAGGAGTACACTCCCCAAAAATTTCAAGTCAATGCCCAGAAATTGCATAAAAAATTTAATGAAAAACTAAAATTATTGTTGACATTAATTAAAATATTCAAACCAACTCCAAATAAACCTAAACTGAACTTTCGAAACATAATAAAAATTGCATAAAAATTTAATGAAAAACTAAAATTATTGTTGACATCCTCCGCGTCCAGCACGTGTACTGATGGGTTATCATCTATTATATATGGAAATTCGGGCTTCGATTAGACAAAAGCCCAACTCCTCCACTAAGATAGTGGGGTCATGGGTGAGAAGGAGGGTCAAACCCACTATCTCCACAAGCATCCGTAAAGAATCGCGCGTAGTGACGCGCACGGCGATACCGCACGCCACGACGCGACGACCGCGCTCGAAAGATCGCGCACTCAACCGCACCACTGTCGCGCGCAGCTGCACGCATGCTGTCGCGCGCGCACGATTGCGCACGACCGTACACGATTGCGCACGACCGTGCACGATTGCGCACGATCGCGCATGATCGCGCACGATCGCGCACGACTGCGCACGACCACGCAGAGCGCGCGCAACCGTGAGCGCGGAATCACGTGCGGCATGCGCTGCGTGCGCGGGCGGTCACAACACCGCGCGCGCGATCACACGGCCTGCGCGCGATGCCGCGCGCTTGCGCGGCCGCATGCGTTCCCATGCTGCTGCGCTTGCGCGGTCGCGCACAATGTCGTGCTGCTGCGTGCGCGCAGTGGTGCCACGCGCGAGCGACATGCACGGTACCGGCCGGCCTCCCTCGCCGCCTAGAGCGCTCGTCGGCCCCTCTTGCGTCATCGTCGCACTCTCCCGATCGTGCCTTTACGATGCCCGCTTAGCGCCGCTAAGTTTGTAACGTGCGCTTGACCGGCGCGCACTTGAACGTTGCAAGGTTCATAGTGCCCGTTGTTGCTAACTCCACTTTCTCTCTTAAGATTACAGGATTTACACATTGCAATCAGGATCGTCAACTGCCCGAACTGACGAGGGGCGAAGCCATCATATTCGGAAAGTGTCGATCCGTGTGCTCTCGATCAACGGTCGAGATCGGCCCGTCAGGTGGTTACGGTGGTTACGACGACAAAATTACCGAACCGCCCCCGGTCAAGTCTATAAAAAGGACCCTGAATCATCATTTGGCGGTGTTGGGGAAATGATTTATCTTAACCCCTAGAATTGAGTAGAACATAAATTCTAAGTATGACAAATTGGGCTAAGTAAATATGCGTCGAATAGTATTCGACGCAACGTCGAAATATAGTCGACGTTTCTCTCAGGAAGAGTCGAAGTAACTCTTAGAAGAATTCAACGTAATTCTAGTCGACGTACCTCTGACTTCCAGTCGACGCATGTGATGAAGTCGATGCATCCTAGTTGACGCACCTTCCTTTTTCTCCTCTCGACGTCTAGCCAGGATGAAATCGACGCTTACGTCGAATAGTAATCGACGCACGTCGATATCTATAAGTAATTCAAAAATACGCCAGATCTCTTTCCTTCTTTTTGTAGATCTGATTTTTATGGAATAATATTATTCTTTTATAGCCGTTCTGAATCAGCCTTTCCTTCTATTTGATTCTTGGCTTATTTGATTCAGATTATTATGGATATTATTTGAAATCAGAATGAATTCTTTTCCTTCTACAGAGATATTAATTATGGAAACTCTTACCTCTTTCTAATTCCGTGTCTGCTAATTCATTATTCTCCTTTAGCATTATATTTCAAACAGAGCTATAAATAAGAAGGAGGTTGGCAAAGAATAATAACAAGTGATCCACTTCATCCATTTTCAAATAGAGGAAGAGCTCCCAAGTGAAAAGAGAGAATTGAGATATAGTGCTGCAGAAAAGATCAAGCTTCCTTCTCCTTCTCATTCTGAAGCCATACTGCTGCAAACTCAGAAAGCTCTCACAAAAGAGAGAAAAGTTCACAATCTCTTTCTCACTATAGAAGAGAGATCTAATTCACTATACTTGTGCTTCTAATCTTCTTGCTAGGAAGAAGATTCCTTCTTACATATATTGTTTCTTGTTCTTCTACCTGTTCTACTTCTTCTTTTCTTTCTTACTTCATTTTCAAACTGTGTAAAAGAATTTTTAGAATCTCTCTTCAAAAAATTCAGTTGTACTGGTTCTAAGAGTCTCCTTATCAAAAGACTCAGTGCAAGTTAGTGAATTCCTACCAAGGGGGTAGAAGAGTGGACTACTCAAAGTTTGGGGAACCACTATATTTTCTTGTGTTGTGCTGTGATTTTCTTGTTGTCATTTTTCTTCTTTACTTGCTTAATTCTTGTTGGTGTGTGGGAAGCTTAAATCTGTGATTATTACACACACATATATATAATTATTAACTTTGCATAAAGTATTTTTAAATCTCTATTCACCCCCCCTCTAGAGAATTCTAGTGAGGTCAACTGTGCACTTTCAATTGGTATCAGAGTGAGGTTGATCTAAAAAGGTTAACTCCTTTATCAAAAAGATCCTACCTCTTTATATATATATATATATTTGAAAACTATATCTTTTCACATGGCACAAATCAAAGATTATGCTTCCACCAGACCACCAATTTGCAACCTTGAAAAGTTTGCACTTTGGAAAACAAGAATTAAAATTTATCTAAACTCTATTGATGGAGAATTATTTGATGTTATCATGACAGGTCCTCCCAAGCCATTCAAGAAGGATTCAAGTGGAAAGGTCACACAAACACTTGCTCCAAAGGCTGAATGGACAGATGAAGAAAAGAAAGCTCAAGCATGTGATGCCAAGGCTATGAATATCTTAGTCTCAACCCTCTCAGATGAAATCTTCCAAAAGATTGCTGAATGTGAGTCAGCTAAGGAAGTATGGGAAGCTCTCACCAAAATGGTAGAGGGAAGTGCTGATGAGAAAAAAGATAGAAAGGCACTACTCATCTCTCAATATGAAAACTTCCAGAAGAAAGAAAGTGAAAGTGTTGCTGATATGTATGCCAGATTCAGCCTCATAGTAAATGAGTTGAGAACACTTGAGAAGGACATATCTCTCACTGAGATAAATGACAAATTGCTAACTTGCTTCCCTAGCTCTTGGGATTCAAGAATCTGGCCAATTAGAGACTCCAGAAGTCAAAGAGAAATCTCAACAGATGTCCTGTTGGGTAAAGTAAAATCTTATGAACAACTGTTGAAAACAAGAGCTGAGAAAGAAGAGAAAGAAAAGGCTCCTTCACCCTCAAAAGAAAAGAGTATTGCATTGAAGGCTGTTGAAGGTGAACCCTCTACAAGTGATAAGGAGCTGATCAGTCCACTGGCCAGAAGGCTCAAGAAGTGGATCAAAACAGAAGGATCCAGGAGGAGAGACTCAAGAACCAGGTATGACAAAACTCCTAATAAAGAGATTATATGTTACTCTTGCAGGGAACCTGGACACATTGCGCCTGAATGTCCTAAAGAGATCAGCAAAAAGAAAGATATGAAAAGAGCAGATCTAAAGAAGAAGAAGAAGAAGAAGGAGAAAGGTTTTATTGCTCAATCATGGAGTGATTCAGAAACTGAAGAAAGTACCTCATCTGACAATGATCAGGAAGAGCTAGAGGAAACCTGTTTGATGGCCACTGAGATGTCTGAGGATACATCTATGGTAAATATATTTGATGATATAGATTTTTCTTCCACTGATTTCAAAAACAATTTCAAAGAATTCTGTTTAGATCTAATCAAATCTGAAAAAGAAAAAAAAGAACTAAGAAATGAATTAAACAATCTCAAACAAATGAACACACAATATAAGAACTATGAGCTCAGTCTGGGACTCTCAGAGGAGGAACTAGATTAAATCTATACAGAAAATCTAACACTAAGAAATGAGCTAGCAAAGGCAAAAGCCTTTGAAGACTCTCTAAATGGAAGAAGTCAGAAGCTCAAGAATATTTCTGAGAATCTCACTAACAGATTTAGACAACTAAAGTTTAACACTAATGAAGAACCCAAACCTCAATCATCCAGTAAATCTGTCTGGAAACATCCTATTCACTTCACTAGGGAGAATCATCCAACAGGAGAGAGGTCACATGAAAATCCAGAAACAACCACTGTCTTTAATAAAAATAATCTCATTACATATGAAGGAATCCTAGGTAAATATCCTCAGAAAAGAAATAAACATGCGTCGAATTCTTATCAACATGCGTCGATTTCTAATCGACGCTTACACCAAAGTGCGTCGACTTCTACCCGACGCAACTTCTTCCATGCTTCGACTAAAAGTGAACGCAGAATGAAGGAAGCATCGACCTTTACTCGACGCAACCTTGAGCATACGTCGACTTCATATCGACGCAACCATAAGCCTACGTCGAATTCATATCGACGCAACCAATCTGACAGAAATTTTTCTTCTTCCAAACAGTCCTCTCAATCTATGTCCTTCTATTATGAACACTATTTCTGCGACATTACCAAAGAAAATTGGCATGATAAGCCAATGCCCCTAAAGGAGGAAGGATATTCCGAAAAACTCACTTATTCTTTCATTAAAACTTTTACTGTTGGGAGGAAGGGACCCCAGCTCAGCAGGGTCCAAACTAATGTTTAAAATCTTATGTGTAGATGTATCACATCTCCAGGCTGGTGTGGTACTTGGACAGTGGATGCTCCATGCACATGACAGGGTACAGAACTCTGTTAACCAATTTTGAGGATAGACATGGACCACCAGTGAGCTTTGGAGACTCTAGCTGTGGGCAAACCAGAGGCTTTGGAGATTTTAAAGAAGGAAAAGTTACCTTCAAGAATGTGGCAGTAGTCAAAGGACTGAAGCACAATCTGATAAGTATAAGTCAGATATGTGACAGTGGTAAGTATGAGGTAAAATTCACCACACTACTTTGTCATATTATTGATGTCAAGTCTGGTGCCATAGTACTCAATGGAATTAGAAAAGGGAAAGTATATATAGTGGATTTTAGCTCCTCACCCACAAAAGTTTGTTTATTTAACAATATTATTGATAAAAGTGAATTATGGCATAGGAGACTGGGTCACCTAAACCACAAAACCATTAGTAAACTAGCAAAGAATAACCTAGTCAGAGGCCTACCAAAGGGTAGGTACTCTAAGGACTCTCCATGTAGACCTTGCCAACTAGGAAAACAGACCAAATCATCCTTTAAACCAATTGGTAAGGATGGCTCTCCCAGGATTCTCTACTTATTGCATATGGATCTCTTTGGTCCCATATCCACTCAGAGCTTAGGTGGAAAATCTTATACACTAGTCATTGTGGATGACTATTCTAGGTTTAGCTGGGTATTCTTTCTAAGAACTAAATCTGAAACCCATAAGATTCTCTCAAAATTCATAAGACAGATTTAATCTGAGTTTAACACTCATGTTTCAATTATCAGAAGTTATCATGGGACTGAATTTGAAAATCACTTGATTTGTAGCTTCTGTGAGGATATAGGTATTAAACAAAGTTTTCAGCCCCTAGAACTCCTCAACAGAATGGAGTTGCTGAAAGAAAGAATAGAACTTTAATTGAATCAGGAAGGTCCTTACTTGCAGAATCAGGATTAGCAAAAACCTTCTAGGCTGAAGTAGTTAACACTGCCAACTATGTTCTAAATAGAAGCCTCATTCACAAAACTAAATCAAAGACTCCATATGAGATCCTGAAGGGAAAAACACCCATTGTCAAATACTTTAAAATTTTTGGATGTGCTTGCTTTATTCTAAATAATGGGAAAGATCATCTTGCCAAGTTTGACAAGAAGTCTGATGATGGAATATTTCTGGGGTACTCATCATCTAGTAAAGCATACAAATGTTATAACAGGAGAACTCTCAAAATTGAAGAATCTATGCACATTACATTTGATGAAACTAACATGTGTTTAAGGGGGAGGAAACTTCCACCAATTCTTTTCCACAGGAAAACAGCAGCATAGAAACTCAGCTTGAGCAGCTGGTTCTAGAGAACACAGATAATTGAAAAGAAAACCAGCTAGAGGAATCAAGTGAGGAATCTGAACAAGAACATGAAGAAGATTCAGAAAAGAGCATTCAAAACCAACTCCCATAAGGGAACATGGTTCAGGGAGAATAGGTGGACAATGATCCCATTGCTAATGAGGAAGAAGAACATCTGACAAGTCCAAACAGGACAGGGGTCAATTTGAAAGATCATCCACAATCTCAAGTAATTGGAGACCTCAATATAGGAGTAAGATCAAGACACCAAGTCTCAAATGGGATGATGCTCCAATGCTTCTTATCACAAGTTGAACCAAAGAAGTTTGAGGAAGCAAATTGTGATCCTCACTGGATTATGGCCATGCAAGAAGAACTAGGCCAATTTGAGAGAAATAAAGTGTGGAATTTAGTTGAAAGACCAAGAAACTACCCAGTGATTGGTACAAAGTGGGTATACAGAAACAAACTAGATTCCAATGGAGTAATTGTCAGGAACAAGGCAAGACTTGTAGCACAAGGATATAGACAAGAAGAAGGAATAGACTACAACCAAACCTTTGCTCCAGTAGCCAGATTGGAAGCAATCAGACTCTTTCTTGCCTATGCAGCATTCATGAAGATGAAAGTCTATCAGATGGATGTCAAAAGTGCATTTTTGAATGGTGACCTTCAAGAAGAGGTATATGTGGAGCAACCACCAGGTTTTGTAAATCCCTCCTCTCCTAACTTTGTTTATAGACTTAACAAAGCACTTTATGGTCTTAAGCAAGCACCTAGAGCCTAGTATGAAACTCTCTCCAACTTTCTTTTAGAAAATTCTTTTGAAAGAGGAAAAGTAGATAAAACACTTTTTACTAGAACCCATAAAAATCAACTACTCCTTGTTCAAATCTATGTAGATGACATCATCTTTAGCTCAACTCATCCCAAACTTTGTAAAAGATTTGCTAATCTAATGCAATCAAAATTTGAAATGAGTAGTATGGGAGAACTCTCTTATTTCTTAGGATTACAAGTGAAACAAAGCAGTGAGGGAATCTTTATCTCACAATCAAAATACACTAAAGAATTAATCAAAAAGTTTGGTATGGAATCAACCTCCACTATGAAAACACCTATGGCAACTAATGCCATTATGGAAAAGGATGACAAGGGAAAATCAGTAGATCAAAAGACATATAGGGCCATCATAGGATCCCTTCTATATCTAACAGCTAGCAGACCTGACATTATGTTTGCCACTTGCATATGTGCTAGATTTCAGGTTGAACTAAAAGAATCCCATCTCACCTCTGTAAAAAGGATTCTTAGATACCTAAAGGGAACCCCTGAACTAGGTCTGTAGTACTCAACAGAAACCAACTTTGAATTAATAGGTTTCTCAGATGCAGATTATGCTGGATGTAGGGTTGATAGAAAAAGTACATCTGGTACTTGCCAATTCCTAGGTGATAGGTTAATATTATGGTTTAGTAAGAAAAAAACCTCAGTCTCAACCTCAACAGCTGAAGCTGAATACATAGCTGCTGGGAGCTGTTGCTCACAAATCCTGTGGATGCAAAATCAGCTTCTTGACTACAAATTGGAGGTCAATAACTCTAAGATCTATTATGATAGCTCTAGTGCTATATCCATAGCATCCAACCCAGTCCTTCATAGTAGAACCAAACATATAGAGATCAGACATCACTTCCTTAGAGACAATGTAGAAAAAGGTAAGATAACCTTAGAATATATTCCTACAGACAGTTAAAGAGCAGACATCTTCACAAAACCCTTGGATGAAACTAAGCATAACTACTTCATCAACACCTTAGGAATGCTTGATGGAAGCCTGTAACCACCATTGTTGAGGAAATCTAAAAGAAATCAGAAAATCTAAGAAAGCATTTGAAGATACATCGAATACATATCGATGCACCGTCAAGAAAAACTCGACGCGGGCATTGATTGCTTTCAGGCAAAGCTACATCGATCCCTTATCAACGCACCGTCGACTTTATATCGACGCAAGTCTATGAACACGTCGACAAAATGGCAGGCTGACATATCTCCACGGAGCGTCGACTCCATATCGACGCATACGTCGACATCAATGCCCATGCGTCGACAACAATTCGTCATAACGTCGACCTCTTGTCAAAATTAGAATCAAATCCTTACTTCCTCTTTTGACGATTGGATTACCTGATATACCTTGATTTCTGTTTCCTTTCTCGACGTTTCACCTTCTTTAAATAATAAGTCTTATTTCATAACATATACTCTCCTCAACCGCCAAAACTTCGTCTTCTACCTCTCTCTCTCTCCCTCTCTGCATCAATGGCACCAACTCCTGATCAATCGACCCTCATCAAAGCGATGAACGATGCTCTTGAACAACTAGTAAATGAATTCCAGACTCGACTGAACCACTTCGCCAACGAGTGTGCTGCCATGATCAACACCTATGCAGCCAAACTGGAAAATCTCTCTGCTTCTCTTCCTGAGCTTAATGCTCTCATTCAAGAACAGCCTCTGTCGCCATAAGGGTTTAAATCCTTTATGCAGGATATAAACCAGGGGGAGAGTTGCTCTAGAAACCCCCCTTGTCAGGTTCTCTATCTCTCTTAAAAGCTCAGAGTTAATTTCCTCTCCAACTCTAAATATTATCTCTAAAGTATTACACCAACTTCTCTTCTTACAATAGGCTCCAATCTTCTCCAATCACTCTGACTACACCTTCAACAAAAATTTTGGAGAGACCTCATCCTACCATACTGAAGGAGATCATGCTGTGGATTCAGCATTCAGAGTAGATGCCCCACATACCCAGGGGGAGATTGTTGTGGTAAAGAACACAGAAGTCCAGGGGGAGGAAGAAGCAGCCTCCTCTGATGACTGGAGAGGACAAATGTGGATTGAAGCAACCCCATGTGAGGAAGAAATTCAGCATCACTCTCCTGGCTTCTCTGCCAGTTATATCAAACTGAAGACACCCCTACTTGAGGATATCCCTTCAGGAGAGATTGAAGGAGACAAACATCCCTCAGCAGAAATTACCCTACCAGAGGACATTCTGCCTTCCATTGCAGATCAAACTCCTCTTCTTGAAGAAGTTCCTTCTCCACCCAAAAAGAAAACTCCACTTCAACCTTCCTCTCTACCTCCACTGCTACCTCTACCTCCACCAGTAACAAAACTTACTGAGCAGCTTAAAGCACCTACCCAAATCCTACCTAGGCAAAGTCCAGGAGGACAAATACAAAGAAAAAGAGAAGCCACCCCCTACTGGCAAAAATTCTCCAAAGAAGAAAGAAAAGAATATGCAAAGGAAAAGAAATATAAAAAGGCTGTTGAGGAGATAAAGAGGTTTGAAAAAATGCCTAATATCACTCCCAACAGTCCTGTAAAGGAATACCATGATTCTGACATGGAAAGGAGGCATGAAGAAATAAGAGAAAGAGAGCTGTATGAATATGAAGCAGCCAGGAAAGAAGTAGAAGATAGAAGGAAAGTCTGGATGGAAAAGATCAACAGGGGAATGACCAAGGAACAAATTCTTGCTGAATCTATCATCAAACTTCTAAAGAAACTGTTTGATGTTGAAGCTTATAAAAAGAAAAATCCTCAGGCAGGACTCATTCTAGAAAAGGGACAAAAACACAAGAGGGGTGTAGGGTGTGCTGAAGACACTTACATTCCCTATAAGAAGCCCAAAAGACCTACAAAATTAGACAAATGGCTTGACTCACCCTGGAAAGGGAAAAGAAAGATGACTGAGATACCTGAGAAACAGCCATCAGAAAAGAGAAAATATAGGCCAAAGGTTGACAACAAAGGACCACCTGAGCCCAGGCTTACTCAAAAGAAAACTCAAGGTATTATAATTGAGATGATTGATGAAAAGGCAGCAATCATCATCAGCAAGGGCTATTCTCTAAATGACACTCTCCCTGATGCTGACAAAGTCCTGGAGAAATTGCACACAATCATCAGAAATGTCCAGGAGCATCCAGATAGAGCCAGGGGCCATATTTTTGATGCCATTGAAAACTTATCTAGAAAACTTTATTCTGCCTTTGTCAATTTCATGTACAACAAGAAGTTTCTAGCTTAAATTTTATGAAAGACAATTACTTATTCTATTCTCTTCTGATTGCTTAACATATTTCTTCTCTATATGAATGCTTTATTGAGATGATTAAATACTGACACAATTTCTCTCTAAATAGGGTTAAGACAAATAGGGGGAGATTATTGAGGAAATGATTTATCTTAACCCCTAGAATTGAGCAGAACATAAATTCTAAGAATGACAAATTGGGCTAAGTAAATATGCGTCGAATAGTATTCGACGCAACGTCGAAATATAGTCGACGTTTCTCTCAGGAAGAGTCGAGGTAACTCTTAGAAGAATTTGACGTAATTCTAGTCGACGTACCTCTGACTTCCAGTCAACGCATGTGATAAAGTCGACGCATCCTAGTCGACGCACCTTCCTTATTCTCCTCTCGACGTCCAGCCAGGATGAAATCGACGCTTACGTCGAATAGTAATCGACGCACGTCGATATCTATAAGTAATTCAAAAACATGCCAGATCTCTTTCCTTCTTTCTGTAGATCTGATTTTTATGGAATAATATTATTCTTTTATAGCCGTTCTGAATCAGCCTTTCCTTCTATTTGATTCTTGGCTTATTTGACTCAGATTATTATGGATATTATTTGAAATCAGAATGAATTCTTTTCCTTCTACAGAGATATTAATTATGGAAACTCTTACCTCTTTCTAATTCCGTGTCTGCTAATTGATTATTCTCCTTTAGCATTATATTTCAAACAGAGCTATAAATAAGAAGGAGGTCGGCAAAGAATAATAACAAGTGATCCACTTCATCCATTTTCAAATAGAGGAAGAGCTCCCAAGTGAAAAGAGAGAATTGAGATATAGTGCTGCAGAAAAGATCAAGCTTCCTTCTCCTTCTCATTCTGAAGTCATACTGCTGCAAACTCAGAAAGCTCTCACAAAAGAGAGAAAAGTTCACAATCTCCTTCTCACTATAGAAGAGAGATCCTATTCACTATACTTGTGCTTCTAATCTTCTTGCTAGGAAGAAGATTCCTTCTTACATATATTGTTTCTTGTTCTTCTACCCGTTCTACTTCTTCTTTTCTTTCTTACTTCATTTTCAAACTGTGTAAAAGAGTTTTTAGAATCTCTCTTCAAAAAATTCAGTTGTACTGGTTCTAAGAGTCTCCTTATCAAAAGACTCAGGCTGGTTCTAAGAGTCTCCTTATCAAAAGACTCAGGGTGGTTCTAAGAGTCTCCTTATCAAAAGACTCAGTGCAAGTTAGTGAATTCCTACCAAGGGGGTAGAAGTGTGGACTACCCAAAGTTTGGGGAACCACTATATTTTCTTGTGTTGTGCTATGATTTTCTTGTTGTCATTTTTCTTTTTTACTTGCTTAATTCTTGTTGGTGTGTGGGAAGCTTAAATCTGTGATTATTACACACACACATATATATAATTATTAACTTTGCGCAAAGTATTTTTAAATCTCTATTCACCCCCCCCTCTAGAGAATTCTAGTGAGGTCAACTGTGCACTTTCAGGGGGGACCCGACATTCTGCACCTGAGAGAGCTTTCTGAATAATTCCTTCAGAGATCTCCTTCACGCTCAAAGATCTCCTTCAGTGTTCGAAGATCTTCTTCGCGGCTCGAAGATCTCCTTCGTCGCTTGAAGATCTCCTTCGGACCTCAAAGACTCCCTGTTCCAAAAAATACTTAGTTTTTTGAGAGGTGGCCTGTCACCCTCAGAGACTTTCCTTGAACTGCAATTATAATGGGAGCAGCCTGTCGCTCTCTATTCTCGCAACCTTACTTAAAACACTCCAACATTTAGTGAAGTTTAGCCGGCGCCAATCTGACCACGTGGTGTTTTACCCTTTCTGTGTTTTCCACGGTAAAAACGTTCTCTTGCCATCCATCTGTTTTCTCTGTGACTGTTTGCACGCTCGGATCATTCACGGAGATCATGCTCTACTTTGAAGGAATGTAATGGGCCACCTTTGATAATCGATAAATGATCAGCCAATTCCATCATACTCTACTTTAATTTTAGGAAAACCCCAAACAAAGTCCATTAATATGTCATCCCACTTTCATTCTGAAATTGGTAATTACTGCAAATTCCCTCCGAGTTTTTGGTGTTCAGCTTTCACCACTTGGCAAGTATGACATTTTGCAATATATTTAATTTTATCATTTTTCATTCCAGGCCACCAGAAATTTTGCTTTAAATCATAATACATATTTGTTCGACTCGATGAATCAAATACAGTGTATTATGTGCCTCATATAATATTTCGGATCTCAGATAATCCACATCAGGAACGCATAATCTTCCATTAACCAGCAATATATTATCTTCCTCGATGAACGACGATGATCATCTTTTTCTTACCTTCTCCAACAGTGCAAGTAAAAATGGATCTTAATTTATTCCTTTCTTAATTTTATCCTTAATTGGATATTTGATCTGCATCAGATTTAATTGTTTATATTTTTCTTCTGCTGTCATCAAAACAAAAATTCTCAATTTCTGCAGATCTTCAAATATCTCTTTAAGTTGAGTAACCATAATAGAGATGGTGACTATATTCTTTTTTACTTAAGGCATCAACTATAATAATTACCTTTCCTGGTTGCTACTTGTTGCGGCCTACTTGAGGCTCCTAAAACCAGTCTAAAATGAACTGTCTTAGCCCGAGAGAGGTCAAGCGCGCAATCAGTCACAGAGAATTGAGATGGCTGACAAGAGATATTTTTTATCGTGGAAAATCCTGGAATGAGGTAAAAACCCACGTGGTCGGTTCGGTGCTGGCCTAACTTCACTATCAGTTATTTATTTACAGGGCTTTGGAGAGAAATCGAGGGCGACAAGCCGCTCCTCACTACAACTTATGGGGGAGAGAGAGAGAGAGGCGTTCGAAGGGTGACATGCCGCCGCTCTCGATACCAAGTCTTTTTCCTTGTCACGGTGGGGAGCACCGCACTCTGGGGCCCGAACGGCCTCCTGCTTGCGCTTGGGATATCGAGTGGCGCATTCTGAATGTCTGGAGATCTTCGCAGTTTATCTTGCAGTTTGTGGCAATGTTTGGAGCGCGGAGCTTGCCGTTGACTTGAAGGTGATGATCACTGAGTGTTCTGTGCTCGGAAGGAAGCTTGAAGGCGTACGAAGATCTTCAAACGATCTTCGAAGTGCATGAAGATTCTTCAAGGGCGTCTTCGAAGGTGATGAAGATTCTCAATGGAACTCTCTTTCATGTAGGAGGTGAAGTTAGATGAGAAAATGATGATAATGAAGGAGGGCCATGTGGTCCTATTTATAGGCCTCAGGGGTGGTTATGGTAGTTATGTAATTATTTGCAGGCTGTAACCACCATAATTGTTATTTAAGTCGATTCAATATAGTTTAGGATGCGAATTATTTAAGTATTTTTTCTATACGCAAACCAATACATTTTTGGTTATTCGCACCCACCTATAATGGGTGGTTACACCGGTGGTTATGTGGGTGGTTACCAACTCACCAGAGGACGGAGATTGTGCGGGGACGAGCAGACAGCGACGATCGAGAGTCCGATCGGCGACATGGGGACTGGCCGATGGCGAGGAAGCCGACCGGCGGCAGAATCCGGCTGACAAGGGGGGTTGGACGGCCGGGAGAGAGGGCGGCCAAGGGAGGCCGGCCTCGAGGGCCTCGCATGGGCATGTCCTTAGCGCCCGACCAAGGGCTGTTGGATGAGAGAGGCCGGCGGTGGGTCCTTGCGGGCGCGTGTCGTGGGCACGTGGTCAAGGTCGGCCGGTCGCAGGGCCTTGAGGCTGCGTGCTGTGGGAGCATGGTCGAGGGCGGAAGGCCAAGGGAGGCTAGTCTGGCAACCGACTTCAGCGCTTTGCGGCCACGAGCCTTGGGCGCATGTCCAAGGGAGACCAATCAGGTGGACGACCGTGGGGCCTTGCAGCAGCAGGGCGATGGGCGGCGCGACGACGGCCGGTATGCTGGTCTCGAGCTGTTAGAGCGGCGGTTGGGTGCACGGATTATGTGCAGTGATCGTGCACATGGTGGTTTTTCCCATAACCCCCACTAAGGTAGTGGGGGTCATGGAATTTTAGCTAATCGTACCCCAGAATTCCTATATAATGAGGGTGACCCAATCATTTGCCCCCCAAAAACCCCAAAGTCCGGGGCTAGCACAAGTGAAGTACATGGACTTTTTGCGTGAAGGAATTGTGGTGACCATAGTGGGGCAGTGCAGAGCGAAAGGAGGTGTGCGAAGGAACTCGGAAAGAGGTACGCAAATATGGAAGTGGCGTGAGAAAAGTGCGACGTGTTTGCGCGTGCGACAAACATCTACGCCCCTTGTGCTTTCAGGGCACACACACAGGATGAGCACCTACACACTGCGCGCGTGCGGAGAGCGCTCTCATGCATTGTGCGTTCCAGGGGTGGTTCCAGCAAGCTGCGTGCGTGCATGGAGGATGCTCGCGTGCACCGTGCGAGGAGTGCGCGCTGTCACGGGCTGCTAGTTCATGGCGCATCCATGACCATCAATTCATATGCAAATGGCATGATGAGCCACATTATGGAGTGGCAAGGCATCGAAGACGTCGAATACTTGGGTGTGGGAGACCATGTCACAAGCATGGATCCATACATTAGACATGCATGTACAAGGGAGCATGACAAGAATAAAGCATAGTGCAACAAGAGTACCACATGAGCATCGTGGGATCTTGGCTGTATGGAAACAAACATATGGCAGAGCATGGGCAACATGGGTGGCACGAAGATGGAACAGAATCGGGCCAAGACTCAACAAAGGTGTTGCATATGCAGACAGAGGGAGAGGTCATGGCTTGTATGTAATAGCCATGACATATGTTGTGAAGCATTCGTACAAAGACTTAACTCTACAATGGGTGATTGTGGCAAACGACAACAGTGTAAGTGGTGCCTCAATACTTGGAGAAAAGAAATATGGTGCGAAGACCGGATATGCAGGCTTGGCACATGGATGACAAATAATGAATCCACACAATATGAATTGGATCAAGTGGAGGATCATATTATATGGAATATGGGTATGCCTTATTATAAGTATATGCAAGTGCAAAGGAGGTTAGCACAATGCACAAGACTTAAGCTTGAACAAAATATTCAATGGCGTAGAAGAATATGGAAGTCTCCAAAAGATTGGAGAGAAATCTTGAAGATGGTGGAAGATTCTATAATAGTGTGGAGTCTTCCAGATGATTCTAGAGTTATGTAGAATACTCTAGAATATTGTAGAATAGTATATAAATTTCTAGAATATTCTAAAGGAGTGTAAAATAATCTAGAATATTATAGAAGTGTGTGAGACCTTCTAGATAACTCTAGGTGTGTGTAGAGATATCTATAATGGTGTGGAGTTTTGTAGATATGAGGAGTAACCTAGAATTATCTAGAGTACTCTTGAATGTGGTTGATTAGTGTGGAGGCTTGTACACAGTCATGAGAGGAGTGTAGAACTATACAGAAGAGTCTAGAGTGGAAGATTTCTAGAGTTTTCTCTTTGTTGGAGGGAAACCCCTTGGAGGCTATAAAAGGCGGATGGATGTTCATTTGTAGGAATCAACCAAGAAATCAATCCATCCAAGAATTCAAGCAATCTAAGCATTCTAGCTCTTTACACTCTTTTGCTCTCTTGCTCTCTCTTTCAAGTGCACACTTACTCATCTTCATCTTGCCACGATTAGTATTGGAGAAGGCTAACTTACCTAGCACCGAAGGAGCGCGGAAAGGAGCAAAGGCCGCATGCGACTTTGTCAAAGGGACAAGTTCGTGACAGTTGGTATCAGAGGTAGGTTCAACTCAAGTTCGTGGTTCGTTCTAAGGAGTAAGATGGCTTTGGAAGGGAACGAGAATCCTAGCATTATTAATGAGCATGGCAAGGAGGCCAAGGAGAAAAAGGGAAAGAAAAAAACCATGACGGTTGAAAGGCGCATGGCGAAGGCAAAGAGGAGCCACTTGACTGCAGGGGCATCAAGCATGGTTGGGGAGGTCGTATGAATCAACACCCCGTTCAGCGATATGGTGGAACAAGAGTCCAAGGAGGATGGACTTCGCAAGGATACGATGGGCGATCGTACTAGCCACGATCAATTGATCTGGAAGGAGGCTTTCCCAACTAAGACGAAAAGTATTGATGAAGAGCTTGAAGAACTAGAATCCTGCTACGAGGAGGATATATCACAAGATGATTTCAAAGATGAAGTTCCCCAGCCAAAGGACTTCATAGGTCTTGGGATGAGCGAGGAAGTGGATCACTTTCTTGTCGTTATCTAGCACTACTTCAAAGCTAAGGAGATAGATGGCACATTGCGCACTGGAATAGTGTTGCAATACCTCAACCGTGATGGTTTTGATTGGTGGAGAAATCTTAATCCTAAATGGGACAAGGATTGGATGAATTCAAGATAGAGTTCCGACGACGATATGATCCAAGGTACGCAAGGAGCGAAAGTATAATGGAATCCATGGAACAACACAAGTATACTCAGAGGAGGATACCATCCATTAAGGATGAATTTGAGGCTAGAGCGATGGTGCTGAAATGTTGCTTTGCATGCAAAGGCAACCACAGCATAGCAGACTGCCCAATGTTGGATGCTCCAATACAAGAGTGCATTTTTTGCAATGGAGATCATGATTCTTCGAGATGCCCAAGAACCAAATCATCTCAGGAAGCTGAAGAACACAAATACTATGACACATAGGTTGACATGGTGACCGAGGATGTAGAGTTGATGAGCCAAGAGGAGGCGGCTCAAATTGTTCATGATGAAGAGGACTTTGGATGCCAAGTAATGGCTCCTTTAGAAGAACTCGACATCAAGCATAAGCAAGATGTGGAGTTAAGTTGCCGGGGGGAACCCTTCCATGGAAGAAGAATTAGTGCAAAATAACATGGAGCAAGGTATGGATAAAGACTCTGAGCACTAAGGGGGCGAATCTCATAAAGAGGAACAAGTCAGGGGAATCCTGGTGCGACCAGGTGAGGACGTGTGGTCTAAACGCCAAGGGGGCGCGACTGACATAAAGGAACCGGTCGATGCGTTCAGTGAGCAATCGGAGGGAGAGACATCCAAGGGTCGCGGAGGCAAGGCTCGCACGAAGGCACCAGGAACAACAATTAGCATAGCACAAGCAGAGGAAACTGAGTCTAATTGCCAAGGGGGCAAAGCTCTTGTTGAAGATTGGCTTAAGGGTAAGTCAAAGCAGGACGCAGAGTCCATGCCAAGTGAAGTTGTGATCTCTAAAGGATAAAAACTAAGGAGACTTGTCAAAGAGTCACTAATCAACGGTGAGTTAGTGACACTGTTCGAGGAATATGAAGATCACCAAGCATCATTGAATTGTTGGAGGTATGAGCACTTTGGTGATAAGAGACAAGGCTTAGTTGTGACATAAATTGCAAACCACCAAGATGAAGACTCGCGTGGGATTCAAATTATGGAAGAGCCACCCAACATGCACCAGAGAATAAGGGTAAAGATACAAAGAGTGTTGTTACTTGATGCATGGTTGCGATAAGGGCATCGTAAGATTGGGTGTGGGAAAATGTCACTGGATGCTAGTTTATGGCGCATCCGTGACCATCAATTCATATGCAAATGGCACAATGAGCCACATTATGGAGTGGCAAGGCTTCGAAGATGTCGAAGACTTGGGTGTGGGATACCTTATCACAAGCATGGCTCCATACATAAGACATGCATGCACAAAGGGAGCATGACGAGAATAAAGCATAGTGAAACAAGAGTACCACGTGAGCATCATGGGATCTTGGCTTTGTGGCAACAAACATAAGGCAGAGCATGGACAACATGGGTGGCACGAAGATGGAACAGACTCGGGCCAAGACTCAATAATAGATATGCGGGACAAGGGCGTTGCATATGCAGACAGAGGGAGAGGTCATGGCGTGCATGTAATAGCCATGACATATGTTGTGAAGCATTTGTGCAGAGGATTAACTCTACAATGGGGGATTATGGCAAAAGACAACAACGTAAGTGGTGTCTCAATACTTGGAGAAAAGAAACATGGTGCAAAGACCGGATATGCAGGCTTGGCACATGGATGACAAATAATGAATCCATACGATATGAATTGGATCAAGTGGAGGATCATATTATAAGGAATATGAGTATGCCTTATAATAAGTCTATGCAAGTGCAAAGGAGGTTAGCACAATGCACAAGACTTAAGCTTGAACAAAATATTCAATGGCGTAGAAGAATATAGAAGCCTCCAAAAGATTGGTGAGAAATCTTGAAGATTATGGAAGATTCTAGAATAGTGTGGAGTCTTCCAGATGATTCTAGAGTTATGTGAAAGTGCACAGTGTGCCTCTGAGTATTCTCTAGAGGGCGGTGAATAGAGTTTCAAATCAGGAACATTGTGGGCAGTGTTCCCAACAATAATTTTCTGTCGATTCAATTGAATTGGAGATGAATGGCTTTCCTTTTATGATCCTTCTCTAGTTGGAATATCTAGGAAGAATTATTGCTCTCATTCTATTTATGTTGACAGCCCGGCAATATCTTTTTGTATAACTTCCAACTTCATCACTTTTGAATCTTTGGAATTATTCTCTCTTTTTGTACGTGTGCGACCCGTTTTAATTCAAATATCTTCCATATATATCTTCTGAATAATCATCAGAATCTATTCCAGGAAGTTTTCCAAATTTGTGATTGTATTCGATGTTACGTCGAATAACTTCTGTCTTCTTATCGACGCACCTTTGAATATTATTAGAAGCAGCTTCAAAATCTTCCTCAGCTTCGAATTGAACTCGGCTAGACTTTTTTCTGAAGAGTTCCATTTAGGAATGCACTCTTCACATCCGTCTGATATACTTTAATTTTCATATGTGCAACATATGCAAGGAACATTCTGATTGCTTCCAGCCTTGCCACTGGAGCAAAAGTCTGGTTGAAGTCAATCCCCTCCTCTTGCATATATCCTTATGCCACAAGCCTGGTCTTGTTCCTGACTATGACTCCAGTTGAGTCCATCTTGTTTTTGAATACCCATTTGGTTCCAATTACTGGGTAATTCCTTGGTCTCTCAACCAATATCTAGACCTTGTTGCTCTCAAATTGAGCAAGCTCCTCTTACATGGTAGATATTCAGTGAGGATCACTGTCTGCTTCTTCAAACTTCTTGGTTCATACTGTGACAGAAAGCACTGCAGCATGGTTTCATGTGCTGTCTGATTCCTTCTCTTGACTCCCACTATCAAATCTCCTATAACCTAAGTTGAAGGATGATCCTTTAGGGTCATTTTGGTTCTGGTTGAGCTATTCAGGGGAATCACTTCCTCATGAAATTCCACTTGCTCATTGATTGTGGGTGCACCATCTACATTCTCTAGAATGATCTTAGTGGATGGTAGATCAGGTGCTTTATGCTCATCCTCATCTGTAGCAGAGTCTTCACCTGAATCAGTGTCAACTTTCTGTTTCCCTTTGTCCTGACAATCTGATGAATGATCCATAATGCTGAACCTTTCAACTTGATCTGTAAGTTGGTCTTCTTCCTACATTATAGTGTTGGTGGATGTTTTCTTCCCCTTATAAAACATGTTAGCTTCATCAAAGACCACATGCATTGACTCCTCAATTTTGAGAGAGCTTTTATTATAGTACCTATTTGCCTTGCTTGATGAGCAATATCCCAAAAATATTCCATCATAAGCCTTCTTGTCAAATTTGGCAAGATGACACTTTCCATTATTTAGAATGAAGCAAGTACACCAAAAAATCTTAAAGTATATGACTATATGTGCCTTTCCCTTCAATAACTCATAGGGAGTCTTCAACTTAGTCTTGTGGATGAGACTTCTATTCAGAACATAGTTGGCAGTATTCATCGCCTCAGCCCAAAAGGACTTTGGCAAATTGGATTCTGCCAATAATGTCCTTCCTGATTCAATTAGAGTTCTATTTTTCCTTTCAGCCACCCCGTTTTATTGGGGGGTTCTAGGAGATGAAAAGCTTTATCTTATTCCTTCATCCTTACAGAATCTACACATTAACTGATTTTCAAACTCAGGACCATGATCACTTCTGATCATAGCAACCTGAGTGTTGAATTTAGATTGAATCTGTCTAATGAATCTTGAGAGGATCTTGAAGGTGTCTGACTTAGCTTTCAAAAAGAACACCCAGCTGAATCTAGAAAAGTCATCAACAATGACTAGAGTGTAGGACTTACCTGCTAAGCTTTGAGTGGAGATAGGACCAAATAGGTCCATATGCAATAGGTAAAGGGTTCTGGGGGAATCATTCTTACCAATTGGTTTGAATGATGACTTGATCTGCTTTCCTAGTTCGCAAGCTCTACAGGGATGATCTTTCTTAAACTTACCAATTGGTAAGCCTCTTACTAGGTTAAGCTTGGATAACTTAGCTATGGTCTTAAAGTTTAGGTGGCTAAACCTCTTATGCCATAACTCACTTTTTTCTACTTGGGAGTTAAATAAGAAGACCTCTGACCTTGCATACTCAAAATCTACCACATAGACTTTACCCTTCCTAAGTCCAGCCAATACTATTTGGTTGGTTATAGAAGTAACTATGTGGCATAGAGACTTGGTGAATACAACTTTGTACTTACCATCACATAACTGATGATACTAATTAAGTTATGTTGAAGACCTTCAACATAAGCTACCTTAGAAAAGGAGATTTCTTCAACTCTGAGCATAACATATCCTTTGGTTTGGCGAGAGTGGGAGTTTCCAAAAAATACCTTAGGGCATTCCTTAGCCTTGTAGTTTTCCAGCACCTCCTTTGCTCCAGTCATATGCATGGAGCAACCACTGTCCAGATACCACGACTAATTTGTGGTACCATAGTCTCCTTTTCTGCACATGGATTTAAATATTAGCATAGACCCTCACTTGCTGGGATCTCTTCCTTCTATCATCATATAGAGTTATGAAAGAATAAGATGCTCTTTCATTATACCCCTTAAGGTGAAGAAGTGCTGGTTTATTATGCAAGCATTGTCTGGCCTTGTGCCCAAGTTTGGAACAACAATAGTATCTTGAGTTGTAAGGAGAAACAAGAGAGAAGGGTCTAGATGATTGAAATTTACTTACTGAAAACATGCGTCGATAAGTAATCGATGTATCTTTAGAGTTGCGTCGAATGTAATTTGACATGTCTGTATAGTTACGTCGATAAAAATTTGATGCCGAGTAATGATTGCGTCGAAGGATTCGATGCATCCTCATACTTGCTTCGAGATGATGTTGAAGCATATGCAGAAATCGGTCGAGTTTCATTCGACGCATCTTTAAAACTACGTCGAGTTCTATTCAACGCATAATTTCTTTAATTAAGAACTTCATGATTTTTATTGGATTTTTTGAGGGGTGCTTACCTAGAATTCCTATGTGATTAGTATTGTTTATCCTATTGAAAATAGTGATTTTAGGGACTTTCTGTCCTTCATTTCATCAGAGCTGCCCTCAACTAATCTGGAAAGAGATTCCCAAATTTCTTTAGCAGAGCCGCAGTCAGCAACTTTCTGGAATATGTCATCAGACATAGTTGATACCAGAATATTCATT
This sequence comes from Dactylorhiza incarnata, assembly GCA_033032865.1. NCBI lineage: Eukaryota > Viridiplantae > Streptophyta > Magnoliopsida > Asparagales > Orchidaceae > Dactylorhiza > Dactylorhiza incarnata. The sequence goes on along the minus strand of JAWHQI010000581.1, from coordinate 237,459 downwards.
GCTTTGGCATCACATGCCTTCACCTTCTTTTCAGCATCAGTCCACTCTGCTCTAGGGACTATAGTTTGTGTCACTGTCCCACTAACATCTTTTCTTACTGGGACTGGGGGACCTGATATAATGACATAAAATATGTCTTCATCAATAGAGTTCATATAAAGCTTTATTCAGGCCTTCTAGAGTGTAAACTTATTTAAGTTACACACTGGTGGTCAAGTTGATGCATAGTCCTTAGAACTCATTTTTCTTTATAAAATAGTTTTAGATAAATTTAAATAAAGAAATAAGAGTGAGGAGATTTTTTGATCAAGGTGTTAACCTTTTAATGATCAACCTCCCTCTGATACCAATTGAAAGTGCACAGTGTGCCTCAGAGTATTCTCTAGAGGGGGGGTGAATTGAATTTTAAAACCTTTATACCCTAATTATGCACACACAATAAAACTACTAAGTGATATGCAATCATCAATACCAAAACAGAATAAAGTAAGCACAAAAAATATGAAACAGAAAAATAGTAAACTGGACAACATAGAAAAGCAATGCAGAAGACACAGAAATTTTATAGTGGTTCTCCAAATTATGGGTACTCCACTCTTCTACCACCTTGGTAGAAATGCACTAGCAGTGCCTGAGTCTTTTGATAAGGAGGCTCTCAGAACCACTGAGTCTTTTGATAAGGAGACTCTTAGAACCACTGAATCCTTTAAAGAGGGATTCTTAAAACACTTTTACAGTTATAGAATAAGAACAGTAGAAGAAGAGAAAGAAGAGAATAGGATTCTTCTGTTAGAATCCTTCAGCAACTTTAGCAATGGATGGTGTTGCTTCTATATACTTCAGGTTCTGAATATGATGGACCTTTGTTTAAGATAGTGATGATTCCAAGGGTTATGAGATCTTGATCTTGTTTCTCTCTGTCCTTTTGATGGACTGATGTTATGTGATGAAGAAAAAGAAGCAGCAGACTTGTTTGAGTTCTGTTCAGAGAGTTCTCTTATTCTTTTGTCTGTAGGGCTGGTGGAGCAAGAAGAAGCCAAAGTAGAAGCAGAAGAAGAAGAAGAAGAAGACCGAAAGAATAGCCCTTCATCCGTGTGTGTTGTCTCTTCTTCTCAGCATACTTATTCTCTGTCAATTAGAGTTTGAATTACTTTCTTCTTCTGGACTGTCCTTAGAAGGATTTTCCATTGGACAATAAATGCTTCCTTCTATTTTTGTTCCCGACCCGTCCATCTGATTTGAATAACTTCCAAGAATGTCTTTGTTGTATCCCTGAAATACTCCATTCCATCATTAGCAATAAATTAGCCGTTAGAGAACATATTTCATCCTTGCAGATCATTTGGAAAAGCACCAGAAAGGATAACAGAAAACCTTCCTTTACTGTCTGTATTCGAAGCTGCGTCGAATTCATTATCCTTCATATCGACGCACCTCTCAGTTCTTATAGAAGCAACTTCGAATTCCTTCTTAGCTTTGACTGAACTCAGATGTCGATGTTGCGTCGAGTACTTATCGACGTATCCGTCGAGTAGAAGACTTGGTTTTGAACTTCATCTTCTGCGTCGAATTGAAGTCGAAGTTACGTCGACTTCTAAGATGGCTTCGATAAGCTCTTCCTTCTGCGTCGAGTTCATTTCAATGTTGCGTCGACTTGACTTGAAACTTCCACAGGCAGTTTGAGTTACTTCGACTTTCAGTCAGAGATGCGTAGACATCTAGTCGAAGTTGCGTCGACTACTATTTGACGCAAGTTTTAACTCAACTAAATTTGTGCTTATCTTGACCTGGTCTTGACACTCTAAGGTGAGGGTTGTTGGATCTTGTGGCGCCCTTAGAGGGGGGGGGGGGGGGGGTGAATAAGGGCCTTTTTAAAAGAAGATTTTTTACTTAAGAATTTTTTAAAACAAATTTTGCTTTTCTAAAAATCACTTTTAAAAATTTTCAAACCAATGTAATTTTTTAAATTAGTTCAAACACAAATTTCTAAGTTAAAGATTAAGCAACCAAATTTGCAATTAAAGAAAAAGTCATAATTTTTTTTAATCATGAAATTCACAAATAAAAATGATCTTAACAATGCTTAAGATCAAGGCACAAAATATGATAATAAACTTTTAACAATTTGAGTTTACCAATCCTTCTCCCAAGGATCGGAATGCTATCACTTGTCTCTCCCTAGACCAAGCCCAAGCCTATCCTCTAAAACTTCCCAAGATCTAGACGTAGCACACAAGGCCATGATTTCCTACCAAGCCACGCAAGGACTTGGACGCTCCGCACAAGGAAGCGATTTTCCCATAAGCCACGCAAGGACTTAGACGTCACGCACAAGGAGACGATTTCCCTACCAATACAAAGTGAAATGTATATAAATGAAAATACAAAATCAAATGAAGAACTCCCTAGAAATTCAGATCTCTGAAAGGAAGGTTGAAGCCTCGAGATGATCGTTGATGTACAAGCGTGTCCGATCTCGTCTTCAATTTCAAACCTTCTAAGCACAAATGGGACTTGATGAGGTTCTGGAGCTCTCTGGTTCGTATGCACTCAGGAAAGAACTTGGAGATCTGAAAGCCTGAATTAAATGAAGTTCTGAGCCCTTTTGTATAAAAGATAGATAACGCCATCCGTTAGCTAGCTATCGCCAAAATCCGATAGCTCCAGAGGTGCCACGTGTCCCATGTATTCGACATTTTTGCGGAGAGTGGCGATCGCGATTGAGTCGTGGTTGAGACGTGGGCTGTCGGATATCCGATAGCACTATCGGATATCCGTTAGCTTGCGTAACTGCTGCACGTCGTAGAGTTACGCGAAGATCGTGCACTGTCGGAAATCCATTACTGCTGTCGGAAATCCGATAGCTCTAAAACGTTGAGTAGAGATCGGAGAACGGAAGAAATCGTGCGCTGTCGGAAATCCGGTACTGCTGTCAGAAATCCGATGGCTCCAATTTCTGGAAAATTAGTATTTTGCTCCAATTGCAAACATGTTATTCTTGCACCTATTATCTGCACACCATTAATCAAAAATAGGATCAAATACATTCGGGATTTGTTATTCTCAAATCGGACGAGTGCGGAACGCATGCTCCAACAATCTCCCCCTTTTGATAATAACAAATCCTTATAAAAAGAAATCAAATAAATCCTATAGAGATATTGAAAAGTATATCATGTGTCTTCAAGTGTGAACATATGATCTCCATGATCTCCCCCTTAATATGATCTCCCCCTTAATATTAGCTCCTTCTAAAAATATTCTCCCCCGACATATAAACTCCCCCTACATGTATGCTCCATGTAGTAATTAAGTATTTTAAGTGATTTAAGTGATTTCTTATTATCTTCTCCCCCTTTGATATTATCAGAAGTAATGAATAGAGACGAGGAAGGAGTATCATAGAGATATGGTAGAAAATACGAAAGAATATAGGGAAAGTTGGAGTACACTAGCGGAAGCTTTGTAAGTGATATGATATCGAGATAGGAAACCTTAGAGATGAGCCCAAGCATTCTAGTTATCTGTTATCAATATACATAAAGCAAATATACTTAACCATTATGAGATTCAAGTTCAATTATCAGAGAAAGACACATTAGCAGATAGAATATTGAATTATTTCGGTCCAATTCTCATAAGAAGAAATGTTATAAATAACAATGAAGTGTAGTAGTGATACTTTGAGGAAGAATACATATGAATATATTTAAAATATACATGATCATGGAATTGTTAAACATAACATAAATATACATAAAGCCAAACTTATGAACTTATAGAAACTTTGTAAGTATACATAAAATGACCATTTTGTTTTTGCATAACAAGACACTTTACAATTCTTTCCAAGGTGATTAACCTCACAATGCTCATTAAGACTTATCAGAAGGCTAAGTAGTGCTTGGTGGAGGATCCTTTTCAATTTTTTTAATTTTTTTATTCAAAATTTTTGGCAAAATATATGTTTTGCATTTGAATTTGTTTTGTTTTTTGAATATTTATGTATGTAAAGATCTCCGAATTCACTTGCATGCAAAAATTGGTATAATTTGAATAAGTGCAAAGTAGCAAAGTTGAAGGTAGCATTTATGAAATGTATTTTGTTATGTTCAATCAATCATGATGTATGTATAAAATAAATTTTATTAACATGTATTTGCAAAGTAAGTGTTTGTGATTGCTCATTGTCATAGATAAAAGATTTCTTATACTTAGAGGCATGCGAAAACAATTCTTAATTCCTATATGAAAGTGTCATTACAATGATAACTTAAGATTAAACATCATAATCACGTGTTAAGCTATTTTTACGAAAAATAACACATGAAGAATCATTTATGCAAGATTAAAAAATTCGCATATGAACATTAATAGAAACAGGGAATGAAAAAGCCAGAGAAGAATATAAAGTCTTTTGAGGAACACAAAGTGAAGGTGAAGAAGGATCGGACACGGATGCAGAAGTTCGTGAAGTTCCTTGTTAAGGGACTAAAATTACAAACTACGCCTGCTGAAACCGCTGAATGGGAAGTGCCTACGGAGGAGGAGCCGCGTCGCCAATCAGTTAGTCAGGCTCGACGTAAGAAGGCAGTGGTAAGGAGACCAGTTTATGATCTTCTAGAAAGCAGTGGAGCAGGCAGTCAAAATGAGGAGGATTCTGATTGAAAATGACTTATGGGAGCTAACGCCATCCGATATCCTACTGTCGCCATCCGATAGCTTCCCAGCCCAGATCTCTCCTTAATTTTGTGAACTTCTTTTATGAGACATTTTAAGTACTCTTTTATTAAAGTTCTGTAATAATTTTTAATATTTGGACATGATTTATGTTGGTGAATGTCTATGTTTTGATCGTTTAAGATTAAGTTTTTCTTTTTAAAATGTATAGCTATTGTGATGTTTTTAATTTTATAGGTTATAAGTAGTGATATAATCATTGTGCAATGTCTAGGATTCCCAATTCTAGCCTAAGCATAGAAAAATGGGAATCCGGTAACGGTTTAGTGAATATATCCGCTAGTTGATTATCTGTGCCTATAAATGAAATTTTAATGTGGTTATTTTTAATATGATCTCTAATAAAATGATGTCTCACATCAATGTGTTTAGACCTTGAATGATGGACCGGGTTGTATGTTAAATCAATTGCACTTTTATTATCACACCATAATTCAATAGTTTGTTGTTTAATATTAAAATCTTCTAATGTTTGTTTCATCCAAAGAGCTTGTGCACAACAACTACCAAGTGCGATATATTCGGTCTCGGTGGTTGAGAGGGCAACAAAATTCTGTTTCCTACTCGACCATGAAATGAGTGAAGGGCCTAAAAAGTGACAAGTGCCACTAGTCCTTTTCCTATCTAATGAACAACCGACATAATCGGAATCAGAATAACCAAATAAAGTAAAATCATCACTGTGTGGATACCACAAACCAAGTTTAGATGTGCCAATTAAATATCTTAAGATTTTTTTTACCGCTTTTAAATGTGATTCTTTGGGATCGGCTTGAAATCTAGCACATAAACAAACTGAAAACATAATATCTGGTCTAGAAGCGGTTAAGTATAAAAGTGAACCTATCATGCCTCTATATAAAGTTTGATCTATGGATATTCCACTTTCATCTTTTCCTAATTTTAAAGAGACACTCATAGGAGTACTAGCTTGTTTAAGATTTTCAAATCCAAATCTTTTCAAAACATCATGTATATATTTTGATTGGTTTATAAAAATTCCATCATGTTTTTGAATAATTTGAAATCCTAAGAAATATTTTAGTTCTCCTACCATGCTCATCTCAAATTCACTTTCCATCATTTTAAAAAAATAATTACATAACTCTTCATTAGTGGCTCCAAAAATAATATCATCAACACAAATTTGTAAAACAATTAAATCATCATCAACTTGCTTAATGAAGAGTGTACAATCAACACCACCCATTTTAAAACCATTTTGTAATAAATATAAAGTCAATCTATCATACCATGCTCGTGGTGCTTGTTTTAAACCATACAAAGCTTTTAGCAATCTATATACGTGATTAGGAAATTTTTCATTTATAAATCTTGGGGGTTGTTCAACATAAACTTCTTCTTTAATCAACCCGTTTAAAAATGCAGTTTTAATATCCATTTGCAATAATTTGAATCTTTTATGACTAGCAAATGCAACAAAAATTCTAACTGCTTCCAATCGTGCTACGGGTGCAAATGTTTCATCAAAATCTACCCCTTCAATTTGATTATATCCTTTCGCTACAAGCCTAGCTTTGTTTCTAGTGACCCTAGAGTCACTATCTAATTTATTTTTGAAAACCCATTTGACTCCTACCACTGGATGATCACTAGGTCTATCAACAAGAGTCCAAATTTTATTTCTTTCAAATTGGTTAAGTTCTTCATTCATAGCTAAGAACCAAGATTCATCATTTAAAGCGGTGGCAACATCTTTTGGTTCTATATTAGAGACAAAACATAAATTTGAAAAACTTTCATGTAAACTAGAACGTGTATGTACCCCACTTGATGGTTCTCCAATAACAAATTCTTGTGGATGATCTTTTGAGAACCTTAGCTCGATTGGAGGTACATATCCTTGTTCTTCTTCTTCTTCACCATCTTTTTCGTCTTCTTTCTCTACTTTTTCTTCATCATCATCATCATCATTTTTCCTCAGATTTTGTTCCACATCTTCATTTTTCTCATTACCTACAACTTTAGTATTTTCTACACAAGAAAGGTTTTCTTCAAATTTTACATGAATAGTTTCTTCAACCACTTTAGTACGTTTATTATAAACTCTATAGGCCTTGCTAGTTGAAGAATAACCAATGAAAATTCCTTCATCACATTTTTCATCAAATTTACCTAAGTTATCTTTTGTATTCAAAATAAAGCATTTACAACCAAAAACTTTAAAGTAAGATACATTTGGTTTTCTTTGAAAATAAATTTCATAAGGAGTTAATTGTAATGTAGGACGAATCATGACATGATTAATAATATAGCATGCAGTACTAACCGCTTCGGCCCAAAAATATTTTGGCAATTTAAATTCACAAAGCATAGTACGTGCTAATTCTTGAAGTGTTCTATTTTTCCTCTCCACTACACCATTTTGCTGTGGTGTGCGAGGAGCGGAAAATTCGTGTTTTATCCCAAATTCATTACAATATGAAATAAATTTTTCATTATCAAACTCTCCTCCATGATCTGATCTAATGCATTTTACTTTTAAATCAAGTTCATTTTGAATACGTGAAATTAGTTTTACAAATTCATCAAAAGCATCAGATTTTGAATTAAAAACAATGTCCAACAAAATCTAGAATAATCATCAATAATAACAAATGTATATTTTCTACCTCCTAGACTTTGTGTAGTAATTGGACCAAACAAGTCCATATGTAATAATTGTAAAGGTCTAGTAGTAGAAATAATATTTTTGCTTTTAAAAGATGATTTTGTAAACTTTCCTTTTTGGCATAGTGAATATAATGAAGAAAGCTTTCCATTCAAATTTGGTAAACCTTTTATTATTTTATTTTTAGAAAGCTTTACTATGCGTTTAGCACTAGAATGTCCTAGTCTCCTATGCCATAATTCAAGTTCATCATTCTTTGAAATAAAACATTTTAGTGTAGAATGAGATAAATCATGAAAAGTTATTGTATAGACATTGTTTATTCTTGGTGTAGTAAGTACGATTTTGTTTGTTTTAGAATCAATAATTTTGCAAAGGTTTGAGCTAGAGTCAAATAAAACATTTAGATTTTTATCACATAGTTGACTAATAGAAATTAAATTATGTTTCAAACCTTTAACATATAAAACATTTGAAATTTTAAATTCTTCGTTACCTACTACTCCAATACCTTTTGACTTTACACTTGCCATTATCTCCAAATGTCACTGTTCCACCTTTCTTCATCTCCAGGCTAAGGAACTTTGATTTATCGCCCGTCATGTGTTTTGAACATCCAGATTCCAAATACCACACGTCTTCCTTGTTCCTAGCCTGCACGGACATCTAAAAAGATGATGAGAGTAAAGATCTGGTTACCCAAGTGGTCCCTCCCATGGTATAGGTGGAAGCCTTAGGTACCCAGATGTATTTAACACTAACTTTTCCTTTCTTCCAGCATGTGTCCGAGATGTGACCAAATCGATGACATTTGGCACATGCAATGAATAGTGAGGAACCATTCTTTAATGGTTTCTCTGGACTCTTGCTGGAGGAAACATCTTTATGTGTGGACTTAGAAAAAATTTTATTTTGAAAAAGAGGTTTTCTGAACCTGGAGCTGTCGGAATTTTCTGGTAGCTTCTAGAGCTTCCAGAAACGTATCCTAGTCCAAATTTTGCTGACCCATGACATTGGTTACCTAAAATCATATCCAGAGATTTTTTTCCAACACCAAATTTTCCAATTGCCATGTTCAATTCATTTACTTTGGACTTTAAAATTGAATTTTCTTTTACTATCATGCCACATCGATTTGCAAACTTTTTCTTGTAATTCTCTAATTGAGAATGAGAAGTTTTGACAACCTTTTCTAAGTCCTTTTTCTCTTTTAGAAGTTGATCAATTTTTTGATCGGACTTAGAAATAGTGTTTTCAAGTTCTTTTATCCTTGTCAAAGAGTGATCACACTCTTGACAAATTACCTTCTCCTTCCCAATAGATTTCAACTCATTTGATAACTTTTTATTTACTTTCAAAAGATCTTTATTTTCACATTTTAAAATGATTTCCTTTAGACTTTTATCCAAAAAATTGCAAGTTTTCATAAATTCAGAATATAAATCATCATAAGATGGAGGAGTTACCTCAGTGCCGCTTTGGACACTGCTATCGTCTTCAGATGGCGCATTTTCTTTCCCCATCAAGCATACATTTGCTTCTTCTTTATCTTCATCGCTTGCTTCACTTGAGCCTTCAGAAGTTGTGTCATCCCAAGTCTCAGCCTTCAGAACCTTCTTTTTGAACTTCTTATCGTGCCTCTTCTATTTCTGCTCTCTCAGATATTTTGGGCACTTGCTTCTTATATGTCCAATTTTTTTGCAATTATAGCATTCCGGTAGCGGACGTTCTTCTTCATCATCCATTTTTTCCTTTGCCTTTGTTGTAGGAAAAATCCTTCTTTTTGAAAAATTTTCTAAATGAGTTTCTCCTCTCAGGATTTCTCATAAACCTCTTAAAGTTCCTCACAAACAGTCCTTCTTCATCTTCCTCACTTTCTTCAGTCTCACTTTCAATTTCCTTTTTAGATTTCAACGCCAAGCTCTTCTTTTTGGGCTCCAAATTGTACTCTTGGCTTTGAATCTTCAACTCCACTTCATGGGTTTTTAGATTCCCAATGAGGCTCTCCAATTGTAAGGTCTTAAGATCATGTGACCTAGAAATTGCAGTCACTTTAGGATTGAACTTCGGGGGAAGTGATCTTAAGATTTTCCTTACTAAATCTCCATTGGAGAAAACCTTACCCAGCACCTTTGAATCGTTCATGATTTTAGTGAATCGTGCGTACATTGTATCAATTTCTTCATCCACCTCCATTTTGAATCTTTCGAACTTTGACTCCAGTTGAAATAGCATTGAATCCTTTACATGCGAAGTACCTTCATGAGTAATTTCTAAAAGATTACAAATTTCAAATGCAGTATCACAAGCACAAACTCTATTAAATTCAGTGCGATCTAGTGCGCAAAATAAAACATTCATGGCTTTTGCATTGTTCTTACATTTTAATTTATTATTGTCATCCCACTTGTCTTTGGATTTGTCCATAGTTACATTTCCTACAACAATTGTTGGGGAAGTATAACTCGTCTCGACCATATTCCAAACTTCCATGTCGAGAGCTATTAGAAAACACCGCATTCGGGTTTTCCAATAGTTATAGTCTGTGCCCGTAAAAAGTGGTGGCCTACTAATTCCTTGCCCCTCAATGAACGCGTGATCGTTGTGCGCCATTACTCCCGGTGGTAAAACTATTTTGGAGTAACCTCGCTCTGTGTTGGATCTTGTGGCGCCCTTAGGGGGGGGGGGGTGAATAAGGGCCTTTTTAAAAGAAGATTTTTTACTTAAGAATTTTTTAAAACAAATTTTGCTTTTCTAAAAATCACTTGTAAAAATTTTCAAACTAATGTAATTTTTTAAATTAGTTCAAAAACAAATTTCTAAGTTAAAGATTAAGCAACCAAATTTGCAATTAAAGAAAAAGTCATAATTTTTTTTAATCATGAAATTCACAAATAAAATTGATCTTAACAATGCTTCAGATCAAGGCACAAAATATGATAATAAACTTTTAACAATTTGAGTTTACCGATCCTTCTCCCAAGGATCGGAAGGCTATCACTTGTCTCTCCCTAGACCAAGCCCAAGCCTATCCTCTAGATCTTCCCAATATCTAGACGTAGCACACAAGGCCACGATTTCCTACCAAGCCACGCAAGGACTTGGATGCTCCGCACAAGGAAGCGATTTTCCCCTAAGCCACGCAAGGACTTAGACGTCACGCATAAGGAGATGATTTCCCTACCAATACAAAGTGAAATGTATATAAATGAAAATACAAAATCAAATGAATAACTCCCTAGAAATTCAGATCTCTGAAAGGAAGGTTGAAGCCTCGAGATGATCATTGATGTAGAAGCGCGTCCGATATCATCTTCAATTTTAAACCTTCTAAGCACAAATGGGAGTTGATGAGGTTCTGGAGCTCTCTGTTCGTATGCACTCAGGAAAGGACTTGGAGATCTAAAAGGCTGAATTAAACGAAGTTCTGAGCCCTTTTGTATAAAAGATAGATAACGCCATCCGTTAGCTAGCTATCGCCAAAATCCGATAACTCCAGAGGTGCCACGTGTCCCATGTATTCGACAGTTTTGCGGAGAGTGGCGATCGCGATTGAGTCGTGGTTGAGACGTGGGCTGTCGGATATCCGATTGCACTATCGGATATCCGTTAGCTTGCGTAACTGCTACACATCGTAGAATTACGGAAAGATCGTGCACTGTCGGAAATCCATTACTGCTGTCGGAAATCTAATAGCTCTAAAACGTTGAGTAGAGATCGGATAACGGAAGAAATCGTGCGCTGTCGGAAATCCGGTACTGCTGTCGGAAATCCGATAACTCCAATTTCTGGAAAATCGGTATTTTGCTCCAATTGCAAACATGTTATTCTTGCACCTGTTATCTACACACCATTAATCAAAAATAGGATAAAAACATTCGAGATTTGTTATTCTCAAATCGGACGAGTGCGGAACACATGCTCCAACAAGGGTGACATCCTAGAACATCTAATGACTATTTTACCCTTTCTATACAATATGGGTAATACAACCGAACTGATGAAATCACTTTAAGATATTTTGTTAGATAAATAATAAGGGTTTTTCCCAACAATCTCCCCCTATTTATCTCAACAAATTTAACAAAATAAAGTAAGTGATTTCAAATATGCTCAGACATAAAATTTGATATAAGCAACTATATAGAGACAATAGAATGAAAGATATGGTAAACTGAAAACATTTGATTGATATAAGTAAATATTTATCATAGTTAGTTACCCAATAAAAGATCTATTTTCTCTTTTAGAGCAAAGTAGATAAGGCCTCATAGACCTTTCTGAATTTTCTTTCCAAATTTAAAATTTGCTGGAACAGCCTTCTCTGGATGTCTCTGAATTTTTTTCATGTCCCTTTAAGAGCTTCTCCAGATCAGTTTCAGCTTCAGGATAGACATCATTTAACTTTAGCCCCAGACCAATAACTTTAGCAGACGACAAGTTTATTTCTTCTAGGTCTAGCTCTTCTGCATCAGGGTCTGGTACAATAAATGTTGATTGTGGATTACCAGGGGTTGGAACTGTCCTGAATACAATTTTCTTTTTCTTCTGAAGTCTCTATTTTGCTTCACTTTCATCATATCCTAGACCTCCTCTGTGAAGTTGCCCTTTATTTTCAAGAAGTTTTGCTTGAGGGTTCCTGGCAGCACATTTTGTAGGGTCAAAGAGTGTGCTTGGAATTTGAATTGTCTCTTTCAGTTGTTCCTTTTCTACAGCATCATTTCCCTTCATTAGCCTTTCTATAAACAACTTTCTCTTTTCTTCTAGCTTTCTTTGAGATGCTTCAAACTCATATACATCCTTTTATCTGATTTCATCTAGGGTTTTATCAAGATTAGGATCAATGTATGCTTCCATTCTATTCTCTGGGATTTCAACCTTCTCATAGGTTTTGTGATAAGACTTGTCTTTCTTGAATTATTTTCTTTGTTCTTTTGTATATTGCTCCCATATTGGTACCCTTCCTCTAAACCCTCTTCCCTTTCCTCTATAGTTCCCTCCATGTCCCCTTTCTCTGAATGAAGGTCTTCCTCTGAGGGATGTTTTAGTGACAATTTAAGTGTATGCTGATGTAGGATCAGGAAGGAGCTGATGTTGTTGTGGAGAGGATGGAACAGCTACAAGGTCCTGACCAACAATCTTGACTAGAGATGGTGTTGTTGTCGATTCTTCAGAAGACATCCGGAATGCTTGTTTATCAGGGATAGATAACTTAGTGACCTCAATGTACTCTTGCAAGCTCTTCAGATATCCATTATCATCTGAGAGAAAATTAATCTCCCCATGTTTTGATGACTCCCTGTGTGTTGAAGGCATAATCCTTGGGGGAGAGAAAGATGATGGTTCTAGAAAAAGCTTGGAGGTGATTGCCGGTTCACCTTCAGAGACATAGGGAGATGGAAGATTTGGAAGAATCATTGTGTACATTGAATCTAGAGGCGACCCGGGCTTGCTGTCAAACTTCTCCCCCTGCTTTATATCTTGGATGCAGGATATAAAGACATCAGCAGGTAGTAGGGATGATTTCAACTCCCTTTCAAGGTCCCTCGTCTAGGCTGTAAGGTACTGCAACCTCCTGTGTTGAGTACACAGCTTCCTTTAACAGCCATCAGAGAATTCTAGATACAAAGAAGAGAACTACGACAAGAGTGTTTCTAGGTCTAGATTAACAGCTTCAACAAAGTCTTGTTGATCTTGGAGAGACGCCATTTAGCACCTGTGAGTACCTTCTAGAGGAGGTGGAAGAGAGAAGTAGAAATGAAAATGGACGAGAGCGACATGGAGAGAATTTGAAAGCACAAGAAATTCGACGTCTAAGTTGCATAAGAGAAGACGATTCATCGCAACTTGGGGTTGTATTCGAAGCAACGTCAAAAAGGGGTGAAAACAATGCGCCAAGGCATCAAGTCAGTGCGTGTTTTGTAAAGTCGACGTAGCGTCAAGTATAAGCCAACGTGGCTCTGAATGAAGACAGCAGATATAATATCGATGTAGATGTTGATATGTATTCGACGTTGCGTCGAGTGCTATTCGAATGAACTATCACTGTCAGGACTCGAAACTATCATCGAATAGAAGTCAACGGTACGTCGATTTGTATTCGACGCAGCTCTGAATAAACAGTTATGTCTTTCTCAAATTTTTTGCTGTTTTTTCCAGCAATACCTTTCTATGAAAACTAGGTTTGAGTATATAGTAAAGGTGTCCTTGATGAGAAAAATCTGTATTCTTCAATCTATAATCGATTAAGGTAAGTGTACCTATCAAAATATAGCATAGGATATAAAAAAATATCAAGGTCGTATTAAAACTCGGGTCTGTCGAGTACTGTTACTTCGAGAAAACAACTATTATTTTATCGGACAGAAATTTTACGAGAAATTATAAGAGGAACGAAAATATGAAAATAGAAAAAAAAAAACTAACTTGATCAGAACAACCCTTGAAATGAAATAAAACATAATAATTTATAATCGTCTAATCCAATCCTTGACCGTGGAGATTCCCGAAATATGAACGCACTTCTCTCGAGGAATACGCCCACCTGAGATTAGGTTGATCGACCGAACTCTTGTTCTAATCGATAACCTAATACTCGCCTTAACGAAGTGAATCTCACTATAGGATTTGACTCCTATCCAGAAGATTTTCGTTATCCTCTCTCGAGGGTTGCGATCAACTCTTTTTATTCGTGAGAGATCAATTCGTACGCATGAGCCTTTCGGCTAACTAGAATATGGAATCAGATACGAAAGTCCACACATCGACATATGAACCCGATATAAATCGCGAATAAATCGAAGGTAGAAAAGAACGATCAAAAAGTGAATTATTGATTTCATTCCAAAGCTCGCAACGAACAAGATCTAAAAAAAGTAACTACTAAATAAAAATACATAAAAGAAAATGGCATGAAATGAAAAAGAGACATTGCTGGAAAATAAACTAGATTGTCTTTCATAATGAGAAAGAAATACATGAAATAAAACTACATTGCATAAACAGAAAAGAGAACTTAAAAATAAAAGCTACATAAGAAAACAAGATAGAACTGCCCAAGTGGACAGGGGAAGAGAGCATGAGAGAGCCCATGATAGAATATGACTACTATTTATAGGAAAAGGAGAGGATGAATGTGGAGGGGACATGAAAGGTTGGAAGTACAAAAATATTCAAGCGGGGAAATTATTTTGGGCAAGGGGGATATGAAGAGTTGGAGATGTAAATATGCATTGATGAGAGGTTATGAAGAGGTGACTTTAATTTCAATTTGAAGAGAAAGATAACCGTCTATGCATGAATAGGAAGTGTTTTGAGTAATTTAAGTGAAAGAATATGAGGGGGTGGAGGAAATGAAGAGGGCTACATCAATGAAGTGGAGAGTGGGTGATGTGGAGGCTTAAAATTAAGATAATGAGATGGCATGAAATTATTTTATGGAGAAATGAAGGTGGCAGCATATAAAGATGGTGGCGGTAAGTAAATAGAGAAGTGAATGAGTTGTAATATTAATGTAGTAATGTTGGTGGCTGTAGCAATTAATTAATGGAGGTGATGATGAAGTCGAAGTGGTTGTTTGCATTAAATAGAAGAGAAGATGAAATGGCAGCACCATGGAGAGAGCGGATGAATTGATTGGAGAGAATTATGTGGCTTCTCTATTAAAATGAAGTTGAACGGCACTTGGAGATAGAATAAACCGGCTGCATGGGAATGAAGATGAACAATCATATTTAATGGAAGGTAATGATGAGGTGGCAGTAAATATATGAAATTGTACGAAGGGTGACCTGGCTGCATGGGTTTGAACGTAGCTGCATGGTAATAGCTTGTATGGGTCGACAATGCATGCGGGTTGATGGAAAGGTTAATTTCACGTGGTTGTATAAAATGGAGGTGGCGGCATGCATGAAATAAATGGCGATGATGGTGTGGCAGCATGCGCGCATGGGCTGGCCATGCATGGGAGTACGAGTAGCGAGCAACTTGGACGAGAGCAACAACCATATTGAATAGAGTTGCGAAGATGGCGTTGCAGCATGAGAATGAACTGGACAACTGCGGCTCGAACGGGGTGCGGCCATGCATGGATTTCAAGTGGCCGGACTGCATGGAAGTAGCGAGGATGGCGCGGCGAAGCGGACATTGCGGCGACATAAAATTATTTATACGAGTGCGACTCGAACGGGCGTGGCCAACACGACAACTTTAGTGAATACTTCGTTTTCCACCGTCATGAGCGTGGCCGCAACATTAATCCTACAAAATAGAAATAAAAATAAATAAGTGATCAAAATATAAAACAAATAATTTATAAACGAAAATACTAAATATATTACTAATTTATAATAAATATTATACTAAATTATAAATTAAAAATAGGTATAAATTCTACTCATCAGTCCTAGAGAGCTTCATCAAGTATTCCTAGTGCATTGATAAAGAACTTGTGCTTACTTTCATCAAGTGACTTAGTGAAGATGTCAGCCCTTTGAATATCTGTGGAAATGTATTGAAGATTGATCATACCCTTCTCAGCATTGTCCCTAAGAAAGCGGTGCATTATCTCTATGTGTTTAGTTCTGCTGTGGAGAACATGATTGGAAGCTATAGATATAGCACTAGAGCTGTCATAGAATATTGAATTGTCAAGAGAAAAGTTGTAGTCTAACAACTGATTTTGCATCCACAGATTGTGAGCAGCAGCTTCCTGCAGCTATATACTCAGCTTCAGCTATAGAAGTGGAGACAGAGGTTTGTTTCTTGCTAAACCATGAGATCAGTCTAGCACCTAGGAATTGACAAGTTCCCGAGGTGCTTTTTCTATCCAGCCTATATCCAACATAGTCTGCATCTGAATAGCCAACTAAGTCAAATCCAGATTCTGCTGGATACCACAAGCCAAGTTCAGGTGTACCTTTCAGATATCTGAGTATTCTTTTTATAGAACTCATGTGGGATTCCTTAGGGTCAACCTGAAACCTAACACATATATAGGTAGCAAACATTATATATGGTCTACTAGCTGTCAGATAGAGAAGAGAGCCAATGGTTGATCTGTAAGTCTTCTGATCAAAGGACTTACTCTTTTCATCTCTATCAAGAACAACATTGGTAGCCATGAGAGTTTTCATGACAGAGGCATTTTCCATCCCAAACCTCTTGATGAGTTCTCTGGTATACTTGGATTGGGATATGAAAATGCCATCAACATTCTGCCTTACTTGGAGGCCTAGGAAATATGATAATTCTCCCATACTATTTATTTCAAATCTAGACTGCATTAGGTATACAAACCTTTTGCATAGTGTTTAATCTGTTGAACCAAATATGATATCATCTACAAATATCTATACTAGTAGTAGCTGATTGCTCTTGTGAAAAGTTTTTTATCCACCTTGCCTATTTCAAAAGAGTGTTCCAGAAGGAAGGTGGATAAGGTCTCATAACAAGCTTTTGGAACTTGCTTGAGGCCATAAAGTGCTTTATCCAATCTATACACAAAAGAGGGAAAATATGGATTAACAAAACTTGGGGGCTGCTCCACATAGACTTATTTCTGAAGAGTTCCATTTAGGAATGTACTCTTCACATCCATCTGATATACTTTAATCATCATATGTGCAGCATATGCAAGGAACATTCTGATTTCTTCCAGCCTTGCCACTGGAGAAAAAGTCTGGTTGAAGTCAATCCCCTCCTCTTGCCTATATCCTTATGCCACAAGCCTGGCCTTGTTCCTGACTATGACTCTAGTTGAGTCCATCTTGTTTTTGAATACCCATTTGGTTCCCATTACTGGGCAATTCTTTGGTCTCTCAACCAATATCCAGACCTTGTTCCTCTCAAATTGAGCTAGCTCCTCTTATTTGGCAGATATCCAGTGAGGATCACTGTCTGCTTCTTCAAACTTCTTGGGTTCATACTGTGAGGGAAAGCACTGCAGCATGGTTTCATGTGTTGCCTGATTCCATGTCTTGACTCACACTATCAAATCTCCTTTAACCTGAGTTAAAGTATGATCCTTTATGGCTATTCTGTTTCTTGTTGAGTTATTCAGAGGAATCACTTCCTCATGAATTTCCACTTGCTCATTGACTGTGGGTGCACCATTTACATTCTCTAGAATGATCTCAGTGGCTGGTAGATCAGGTGCTTTATGCTCATCCTCATCTATAGCAGAGTCTTCACTTGAATCAGTATCAACTTTCTGTTTCCCTTTGTCCTGACAATTTGATGAATGATCCATGATGCCGAGCCTTTCAACTTGATCTGCAAGTTGGTCTTCTTCCTACAATATAGTTTTGGTGGAAGTTTCCTTCCCCTTATAAAACATGTTAGCTTTATCAAAGACCACATGCATTGACTCCTCAATTTTGAGAGAGCTTTTATTATAGCACCTATAAGCCTTGCTTGATGAGGAATATCTCAAAAATATTCCATCATCAGCCTTCTTGTCAAATTTCGCAAAATGACTCTTTCCATTATTTAAAATGAAGCAAGTACACCCAAAAATCCTAAAGTTTGTGACTATAGGTGTCTTTCCCTTCAATATCTCATAGGGGGTCTTCAACTTAGTCTTGTGGATGAGACTTATATTCAGAACATAGTTGGCAGTATTGACTGCCTCAGCCCAAAAGGATTTTGGCAAATTGGATTCAGCCAATAATGTCCTTCCTGATTCAATTAGAGTTCTATTTTTCCTTTCAGCCACCCCATTTTGGTAGGGGGTTCTAGGAGCTGAAAAGCGCTGCCTTATTCTTTTATCCTCACAGAATCTACACATTGACTGATTTTCAAACTCAGTATCATGATCACTTCTGATCACAGCAACCTGAGTGTTGAATTCAGATTAAATCTGTCTAATGAATCTCGAGAGGATCTTGAAGGTGTCTGACTTAGCTTTCAGAAAGAACACCCAGTTGAATCTAGAAAAGTCATCAATAATGACTAGAGTGTAGGACTTACTTGCTAAGCTCTGAGTGGAGATAGGACCAAATGGTCCATATGCAACAGGTATAGGGTTCTGGGGGAATCATTCTTACCAATTGGTTTGAATGATGACTTGATATTCTTTCCTAGTTCGCAATCTCTACAGGGATGGCATTTCTTAAACTTACCAATTGGTAAGCCTCTTACTAGGTTAAGCTTGGATAACTTAGCTATGGTCTTAAAGTCTAGGTGGCTAAACCTCTTATGCCATAACTCACTATTTTCTACTTTGAGGTAAAATAAGTAGACCTCTGACCTTGCATACTCAAAATCTACCACATAGACTTTACCCTTCCCAAGTCCAGTCTATTATTTGGTTGGTTATAGAACAAACTATGTGACATAGAGACTTGGTGAATACAACTTTGTATTCACCATCATATAACTGGTTGATATTAATTAAGTTATGTTGAAGACCTTCAACATAAGCTACCTTAGAAAAGGAGATTTCTCCAACTCTAAGCACATCATATCCTTTGGTCTGGCTAGAGTGGGAGTTTCCAAAAATTACCTTAGGGCCTTCCTTGGCCTTGTAGTTTTCCAGCACCTCCTTTGCTTCAGTAATATGCATGGAGCAACCAGTCAAGATACTACTCTTAGTTTTTGGTAGAACAGTCTCCTTTTCTGCACATGGATTTAAACATTAGCATAGACCCTCACTTGCTGGGATCTTTTCCTTTTATTATCATATGGAGTTATGAAAGAATAAGATGGTCTTTCATTATACCCCTTAAGGTGAAGAAGTGCTGGTTTATTGTGCCATCATTGTCTGACCTTGTGCCCAAGTTTGGAACAACAATAGCATCTTGAGTTGTAAGGAGAAACAAGAGAGAAGGGTCTAGATGATTGAAAATTACTTACTGAAAACATGCGTCGATAAGGAGTCGATGTATCTTTAGAGTTGCATCGAATGTAATTCGACATGTCTGTATAGTTACGTCGATAATCATTCGATGCAGAGTAATGATTGTGTCGAAGGATTCGACACATCCTCATACTTGCTTCGAGATGATGTCGAAGTATATGCAGAACTCTGTCGAGTTTCATTTGACAAATCTTTACAACTACGTCGAGTTATAATCGACGCAAAATTACTTTTATTAAGAATTTTATGATTTTTTATTGGATTTTTTGAGGGGTGCTTACCTAGAATTCTTATGTGATTAGTATTGTTTACCCTATTGAAAATAGTGATTTTATTAGGTTTGTTGTTTAGCACTTCACATGATTCTAAGTTGTTATCAGGTTGATTTATACTAGAGCTAATGAACACTACTGAATTTTCCCAAGCAGATTTGCTAGGAACTAGTGTGCTGGTGGATGGATATGATCCTAGATCAAGATGATTGAATCTCTTGGAGAGATTTTGTGTGATGTGCTTAAGCTTTTGACTCCTTCCATTGAGTGAGTCCTCAAAGGCTTTTGCCTTTGTAAGCTCTTCTTCCTTTTGGATCTTAAGGGGCCCTTAGAGGGGGGGGGGGGGGGTGAATAAGGGTTTGTAAAAACTTTAA
Source organism: Dactylorhiza incarnata (assembly GCA_033032865.1). NCBI lineage: Eukaryota > Viridiplantae > Streptophyta > Magnoliopsida > Asparagales > Orchidaceae > Dactylorhiza > Dactylorhiza incarnata. The sequence continues at coordinate 217,584 of JAWHQI010000581.1, read as the reverse complement.
TATTTGATAAAAACACTTTTGTTGTTTTTCTCTAAATGAAACTGAATCAAAAGTAAAGAGATGTAAATCAATTAAAACAAACTAGAAAGGACATGATTTTCTTTATAATTTTTTATTACAAAAATGTGATTTCTATGACGCTAGAAATCGTAGGCGAAATATGAAATATTCTTTTTGTTTTTTATACTGACTCTTCTCACCAAGAACCGGTTGGCTTTAGCCAATCTTTACCAGATCTGGCCTCAAGTCGCTCTAGCCTTTCTATCCCCAGAAAAGGCCTCGAGCACCCCATAGATCTACTCCCTAGACCTAGTCGTCAACACGAGGCAAATTTCCCCCTAAGTCCTACCCAGTCCTAGTCGCCAACACGAGGCGAATTTACTTCCACGATTATAATAAAATGGTTACAAATAAAATATTAAACACATCATATGGACCTATAACAGAATTGTGAGTAACCATATCAATTTATATCAAAATGTCATAAAATAATAGTTCAAGGGTAGAAACGCTTTAAATCGTCTTCGCTCCAAGTTTGGCTGAGAGGTACCCCTTCCACATCCCAGAGGTGATACCCCCTCCCCCCCTACTTGAGTGCTTCCTCTATAATATATGGTCCTTCCCAGTTGGGATTGAGCTTTCCGACCGTGGCTCCCCTTCCAGCAGCGTCAACCTTCTTCAGGACGAAATCTCCTTTCTCGAACTGCTTTACTCGGATGTGCTTGTCAAAGTACCGAGCCATCATCCGCTTGACCTCTTCCTGTTGGATGGTGCCAGGTCCCGGAGCTCTTCTACCAAGTCCAATGATAGCCTTTGCTCTTCCTCATTCCCCACTCATCATTCCTCATCTCCTTTGCCTGCGGCGACCACCCTGGGTGATTTTACCTCGAACTTGATCGGGAGGACAACCTCAGACCTGTGGGAGTGCTTGAATGGGGTCTCCCCTGTGGCTGTATTCGACATGGTTCTCAAGGCCCAAAGGACTGAGGGGAGCTTCTCTACCCAGTTACCCCTCAGGTTCTCGATTTTTTTTTAGCAAGTTTGCAATGATCTTGTTCGCTGCCTTCACCTGCCCATTGCTCCAAGGGTGGTGGACTGATGTGAACGAAGATATATACCCAGCCGGATGCAAAAGCTGACAAACTCGTCCATGGCAAACTATGGCCCATTGTCTGTGACGATGGATAATGGGAGCCCATGTCGACAAGCTCCTTTACCTTAGCAAGATCCTTTACCTCTAGCCACTTGGAGAAGTAGTTGATCATTACCAGTAAGAACTTCCATTAACCACTAGCTTGGGGAAATGGGCCTACCAAGTCCAGTCCCCATATCGCGAATGGCCATGGAGTTGTGATGGTCTGAAGCCTCTGGTCTGGTAGGAGTTGGAGAGGAGCATACAACTGGCATTTAAAGCACCTCTTCGTGAATTCTGTCACATCCTTGCTGAGGGTGGGCTAGAAGTAGCCTTGCCTAAGAACCCTTCCCTCCAGGGTCCTGCTCCCAGAATGGCTACCACATTCTCCGGAGTGGATCTCCTTCAGGACCCTTGGGGCCTCCTCTTCCGACACACAACGGGCTAGGAGCCCCGAGAGGGTCTTCCTGTACAATCCTCCTGCATGCAAAGAATAATATTCTGACTTATACCTGAGTCTCCAATTGTCCACGTCCCCTTCTGGGAATTGCCCCGATGTTAGCATGGTGATGAAGGAGTCCATCCACAATGCTCGTTGGTCCACCTCCATCAACTCTCCTTCCTCGATAGATGATCGGAAGAGTTCTGACACCGTTCCCCCTGCCCTGGGACCAAACTTGGCCAGGAGGTTTGCCAGGGTGCTCTCCTCTCTCGGTACATGTTGAATTGAGAAAGTATGGAACTGTCTAATGAGCCCCTTGACCTTCTCCAGATATCGATGGAGAGTCAGCTCTTTTGCCTCGAACTCCCCCTTGACTTGGCAAGCCACCACCATGGAGTCTGTTGAGACCTCCACGTCCTGCACCCCCCATTCCTTGGCAAGACGGAGTCCTGCAATCGCGGCCTCGTACTCGTCCTGGTTGTTAGTGAGTGGGAAGCGAATGATGATTGCCTATTCGATCGTCATTCCCTAGGGGCTTACTAGGATCACTCTCCCCACCCAAAGGAATGTTTTCGGATGCACCATCAACAAACATCTTCCATGCCACTGAGTGGGGTGGCTCGAGTTCCTCCACTTTGGTCATGTAATCAGCCAAGAAGTCTGCCACCGCTTGCGCTTTTATTGACAGTTTGGGTACAAATGAGATATCCAACTCGCTTAACTCCACTGACCATTTGGCCAACCTCCCTGAGTGTTCCACCCCTTCCATGATGTTACGAAGGGGATGATCAGTTGCCACCTTAATGGAGTGTGCCTGGAAGTAAGGTTGGATCTTCAGGCTGACACCACCACGGAGAAGGCCAGCTTCTCTAGGATGGGATATCTGAGCTCCGCCTTTCTCCGTGCCCTGCTAACGTAGTAGATTGGGAGTTATTTTTTTCCGTCCTCCCAGACCAGAACGGAACTCACCGCCTTGGCCCCTACCCCTAGGTATAGGGATAGGTCCTCTCCCTGCCTCTGTCCCTGGAGTAGCGGGGACCGGGTCAGCTGTTCCTTTTGCGCCTGGAATGCCCCCTCGCACTCGGGGGTCCATTCAAACTTCTGGTTCCCTAGCAGCACCTTGAAGAAAGGTAAGCATTTTCCCCCACTTTTGAGAGAAATCTGCTTAACCCGGCTGTTGGGTATTGTAGCCACAATGTCCTTGATTTGAAGAAGTCCTCTTCCATCTAAGATGAATTGTAGTGTATTTGATCATACATTTTAGATATGGTCTTGCGGGTTCATATTGCTAAAGTGTAGACCAATGTCAGGTCACAGTGGGTCAATAAGCACAGTTTCACACAATGTAATTCCTCATTGTGTGGAACATGGTGTTGACTCATGTGTGATCTCTCTATTGGGATACACTTCTTTGTCAAGACTAATGAAGCTCATGGAAGGAGGTGCAGCTGATGATCAAGAAGAAGAAATAAATTTTCCTAAGTCTTTTTTCGTTCGACGAAAATCTGTGAGTTCGTCGAGCTCCGTTCGACGAAAAGAAGGGATTTCGTCGAGAGCCATTCAATGATCAGTTCAAGTGAAGTTCTAAGTTCAACGTTTGTTGAACTCCGTTCGACGAACTGATATGTTTTCGTCGACCGCTGTTATTCTAAAGATTAAAGAAGTTTCGTTCGACGAATTCGTCGAGCAATCCTTAAGTCGACGAATTCGTCAAGAACTTTCTTTCTTGTCGCCGAAATATATTTTCTTCTCTTCTTTCTGTCTCCAAGAAAAACCCAAGTTTGTTCGTCGAATAAGATAACTCGTTTGACGAACACATTGAAGAATGATCCAACCTCTTGAAGAAGTTCTTCTCAGCCCTTACAAGTGTTAAGCTAAGTAAATTCGTCAAGTGAATTTAGCTACCTCGAAGAATTCGTCAGATCAAACACTTTGCCACCACAAATTCGTCGAATCTTTGAACCCACTCGACGAATGCGGACATAGCGTGTTTTTGCCGTCTGTCTATTCTTTTAGGGCATCCTTCCACGTGGTCGTTGTTCCTTAAGTAACGCTTCTAGCCGTTGTTGTAAGGCATTTGCAGAAGCCCTAATCTTGATTTACAAAATTCAAATAATTGAAGATCGATAAAAATTCCGTCGGCGCTCTGTTCGTTCTCGAAAAGACCTAGCTGTTGCCGACAAGGTTTTTGGTTGATTCTTCTTGAAGAAACGAGCCATCTAGATCTCTGATTTCCGATTTCATCAAGTGCTATTCAGATCTAGTTGTCTCCTAAGTTTTCAGATCAAGTTCTCTCAAGGCAAGATTTCTTCTTCCTTCCTTCAAGATCCAGATTTCGATTTCACTCAAGGAAGGAGAAGATCTATTAATTTCAGATCTGAAGAAGGACTTCTCCTGAAGTTCTAAGTAGATTGATTCTCAATCTAAAGTCTTGTAATCATTATTTACAATATTCTTGTAGGAGCTTTGTCTCCGAGTTGTAGGAAGCTTGCTTCCGAGTTGTAGGAGTTCTTCTCTGAGTTTGTAGGAAGGTTTCCTTCCGAGTTGTAGGAGTTCTTCTCCGAGTTTGTAGGAAGGTTTCCTTCCGAGTTGTAGGAATTTTGTTCTCCGAGCTTGTAGGAGTTTGATTCCGACTTGTAGGATTATTTATAATCTGAGTTATAGTGAAGTAGCCTAGTCTAGCCGGGCGTGCTAGATAGGTGAGGTGGAAAGTGGACGTACCCAAGATCGGGGAACCACTATAAATCTCTGTGTTGTGCTGTGCTCATTTGATTTCTGTGTGCTGTTACTTCTATATTTTAATTCCTCAAAAAGACACAGAAACCACCTATTCACCCCCCTCTAGGTGATTTAGGTAGCAACTAGATACTTTCACTGGCCAACTTCCCTGTGAGGTGCTGGACCTCCTCTGCGTTCCTCGATGATCCCAACTCCAAGATTGCCTTTACCTTGTTGGGGTTAGGTTCTACCCCGGCCAGGGTAAGCAAGTGGCCTAAGAACTTCTCCCGGCTGGCCCTGAAAATGCATTTCTGGGGGTTGAGCCTCATCTTGCATTTCCTCAAGGTACTGAAGGTCTCCTCCAGGTACCTAAGGTGGGACTCGAGGTCCCGACTCTTAATCATGATGTCGTCCACGTAGACCTCTAGGTTTCTTCCCTTCTGCTTACGGAAGACCATGTCCATCATCTGCTGGTATGTTGCTCCTACATTATTTAGCCCAAAGGGCATCATCATGTAGAAATAGCATTCATCCCTTATGATGAAGGAGACATCCTTGACGTCGGGAGGGTGCATGCGGATCTGATGGTAACCTAAAATGGCATCTAGAAAACTCATTAGAGAAAAACCGATGACTGAGTCAACCAGCACGTCGATTCGAGGCAAGGGGTAGCAATCCTTAGGACATGGAAAAGTCTACACACATCCTTCATCGCTCGTCCCCCTTTTTTTACCATTACCACATTAGAGACTCAGCCCAGATACTAGATCTTTGATACAAACCCAGCTTTGAGAAGCTTGTCCACCTCCTCCCGGATGGGCTCCTCCAGCTTGTAGGTGATGGACCTCTTCTTTTGTCAGATGGGATGAGTGACGGGGTCGAGGTTAAGGAGGTGGTAAGCCATATCCACATCAATCCCTTGAATCTCTACCGCGCTACAGGCAAATATGTCCACATTCTCCTGAACATAGGAGCGGATCTTTCCCCGGTCCTCGGGGCTAAGCTCCCCACTAATCTTCACCTTCTCTATCACCCCTGCCCGGGAGACGACCTCCAGCTCCACCACCTCTTCCATGGACTCTAGCCGAGACTGCTCACCCTAGTCACCCTCCATCCTTCCTTCACGAGTAGGTGCTTCGGCTTCTTCTTCGTTCATCACCTCCTCCTCCCAAGCTTCCCGCTACTTGTTTTCCCCTTCTCCACGGGCTTGAACCTATTCCCCCCCTTACTCCCCCATCTCCTCCACTTCAGGCTCTTCCATGACTCCCTCCGGCACTTCCTGCTTCTCCATCTCCTTGTCCATCTCTTCCGCCTCGGCTCGTCTCTCCTCCCGACTTCCTGCTTCCTCGCCTCCAGTTAACTCAGCTTTGCCAACCTCCTTGTCAACTCTGGATTGGCTGCCTCTCCTTTGATCCCCTCCGTCACCCTTTCCATCGTCTCTTCAAAGGACAGGGGGGCTTGCGCTTCAGATTCATCTTGAAGAATCCCTCTCGCAGCCCCAACGTAAATGCAAGCTGGAGGGTGAACCCGGGTACCTCCTGGATGAGCAGGACCTCCTCCTAAAACCTATCCATATAGTGGGCCAGCAATTCCCCTGGCTCCTGCTTGATCTTGAAGAGCGCCTCGACGCTCTTCTTCCTCTTCTTGGATGTCAAGAAGCGCAACTGAAAACTTCTGCGCAGATCCTCGAACCCGTAGATTGAACCTACGGGGAGCTGGTGAAACCAGTCCCTGGACTTCTCCTTCAATGTGATGGCGAAGAGTCGGCACTTGAAAGCATCTGACATAGGTCGGATGGAGACCATGTTCTTAAACCATTGCAAGTGTTGGACTGGGTCATCTTTGCCGTTGTAATAGATCATCTCTGGCTCCCTGAACCCTTCTGGGGGTGGTGCTGAAATCACTAGCTTGTAGAAAGTGCTTCCTTCGCTCGCCGCTCTCGCCTGCTCCACTCGCCCCACAAGCTCGCTGACCGGGCCCACGCTCGCCGGGCTCGGGCTCACCGGGCTGAGGAAAAGCTCTCGCCCAGTGAGGTCTCGCCCTGGAGCCTCGCCAGCCTTCTCCTTGTCAGACCTCTGTCTTGGGGCATTCTCGCCTACCCCCAGCGGCGAGGTGACCTAGACCACATGGGTTGAGAATTCGCCTCGCGCTGCGGTGAAAGCGAGGTTGATTGTCTCTATTACTTCGCTCTTGAAATCTGCCAGCATCTTAACCGTTGTTGGCGAGTCCGATGGTGGCGAGCTGCAATAGCTAGTACCTTGCTCATCCTCTCCAGCCATGTTATTTCCTTGGGACTTTCTTGTACAAGTTGCGCTCCACGCTCACCGCACCATAAATGTTGGAACTGGGAATCGGTCCAAACAAGGAGTTCGCACCCCAAAGAGGAGGTAGCTCGCACTTACTCGGCCCATGGAAGAACTTGATCAAAAATTCAGTACAAAACACTGACCCTTGGCTGCATAGTGGAGGTCCCACCACACACCCAAAAGACCTTTTGAGCGCTTCCCCTCCTTAAAGCTGAAGCTGGGCACCTTGGAGAGCCTTGGACACTGTTCAGAGTTGTCCAGAAGAGGAAGAAGCCCCAGAATTGGATGTCCTCCAAAGGTGCCCTTCAGGGTCAATATATAGTTTCTCAACTGGGTCTACTAATAACGTAAACCCGCCTTTTGGTTTTGCTAAATGCACCCCAAAAAATGGTCTGCCAACAGCCAATCTCCATTGTTTGAGATGGTTATTGGCATACAGGCCTGAATGAACGTGAATAACATACTGCACCAAAAACCTGGGGCTGACGAAGCCGGCGCTCGCCTCCCCCTTGCGAGCTACCTGGGGGAGAGCCCCTTCTCTCCTCGCCCTTGCTTGTCCTAAGGTGACGAGCCCTCGCTCACTTCGAGGCGACGAGCCCTTGCTCGCTTCGCCCATATCTGAGTCGATTTACCCCTTGGCAAACACGGGGTTGTACACTACTAATGATGTGGATTTAGAGGAGCACGTCGATTTGGCCCCCAACTCGCCCGCAAGCAACTGTCCACTTCTGGAGGAAGCCGCCACCACACCTGCAACTTTAGTGGAAGAGCGCATGCGACTAACAGAGGAGCGCATGCGACTGACAGAGGAGAGCTAGGTGGTGCTCACACTACTCCGAGACTTGAGAGTCTCCAATCATCCCAACCCCTCCGTCGTTTAGGGAGGAAGACTACCACATGCTCGGGGACGTGTCCTACCAAGGGATGTCGCCCGCCTCGATGAGCCTCCCAATGACTAACTGTCCGACATGGTAAGATCTATGCACACTGCACAGCCAGCTGCGCTACCAGTAAATGCTTAGCTTAACCTTCACCCGATGGAAGCAAGCACTGAGGAGGGCAACTGAAGGCTCATTCGTGAGGAAGTGAGGGACTTGATAGAGGAAGAGTATGGCCCAAGCCGACATTGTCTCACAATTATGCCGCACCCCTTTCATCGTGGTTCTCCGCTCGCCCCTCAAGTTCTGGCGCATCTGTCCCAAACGATTTCAAGCTACCCAACTTCGAGACCTTTGACGAGACCAATGACCCCCTGGAGCATGTCAACCACTTCGAGATGATCATGCGTCTCTATAACGCGCTCGACCAGCTTATGTGCCAGGTGTTCCCAACAACTCTAATGGGTCAGGCACGCACATGGTTCCACTCCCTAAGGCGAGGGGAGATCAACAACTTTGCGGAGCTCACACGCCTCTTCGTAGAGCACTTCATAGCCAATCGGTGAATAGTAAGGGATCCCTCTCACCTCTCTGGCATTCGCCAAAGTGAGGGGGGACAAATATAAAAACTCATGTGGTAATGTAAAGTAGTGCGGCGCGGGTAAAGTAAACAAGTATACTATATTACCATCACATGAAGCAGCAAAAGAAGTAAGTAATGTAAAGCAGTGCGGAGTGGGTAAAGTAAACAAGTATACTATATTACCATCGCATGAGTACCTTAACTTATATGAATGCCCATACAAACTTATAAGTTAAGATTTCTAGAAGTATAACTTATCATATAAAACAGCTCATACTAGTTTATATGATAAGGGTCTACAATTGATGTCCTAAGGTTTATGTATATTATGATATGTATGCTATGATATGATTCATACAAATGCAACACACTCACACGACTCTGTGATCACAGACCTTTCCTTCCCAATTTTTGGAGTTAGCTACACTCCCTGGTACCATCGTTGTGGCTACGACAGCAGTGAACGGGTGTCTTTACTTCCTAGGCTAGTAAACACACTACCAGGCCTAGACCCTTCGCACGCCTCTGTACACGTCCTAGGTGCACTCTAGAGTCTTGCGTACTCTTTGCTGGAATCCACCAGTCTTTAAGGTCGGGTGTGCATCTTCGGGGATTGTCCTCCTGACCGCAGTATAAACAACCTACTGGCCCCTTGAACCCTCACACCCTCCTAAACCAGCTCATTGCCGTCGGTGTGACGACTGGTCCAGTACCGAAGACCCGCCACTAATTTATTTCTATGCACATGCAAGTTATCACAACCCGAGCCTCTAGCTCGTAGGACAAATCCGTCATGATATGCCATTTCCTGAGCCTCCAACGCGCAGGACTAAACCGTCCTGATATACAACTTCTCATCCCTTAACTCGGGATGAAGTTTACCATATTTCTTGTTCGATTATTAGGCTACTCTTGTCTAATTATTATTATACTTAGAAGGTTAGGATGAATCCTGGACTTCCCGAGGTCTACCCGGTGAAGGGCTCGCAGCGGTACTAGGGAATACGATGGGCTGAAGCCCAAATCCAATTACTTTTATTGGTGGCTACCCCTTTCTAAAGACCCATTCTCCTTATTACTCTCTAATACTTAGATGTTTTAGGTCGTTTCAATTGCCTCCAATTCTACCTTTAGGCAAAGGTTGTCTTGAACAATGCTCAACTCATAAGATCTCTGATACTCTAAGTGGTGTTAGTCTTATATGATTCTCAAATGTTCTTTACACACCCTACTGATATACCATGACCACTATACCATGTTGAATGAGTATTATGATCTTTGTAAGGTAATAATTGCCCTCATCATACCTTTACTTATAGTGTGACATGATTCTGAATTACTTCCTGAACTATAGTACGAATGTTCTCCGAAAAATCCATAACTTTTAGGGGTTGAAATAAATGATATATTACTGCTATGTTCTGGCTGGGTGTCGATCCCGAACTCCTTCGCGATGTCTTCATTAGGGGGCTCTGACCGAGCGGATTCTATTTCACCCTTACACGAGAACTGTTCCAAGCTACATATACTTTATTTACTTAGTCGAGGCACAGGTCGCAACGGATGAGGCCATCGATGCGCACCGCCTGCATTTTGAGGAGGCCCTAAAGCGAAAGAGGGAGGAAGAGATCGCACCACTGGCTCCTTGGAGGAGTAACGACCGTCACAATAACCCCCACAGGGACCAGGGTTCTCGCCTATGCCAATACTTCACTCCCCTGTGTTGGATCTGTAGGCGCCCTTAGAGGGGGGGGGGGGGTGAATAAGGATTTTAAAAACTTTTATATATTTTGATATTCTTGAAATAATAAGAGATTAAAATAGAGAGAAATTAACCAAAACAAGTGAAATCAAATAGAGACATGATTTTATTAATATGAAATAAAAGATTACACAATTTGATTTCTTAACGCTAGAAATCGAACGCGAGTAATAATATATCTTTTTCATTTTCTATACTGACTCGTATCCCTACGAACCAGTTGACTTTAGCCTCTCCTTCCCTGAATATGGCCTCAAGCCGCTCTAGCCTTTCTATCCCCAGAAAATCCTCAAGCACCCCCTAGATCCACTCCCTAGACCTAGTCGCTAACACGAGGCCAAATTTCTCCCTAAGTCCTACTCAGACCTAGTCGCCAACACGAGGCGAATTTGCTATATGAAAAGAGATAAAAAGTAATACAACAATATTAAAAACTCCCTCTTGAGAACTTTTGAAGTTAGAGACGTAGGACCGCTGTAGAATAAGCGTTGTTGAAGCGATCATAGTTCGGAGCCGGCGTGATGAAATCCTCCTTCAGAAATTCACGAAACTTTGGTGGGAGGTTAAGTTTCGGCAGAATATGGCTCTGAAAAATTGGCACTCAACCTCTCTCAACTTGTGTAACAATATTCGAGAGTAGAGGGGTCCATTTATAGGAGAGCCCGCTAGCGCCTGCGCTAACGCTACCGCCGGCGCTATCCCGCTATAGCATTATTCTGCGTGTGCGTATCTTTCATTCTAGGGAAACATTGTCGGCTTGCCTCGTGTGCTCCGCGCTACCGCCTGCACTAACGACTACCTCCTGGAGCTAGCGCCTTCTAAAAATGTTCTCGGAATTGCTCTAATCAGAGCTAGCACCTGCGCTAGGTGTTACCGCCGGCTCTAGTGGGCATGTTGGAGTTCAGGCCTCAATGTTGGGGGCAACCTTCATAAGTTATCCTTAAGTCATATGGCTTTATTTCCTGCACACTTAAACAGACAAGATTAAATACATAAAGGATTTATTATTCTCAAACCTAGGAGATGCGGAAGACCATGTTCCAACAAACTCCCCCTTTTGATAATAACAAATCCATTAATGATAAATCAGAGCATTAATATATAAGCATGATAAAAAAAATTACTTGTGTGTGAGTGTGATAGATGATTTAGGATAAATTTCGATATTAGTATTTAGAATTGCTTCCCCTAAATACATGCTCCCCCTATGTGAATGCTCCCCTGAAAAGAATGCTATCAACTCAATCTTTAGGCTTTAATCATGTTGGTGTTTCCATTTGATAGCACATTATTTATCATTTAGTTCTCCCCCTTTTGTTATTAGCAAAAAGTGGGTTAAGGTAGCCAGTAAACATAAAAAGAGATTTTGTTTTTATTTTTTGAAAAAAGTTAGGCATGATCGAGCTTTTGTAGAGGAAATAGAATGATAGAGAGTGTTAAGCATATAACTTGTCACAGTAATAAATCAGAGTTTTAAGCATTAAAAATGATATGCGTGTTAGAGCGACCAATATAAGTTCTACCAAGCAAGTCTACCATTGGTAAAAGAGTTTGAGATGGAAGACATGATATAAGTATGCGAGCGCAAGGTAAACAATATATGGTGATGATGCGGAAGACTCATAGAAATATAAGAAAAACATCTTGTGGTAATCAAGACTAATTATAACAATATATGATTTAAATCAAAAACAGAGAAGATGTTTTTTTTTGTAAATCATTTATCTTTTGGAAATCATTTATCTTTTAAAATCTTTAAGTTTGACAATAAAGTAACCAAGCATGCAAGAACTATATCAAAAAGAGACTACTATAATGTTATTGTGAGTCACAAATTCAAGACTTACAAAACATTGTAAAGAGCCTGCTACATTATTTAGTGCATTCCATAAATAAATAGTAGTATAGAATTAGCATTAGGATCCAATACTCATGAGAAAAAGTGTTATGGAAGATAATGATGTGCACATAAGTGTATTTTGAAAAGAGTAAACAAATGTTTTAATCAAAAATACAAGACATATGTAGAGTAAAGGGCACAATAAAATACAAATAATTGTACATCCACACACTTCAATGCACAAAAAAATGTACAACTAAAGGTGCTTTGCACACACAATGCTCATTAAGACTTATCAGGGTGCAAAGTAGTGCTTGGGAGATCACATATTTTATTTTTTCAATATTGATATTAGTGATCCGGTGTACTTAAGAGTAAGTGGTTTTTTTTAAAGAAAGACAAGGTTTGCACAAGACACTTTACTATTCTTTCCAAGGTGCTCAACCTCACAACACTTATTAAGACTTATCAGGAGGTTCAAGTAGTGCTTGGTGGAGTTATCTTTGTCAATTTATTTTATGATTTTTGTTTTGTACAAAGATCTCCGAATACACTTGTGTTGCAAACCAATATAATTTATGAAAACACAACCACTTTTCTTAATTTTTAAGAGTGCAAATAAAGGTAGTGTAGGTAAGATACTTGTGTAATTTTAATTCATTGTACTATTATAATACATACACAAGCATTCTTCGATGAAAAACACATGTAGACAATGTCAAAATAAGTTAATGAAGAAATATCATTAGCAATCATAAAACATTTACTCATACTTAGAGGCATGCTAAGCTTGGTTCTACACAACTTTTACAATATAATTGATGCACATGTGTTTAGAAGTATCAAAGCATGATAAAGTTAATGTACAAAGTAGTTTGAAAATATGAATCACAACATTGTAGAAGGTCTAAATGAGAGAAGAAATCATGCTTGATATTTACAATAAAGTCCATACAGTTTTTTTATATAAAAGTAATTTTATATTTTTGTATTTGATTTTTTTTTGTTTGCACATAAAACAAAACAGGCAAATAACCACAAAAATAAACTTTTTGTAATTTTGGCTTTTGTAATTTTGTATTTTAATTTTTTAAAAATTAGTGAAATGCAGAAATGCAAAAATAAGTAGTACATATAGAAATACATATTTTTGGTGATTTTTTGAAATTTAAAAAATACAGAAAATCGGAGCCTCGAGCTAGCGATGGCGCTAGTGCTAGCGCGGCAAACGGTCAATATTTTTTGAGTTTTTGAAAATTTTGATTATTGATCTTGATTAAGTGTTCCAAGAGTAGGTTCATGCAGAAATTTCAGAATTTTATGAGATGTCTAGGTAGTATAAATTGCATGAAACGATAGTGATTATGAAAGTGATTTAACCAGTAAGGTCCAGGACACTGATAAGTCCCATTTATATACGCGTTTATGGACTCATCCGGGCTAGTTTTCACTCTTGTACACGTCCTTTTCGAGCTAGTTGTATTTCTCTTATAATCACTTCCGCGTTATGTGCACTATTTTGGCCCATTTTGGTGTGTGTTTGCGCTCCATGTTGTTGGGGGTAAGCATATGGTGCTCCCCGACCCTTTTTCTGTATTTGAATGTTACTGGAGGTGTATTGCCAGCTGTATTGATGTCTATGCAGGTGGATGGTTCATCCTAATTTTGCCCAAATTACATTTCTGCATGAATCGCACGATCGTGCGTTTTTCTAGAGGCACGATCGCTCCGTCCGTGCGCGCTCTTCGGCTGGAAAAATGATGTTCTATCTTTGATCGCGCGTTTTTACGCACGGGCAGTTGCCCGTGCACAAAGGAAACGCACGATCGCCTATTTTGCCTGGTTTTTAGCCAATCTGGATTTGGTCGTGCATTTTTACGCACGGGCAGCTTCGACCGTGCGCGAGTAAAATGCACGGGCGCTGCTGCTTCTTCCTCAAGGCAGTATCTTTTTGTTAAAAAATGCACGGGCAATGCACGATCGTGTGTTCGACCGTGCGTGACTTAATTTCTGCTGTTTTAGTATTTAAAGCAGGAAATCTACTGCGTTAGGGAGGACCGGGGGAAAATCACTTGAGAGCCCGCCATTTTCATCTCCATTCTGCCCATTTCGCAGTTCCACCACCGCTCGACCTAGGACAAGCTCCGGCAACCGCTTCCTTGCAAAACTTCCACCAAAGCTTCCTCCTTGGCCTCCTTCATCATCCACTAGCTCAAGAACGCCATCGACGGAAAGTCTCCGCTGCATTCAAGGTGTCCAACAAGAGTTAGCTCGAGCTAGACCACGAAGAAGATGGGTAAAGTAGAGGAAGCTGACAGCTCCTCCAGACCCCGGACGAAACTGAAGACCGAGCACGGATGAGGCTTGACAACCCTACGATTCCGGCCAAGAATCTTCACAAAGTCTTTGAGCTTCGGTTTTCTCATTCCCCTTGCGCATTACTTCAGAGTTTTCCTTATATGTGTGTTAAATAAGGATGAGGTTCATAAACACTGTGTTTTAGTTAATATGATTTCTTGCTTTTGAGATCTGTTGTGGTTTATGTGAACTGAGGAGTTCCCCATTCCACCGTTCACTCCACAGCTTTGGTGTGCACCGCACTAGCAATTGCTAGTTGCGTGTTTCGTGATGAGGTGCCTACGACCCTCACTCCGCTGGTTACAAATCATCCATCCGGTAGCCTTCTCATCCACCCGCTTATCAAAGCATGACATTGCAGCCTGCATTCCATCCCGCGAAGCGAAATGGTGCTTTAGGCCCGCATTTTCTTTCACTATTGTTAAATCAGGAAAACCAAGATCAAACCTTTTTTTAATTAATTGCATAGGAATCTTTATAATTAATTTCCTAACAAGGAATCATACAACCCAACTTGCAACCTCTGAGAACGATATTCGGGGAGTCTCTCCCAACTTTTATTACGTGTACGACCGGTGCACTTGCCATTATCGCATCAAGTTTTTGGCACCGTTGCCGGGGAGTGTGAGCGTTGTATGAGTTTTTCTTCCAGGAAGCTTCTATAAAGGTTCTTTGTCGTTTTTAATTTTTTTTTCTTTTTTTTGTGTAAGTTTATGCAGGGGCAAGGCCCTAAAGAGTTAGTAGAGTATGACCTTGAGATTGAGAGGACACTGCGCGCGTGTCGCCGTGCTGCTGCTGCCATAGATCTCAATATCAACATAAATGAAATTAACCCCGGGGGTGAGAACGCACCCGCTGCTGGTCATGTGGCTGATGAGAACGAGGTGGCCCGGGCGAGGCCCAGAACGATGCGAGATTATACCACTCCTGCTGTGGGGAGTGTGTACCCTGGTTTTGGCCCAGCCATCACGAACAACCAGTTCGAGATCAAGCCGGCAATCCTGAACATCATCCGCAACATTGCCCAGTTCTTTGGGATGGCAAGTGAAGATCCCCATCTTCACTTGGCAGAGTTCTCAGAAATCTATGGAACATTCCGGTACGCCGATATAGCGTATGACAAGGTAAAATTAAGATTATTTCCGTTCTCCCTCCACGATAAAGCCAATGTGTGGCTCCATACGATCCCGCCGGGCACAGCAACCACATGAGAGCTTCTCTCCTCCAAATTCTTAGCAAAATTCCACCCCGTGGACAAAACGGTGAACTTAAGGAGGGAGATTGCTACCTTTCAACAACACGCTCAGGAGACCCTCGCGGAAGCTTGGGAAAGATTTATGGAACTCCTCCGGAAGTTCCCTCACCATGAGCTGCAACCCTGGAACCTGGTGGAGTATTTCTACTTCGCAATAGAACCAAATTACAGGACCATGATCGATGCTGCCGCCAGCGGAACCCTCTTAAATCATACTCCTGATGAAGCTTTACGAATTTTGCAGGGTACCGCAACTCATAGTTCTTTTTGGACTGCAGGGCGATACACCCCGCAGAACACAAGAGGTCTATTAGAAGTGAACACCTCTGGTCCAGCTCCAGCACCATATGAGAACATCACGTTGTTGAAGAAGCCTGCCTCTTCCCGGATTCGGTGATGGCTATATCTTGTCAAGGATGCGGGAACTCCGGTCATCATACTTATGAATTCCCCTCAGGTGAAATCTCATCTGAATTCTCTAATCTCAATATAGAAGAAAGTGTTAATTTTGTTCAAAATCAAAATGGCACTGCACCATTTTCAAATACATATAATCCTGGTGTGAGAAATCACCCAAATTTCTCATGAAATCAGAACACTGCGGGCCAACGTTGGCAACCAAGCCAGCATCAATTTGATGCTCAAGCGTCCGGAAGCAAACAAAGGCCTCCCCAGCCCGGATATAATCAAGGCGCTCCGGTGCAGCGCAAGAGTGCGTTAGAAGAGATGATGGAGAAATTTGTGGATGTGGCCCAAGCAAATATGGCCAATCAAACGGCCTCGACGAGGAACTTGGAAATGCAACTGGATCAATTGTCTCAAGTGCTTTCTGAGCGTACTCAAGGTGCTCTTCCTAGAACAACGGAGAAGAATACCCGCGAGCAAGGAAAAAGCATAACCGAGACAGATGGATGCCATGAGGGCGAGTTGATTATGAAATGTCAAATTAATAGCATTGAAACCACCGCTCTGTGCGACATCGGATCATCGCGCAACATGCTTACATTGCAAGACGTTGAAAATCTGAATTTAAAAATCAACAATGATGATCGGAAGTCACTTATCCTGGCTAATGGAATGGTGGTGGAGACGGAAGGAGAAGTTAAAGATGTCGGGGTAATCATAGATGGAACTTCGGTTATCACAAACTTTCAAGTTTTGGGCCCCATGGAAAATAACTCCATGCCTATTTTGGGTGTCCAATTCTTGAAGGAGAGTGGTGCCATCATTCACATTCCCAGTGGGTGTGTAACCTTGTCACCCAAGGTGACGCACCACACTTACCCATCTATAATAACCAATGACATCAGTGTTTTTCCTGTCATTACTAATAAATTTGCTAATGAGTTGAGCATGGATGTGGAGAAGCAAAGTGAAGAAACGAATGCCGAGTCAGAGGAGGAGGAAAAGAAGAAAGTGAAGAAAGAGGTGAGGTATGAAGAAGAAGATTAGAACAAAGGCGGCGAGGCCATGAAGTCTGAAGTCACCATGGCCGGCATGGCTAAAAACATTTTGATTGATTTTGTTAGAACTGAAGAAAAATGTAAACATTTAAAACAAGTTAGTTGGGCAGATCTATCACCCGTAGGGGGTGAAGAGATGAAGCCCTTGGCTGCTCTGAAGCTGCAAGACAATGATTTCGATCGAGCTCCTATTGCTCGATGGCGCTCTCCTACTGTGGAGAGATTGAAGCAGGTCGGGTTATTACGCGCAGCGCGCTTTACTACCCTACGGCATGAGAAGGAAGAGGTTAGGAGCAAGGAAGAGAAATCTCCTTTGCGCCCTAAAGCCTTCACCTCCTTCCCATCTCGTGTGGCTGGGGAGAATCATCACAAATTAGCCTACAACTGAGTCGTGATGGAGTCTCTGGGTTTTTGTTTCTGCGGTTTCTATTTTGCTTAATTCTGTTTCTTTGGCTATGTTGGTGTGTTTATTTTTGGGATATTCTGGACAATTGCTAAGAATTATGCTTGAACCCTATCGCTACAATGTTAATATATGTATTTTTTCCACCTTAAGGACGGTAAACAAAAGGGCTTATGGGAGACGACCCAATTTTGCTTGAACTCTATTGCTGTTTTACGATTTGTGGAGTTGTTGTTTTGCAGGAAGGGCGACCTCTATGGCGATACATATTGGCTCTAGTTCCAATTTAACGCCAATCTTCTGGTATGCTCATTTCTGAGCATGGGGTAACCTCTCCTCCCACTTCTTTTTATGAATCTAGTATTGCAATCTGTGATGTTTAGATTTAAGTCTGGGGGAGAGTAGCTTATCGTTACTCACTTGCACGTGCACATAAGCACATCATACTAGAAGTTACAATATCATTGTTATTTTTCATTCTCATTGCACACCATAATACGCACTAGAGAGCGCACTTAATCATAAGCGTGTAACGAGTCTAGCTCGTTTCTTTTGTAGGATTGGAAAATTATTGTGTTGGCTTAGGATTGTAAGACGAAGTAAAATGTTGACTCTCATAGTGCTCTAGTCGCGTACTAGCGTCTTGCATGGATTTGTGTGTAGAATAAATTTTTCTTTATACTTATAGTTTTGTAATTTTTCTATTTACGTAATAATTGTTTATTCTACTCAAAAGTGGTGAATTCGGTGTGAATCCGATGGTAGCGTAGGAATGTGTGTAGACGGTTGTTAGGGTTGTATTGCTCAAGTCGGGAGGAAGAATTATCTTTCTTGGTGGCTAAGAACTTGCCACAAGCGACTCTCGAAGCATTGGTATAAGTTAGTTCAATGTGTGAGCATGATGTAGGCCTTCGCTATGGCCAGGTTGAGCTTTGTATACCGACCCTATCATTATCCTTGCTAGCCCCTTTGTGCCTACCCCATCTCTTGATTAAGCTCCACTTATATTTCACCGAGGCCTGCAAGCTAATCCTAGTCGCTCTCCCAATCCGAGCTTTAGTGTTATATCAATTTTAATTGAGGGTGTTGATGCAGAAAAATTTTTGTGAAACTGTGGTTTGCGCTTTCTTGGATTATTTGCTGAAAAAAGGTTATGAGAAAAGAAAAAAAGAAATTGGAACAAGAAAAGAAAAAAATGCTTGGTTAAGAAAAGAGCCAAATTGAAAATCTTTTTAAGAATTGTTTTGGGAGTAGGCGGTGCACACACCCATATTTTTAGGTTCAAGTCTGGGGGCGTGGTGCACTCGTGTTTTTTATTTTGGTGCTTGGATAATTTCTTTGACGCAAGCTCTTTTGGATTAGGTGCGGAAACCTTCATGTTTATTATTGTAAGCCCTACCGAATCCCAAGCCCCGTATTTATCCTAAAGTCCTATTGACTCACGCATTTAATCGAACTAGTGCCATGGAGAGAGTGTGAACGGGTTAGCTTATGGTCACCGACATTGATGGATTTTAATGGAGGTTGTTCCGAGCACTGATCTTGAGTAATACTAACCTCAGTGATCAGTTTACTTTCTTCCTACGCGAGACCGGACGATTCACCGTGATTCAACTTTTGAGTAGAGATAATATATATGTATGCTCTTAGATTATTACAAAGTGTTTGTATAATTAAAAATTTCTTCTACTGCATTTCTATGCGCGCAAGCATGCGACTTCGCATGGTACTCCGCTTCTACAATTGTTAAGTCAGCTAATCAATTTTTTCGTCTGCATAAGGGATGATTTTCTCGGGACGAGTAAATGATTAAGTCTGGGGGTGTGATGAGTCCCATTTATATACGCTTTTATGGACTCATCCGGGCTAGTTTTCACTCTTGTGCACGTCCTTTTCCTGCTATTATTGCTTGTTTTTCTCTTATAATCACTTCTGCGCTATGTGCACTATTTTGGCCCGTTTTGGTGTGCGTTTGCGCTCCATATTGTTGGGTATAAGCACATGGTGCTCTCCGACCATTTTTCTATGTTTGAATGTTGCTGGAGTTATATTCCCAGTTGTATTGATGTCTATGCAGGTGGATGGTTCATCCTAATTTTGCCCAAATTACATTTCTTCATGAATCACACGATCGTGTGTTTTTCTAGATGCGCGATCGCTCTGACCACGCGTGCTCTTCGGCTGGCAAAATGATGTTTTGTCTTTGATCGTGCATTTTTACGCACGGGCAGTTGCCCGTGCGCAAAGGAAACACACGATCACCTGTTTTGCCTAGTTTTTAGCCAATCTGGATTTGGTCGTGCGTTTTTACGCACGAGCGGCTTCGACCGCGTGCGAGTAAAACACACGGGTGCTGCTGCTTCTTCCTCAAGGCAGTATCTTTTCATTATATAACGCACGGGAAACGCACGGTCGTGCGTTTGACCGTGTGTGACTTAATTTCTGCTGTTTTAGTATTTAAAGCAGGAAATCTGCTGAGTTAGGGAGGACCCGGGGAAAATCACTTGAGAGCCCGCCATTTTCTTCTCCATTCCGCCCATTTCGCCGTTCCACCATTGCTCGACCTAGGAGAAGCTCCAGCAACCGCTTCCTTGCAAAACTTCCGACAAAGCTTCCTCCTTGTCCTCCTCCATCATCCACGAGCTCAAGAATGCCATCGACGGAAAGTCTCTGCTGCATTCAAGGTGTCCAACAAGAGTTAGCTCGAGCTAGACCACGAAGAAGACGGGTAAAGTAGAGGAAGGTGATAGCTCCTCCGGACCCCGGGCGCAACTGAAGACCGAGCACGGATGAGGCTTGATAACCCTATGATTCCAACCGAGAATCTTCAGCAAAGTCTTCGAGCTTCGGTTTTCTCTTTCCCCTTGCGTATTGCTTCAGAGTTTTCCTTGTATGTGTGTTAATTTGGATGATGTTCATTGTAACACCCTGCCAGTACAAATAATATAACAGTAGGTCCGGCCAGGACCCCATGCCATACTATATACACTAGCTAGGCATTATAAGTTGATAATCAGAAAAGTACAACAACTACACGAGAGTATATAAAGCGTAAGCGGAAGCATTTGAATTAAACCTCATTTAGAATTGTCCACTATCCCAGGAATGAAACAAATAGAGTTACGGCCTTAAGGCCTTACATTTAATAAATGTACAAAAACTCAAAACATTCTTCGACACACAGGCCGGTAATACAAGAAAGACAGAAAAGAGGCTGGCCTTCGAGGGCCAACACAGCAAAAGGGCCACCGCCCACTATTTCCCGCTAGGATCACCTACACCTGCAACCAACATCCAATAAGAGGTAAACGAGGGTCAGCTATGAGCTGACCACAAACTGTGTAATGATCCCACCCCCCGGCCATCTAACCGGCTCAGGGGCGTGTCACCGCTAACCTGCAAGCAAGCCATACAGGCAACATGTAATATCATAAAGAAAGTGCAACTACACTACATAGGGTGAGGTTTCAAGCACAATCAATCTTTTAGATTGAGCATCAAAGAAATGGGGACCTAGGTATGCACATGATGTTGGTTGGTTTCACCCGAAGGTTTCCCACAACCGCCTAAGCAATCGCATGAGGCTAACATAACATCAATTCATCACAAACGTGGGTACACACAACCGCACGCTCCATGCTCACAAGGCATGCAACAAAGGTACTCCGTCATGAGTACCAACATCTTCATGAGTCCAGAAACTTTAGATGGGAAAAGAACTTCTGGCCCGTCTAGGTGAACACCTTTCGCGGCCTCTTCCATGGTCGTACGACATCCAAGAGGAGCTACCTCACGCCGATTAGCATGGAAACGAGGTTTGGTTCAGCGTCGCTGATGAGTCCTCATCATATACACATATTTGGACTCATCCGGGCCATTTTTCCATTCATTCCATTGCACTTTAGCCCCATTTTAGCTCATAATTATCACTCTCCGCTAGGTGCACGTCTTGGCCCGTTTCGGTGTTATTTTCTTGTTCATCTTTGTTACAAGTTGTTATGCTGTGTTAAGTGCCACTTTCAGTGGCCAGACTGGTGTCGTATGCTGGAACAGGAGTCGTGCAGGTGTTCCCGGTACAATTCTGTACAGGAACACTGCGCACGATCACTGTCTCCTTCGCGCACGACCACTGGTCGTGCGCCTTTGCTCGTGCGCACTTAACGCCCATTTCATGAGTTCTGTTTGGCTTATCGCACGACCATTGGTCGTGCGAACATGTATTTTATAAATTTATTTTATTGCAGGCTCCTCCCAGGCAGCGCGCACGATCGCAGAATTCCAGTGCGCACGACCAGTGGTCGTGCGCCAATGACCGTGCGCGGTATTCATTCCAGCGCCTATATATACGCCTGTTCCATTTTTAGGGCATTCATTCAGCCGCGGGAGCGCGATTTGCCGTCGTACGCCGGCGATTTCCCTTCCAGGACACCTCCACTTCATCTCCTACGCAAGGGGAAGTCTTCTCCAACCATTCCGACCATTCCTCCATCGTCCGGGAGCATTCTTCACCACCCGCAAGCCCTCAAGCCGCTGTTTTTCCGTTCTAGTCCGGTGAGAAGAAGAAGAATCCTGAGGTAGAAGACGACGGGACTACGTAGAGAGATCATGACAGTTTCTCTACACCGAAAGCATAGTCCGCCCGAGTCCGGAGGTGGCTTGACAACCTACCATTCCGGCCGTGAACGGCCGCTAGTCTTCATCCTTTGGTTATTTCTTTCCTCTTGCTTTCGTTGTAATCTTTGAATCGTTGAGATGTTGAACAGTATTATGCTTGGTTTGATTGCAATGAATGTTTCTCCCTCTTTCTATATTGTTTGTTTGTGAATCATTTCGCCTCCACTCATCCACTCACTCACTCACGCACTTAAGGTGTTCGATCCGCGTTAGCAAGAGCTAACGACGTTTGTGAAGAGGCGTTTGCGACCCTCATGTCTTCTCGCACTAGAGCACGCTCCATCCGCCTCACGAAGCACGGCATCGCGGCCGTTGCATCCATCTCGCCTGGCGAAGCGGTGTTTTCGACCCGCATTTCTTTTACTGTTGTTAAGAGTAGGAAAACCCAACCAAAACCCCTTTTGTGTGTTTGTTTACGCTCGCATAACACTAGTCACACAACCTGATTCGTACACCCAACCTGCATTCCTCAAGAGACCGACACTCGGGGATTTATTCCCAACTTTATTACTTGAACGATCGGTGCACTTGCCGAAATAATCGCATCAAGTTTTTGGCGCCGTTGCCGGGGAATGCAGGCGTGTAACGTTTTGTGTTGTGACTTTCGTTACACGAGAAGTTGTTTCTGATTTTCTTTGATTTCTTTTTGTTTTTGATAGTGCATGCAGAGACAGGCCGCAGGGGAACTCGTGCCCTTTGATCCTGAGATTGAACGGACCGCTCGCGCACGTAGGCGCGCAGCAGCCGCACAGGCAGCAATGGGTGACCACATAGATCAAAATGATGCTGATCAGGGAGTGCCCGGCGTGGGGCAACACCAGCCTGGAGATGAGCAGGAGGCGGCAAGGCCTCGTCCCCGCACGATGAGAGACTACACCACTCCAACTGTTGGGAGTGTGTATCCTGGGTTCGGGCCCAATATAATGAACAATCAGTTCGAGATAAAGCCAGCAATCTTGAACATTATCCGGAACAATGCTCAGTTCTCTGGGATGGCCAGTGAGGATCCGCATCTGCATCTGGCAGAGTTTTCTGATATTTGCGGAACCTTCCGCTACGCTGGGATTGCTGACGACACGGTCAAGCTTAGACTGTTCCCTTTCTCACTCCGTGACAAAGCCAAGGTGTGGCTCCACTCCATTCCACCCGGGACTGCTGCGACCTGGGATGCTCTTGCTTCCAAGTTTTTGGCCAAGTTCCATCCAGTCGATAAAATCGTGAGCTTGCGGCGGGAGATCGCCACCTTTCGCCAACTTGATCAAGAGACTTTTGCTGAGGCGTGGGAGCGTCTTAACGATCTTCTCTGTCGTTGTCCAAACCACGAGCTCCAACCTTGGGGTGTGGTTGAGACGTTTTACTTTGCGATTGAGCCTAACTACAGGGCAATGATCGATGCTGCTGCGGGTGGTACTTTGATGAATCACACTCCAGAGGAGGCCCTTCGGATTCTGCGCGACATCGCCTCCCACAGTACATTCTGGACTGCCGGGAGAAATGCTCCAAAAAGCGGTCGTGGTCTCTTTATGGTCGACTCACTTCCTCCTACATCTGCGCCGGCTGCTGTCATTACGTGCGAAGGATGTGGAGGCGGGGGCCACCACGCATTTGAATGCTCAGGCAACAACGTATCAGGTGACTTCGCGCACTTAACCTTGAATGAATCTGTTAATTTTGTAGGAAATCAGCCTAAGGGGGCACCCTTTAATAATGCTTATCATCCGGGAGCGAGAAGTCACCCGAACTTCTCGTGGAACCCAAACGCGCCTGGCCAATGATGGGCATCGGGGCAGCATCAAAATGATGCTTACGCCTCCGGGAGCCAACCGAGGCCATCCCACCCGGATTATAGCCAAGGCCCCCCAGCCCCAAAAAAGAGTAATCTGGAGGAAATAATGGAAAAGTTCATGCAAGCGACTGCCTCAAATATGGCGAACCAAACCGCATCCATGCGAAACTTGGAAATGCAGCTGGGCCAACTGGCCCAAGTGCAAACCGAGCGGTCGCATGGGACCCTTCCTAGCAACACTGAAAAGAACCCAATAGATCAAGGGAAGAGTCTCAGCGATGTGGTAGAGGCTGATTCAAGTGAGTTAGTGATTTCGTGTTCCATCAATAATGTCGAAACTAAAGCTTTATGCGATTCTGGCTCTTCCCGCAACGTCATTGCGTTGCGAGACGTTGCCAAATTGCAACTTGAGATGAACACGGAGGATCGAAAATCCCTTGTGCTTGCTAATGGGACTGTTATACAATCTGAGGGAGAAGTGAAAAATGTAGAAGTGACAGTTGAGGGGACGGTCGTGGTTGCTGATTTTCAGGTGTTGGGACCCCAGGAAAACCGCTCTATTCCTATCTTGGGTGTGCCGTTCTTGAAAGAGAGCAGTGCCACCCTTGATTTCACTGCGGGGTGTATCTTTTTACCCAATGAGGCGCCGCAGCCCACGTTCCCCAAAGCTGTAACTTAAACATCCACTCCTCCCCCTCTCTTTATTCTTGATGAATCTCTGAGTTGTGCAGGAAATGAAGAGGATAAAGAAGCAATGGAAGGAGAAAAAGAGAGGTATCAGTCCAGTGAGGAAGAAGAAGTAGATTTTCGGCGAGAATTCGACTCCGAGACGGAGGAAGATTGCACTTCGAAAGATGTTGACTTGAATTTAGCCCGGGACGTCGTCCCATTATCTTCTTGTTTTAATTCTTGTAATAAACTATTTAAGCGCTCCGTCTCTTGGGCCGATCCGGTGGTCACCGCAACGCCGGAAGTGACGCCACCCACCACCAAGGTGGAAAATTCTGAAAACTTTCAATGTTGGCAGTCCCCGACTGTCACTAAACTTAAACAGGAGAAACTTCTGCACGACGCTCGCGCTGCCGCTCTCCGTAGCAAGAGGGTGGAGGTTAGGGGAACACTGGGTGACACCAGTGTTGGCCCTAAAGCCTTCACCTCCCGCCTACGAGCTACTGGAGACGCGCACCATAAGAGCGCCTATAGCTGATTTGTGTTTTTCTTCATTATGATACTGTTTCTGTGAACTTCTCTTTTAATTACTGCACTTGTTGAACAATGTTAATACAGGTATTTGGTCCAGCTTAAGGACATTAAATAAAAGCGCTGCTGGGAGACAACCCAGATTTCCTGATTTTATTTTTGTCTAACATGTTTAGTTCAGTTTCTGTATTTGTTTTTACTGTTTTAGTTTTGTGCTTGCAGGTGTGTTGTGTTCTTTGGTGCGGATGCTGCGTACTGCTCTTGATCTTAATCGCCAATCATCTGGTATGCTCAATTCTGAGCATTGGGTAACACTTCTCCTCCCTAGCTCTTCAGTTTTTGAGATATATTGTTTAGATTAAGTCTGGGGGAGAGCACGTGTTATTCACAATGCGCACGGGTTGCACCGCATGCTAGACGCTTGTTTTTAATTTTTCATCATTATTCCATGCTACACACCACTGCACCCACTTGAGCGCGTGCTTAGCTATTTGTTTTGTGCTGAACAAACTATCTTGGTTAGGAATGTGAATTTGGATGTTAGCTTAGGAATTACTATTGGGAGCGCAATGTTGACTCGAGCAGTGTTCTAGTCGCATCCGCATGCTGTTGGAACACGGTCTTCCGCATCTCCTAGGTTTGAGAATAACAAATCCTATGTATTTGATCTTGTGTGTTCAAGTGTGCAGGTTAATTAGGTCCAAATGACTCAAGGTTTACATATGGTGGTTGCCCCCGAAATTGAGTCATCAACTCCAAACTGATCACTAGCGCATGCGATAGTGGATAGCGCCGACGCTAGCTCGATGCACAGAAGGCATGGTGAAATTGTTGCCTCGGATTGAAGATCTTGCCGCGCAAAGAGTTTCCTAACCAGGGATAGCGCTGGCGATAGCGGATAGCGTCGGCGGTAACGGAGCGCACAGAAGGAATAGAACAACGGGTTGCCACGGATTGGAGATTCGGGCGCACAAATTGTTTCTTAATCCGGGCTAGCGCCGGCGGTAGCGCTAGCGCCGGCGGTAGCGCTTGGGCTATAAAAGGACCCCATCTCCTCGTGTTCTACACACCATTTGTATACACCTCAGAGAGAGAGATTGCTCGAGTTCCAGAGGCCCATCTTGGCCGAATCTTGAAGACCCAGCGAAGCTCTGCCGATTTCTGAAGGAGGATTCCATCAAGCCGAACCCGAGCGAAGTCCGCTTCGACAAACGCTGATTCTCCAGCGGATCTTCGTCACCACTTCAGAAGTTCATCATAAGGGAGTTTTTAATTATTGTTATTTCTTTTTCATCTTGTAAACGATAGTGAAATCGCCTCGTGTTGGCGACTAGGTCTGGGTAGGACTTAGGGGGAAATTCGCCTCGTGTTGGCGACTAGATCTAGGCTAGGTCTAGGGGGGCTTGAGGCCACATCCGGGGTGGGATTGGCTAGAGCGGCTTGAGGCCGAATCCGGGGAGGACAAGGCTAGGGCCACCGGTTCGTGGGGAAGCGAGTCGGGATAGAAAAACAAAAGTTGTCTTTTCTATTTAGCTTTGATTTCTAGCTTTCATAAGAGATCAAGTTTTGTAATCATGTCTCTCAAGTTAATACAATCTTGTCTCTATTTTCTCTTTACTTGATTGTCTTGATTGTCATATTCAAAGTTTTTTTTCTAAAATAATCAAAATAGTTTTAAAATCCTTAAAACCCTTATTCACCCCCCCTCTAAGGACGCCTACCGATCCAACAAGTGGTATCAGAGCGGTTTTGTTCCAATCGGCTTAACAACCGGGAACAATGGCGTCTCATGATCTCGCTTTTCCTGAGGGTCAAGGGGTTAGTCGACCACCTCTCTTTACTGGGTCAGATTTTAACTACTGGAAAAATCGAATGATGTGTTTTCTTATGACCATGGATGTAGAAGTATGGAACATGGTAGAAGTGCGGTACTCTCCGCCTACAACTGTAGTAGGAGAGGCGACATTAGCAAAACCTAAGGATAAATGGGATGACAACGATAAACTAAAGTGTAAAAATAATGCTAAAGCAATGAACGCTTTATATTGCGCCTTAAATAGGACTGAGTTTAATAGAATTTCTGCATGCACTACTGCTTATGATATTTGGAATCAATTAGAAGTAACTCACGAAGGTACATCTGATGAGTCCTCATCATATACACTTTTATGGACTCATCTGGGCCGTTTAGTTAGTCATTTCACTGCACTTTAGCCCTGTTTTAGTTCATATTTGATATCCCATGCTAGGTGCACCTTTTGGCCCATTTTGGTGTGATTTCATGTTGATTTTCATTAGTAGTTTTCATGCATTGTTCGGTGCCACTTTTAGTGGCCGGATTGGTGGTTGTACGCTAGAACAGGAGTCGTGCAGGTGTTTCCGGTGCAATTCTGCACAGGAACACTGCGCACGATCACTGGTTCTATTGCGCACGACCACTGGTCGTGCGCCACTGATCGTGTGCACTTAACGTTTTTTTCATAAGTTCTGTTTGGTGTAATGCGCACGATCATCAACTCCAGCGCGCACGACCACTTGTCGTGCGCCACTGCTCGTGCGCACTGACCATTAATTTTTAAGTTCTGTTTCATCTATTGCGCACGACCACTGACGCTAGTGCGCACGACCATCGGTCGTGCGCCACTGGTCGTGCGAACATGTTATTTTGTAATTTCTGTCTTTGCAGGTTCTGTCCAGGCAGAGCGCACGATCACAGGATTCCAGTGCGCACGACCAATGGTCGTGCGCCACTGACCGTGCGCACTGTTTAATTCCAGCGCCTATAAATTCCCTGCTCGCGATTTTAGGTCATCACCCCGATTTTCAGCGCCGTTTTCCGCCCGGTTCCGCCCGATTTCGCTCCTCCACCGTCGCCCACCATATAGAGGTGCTCCGGGCTTGCTATTCACGCCTATCTTGAGCCGGAGTTTCCTCTCGGCCTCCTCCTTCATCCAAGAGCTCCAAAGGAAGACCTAGCCGCTATCTCCATCGAGCAAGAGGAAGTTGGCAACCTCCATCGGATCGTGACACGAAGAAGACGGGTCCATTGGAGAGTCGTGACAGCTCTCTCTACCCCGAACGTAGTTGCGGACCGAGCTTGGACGCGGATTGACAACCCGGCGATTCCAACCGTGAATCTTCAACGAGCCTTCGGATTCGGTCGATTTCTTGCCTTGTTCTCCTTTTATTGATTGTTGTAATAGTTAGATCTTGTATATTTTGATGAAGTTGCACTTGAACTAATTTGTATTTCCATATATTTCTTGTATTTGTGAAATGCTTGTTATTTGAGTTGCTTGAGGTGCGCCCCATTCCATCCTCCATCCCACCATCGTGTCCGGTGCCGCGCTAGCAATTGCTAGTGGCGTGCTTGTCGAAGAGGTGCTTGCGACCCTCATTCCACTGGCCTACTCGCCCATTCGCCTACCGAAGCGTGGCATCGCGGCCCGTAATCCATTCGCCTATCGAAGCAGCGCGCTCAAGGCCTGCATAGTTCGATTCCGTTATCCTACTCGTCCATCCGCCCTGCGACGCAGCGCGCTCAAGGCCTGCCTAGTTTCCATCCCGCCAAGTGAAGCTTTGCATAGCGGCATTGCATAGGAGTAGTTTTTAGCTTCTATTTTGTTTTCCAAAAGCCAACCCAACTCCCCCGCAATCCATCCGATTTAAGGACTTCGATCTCAAGTCCTGCCTCAATAGTAAACTCCACCTTATTGTGTTCCTCAAGAGACCGACACTCGGGGATTTATTCCCAACATTTATTACTTGAACGATCGGTACACTGCCGTTTCGTGTCGCAGTCAAGCTACCGCCTATAGCGGTGTGTGAGATTTGCGCCATCAAGTTTTTGGCGCCGTTGCCGGGGAACACAGACGTGTGAGTTTTCTGGAGAGGGAGAGTCTGAGAGAGAAGCTCTTCCATTTGTAAATTGCATCTCTTATTTTATTTCTGTTCTTTTTATTCCTTTTTCTTGTTTTATATCAGGTTGCTTTAGTAATTTCTATTTGGTTTAGTATTTGCACAATAGCATTTTTATTTTGAATCGTTTTATCTTCGCACTATGTGGGCACATCTCAATTTCCGTTGCCGTTGGTGTGGAGCTACCTCCCACTCTAGTGATGAATGCCCTGCGGAGAATAG
Source organism: Dactylorhiza incarnata (assembly GCA_033032865.1). NCBI lineage: Eukaryota > Viridiplantae > Streptophyta > Magnoliopsida > Asparagales > Orchidaceae > Dactylorhiza > Dactylorhiza incarnata. The sequence continues at coordinate 188,644 of JAWHQI010000581.1, read as the reverse complement.
TAGGCATAATTCTTCTCGCCCAGCATATAGAGCATCGACTCCGTCTAGTACTCCATATGGTGCGCGTAAGTCTTATGGCTACTCTGCTGAGCCTTTACCGTCTTACTTCTTTTCGGCTTCAGCACCCGCTGTGCCAAAGAAGCCTGCTAGGCAGTGCCAGTTTTGTCGGGGCACAGATCATGCCCTGAAGGATTGTGTTGCTTATCTTCGCCAATTGGATGAGGATGACGAGCCGGATATCCGGATCATCCCGAATCCTAACTCTGGCGGCACACCTTCAACATCCGGTTATGTGTCTTTGTCACCTTCACATTTTGAAGGGTATGGCATGGACACAGTCACTGGATGTGTGCCTGATCTGGGCACCAACATTGCTGAGCCTATTCTCCCGGTGCATCCACCACTTCTAGTGGATTCGATTCTTTGTGAGGAATCGGTGCTCGACTTTTATCCGAGCACTATTCCTCTCCCTGTTGTGCATACTACACTCGTCTCAGACGACATTGTTGATGATGTGTCGCAGGAGGAGGCGGTTGATCTGAGTGTTGTGCCTATTCCTATGGAGGAGGACAACCTTCTAGGTGAAGAGGAATTTTCCTCAACACCGGTGGAGGAAGTCCAAATCCTAAGCCTGGCCACCGTTGATCCCGCCGAATCTTGTAGCATTGATGACAATGCAAACATTATTTTACTTCCCCAACCTGATGGGAGTGAGACCGGGACCACTCCCCCGATTGATGTTTATTTATGTCCTTCGTCTTCTTTATTTCTTGACCCCCCTTCTTCATCCGAGCTTGTGCAGGTTGAGTCCTCACAGGTTCCCCAGGAGGACTTGGAGCTTCTTGCCCGAGTCAACGATGATTGCATCCTTATATGCGAGGAGGTTGACCCCTCCTCCATTAAGGAAGCCTCATTCGTTGCCTTCTCCTCCTGCGGACCTGCTGTGGACGATACCTTGCTAGGCAAGGATATTTTTGGTGAGTTGAGTGAGGACCAGGCCTCCTCCTCTTCTTACTTTCTTTTCCCTCTACCTGTGAAGGGCAGGTTTTATCTTTATGCAGGTAGAGGGGTGACTGTTCTATCACCGTATCGGTACCCGCTACCGACACGGATATTAGGCCAGTTACCTGTCCACTTCTCCTTCCATAGGCCCATTAGCTAGAACCTTTAAGATTTTGAATAAGTCGTGCTGGGATGACAATAACCCCAGTAGTTATCTTCCTTTTCTGCATTTCTATTTTTATCTAATCATGTTTAGTTAGTAGTATTTTCTTTTCAATTTTCTTTTGTCTTTTGTTTTTGCGGAGCTGACCCTTGCAGGTATCTTTCTCTGGATGGCGGACGCTGCAGCTTAGTCCAGGTTTTCACGCCAATCTTCTGGTGTGCTCATTTCTGAGCACTGGGTACCCTCTTTCCCTAGCATTATTCTGAATTTCATAGCTACATTTTGCGCATATTGTTTAGTTTAAGTCTGGGGGGGAGTGTACCGAGTGTTCACTACACGTGTACACGTTTTTGCATATCAGAAGTGTATTTTTATTATTGCATACACCACAACACCCACTTGAGCGCGTACTCATCTGTTTGTTCGCTCTGCTGTGAATTTAATTCTTCCGCTTATTTGGGAAAATCTAGGTGATGGTTTAGAATTATGTAGCAGAGTAAAATGTTGACTCTAGTAGTGCTCCTAGTCGAGTGCTCGGTTGCATAGAAATTTGTGTAGATTAGACTTCTTTTTATGCTTATGGTTTTATATTTTTCTATTAGTGTAAATGTTGTTTACTCTACTCAAATGGTGAATCCGGTGTGAATCAAACGGTAGCATAGGGATGTGTGTAAACGATCGCTAGATTCGTATTGCTTGAGTCGGGAGAAAGGAGAATCTTTCTCGGTGGCTAGAACTTGCCCCAAGCGATTCTTGAAGCATGGGTATACGGTTAGTCAATTGCGTGAATGTGATATAGGCCATCATTTTGGCCCGGTTGAGCTTTTGTGCCTATCCCTACCGCTTTATCCTCGCTAGCCCAGTTGTGCCTACCCGTTCTTTGATTCAGCCCCACTTTCATTTCACCAAAGCCTAAATGCCAATCCTAGTCGCACACCCAAATATGAGCTGTAGCTGTTTATTATTTTCATGAGTTGGTGGTGTTGATTGTGGTAGTATTTTGTGAAGATGTGGATGCGTCCTATTGGTTATTTGCTGAAAATGATAAGAAAAAGAAAAAAATTGAGAAAAAGAAAAGAAGTAAAAAGAAAGGAAAGAGAAGTAAAGTTTCATTGAAAATCTTTTTATATCGATTTATATTTGGGAATAGGCGGTGCACACACCCATGTTGTTAAGTTCAAGTCTGGGGGTGTTGTGTACCCGCGTGTTTGTGTGGCGAATGAGGATAGTTTCCTGCATCAGCTCATTTGGGTTTAGTGCTTGAGCCGTCGATTTTATCTTTGTTTATCCTCACCTAAACCCAAGCCCCATTTAAAACCTAAAGTCCTATTGATTCACGCATTTGAGTCAAACCAGTGCCGTGGAGAGAATGTGACCGGGCAAGCTTATGGTCACCGACACTGATGGATTTCAGTGGAGTTTTTCCCGCATCCCGATCTTGAGCAATGCTCGTCTCAGCGTTCAGTTTACTTTCTCCGTATGCACGACCGAATGATTCACCGTTGTTCACCATTTTGAGTAGTTGTAATATGCTTTTACTCTTTTAGAAATATATAGACTGTTTATATAATCAGTAGTCTTTTCTACTAATTTTCTTATGCACATGAGCATGCGACTTCGCATGGTACTCTGCGTTGTAATGTTAAGCCATCTACTTTTCTTTCCCTGTTCGCTTAGAATTCGTTTGCTCGGGACGCGCAAACAGTTAAGTCTGGGGGTGTGATGAGTCCTCATCATATACACTTTTATGGACTCATCTGGGCCGTTTAGTTAGTCATTTCACTGCACTTTAGCCCTGTTTTAGTTCATATTTGATATCCCATGCTAGGTGCACCTTTTGGCCCATTTTGGTGTGATTTCATGTTGATTTTCATTAGTAGTTTTCATGCATTGTTCGGTGCCACTTTTAGTGGCCGGATTGGTGGTTGTACGCTAGAACAGGAGTCGTGCAGGTGTTTCCGGTGCAATTCTGCACAGGAACACTGCGCACGATCACTGGTTCTATTGCGCACGACCACTGGTCGTGCGCCACTGATCGTGTGCACTTAACGTTTTTTTCATAAGTTCTGTTTGGTGTAATGCGCACGATCATCAACTCCAGCGCGCACGACCACCGGTCGTGCGCCACTGCTCGTGCGCACTGACCATTAATTTTTAAGTTCTGTTTCATCTATTGCGCACGACCACTGACGCTAGTGCGCACGACCATCGGTCGTGCGCCACTGGTCGTGCGAACATGTTATTTTGTAATTTCTGTCTTTGCAGGTTCTGTCCAGGCAGAGCGCACGATCACAGGATTCCAGTGCGCACGACCAATGGTCGTGCGCCACTGACCGTGCGCACTGTTTAATTCCAGCGCCTATAAATTCCCTGCTCGCGATTTTAGGTCATCACCCCGATTTTCAGCGCCGTTTTCCGCCCGGTTCCGCCCGATTTCGCTCCTCCACCGTCGCCCACCATATAGAGGTGCTCCGGGCTTGCTCTTCACGCCTATCTTGAGCCGGAGTTTCCTCTCGGCCTCCTCCTTCATCCAAGAGCTCCAAAGGAAGACCTAGCCGCTATCTCCATCGAGCAAGAGGAAGTTGGCAACCTCCATCGGATCGTGACACGAAGAAGACGGGTCCATTGGAGAGTCGTGACAGCTCTCTCTACCCCGGACGTAGTTGCGGACCGAGCTTGGACGCGGATTGACAACCCGGCGATTCCAACCGTGAATCTTCAACGAGCCTTCGGATTCGGTCGATTTCTTGCCTTGTTCTCCTTTTATTGATTGTTGTAATAGTTAGATCTTGTATATTTTGATGAAGTTGCACTTGAACTAATTTGTATTTCCATATATTTCTTGTATTTGTGAAATGCTTGTTATTTGAGTTGCTTGAGGTGCGCCCCATTCCATCCTCCATCCCACCATCGTGTCCGGTGCCGCACTAGCAATTGCTAGTGGCGTGCTTGTCGAAGAGGTGCTTGCGACCCTCATTCCACTGGCCTACTCGCCCATTCGCCTACCGAAGCGTGGCATCGCGGCCCGTAATCCATTCGCCTATCGAAGCAGCGCGCTCAAGGCCTGCATAGTTCGATTCCGTTAGCCTACTCGTCCATCCGCCCTTGCGACGCAGCGCGCTCAAGGCCTGCCTAGTTTCCATCCCGCCAAGCGAAGCTTTGCATAGCGGCATTGCATAGGAGTAGTTTTTAGCTTCTATTTTGTTTTCCAAAAGCCAACCCAACTCCCCCGCAATCCATCCGATTTAAGGACTTCGATCTCAAGTCCTGCCTCAATAGTAAACTCCACCTTATTGTGTTCCTCAAGAGACCGACACTCGGGGATTTATTCCCAACATTTATTACTTGAACGATCGGTACACTGCTGTTTCGTGTCGCAGTCAAGCTACCGCCTATAGCGGTGTGTGAGATTTGCGCCATCAACATCGCAGGTGAAAGATGCAAAGCTGTTTCAACTGGAATCTGAATACGAGAAATTCAGGATGGACACGGAAGAGGACATCAACTCCATGTACACTCGCTTCACAAAGATTGTCAACGCATCAAAGGCACTTGGAAAGACCTACTCCGACGGGGACTTGGTGAGGAAAATCCTTCGTTCCTTACCCCCAAGGTTCAACCCGAAGGTGACAGCCATCTCGGAGTCGCACAACTTAAGAACACTCCAGATCGAGAACCTCATTGGGAATCTCAAAACCCATGAGGTAGAACTGCAAATTCAACATGAAGAATACAACAAAGAGCCGAAGAAAAAGGCGTTGGCACTAACATCAAAGAAGGAGTGCACCGAAGAGGACGATGATGATGAAGAAGGACTCCTGGTGAAGAACTTCAAAAAGTTCATCAGGAATCCAGAAAGAAGGAACACATTCAGAAAATTCTTTCAAAAGGACACTCGACGAAAGGGATCTTCCTCTTCATCAAGGAAAGAAAAAGGAAGCGATGACGAAGAAGAAAGGCCGCCTCCAGAATGCTATCACTGCAGAAAAACCGGGCACATTCAGAGCCAGTGCCCAAAATACCAAAAGGAACGGAAAGAACAAATGAAAGCAAAAGAAAAGAAGAAATTGCTGAAGGCCGCTACTTGGGATGACTCTTCCTCTGAAGAGTCAAACGGTTCTGAGTCAAGTAGTGAGGAGGAAGCAAACTTGTGCTTGATGGCCAAAAGCAACGACGACGACACCAGTGTTCTTAGCGACACTGAGGTATATCCTCCTACCTTTGAAGAACTTTATGATAAATTTGTTTTATTAAATCATGAAAATGAATCTATTATGAAAGAAAATCGCAGGCTCACAAAAAATTTAGTCTCTCTTGAAAAACGAAAGGTTTCATGTCAAGAATGTGAGCACTCTCTATTTAAGACAAAAGAACTTGAAATTTCTCTCTCTAATGCCCTCTCACAAAACAAAATCATTACAAAAGAAAAGGGGGACTTAGAGAGGAAATTGAAAATTTCTATGTTAGAAATAGAAAAGAACAAAAAGGGATTTGAAAATAAATGTGTTATGATTGTGAAAGAAAACACATCTCTTAAAGAACAAAATCATAACCTTAATTTAGCCATAAACAAATTCGGGATTGGACAAAAATCCCTGGATATGCTTCTGGGTAATCAATGCTTTGGGTCTAAAAAATTCGGACTTGGATATAAAAATGATCACTACCGCCCGGCGATAGCTACTAACGCCGGCGGTAGCTCTTATGTTAAAAAATCTTCTATTTTTTCTAACACTCGAACTTCATCCTGCAAGAGCAACATAGAAACTCCGAAAAGGGTCTCAACCCCCTTCATTTCGTGTGCAAATTGTCTAAAATTTGGACACACGTCTGACTCTTATAGGAATATAGCACAACGAACTGTAAAACAAATCTGGGTACCTAAGAAAACCACTTACTCTATGGGTGGTACCTCTTGGGTATCCGGGTCTTTACTCTCATCTTCTTTCTAGATATGCAGGAAGGCTAAGGAAACAGAAGACGTGTGGTACTTGGACTCAGGCTGCTCCAAGCACATGACGGGCAATAAAACAAAATTCCTTAGCCTAGAAATAAAGAAAGGAGGGATCGTGACATTTGGAGATAACGGTAAAGGAAGGATCATGGGTATTGGTACAGTAGGTAACACATCTTTTCTTATATCAAATGTACTCTATGTGAAAGGATTAAAACATAACCTAATATCTATAAGCCAACTGTGTGACAAAGGTTTAGACGTACTATTTGAATCATCTACTAACCTTTGCAAAATTGTTAATCCTAAAACAAAAGATGTATTATTAACTGCACCTAGAATTCATAATGTTTATATAGTTTCATTTCATGATCTTTCTAAATCTTCTATAAAATGTTTTATAACCAAAAATGATGAATTGGAATTATGGCACAGACGTTTAGGCCACGCTAGTTCAAAGCTCATCTTAAAACTAGCAAAAAGAGAATTGATTAGAGGATTGCCTAAACTAAATGGAAATTTATCTTCATTATGCTCTCCATGCCAAAAAGGCAAATTTACAAAGTCATCATTTAAAAGCAAAAACAAAATTTCTACATCAAAACCATTACAATTAATTCATATGGATCTCTTTGGTCCCGTTAACACTGCAAGTCTTGGTGGTAGATTATACACTTATGTTCTTATAGATGACTATTCTAGATACTGTTGGACTTTATTTCTCTCCTCCAAATCTGATGCGTTTTGCGAATTTTCAAAAGTATGTACTCGTATTCAAAATGAATTAGATTTAAAAATAAAATGCATTCGCTCAGATCATGGAGGTGAATTTGAAAATGAAAATTTTAAATGTTTTTGTGATATGCTAGGTATTAAACATGAGTTCTCCGCTCCACGCACACCTCAACAAAACGATGTTGTGGAACGGAAAAATAGGACAATTCAAGAACTTGCACGCACCATGTTATCTGAATACAAATTACCCAAGTATTTTTGGGCAGAAGCCGTAAGCACTGCTTGTTATGTAATGAATAGAGTTATGCTTCGCCCATCCTTAAATCTCACACCATATGAACTCTATTTTCAAAAGAAACCTAACGTATCGTATTTTAAAGTATTCGGATGTAAATGTTTCATTCTTAACACAAAAGACTCTTTAGGAAAATTTGACGAAAAATGCGATGAAGGAATATTTCTTGGTTATTCTTCAACTAGTAAAGCATATAGAATATTTAATAAAAAATCAAGTAAGGTTGAAGAATCAATTAATGTTAGATTTGATGAGTTTGTTCCATGTGCAGAGAAGCTCTCTATAGGTACCGATGATGAACCCTTGCCATCCTTGGAGCACGATGAAGAAGAGCCGTCCAAAGAAGAAGAAGAAAAGTCTAATGAAGATACACTCGTACCTCCAAGCGTGTTAAACTTCTCCAAAAATCATCCAAAAGAACTCATCATTGGGGAACCTTCCACCGGGGTGAGAACTCGTTCCTCTCTTCATGAAACGTTTTCTAATATTTGCTTTATTTCTGAAATCGAACCTAAAAACGTTTCCACCGCTTTAAATGACGAATTTTGGTTTCTGGCTATGAATGAAGAGTTAGGACAATTTGAAAGAAATAAAGTTTGGAATTTAGTTGAAAGACCATCTGATCATCCAATTATAGGAGTAAAATGGATCTTTAAAAATAAATTAGATGGTGAATCTAGGATTGTAAGAAATAAAGCACGCTTAGTTGCTCAAGGTTATTCACAAATCGAGGGGGTAGATTTTGAAGAAACTTTTGCACCCGTTGCTCGCTTAGAATCTATACGAATATTTTTGGCCTTTGCGAGTTTTAAACGAATAAAATTATTTCAAATGGATGTTAAAAGTGCTTTTTTAAATGGGTATATTAAGGAAGAAGTCTATGTAGAGCAACCCCCCGGTTTCATAAATGAAAAATATCCAAAACATGTTTACAAATTAGAAAAAGCGCTTTATGGTTTAAAACAAGCGCCCCGTGCATGGTATGATTGTCTTACATCGTTTTTGTTAGAGCACGGTTATGTTATGGGAAGTGCAGACAACACACTCTTCATTAAGCATAAAACAATGAATTAATCATTTTACAAATATATGTTGATGACATAATTTTTGGAGCCACTAATGAAGAGTTGTGTAATGAAGTAGTTGAAATAATGAAAAATGAATTTGAAATGAGTCTTGTAGGAGAACTATCATTTTTTCTTGGCTTTCAAATCTCACAACGAAATGATGGTATTTTTATTTGCCAATCAAAATATGTTCAAGATATGCTTAAACGTTTTGGCTTTGAAAACCTTAAACAAGCTTCAACTCCTATGAGTGCTTCTTTAAAATTAGGAAAAGATGAATCTGGTATTTCTATCGATCAAACACTATATAGAGGAATGATAGGCTCTCTTCTTTATTTAAGCGCATCTAGACCAGATATAATGTTTGCCGTTTGTTTATGTGCTCGCTTTCAAGCCGATCCAAAAGAATCTCATTTAAAAGCGGTAAAACGTATCTTTCGTTATCTAATAGGGTCATCTAAGTTAGGATTATGGTACCCACACAATGATTCTTTCACACTCCATGGCTATTTAGATTCAGACTACGCAGGGTGTTCACTAGATAGAAAAAGCACTAGCGGTACTTGTCATTTTTTAGGACCCTCTTTAGTTGCTTGGTCTAGTAGAACACAATCTTCGGTTGCACTCTCCACCACGGAGGCCGAATATATCGCACTTGGTAGTTGTTGTGCACAAGCATTATGGATGAGTCAAACATTAGAGGACTTTGGTTTTCACCTCAAACACATAGATCTTAAATGTGACAACAAAAGTGCAATAGACCTCACATATAATCCAGTACATCATGCTAGATCCAAACACATAGATGTTCGTCATCATTTCATTAGGGATCACATTAAGAAAGAGAATGTAAAAGTAAGCTTCATTGGGACGGACTCACAACTCGCTGACATATTTACTAAACCTCTTCCCGATGCACGATTTCGTTTACTACGACTTGAATTAGGTGTTCTAGATCTTTCTTGTTAAAACATGTTTACAAATATAATTTTCTTCATTTTTCACCATCAAAAACTTTTTCAAAAATTCTGCAAATTCAGCATGAAACTACTAATGGGACGCCTAATCAAGATCAAACATCAAAATTTTCAAAACCCTAAAAAAATCACTTACTGTTTCCCGCGCTAGCGCTAGCGCCGGCGCTAGCATCAAGTTTCAAATTTCTGTGATTTTAAATTTTCTAAAAAATCTTAAAAATATGTAAATCTATTTGTACTATTTAGTTTTGCACATCTGTTTTTCTTCTATTTTAGAAAAATCAAACAAAACTACAAAAGACAAAATTCCAAAAATATGCTTTTCGTTTAACTTTTGTCATTTACCAAAATCAAATATAAAATTACAAAAAAAAAAAACAAAAATATGTTTTACTTTTATTTAAAGTTATGGTACAAAACTCAAAACACAAAAACATAAAACTTGCAAAACCCAAAATTTTTTTAATGATAATCAAGCATGAGTTACGCTATTATTTCGAATTTCTATAATGTTGCAATTTATGTTTCAAAATTCTTTGAACATTGTCTTTACCATGCTTTGATTTATCTATTTCTATGTGCATCAATTATATTAAAGGTTGTGTAGAATCAAGCTTAGCATGCCTCTAAGTATGAGTAAATGGTTTATGTTAGATAATGATATGAATTCACTCACTTTTTGGCATTGTCTACATATGGTTTCACTTAAAAATGCTTGTGTATGTTTTGTAATTGTACAATGAATTAAAATTGCACAAGTATCTTACCTACACTCCCTTCTTTTGCACTATGAAAAATTAAAAAGATACACTTATGTGCACATCATTATCTTCCATAACACTTCTTCTCATAAGTATTGGACCCTAATGCTATTCTATACAATTTTTTTGTTATGAAATGTACTAGATAACCTAGCATGTTTTCTATAATGTTTGGTATGTTTTGAAATTATAAATTGGAATAATATTGTAGTACTTTCTCTTGAATAACATTATTTCATGCTTGGTTACTCTTATTATTAATTGAAAATGATTCACAACAACATCCTTTTTGCAATATAACTCATATCTTTTTTGGATCATCTTGCTTATGATGTTTTTGTATTTCTACAAGTCTTCCGCATCACTCTCATATTATGGCTTTACCTTGCATGCTTACTTAAAAAGTCTGGTTTCTTTTTACCAATCCTTTAGTTGTTTTATCAAATATTTTCCTTGCATGGTAAACCGTCTATTAGTTACTTTTAACAGATTATTTATACTCACACTCTGATATTTCTCTAAAGGGGATCAATTAAAGCTATAAACTCCCTATCATTCACCTTTTAACCTTCAAAGCTCGATCATGCTGCTATCTTATTATCGCTAATGTGGTGCCTTCTAACCCACTTTTGCTAATAACAAAAGGGGGAGAACTAACATGATAAATAAACTCCGCTATCAAACTAAAATTCACATGAATAAGTATAGTGATAGTCAACATATTAGGGGAGCATTCACATAGGGGGAGCACGTATTTAGGGGGAGCAACTCTAAAAATACTAATCATTTATTTATCCTAAGTCATCATTCTCACACTCACACAAATAGGATTTCAACATGCTTATCTTTTAATTCTCTGATTTATCATTAATGGATTTGTTATTATCAAAAGGGGGAGTTTGTTGGAACACGGTCTTCCGCATCTCCTAGGTTTGAGAATAACAAATCCTATGTATTTGATCTTGTGTGTTCAAGTGTGTAGGTTAATTAGGTCCAAATGACTCAAGGTTTACATATGGTGGTTGCCCCCGAAATTGAGTCATCAACTCCAAACTGATCACTAGCGCAGGCGATAGTGGATAGCGCCGGCGCTAGCTCGATGCACAGAAGGCATGGTGAAATTGTTGCCTCGGATTGAAGATCTTGCCGCGCAAAGAGTTTCCTAACCAGGGATAGCGCTGGCGATAGCGGATAGCGCCGGCGGTAACGGAGCGCACAGAAGGAATAGAACAACGGGTTGCCACGGATTGGAGATTCGGGCGCACAAATTATTTCTTAATCCGGGCTAGCGCCGGCGGTAGCGCTTGGGCTATAAAAGGACCCCATCTCCTCGTGTTCTACACACCAATTGTATACACCTCAGAGAGAGAGATTGCTCGAGTTCCAGAGGCCCATCTTGGCCGAATCTTGAAGACCCAGCGAAGCTCTGCCGATTTTTGAAGGAGGATTCCATCAAGCCGAACCCGAGCGAAGTCCGCTTCGACAAACGCTGATTCTCCAGCGGATCTTCGTCACCACTTCAGAAGTTCATCATAAGGGAGTTTTTAATTATTGTTATTTCTTTTTCATCTTGTAAACGGTAGTGAAATCGCCTCGTGTTGGCGACTAGGTCTGGGTAGGACTTAGGGGGAAATTCGCCTCGTGTTGGCGACTAGATCTAGGCTAGGTCTAGGGGGGCTTGAGGTCACATCCGGGGTGGGATTGGCTAGAGCGGCTTGAGGCCGAATCCGGGGAGGACAAGGCTAGGGCCACCGGTTCGTGGGGAAGCGAGTCGGGATAGAAAAACAAAAGTTGTCTTTTCTTTTTAGCTTTGATTTCTAGCTTTCATAAGAGATCAAGTTTTGTAATCATGTCTCTCAAGTTAATACAATCTTGTCTCTATTTTCTCTTTACTTGATTGTCTTGATTGTCATATTCAAAGTTTTTTTTCTAAAATAATCAAAATAGTTTTAAAATCCTTAAAACCCTTATTCACCCCCCCCCCCTCTAAGGACGCCTACCGATCCAACACATGCTACAATAGAATTTGAGTAAAATTAGATTATTTCTATGCATTTAATTTATGACTAGTATTTCTGCGTAGTTTTAGATTTATTCTACTCAAGTGGTGAATGTGATTGAAATTGGTGATAGCCCGGTGTTGTGTGTATACGAGCGCTAGTTGTGTGTTGCTCGAGTTGGGAGGAAGGTTTACCTTTCTCGTGGGCTAAGAACTTGCCCCAAGCGACTCTTGAAGCATGGGTGCGGGCGATTCATGGAGATAAATATGATATAGGCCACCTCTTGGCTAGATTGAGCCTTTGCTTTCCATATCCTATTCGCTCACCTTTGCTACCCAACATTTGTGCCTACCACTCCCTTTGTTCAACTCCTCCTCCATTCACCAAGGCCTAAAGCTTATCCCACTGTCGCAACCAAGTATTTGTTAAATGCACTCATGTTCTAGATTTGGTGTGATGTTTGGAATCGTTGTGTTGTGAAGGAGAAATAATCTCTATCTGCTGAATTTGAACCAACCGGAGGATAAAATCAAGAAAAAGAAAAATGTGATATTGAAATGAAAATAAAAAAAAGTGTATTGAAAAGTTATCCTCCCGAGCGTTTTAAAAAAATCTGTTGGTATTTGTGGAGTAGGCTGTGTGCACACTTAGTTTTCATAATAAGTCTGGGGGTGTGTCACACGAGCTTTGTTTGTGGCTTTGCTTGGTGCAGCATCCCGTTGACTCATGTTGGTTGCGTAGCCTTCGTTTTTACCCTTGATTATCATACCGCAACCTAAGCCCCATCTTAATCCTAAACGTCCTATTGATTTATCTCACGAGTTTGCTAGCGCCGTGGAGAGAGTGTGACCGGGCAAGCGTATGGTTCCTGACGTTGATGGATTTCAGCGGAGTTATTCCTGAACCCCGATCTTGTGCAACACCCTTCTTAGTGGCTTGTTACTTTCACACCGGGCATGATCGTTCAAATTCTTCACAATTCACCAACTGAGTATTGATGAATCTTTATTTACGCTCTAGTACTTTCGTAAATTATTTAGCATAGTTAGAATCTCTTTCTACTAAATTTTTATTTGCATACCTTTGTTACTTCGCATTGTACTCCTTCGTGTAATTTTCTTTGTTAGCTACCATTTTTACATTCCGCCGGATTTGTTTGCTCGGGACGCGCAAACAGGTAAGTCTGGGGGTGTGATGAGTCCTCATCATATACACATATTTGGACTCATCCAGGCCATTTTTCCATTCATTCCATTGCACTTTAGCCCCATTTTAGCTCATAATTATCACTCTCCGCTAGGTGCACGTCTTGGCCCGTTTCGGTGTTATTTTCTTGTTCATCTTTGTTACAAGTTGTTATGCTGTGTTAAGTGCCACTTTCAGTGGCCAGACTGGTGTCGTATGCTGGAACAGGAGTCGTGCAGGTGTTCCTGGTACAATTCTGTACAGGAACACTACGCACGATCACTGTCTCCTTCGCGCACGACCACTGGTCGTGCGCCTTTGCTCGTGCGCACTTAACGCCCATTTCATGAGTTCTGTTTGGCTTATCGCACGACCACTGACGCTAGTGCGCACGACCGCTGGTCGTGCGCCATTGGTCGTGCGAACATGTATTTTATAAATTTATTTCATTGCAGGCTCCTCCCAGGCAGCGCGCACGATCGCAGAATTCCAGTGCGCACGACCAGTGGTCGTGCGCCAATGACCGTGCGCGGTATTCATTCCAGCGCCTATATATACGCCTGTTCCGTTTTTAGGGCATTCATTCAGCCGCGGGAGCGCGATTTGCCATCCGTACACCGGCGATTTCCCTTCCAGGACACCTCCACTTCATCTCCTACGCAAGGGGAAGTCTTCTCCAACCATTCCTCCATCGTCCGGGAGCGTTCTTCACCACCCGCAAGCCCTCAAGCCGCTGTTTTTCCGTTCTAGTCCGGTGAGAAGAAGAAGAATCCTGAGGTAGAAGACGACGGGACTATGTAGAGAGATCGTGACAGTTTCTCTACACCGGAAGCATAGTCCGCCCGAGTCCGGAGGTGGCTTGACAACCTACCATTCCGGCCGTGAACGGCCGCTAGTCTTCATCCTTTGGTTATTTCTTTCCTCTTGCTTTCGTTGTAATCTTTGAATCGTTGAGATGTTGAACAGTATTATGCTTGGTTTGATTGCAATGAATGTTTCTCCCTCTTTCTTCATTGTTTGTTTGTGAATCGTTTCGCCTCCACTCATCCACTCACTCACTCACACACTTAAGGTGTTCGATCCGCGTTAGCAAGAGCTAACGGCGTTTGTGAAGAGGCGTTTGCAACCCTCATTTCTTCTCGCACTAGAGCACGCTCCATCCGCCTCACGAAGCACGGCATCGCGGCCGTTGCATCCATCTCGCCTGGCGAAGCGGTGTTTTCGACCCGCATTTCTTTTACTGTTGTTAAGAGTAGGAAAACCCAACAAAAACCCCTTTTGTGTGTTTGTTTACGCTCGCATAACACTAGTCACACAACCTGATTCGTACACCCAACCTGCATTCCTCAAGAGACCGACACTCGGGGATTTATTCCCAACTTTATTACTTGAACGATCGGTGCACTTGCCGAAATAATCGCATCAGTCGCCCGTGCTCTTGCCGTCGTGACCTCTCTCACGACGCGGGTACGATTTCACCTCTGCCCGTAGGGGTTTAGCACTTGTTAGTGCTACACAAAACCTAGGTTACACCACCAATCCTTTCACAAGGACTTAGGCTTCACAAGCAACCAAGAAGGAGGCACAAGACCACTCCTCATCAAAATCTAGTGGTGAAGGTTTGCATTCAACCACTCAAGCAGGGGCTTCCGTTAGGCTCTAAAAAGGCACCTAAAATTCAAGTCCCGCACTACTATAGAAATCACACTGAGACATTCTCCGACACGCATTCTAGGCTTAACCTAAATGTAACGTCGCAATCCAAGCATCACTGATCCGGGCTCACGGCCACGAATATGCTTCACACAAAATGCCTAAATCCGCACGACTACCGGATTTCTAAATGCAATATGCCGGGGACGGACACAATCGACCCGGAGTTCCGAAGAACTAGTGGAAATCCTACACTTCACCCATTAGGTGAAAGGGAGTCCTCATGCAAGCATAGAAAAAGGAATGAGAGGACAAAAACACGTCCTAAGACCGGGAGGAAGGATCGTTACCCTTGGAGCTTTCTTCTTCGTCATAGATCTGAGATTTCACTCGGATAGAAAGAACCGCAATGGGCTGCTCTTTCCTGATCTGAAAATGGCTCGCAATTCGGAGCTCCGAAGCTCCGGCAATGGCAGGAAACGTCTCCTTCTTCTTCCTCGCTGTCGCTGTTTTTCCTCGGCTTTCGTCTTTTCCACGCTTGAAGAAGATAAGACTTAAAGATAATGAGGATATATATATATACCCCTCTGGAAAAGCCCTAAAAAACCCCAGACATAAATCCCAACCTTTAGATTTAAAGCCCTGGATCTGACGACCACAATCATAGCTACAAACAGGCTGAAATTTCGAACAGGAACGCTGAACTGGACTGCGTTCGACGAACGGGCAGCCGTTCGTTGAATGGGCTGTCGTTCGTCGAATGGTCCCTAGCGGCCGTTCGTCGAACACGCCCAGGGGGTCGTTGGTCGAACGCGCCCAGGGGGGCCGTTCGACGAACGTGCCCAGGACGCCGTTCGTCGAACGCGCCCAGGACGCCATTCGTCGAACGCGCCCAGGACGCCGTTCGTCGAACGCGCCCTGGCCGTTCGACGAATTCGGCGAATCCGACTGTCTTCTTTATAATTTAGCATTCTCTTCCGAGAAGTAAAGTCCTGCCCATTAATTTCTCGAGAAGTATATTCCTGACTTTGATTTCTCGAGAAATCAACTCTCTACTATTTAAATTTCTCGATAGTTATAATTTCTGACTTTGATTTCTCGAGAGGTATAAATCCTGCATTCAGATTTCTCGAGAGGTAATATTCCTGCATTCAGACTTCTCGTGAGGTAATATTCCTGCATTAAGACTTCTCGAGAAGTATAACCTCTGCCTTTTATATTCTCGAGAAGTATATTTCCTGCTTTGGAAATTGGGGTGTTATAAATCTCCCCTCCTTTAAGGAATTTCGTCTCGAAATTTTAATAGTGCAGGAAACAAAATATACAAAATGTTAACTTGTACCTCAACGGAACAATTCGGGGAACTCGTCTCGCATGGTTTGCTCCCGCTCCCATGAAAGCTCCTCACGACCGCAATTATTCCAACGGACCTTTACCATCCGAATGGATTTGTTCCGCAACTGCTTCACTTCAGTGTCTTCAATGCAAATGGGCTTGACTTTCGTCGCTAGCCCGCCGTCTACTGACACTTCGTTGTCTGCAACTACAAGAATAGTCTCTTTGACAGCCTTCCGCAACACTGAGATATGAAATACATCATGCAGCCCGCTCAGCTCCGAAGATAGAGCAAGCCGGTAGGTAGCTTCACCAATGCGCTCCAAGATCTCAAACGGTCCTAAGTACCTCGGACTTAGCTTTTTCAAGCGTCGGATCCTTGATTCTCCTTTGAACGGTTTGATCTTTAGGTAAACCCAATCACCAACAGAGAACTTGACGTTCCGGTGATTTCCATTGTAGTACTTTGCCTGCCTATCCTGGGCAATGAGCAACCGCTCTCGTATTGCCCAGATTGATGTACTTGCTTCATCCACGTCCTTACATTTCAACAACTTCGTGTCGCCCGTTTCAGCCCAAGCCAACGGTGTACGACATTTTCAACCATAAAGAGCCTCGAAAGGTGTCATCTTTATACTTGCTTGGTAGCTATTGTTGTACGCAAACTCAATCACATAAAGATGATCTTCCCATCTCTTTCTGAAGTCCAGGGCGCACATCCTTAGCATGTCTTCCATCGTCCTATTGGTCCTTTCGGTCTGTCCATCCGTTTGCGGGTGGAAGGGCGTGTTAAATTTTAGCTTGGTACCCAATAGTTGATGAATCAGCCTCCAATCGTTTGATGTGAACCGCCCATCACGATCGCTCACGATGCTACGGGGAACCCCATGCAACCGTACGATATTATCAACATATAACTTCGCTAGCTTTTCCACGGAATCGTCTTTCCGGTTCGGAATAAAGTGCGAAACTTTAGTCAATCGATCTACGATCACCCAGGTGGCGTCATTTCCATGTTGCGATCTCGGCAATCCGTGCACGAAATCCATTGAAATATCGTCGAACTTCCATTCCGGGATCGGTAAAGACTTTAGAAACCCATCAGGTCTTTGACATTCAGCCTTCACCAACGGGCAAGTGTGACACTTGGCCACGTAGAGTGCAATGTCTTTCTTCATTCCTGGCCACCAAAAGAGTTTCTTCATATCCATGTACATCTTTGTGCTCCCAGGGTGGATCGAGTACTTGGTAAAGTGAGCCTCGTACATCAATTCCGCACGTAATGTACCAACATTTGGGACGCACAATCTGCCATTTTTCCACATAAGATCATCTTCGAAGGAGAAATCAGCGTTTGACCCATCAACGGTCTCCGCTTTATAACGTTTCATACTCGTATCCAGCTCCAATGCTTGACGAACTCTTTCGGCCAGGTCGTATTGAACCTCCGTCCAGTTCAAGCACGCTGAAGGAGACGATCTCCTATCGACACAAATGATCTCCAAGGCTTCTAGCTCACGGATTAGGCGCTCATCATGCATCAGAATCCAATTTGCTTGTGCAGGAGCCCGACGACTCAACGCGTCCGCGACTACATTTCCTTTCCCAGGAGTGTATCGAATGTCGAAGGTGTAGTCCCCAAGGAACTCCATCCACCTCCTTTGCCGCATATTCAACTCCTTCTGATCAAGAAGGTACTTGAGGCTTTTGTGGTCCGTAAAGATGTCGATCTTCAAGCCATACAAGTAGTGCCTCCAAAGTTTAAGAGCAAATACCACGGCCGCTATCTCCAAATCATGGACCTGGTAGTTCCTCTCATGTACCTTTAACTGACGGGAGCCATAGGCAATCACCTTACCGAATTGCACTAAGACGCAACCCAAGCCACCCCCCGAGGCGTCACTGTATATTTCGTAGCCTTCCGTTCCACATGGCGAGCATAGAATGGGCGCCGTGGTCAGACGGCTCTTCAGTTCTTCAAAAGCTCGTGCGCACTCGGGCGACCAAACGAACTTGTGATCTTTCCTAGTCAGTTTAGTGAGTGGAAGTGCGATCCTCGAGAAGTTCTCCACAAAGCGCCTATAATAGCCGGCAAGTCCTAAGAAACTTCGGCCTTTCGCTACATTCTTCAACACAGGACACGCTCGGATTGCTTCTATTTTCGACGGATCAACCGCAATTCCATCCCCACTAACGACATGACCCCGGAATGCTACTGACGATAGCCAAAACTTGCACTTGGAGAACTTGGCATATAGCTGACTCCTCCTCAGGGTGCTCAAAACTGCGTGCAGATGCTCTGCATGCTCCACCTATGACTGAGAGTATACCAAAATGTCGTCAATGAAAACGATCACAAATTGATCCAAATACTCTCGGAACGTTCTATTCATCAAGTCCATGAATACCGACGGTGCATTAGACAGACTGAATGACATAACCGTGAACTCATAGTGCCCAAAGCGGGCACTGAACGCTGTCTTTGGAATGTCACATTCCCGAATACGAAGCTGATAGTAGCCGGACCTTAAGTCTAGCTTAGAATATACCGTCGACCCAACCAGTTGGTCGAATAAGTCATCGATTCTCGGAATCAGATAATGGTTTTTCTCGGTCAGCTTATTCAGCTCTCGGTAATCAATACATAGACGCAAGCTCCCGTCCTTCTTTTTCACAAAGAGGACCGGTGCACTCCAAGGTGAAGAACTTGGACGTACATAGCCTTGCTCTAGTAGCTCTTGCAACTGAACCTTCAGTTCTGCCAATTCCTTTGGCGCTATTCGGTATGGTGAGCATGCTACAGGCTTGGCACCTGGCACCAGCTCAATACAGAAATCAATCTCTCGCTGAGGCGGAGCCCCAGGGAGTTTGTTAGGAAACACATCGGCATACTCCGCTACAACTGGGACATCACTTAAACTGCGCTTTGGCTTTGAAGCCTCCAACAAAGTGAAGAACAACTCAGCGCCCTTTCTCACCGCTCTAACCACCTGGAGAGCAGACATCAGTGTCTTGCTCGCTCCTCGCATGCCCGCGAATGTGGTTTCGTCCACGGTGTTCTTCCTCAGAGTGATCTCCTTTGAATTGCAATCAATGCATGCTCGCTGCTCCGAGAGCCAGTCCATGCCGAAGATTATGTCAAATTCAGCTAACGGTAATAACGATGCTTCGAAGTCGGAGTCTTGATTTCCAATCCGCACCTTCACACGACTCTTCCTATCTGCACTCATGCGAGATCCATTGGGTAGCACTACTTCCAATCTATCCTCTACTAAGGTAGACGGCACTCCGATTCGCACCACGAAGTCCTCGGACAGAAAAGAGTGTGATGCACCCGTATCGAATAGAGCTCTCGCCGGATAGTTGAAAATTAGGACGAAACCTAATTGCACACAAGTAAAACATATAGTCGCACAACAGTATGAATTATATATATAGCTGTAAAAGCTAGCTTCTAATTCGTACCAGTGACGACATCAGATTGTCGTATGGCTTCTTGTTGGCCAAGCGAGTAAACTCTCGGCTGGGTCGGAATATGCTGAGAAGCAGAAGACTCCGCAGCTTTGCCCTTTTCCGCATGACCCGCAACACGAGCATAGTCCATCGCTCGGTTTTCTGGTCTCGGGGGACCACTGCGACACACACGTGCCTTGTGTCCCACCTTTACGCAAGTGAAACATGTAATTGGACCATGTGCAGTCGTAGCTCCCGACATGTTTGAGCGAGTTGGTTCCGCAGGCTTGAACTTCCTTTTGTTCCTCCTGAACTCAGATTTGGATTGAGAGGCCGGCGCATGAAATTCAGGTTTCTTCGCCACGCCCTTTGCTTGCACTCTCTTCATGTCCAATTCCAGAGATCTGGATGTTTGTACCATCACCTGGAAGCCAAACGTCATTGGGCCTGCAAGGAGCAACCTCAACTCATCTCGAAGCCCTTCATAAAACTTGTTCGTTTTCATTTCCTCGTCTTCTACCAAAGACCCCGCATAGCGACCCAGTATAGTAAACTCATGCAAGTAATCGTCTACGGAGCGATCACCTTGTGTTAACTGCAAGAACTGGTTTTGCAACGCAATGCGCTGGGCAGAGGGAATAAACCTCTGGAGAAATGACTTTGAGAACTCTGCCATTGTGATTTCGGTAACATCTCTACCTCCAAACTTATGCAACTCCTGTTCTTCCCACCACATCACTGCCTCTCCATCAAGGAGGAAGGTGGCTAGGGTGACCATCATGGCTTCGTCAGTCGCTGTCGCCTTTAGAGTTCTTCTAATTCTTGACAGCCAGTCCTCTGCCTCCATTGGGGACTCAGTTCCCGAGAAGGTAGGAGGGTTAAAGCTCAGGAAGTGCTTTAATTGCTGGTCACGCGCTCGTCCCACAACTACTTGCTCAACTCGACGTTCCACCCTCGGCTCTACCGCAGGTTCCACCGCAGCAACAGGTACAGGGGCCACATCCGGAGTCGGAGTAGTAGGTTGTGCAAGCCGCCCAGACTGAGTGTTGATCATCGCGAAGATCACTTCAGCGACTAATTTGATCATCTCAGCAGAAGGAGAGGTTGTTGGTACCTCAACAGACGCACTACTTTCAGCTGTGTTACGGGGTTGAGACGGCCCCGCACCACTCCTAGTCACCTATAATCGTGAAAGACACAATTTAGTGGCTGAAAACAAAGCAAACATCAATCATGAAACGCTCAGGTTCCGCAAACAAGTATGTTTTTCCATTCCTAAGTCGACATTCTTATTAGCTTTTGTCGTTTTAGGTGAACGCACAACCCGTGCACACCACCCCTTAAAAGGAATTCGGCCTCAAATTCTTTATCTACGGATCGACTCCTAAGTCCGATACCAAAGTGTAACACCCTGCCAGACAAATAATATAACATTCGATCCGGCCGGGACCCCACGCCATACTATACACACTAGCTAGGCATTATAAGTGATAATTGATGCACAAATCTTAGCACACCGCTATAGGCGGTAGCAAGACTGCGGCACGAAACGGCAGTGTACCGATCGTTCAAGTAATATAAAATGTGGGGGTGAATCCCCAAGTATCGATCTCGAAGGAACACAGTAAGGTGGAGTTAACTATTGAGGAAGGACTTGAGATTGAAGTCCTTAAGGTTGGATGGGTTGCGGAAACGGGGGTTTTGGTTTGTGGAAAATAAAGAGAAAATAACTACAACTACTCCTATGCAATGCTTCGCTTGGCGGGATGGAGACTAGGCAGGCCTTGAGCACGCTGCTTCACAAGGGCGGATGAACGAGTAGGCAAGCGGAATCGAACTGTGCAGGCCTTGAGCGCGCTGCTTCGTTAGGCGAATGGATTACACGGGCGCTATGCCACGCTTCACTAGGCGGATGGACGAGAAGGCAAGCAGATGGAATGGTTCGCACCGGCGAAGTCGAGGTAGATTACACGGGTCGTTAGCACCGCTTAGCTTGGCGGATGGAAGAGTAGGCACACAGAATGGGCGAGTAGTCAGGCGGAATGGATGGTGGAATGGGGGCGCTCCTCAAATCACATAAACCACAAACATAACCACAAAACCATGGAAAATTACACTAATAATATTTATGGTTCATGGACATTATTCATATAGAAACATACAACTACACACATCAAATAGAATCAGCAAAAATAACAAGGAGGAGGTAAGATTACAACCGAAGCACGAAGACTCGTCGGAGATTCACGACCGGAATCTAGGGTTGTCAATCCTCGTCCGGGCTCGGTCTTCAATAGTCGTCTGGGGTTGAAGAGGGCTGTCACTACCTCCCAATGGACCCGTCTTCTTCGTCAATAGCCTTCAGCCACGATCTTGCCGGAGAACTCCAAGGATATAGTGCAAAATCCGTTGAAATGGAGCTTGGAAGCTTCTGAATGATGGAGGAGCCCGAGAGGATACTCCGGCTCGAGATTGGCGTGAAGAATATGTCCGGAGCACCTCCAGATGGTGGGCGGAGATGGAGAGGCGAAGAGCGCGGAACTGGAGCTCTTGGGCGCGGGAAAGAAGATCGATCGATCTAGGGCGGAATCTGCAGCTTATATAGAAAATCAGTCAGAAATTGGTCACGCACGGTCGAACGCACGACCGTGCGTGGACCGTGCGATATTTAACAAACAGCAGGGCCAGGAAGATGAAGTTGGCGCGCCCATGCGTTTTACTCATGCACGGTCGAAGCCGACCGTGCGTAAAAACGCACGGGTAAATTCAGAAAACTCGAAATCCGGCAACCAATAGGAGGTCGTGCGTTTTGTTCGCGCACGGTTGAGGCCAACCGTACGTGAAGAAAACGCACGAGCAGGGCAGATCACCATATTGACCAGCCAATCATAACGCACGATCACAACCGTCCGTGCGTCAAGGAAACGCACGACCGTGCGATTCATACAAGATGAATTCTGGGCAATATGGACGATCTGCCCACCTTCACAACACACACAAACGCTGGGAACACACCTCCAGCACAAGTACAAAAGCATATAAAGAATGGGGAGCACATTGTGCTTGCCCCCAACAAAATAGTGTGCAATTGCACACCACAACGGGCATAAATGTTCACTTCATGAAGAAATGTGAACAAGTGAAATATAAGCAATTAAGGAATAAAAGTGAAGTGCATATGCATGAAAATAAGCCCAGATGAGTCCATAAATGTGTATATAATTGGGACTCATCACACCCCCAGACTTACCTATTTGCGCGTCCCGAGCAAACAAATTCTAAGCAAGAGGGGAAAGTAAAGTAGATGGCTTAGAATTACAATACAGAGTACCATGCGAAGTCGTATGCTCACGTGCATAAGAAAGATAATAGAGAAGATTTCTCATTATACACAAACAGTTTATAGATTTCTAAAAGAGTAAAAGCATATTACAACCACTCAAAATGGTGAACTACGGTGAATCATCCGGTCACGCATACGAAAAAAGTAAACTAAGCACTGAGATGAGCATTGCTCAAGATTGGGGTGCAGGACAAACTCCACCGAAATCCATTGGTGTCGGTAACCATAAGCTCGCCCGGTCACATTCTCTCCACGACACTAGATTGGTTCAAGGCGTGAGTCAGTAGGACTTTAGGTTAGAGATGGGGCTTGGGTTACCGTGAGGTAAACAAAGATAAACATGGAGGCTAAGCACACCTAACCCAACATGAGCATAAGATAGAGCTACCCGCACGACTATAATAAACAAGTGCACCACACCCCCAGACTTGGACTTTTGCAACATAGGTGTGTGCACCGCCCACTCCCAATACCAAAACTTACAAAATTTTCAATTTAACTTTTTCATAACAATCTTTTTTTTTTCTTTTTTTTTTCTTTTTCTTCTTCATTCTTCTTTTTCAGAAAATTTTTTAATGAATACACCCACAATTTCCAATATAAAAATTACCACATCAACACCCCCCAAAATGTAAATATAACTATAACTAAAGCTCAGATTTGGGCGTACGACTAGGTTAGGCTTTTATGCTTTTGGTGAGATAAAACTGGAGCTGAATCAAGAGGAAGGGGTAGGCACAAAGGGGCTAGCAAGGGTAGATGATAGGCATGAAATAAAAAGCTCAACCGGACCAAAATAATGGCCTACGTCATTCTCATGCACTAGAACTATCCTATGCCAATGCTTCAAGAATCGCTTGGGGTAAGTTCTAGCCACCGAGAAAGATTCTCCTTTCTCCCAACTCAAGCAATATGAGTCTAGCGATCATTTACACACATCCCTATGCTACTGTTTGATTCACACCGGGTTCACCATTTGAGTAGAGTAAACAACATTTACACTAATAGAAAAATATAAAACCATAAGTATAAAAAGAAGTCTAATCTACACAAATTTCTATGCAACCGAGCACTCGACTAGGAGCAGTACTGGAGTCAACATTTTACTCTGTTACGTAGTCCTAAGCCATCACCTAGACTTTCCCAAATATGCAGAAGAATTAAATTCACTCAGAGCATGCATACAGATGAGTACGCGCTCAAGTGGGTGTTGTGGTGTGCGGAAATGATGAACAATGCTAAATAAATGAGATAAATTTACTTCTAGTATGCAATGCAACGTGTGCGTGCACAATGGGTAACGAGAAGCAGCTCTCCCCCAGACTTAATCTAAATAATCCAACACAAGATATAACCATGAAATTCAAAATGAAGTCTAGGGAAAGAGAGTACCCAATGCTCAGTAGTGAGCATACCAGAAGATTGACGTGTGAATCAAGACAAAGCTGCAGCGTCTGCCATCCAGAAGAAGGACCTGCAGGGGTGAGCTCCGCAAAAACAAAAGAAAATGTACATACTAAAATGAAATACAACTAACTAAACTAAACTAGACGAAAATAAAAATGCAGGAAAAGGTAAGATAACTACTGGGGTTATTGTCCTCCCAGCACGACTTATTCAAATTTAAAACAGTTCTAGCTAATGGGAGTATGAAAAAGGAAATGAACAGGTAACTGTTCTAATATGCGTGTCGGTAGCGGGTACCGATACGGCGACAGAACAGTTACCCCCCTACCTAAATAAAAATACCTGCTGAACACAGGTAGCGGGAATAATAAGTAAGAAGAGGAGGAGAGCTGGTCCACACTCGTCTCACCACCACAAAATAAATCCTTGCCCAGCAAGGTGTCATCTCCAGGGAGGCAGCAGGAGGAGAAGGCAATGAGTGGAGCTTCCTCTACAGAGGGGGGTCAACCTCTTCACATAAGAGGATGCTCTCATCATTGACTTGAGCATCATGCTCCAAGTCCTCCTGGGTTACCCGTGGAGGCTCAACCTGCACAGGCTCAGATAGAGAAAGGGGATCAAGAAATAAATAAGAAGAAGAACATGAATAAAAATCAATCGGGGGAGTGATCCCGGTCTCACTCCCATCAGGTTGGTGAAGTAAAATAATGTTTGCATTGTCATCAATGCTACAAGGTTCGGCGGGATCAAACGTAGCCATGCCCAAGATTTGGACTTCCTCCACCGGTGCTGAGGAAAGCTCCTCTTCACCTAGAAGGTTATCCTCCTCCATATGAGTAGGCATAACACATAGATCACCAGCCTCATCCTGCGACACATCCTCAACAATGTCGTCAGAGATGAGTATAGTAGTATGCACAATAAGGGGAAGAATAATGCTCGGATAAAAGTCGAGCACCGATTCCTCACGAAGAATCAAGTTCATGCATGGTGATATATGGACAGGGGAGATGGGCTCAGTCATGTCAGAACCTAGATCAGCCATACATCTGGTGACTGTGTCCACGCCATACCCTTCAAAATGTGAAGAAGGTGGGAAAGACACATAACCGGATGTTGAAGGTGTGCTGCCAGAAGTAGGAGTCGGGACGATCCAGATATCCAGCTCGTCATCCTCATCCACTTGGCGAAGATAGGCAGCACAATCCTTCAAGGCATGATCCGTGCTCTAACAAAACAAGCACTGCCTTACGGGCTTCTTTGGCACAACAGGTGTTGAAGCCGAAAAGAAGTATGACGGTAAAGGCTCGGCAGAATAGCCATAGGACTTACGCGCACCATATGGAGTACCAGACAAAGTCGGTGCTCCATATGCCGGTCCTTGAGTGCTAGGGATATTATCTCCCGATGGGCATCTATCACTAGCATGAGAAATATCTCCACATCAACGGCAACGAATATTGAATGAAGCCCACATAGTGTGAAGATAAAATGATTCAAAATAAAACACTATTGTGCAAAATACCACACCTAACAAAAATTTACTAGAGCAACCTAATATAAACAGTAAAACAGAATAAGAAGAAATAAAACAAAAAGAACGCGATAAACAAATGGAAGGGCTTCTCTCTCAGATTCTCCCTCTCCAGAAAACTCGTACGACTGTGTTCCCCGGCAACGGCGCCAAAAACTTGATGCGCAAATCTAAGCCCACCGCTATAGGCGGTAGCAAGACTGCGGCACGAAACGGCAGTGTACCGATCGTTCAAGTAATATAAAATGTGGGAGTGAATCCCTAAGTATCGATCTCGAAGGAACACAGTAAGGTGGAGTTAACTATTGAGGAAGGACTTGAGATTGAAGTCCTTAAGGTCGGATGGGTTGCAGAAACGGGTGTTTTGGTTTGTGGAAAATAAAGAGAAAATAACTACAACTACTCCTATGCAATGCCGTTATGCAATGCTTCGCTTAGCGGGATGGAGACTAGGCAGGCCTTGAGCGCGCTGCTTCACAAGGGAGGATGAACAAGTAGGCAAGCGGAATCGAACTGTGCAGGCCTTGAGCGCGCTGCTTCGTTAGGCGAATGGATTACACGGGCCGCTATGCCACGCTTCACTAGGCGGATGAACGAGAAGGCAAGCGGATGGAATGGTTCGCACCGGCGGAGTCAAGGTGGATTACATGGGCCGTTAGCACCGCTTAGCTTGGCGGATGGAAGAGTAGGCACACGGATTGGGCGAGTAGTCAGGCAGAATGCATGGTGGAATGGGGGCGCTCCTCAAATCACATAAACCACAAACATAACCACAAAACCATGGAAAATTACACTAATAATATTTAGGGTTCATGGACATCATTCATATAGAAACATACAACCACACACATCAAATAGAATCAGCAAAAATAACAAGGAGGAGGTAAGATTACAACCGAAGCACGAAGACTCGTCGGAGATTCACGGCCGGAATCTAGGGTTGTCAATCCTCGTCCAGGCTCGGTCTTCAACAGTCATCCGGGGTAGAAGAGGGCTGTCACTACCTCCCAATGGACCCGTCTTCTTCGTCAATAGCCTTCAGCCATGATCTTGTCGGAGAACTCCAATGATATAGTGCAAAATCCATTGAAATGGAGCTTGGAAGCTTCTGAATGATGGAGGAGGCCGAGAGGATACTCCGGCTCGAGATTGGCGTGAAGAATATGTCCGGAGCACATCCAGATGGTGGGCGGCGATGGAGAGGCGAAGAGCGCGGAACTGGAGCTCTTTGGCGCGGGAAAAGAAGATCGATCAATCTAAGGCGGAATCTGCAGCTTACATAGAAAATAATTCAGAAATTGGTCACGCACGGTCGAACGCACGACCGTGCGTGGAACGTGCGATATTTAACAAACAGCCAGGCCAGGAAGATGAAGCTGGCGCGCCCGTGCATTTTACTCACGCACGGTCGAAGCCGACCGTGCGTAAAAACGCATGGGTAAATTCAGAAAAATCGAAATCCGGCAACCAATAGGAGGTCGTGCGTTTTTTTTTGCGCACGGTTGAGGCCAACCGTGCGTGAAGAAAATGCACGAGCGGGGCAGATCACCATATTGACCAGCCGATCATAACGCACGATCACAACCATCCGTGCATCAAGGAAACGCACGACCGTGCGATTCATACAAGATGAATTCTGGGTAATATGGACGATCTGCCCACCTGCACAACACACACAAATGCTGGGAACACACCTCCAGCACAAGTACAAAAGCATAAAAAGAATGGGGAGCACATTGTGCTTGCCCCCAACAAAATAGTGTGCAATTGCACACCACAACGGGCATAAATGTTCACTTCATGAAGAAATGTGAACAAGTGAAATATAAGCAATTAAGGAATAAAAGTGAAGTGCATATGCATGAAAATAAACCCAGATGAGTCCATAAATGTGTATATAATTGGGACTCATCAATAATCAGAAAAGTACAACAACTACACGAGATTATATAAAGCGTAAGCGGAAGCATTTGAATTAAAACTCATTTAGAATTGTCCACTATCCCATGAATGAAACAAATAGAGTTACGGCCTTAAGGCCTTACATTTAATAAATGTATAGAAACTCAAAACATTCTTCGTCACGCATGCCGGCAATACAAGAAAGACAGAAAAGAGGCTGGCTTTCGAGGGCCAACACAGCAAAAGGCCACCGCCCGCTATTTCCTGCTAGGCTCACCTGCACCTGCAACCAACATCCAATAAGAGGTAAACGAGGGTCAGCTATGAGCTGACCACAAACCGCGTAACGATCCCACCCCCGGCCATCTAGCCGGCTCAGGGGCGTGTCACCGCTAACCTGCAAGCAAGCCGTACATGCAACATGTAATATCATACAGAAAGTGCAACTACACTACACAGGGTGAGGTTTCAAGCACAATCAATCTTCTAGGTTGAGCATCAAAGAAATGGGGACCTAGGTATGCACATGATGTTGGTTGGGTTCACCCGAAGGTTTCCCACAACCGCCTAAGCAACTGCATGAGGCTAACATAACATCAATTCATCACAAATGTGGGTACACACAACCGCACGATCCATGCTCATAAGGCATGCAACAAAGGTACTCCGTCACGAGTACCAACATCATCATGAGTCCGGAAACTTTAGATGGGAAAAGAGCTTCTGCCCCGTCTAGGTGAACACCTTCCGCGACCTCTTCCATGGTCGTACGACATCCAAGAGGAGCTACCTCGCACCGATTAGCAAGGAAACGGGGTTTGGTTCAGCGTCGCCGGTGCTCTCGCCGTCGTGACCTCTCTCACGACGCGGGTATGATTTCACCTCTGCCCGTAGGGGTTTAGCACTTGTTAGTGCTACACAAAACATAAGTTACACCACCAATCCTTTCACAAGGACTTAGGCTTCACAAGCAACCAAGAAGGAGGTACAAGACCACTCCTCATCAAAATCTAGTGGTGAAGGTTTGCATTAAACCACCCAAGCAGGGGCTTCCGTTAGGCTCTAAAAAGGCACCTAAAATCCAAGTCCCACACTACTATAGAAAATCACACGGAGACATTCTCCGGCACGCATTCTAGGCTTAACCTAAATGCAACGTCGCAATCCAAGCATCACCGATCCGGGCTCACGACCACGAATAGGCTTCACACAAAATGCCTAAATCCGCACGACTACCAGATTTCTAAATGCAATATGCCGGGGACAGACACAATGGACCTGGAGTTCCGAAGAACTAGAGGAAATCCTACACTTCACCCATTTGGTGAAAGGGAGTCCTCGTGCAAGCATAGAAAAAGGAATGAGAGGACAAAAACACGTCCTAAGACCGGGAGGAAGGATCGTTATCCTTGGAGCTTTCTTCTTCATCTTAGATCTGAGATTTCACTCGGATAGAAAGTACCGCAACGGGCTGCTCTTTCTAGATCTGAAAATGGCTCGCAATTCGGAGCTCCGAAGCTCCAGCAATGGTAGGAAACGTTTCCTTCTTCTTCCTCACTGTCACTATTTTTCCTTGGCTTCCGTCTTTTCCATGCTTGAAGAAGATAAGACTTCAAGATAAAGAGGATATATATATACCTCTCTGGAAAAGCCCTAAAAAACCCCAGACCTAAATCCCAACCTTTGGATTTAAAGTCTTGGATCTGACGGCCACAATCATAGCTACAATCGGGCTGAAATTTCGAACAGTAATGCTGAACTGGACTGTGTTCGACGAACGGGCAGCCGTTTGTCAAACGGGCTGCCGTTCGTCGAACGGGCCCTAGCGGCCGTTCGTCAAACGCGCCCAGGGGGCCGTTCGTCGAACGCGCCCAGGGGGCCGTTCGTCGAACGCGCCCAGGGGGCCGTTCGTCGAACGCGCCCAGGGGGGCCGTTCGTCGAACGCGCCCAGGGGGGCCGTTCGACGAACGCGCCCATGACGCCGTTCGTCGAACGCGCCCTGGCCGTTCGATGAATTCAGCGAATCCGGCTGTCTTCTTTATAATTTAGCATTCTCTTCCGAGAAGTAATATCCTGCCCATTAATTTCTCGAGAAGTATATTCCTACTTTGATTTCTCGAGAAATCAATTCTCTACTATTTAAATTTCTCGATAGTTATAATTTCTGACTTTGATTTCTCGAGAGGTATAAATCCTGCATTCAGATTTCTCGAGAGGTAATATTCCTGCATTCAGACTTCTCGAGAGGTAATGTTCCTGCATTCAGACTTCTCGAGAAGTATAACCTCTGCCTTTTATATTCTCGAGAAGAATATTTCCTACTTTGGAAATTGGGGTGTTACATTCATAAACACTGTGTTTTAGTTAATATGATTTCATGCTTTTGAGATCTGTTGTGGTTTATGTGAACTGAGGAGTGCCCCATTCCACCATCCACTCCACTACTCTGCTGTGCACCGCACTAGCAATTGCTAGTTGCGTGTTCCGTGACGAGGTGCCTACGACCCTCACTCCGCTGGTTACAAATCATCCATCCTCTAGCCTTCTCATCCACCCGCTTACTGAAGCAGGGCATTGCGGCCTACATTCCATCTTGCCAAGCGAAGCGGTGCTTTAGGCCTGTATTTTCTTTCACTGTTGTTAAATCGGGAAAACCAAGATCAAACCCTCTTTTTAATTAATTGCATAGGAATCTTTATAATTAATTTCCTAATGAGGAATCATACAACATAACTTGCAATCCTCTGAGAACGATATTCGGGGAGTCTCTCCCAACTTTTATTACTTGTATGACCGGTGCACTTGCCGTTATTGCATCAGACACCTAATTGAAGTTGAAGTAATCGAAATCTTGCATCGGGAAGAGGTTTAGTGAATTTGTCAGCAAGTTTGGGAGTCCTTACCAATGAAACTTACTTTTACATTTTCTTTCTTAATGTGATCCCTAATGAAGTGATGGCGAGCATCTATGTGTTTGCATCTAGAGTGGTGTACAGGATTATTTGTAAGATCTATGGCACTTTTGTTGTCACATTTGAGATCAATATTTTTGAGATGAAAACCAAAATCCTCTAGAGTTTGGCTCATCCATAATGCTTGTGCACAACAACTCCCAAGAGCGATGTATTCGGCCTCCATGGTGGAGAGTGCAACCGAAGCTTGTTTCCTACTAGACCAAGATACTAATGAGGGTCCTAAAAAGTGACAAGTACCGCTAGTGCTTTTTCTATCTAATGAGCATCCGGCATAATCCGAATCGGAGTAGCCGTGAAGTGTAAATGAGTCATTGTGTGGAGTACCCTAATAGATATCTAAAAATACGTTTTACCGCTTTTAAATGAGATCCTCATGGATTGGTTTGAAAGCGAGCACATAAACATACGGAAACCATTATATCTGGTCTAGATGCACTTAAGTAAAGAAGAGATCCAATCATACCTCTATATAATGTTTGATCGATAGATATTCCAAATTCATCTTTTCCTAGTTTTTATGACGCACTCATAGGTGTAGAAGCTTGTTTAAGATTTTCAAATCCAAATCGTTTAAGCATATCATGAACATATTTAGTTTGACAAATAAAAATATCATCATTTCGTTGTGAGATTTGAAATCCAAGAAAATATGAAAGTTCTCCTACAAGACTCATTTCAAATTCATTTTTCATTACTAAGACCACTTCATTACACAACTCTTCATTAGTGGCTCCAAAAATTATATCATCAACATATATTTGTAAAATAATTAAGTCATTATTATTATGCTTAATGAAGAGTGTGTTGTCGGCACTTCCCATGATATAACCGTGCTTTAACAAAAACGATGTGAGTCTTTCATACCATGTACGGGGCGCTTGTTTTAAACCATAAAGCATTTTTTCTAATTTATAAACATGATTAGGAAATTTTTCATTTATAAAGCATGGGGGTTATTCTACATAAACTTCTTCTTTTATAAACCCGTTTAAAAAGCACTTTTAACATCCATTTGAAATAATTTTATCCTTTTAAAACTCGCAAATGCCAAAAATATTCGTATAGATTCTAAGCGAGCAACGGGTGCAAAAGTTTCTTCAAAATCTACCCTCCTTGATTTGAGAAAAGCCTTGAACGACTAAGTGAGCTTTATTTCTTGTAATCCTAGATTCACCATCTAATTTATTTTTAAAAATCCATTTTACGCCTACAATGGGATGATTAGATGGGCGTTCTACTAGGTTCCAAACTTTATTTCTTTCAAATTGATCTAACTCTTCATTCATAGCCAAAAACCAAAATTCGTCATTTAAAGCGGTTGAAACGTTTTTAGGTTCAATTTTGGAAACAAAACAAATATTTGAAAACGTTTCATGAATAGAAGATCGAGTTCTTACCCCCAATAGATGGTTCCCCAATTACAAGCTCCTTTGGATGATTCTTTGAGAAGTTTAGGATGCTTGGAGGCACATATTCATCTTCCTTAGCCTCTACCTCTTCCTCCTTAGAAGGTTCCTCTTCGTCGGGCTCCAAAGATGGAAATGGTTCATCATTTGTACCTGTAGGAAGTGTTTCTACACAAGGAATAAATTCATCAAATTTTACATTAATCGACTCTTCAACCTTACTTGTTCTTTTGTTAAATATTCTATAGGCTTTACTAGTTGAAGAGTATCCAAGAAATATTCCTTCATAACATTTTTCATCAAACTTCCCTAAGGTGTCTTTGGTATTTAGAATGAAACATTTACAACCAAATACTTTAAATATGATATGTTAGGTTTCTTTTGATAATATAATTCATACGGTGTGAGATTTAAAGATGGACGAAGCATGACTCTATTCATTACATAACATGATGTGCTTACGTCTTCAGCCCAAAAATACTTAGGTAATTTGTATTCAGATAGCATAGTACGTGCTAGTTCTTGAATTGTCCTATTCTTTCTTTCTACAACACCATTTTGTTGAGGAGTGCGTGGAGCGGAGAACTCATGCTTAATACCTAACATTTCAAAAAAAGATTTAAAATGTTCATTTTGAATATGAGTACATAATTTTGAAAATTCACAAAACGCATCAGATTTTGAAAAGAGAAATAATGTCCAGCAATATCTAGAGAAATCATCTATTAGAACAAATGTATATATTCTACCACCAAGACTTGCGGTGCTAACGGGACCAAAAAGGTCCATATGAATTAATTGCAAAGGTTTTGTAGTAGAAATTTCGTTTTTGCCTTTAAAAGAGGATTTTGTAAATTTTCCTTTTTGACATGGAGAACATAGTGAAGATAAATTTGCATTTAAACTAGGTAATCCTCTAATCAATTCCTTTTCGGCTAGTTTTAAGATGAGCTTTGTACTAGCGTGACCTAAACGTCTATGCCATAGTTCTAATTCATCATTTTTAGTTATAAAGTATTTTATAGATGATTTGGAAAGATCATGAAAGGAGACTGTATATATGTTGTGAATTCTTGGTGCAGTTAGTAAAATATCTTTTGTATTAGGATTAAATATTTTGCAAAGATTTGTGGATGACTCAAATAAAATATCTAATCATTTATCACACAATTGACTAATAGATATCAAGTTATGTTTTAATCATTTTACATAAAGAACATTAGAGATAAGAAATAATTCGTTACCCACTGTACTAATTCCCATGATCCTTCCTTTACCGTTATCTCCAAAAGTTACGATCCCTCCCTTCTTCTTTTCTAGGCTAAGGAACTTTTCTTTGTTGCCCATCATGTGCTTGGAGAAGCCTGAGTCCAAGTACCACATGTCCTCTATTTCCTTAGCCTTCCAGCAAATCTAGAAAGAATATGAGAGCAAAGATCCAGATACCCAAGAGGTACCACTCATTGTATAAGTGGAAGCATTAGGTACCCAGATTTGTTTTAAAGATCTTTGTTTTATTTTCCTGCAAGAGCTAGACGTGTGTCCAAACCAATGACAGTTTGCACAAGAAATATAATGGGTTGAGACCCTTTTCTCATTTACTACATTGCTCTTGCTGGATGTGTTTTGATTTTTAGAAAAAACAGAAGAATATTTATAAGATGAGCTACCGCCGGCGTTAGCAGCTAGCGCTGGGCGGTAGGAGTCACTTTGATATCCGAGCCCAAATTTTCCAGATCCATAACATTGGTTCCCCAAAATCATGTTCAGGTATTTGTGATCAATTCCAAAAATATTAATGGCCATATTTGAGGTAATGAGTTTGTTTTTTAAGAGATGAATTTTCTTTTACAATCATTACACATTTATTTTCAAAACTTTTTTTGTTCTTTTCAAATTGTAAAAGAGAGTTTTTTAGTTTTCTCTCTAAGTCCTCTTTTTCTTTTGTAAAAGTTTTGATTTGAGAGAGGGCCTTAGAAAGAGAGATTTCAAGATCTTTTGCCTTATATGAGGAATGTTCACACTCTTGGCAAGAGATCTTTTTCTTTTCAAAAGAAATTATTTTTTATGTATGCTTATGATTTTCTTTGATGATAGATTCATTTTCACAATTAAAAATAATATTATCTTCTATACTTTTATCATAGGCTTTGCAAGTTAAAACGAATTCATCATTGAGTTCTTCGAAAGTGGGAGGAATTACCTCAGTGTCACTAAGAACACTGGTGTTGCCATTGTTGCTTTTGGCCATCAAGCATAAGTTTGCTTCCTCCTCGCTGCTTGACTCAGATCCGCTTGATTCTTCAGAGGAAGAATCATCCCAAGTTGCGGCTTTCAGCACTTTCTTTCTCTCCTTCCCTTTATATTGTTCTTTTTGTTCCTTTAGATACTTCGGGCACTAGCTTCGAATATGCCCAGTCTTCCTACAGTGATAGCACTCTGGTTGTAACGGTCTCCCCAGCATACAGCTCGCAAGGACGACCGCCGGCACCCCCAGCATCCAGCTCGAAAGGGTTCAGCCTCACCGGTCTGCAGACCCTGCACCCCAACCCCTCTCTGTCCCACCACTGGGCACAATGAGTTGTTGGAGGCCGCAACCCACCTTTTTATGAGGAATGGTTCAGTTAAGCGGCAACGCAGGTACTTCCCAGGAGGTCACCCATCCCGTGACTACTCCAGCCCGAGCACGCTTAACTATTAAGTTCTTCCACTCCTCATCACCAATTGAGCACGCTTAACTATTAAGCTCAATTGGTGATGAAGAGTGGAAGAACTTAATTGTTAAGCGTGCTCGGGCTGGAGTAGTCACGTGATGGGTGACCTCCTGGGAAGTACCTGCGCTGCCGCTTAACTGAACCATTCCTCATAAAAAGGGGGGTTGCGACCTCCAACAACCCGCTGTGCCCTGTGGTGGGATATAGAGGGGTTGGGGTGCATGGTCTGCAGACCGGTGTAGGCTGAACCCTTTCGAGCTGGATGCTGGGGGGTGCCGACGGTCGTCCTTGCGAGCTGTATGCTGGGGAGACCATTACACTGGCGGTGGTCTTTCTTCTTCGTCTTCACTTCCTTTTTCTTTCTTTGATGATGAGGAAGAACCTTTTCGTCGAGCGTCCTTCTGGAAGTATTTCTGGAAGGTGTTCCATCTTTCCGGATTTTTGATGAATTTTTTGAAGTTTTTGACCAAGATACCTTCTTCATCATCATCTTCATCATCAATGTTGCTCTCCTTCTTTGACTTTAGCGTCAATGCCTTTTTCTTTGGCTCTTTGTTGTATTCTTCGTATTGAATTTGAAGTTCTACCTCATGGGTTTTGAGATTCCCAATGAGGTTCTCGATCTGGAGCGTTCTTAGGTTGTGTGACTCTGAGATGGCCGTCACCTTTGGGTTGAACCTCGGAGGTAGAGAGCGAAGAATCTTTCTAACCAAGTCGCCATCGGAGAAGGTCTTTCCAAGGGCTTTGAAGCGTTGACAATCTTGGTTTAGCGTGAGTACATCGAGTTGATGTCCTCTTCGGTATCCATCCTGAACTATTCATATTCCGACTCCAGTTGGAATAGCTTTGCATCTTTTACCTGCTATGTACCTTCATGAGTAACTTCTAATTGGTTCCAAATAACAAATGCAGTTACACAAGCAGAAATTCAATTAAATGCAGTTCGATTTAAAGCGCAATATAAAGCGTTCATTGCTTTTGCATTATTTTTGCATTTTAGTTTATCGCTATCATCCCACCTATCTTTAGGTTTTTCTAAAGTGATCCTACAATAGTGTCCTGATAGCTCCCGCCAAGACTCAGGCAATTTCCAGGGGTTCCTGACAAACTTGAAAAGAGTTCCCTCATGGCAATAATCGGTATTGTCTTCGAAAACAAGCCACCTCTTGTTTCTCATCACCTCGATCCGATCTCCAGAGCCAGAGCAAACCTTGCACCACTCTCAAAAGAGACGAACAGTCAGTCGGGGACTATGCTCTCGGAATAAGAAAACTAGGACCATGATTCTCGTAATGCCACCAAGGAGAACTGTGTGACTAAGATACAATAAAATCGAAAGATCTCTGCAACCTCCTCAGCGGGAGGGATTCAGAATCTTGTTCAGACACCCCTCTGAGATCACAACATAGCCCGCGGGAGGATTCTGAACACACTCCTCTAGGAGCAGAATCCACACCTCGATGCCTGTTAGGATACCGAAATGCTTCCGCCACATGCCCACCCGATCCTGACTCAAAGTCAAAGGGAGACACATTGACTTCGCAGAAGCATTATGCTTTGGTACCTGAAACTGAGTAAAGAGTTAGCATAAAAACACGAAAATAAGAGACGAAAAAATTCCAAGGCATCGGGAATCAACCCACACCCCGAGCAGGGTGCACACGTGCAGCGCTACCCTGCACACGTGTTGTGTGATAAAAAGCTCGCACGCATGCGTTCCGCCCGATAACACGTGCGTGCTCGACACTACGCCTATGCACACAATGCGCCCCTGTGCACGACCACGCATGCCCCGAACGGACACGTGTGCATTGGGACGCCCGCTCACTGCGTAACATCTACCATGCACGCGACAGCCTGCGCACATTTTCCTCCTCCTTTCTCTCTCTTTTTCCCGCCTCATCCTTTCGTAAAAAATTACAAAAAATCCAACCATCGAGGATGGAAGCATGATGATGAAAAATCTCCTCGTACTCTGATCAAGAACTCTCTCCAAACGCTCCGTCGCAAAATAATGAAAAATCCTATGGGAGACCTCGAATTTATAAGTCATGCGCTTGACTTATAATGAAAGGTTCAATTAAATCAAGAAAATATGTTGTCATATCTCACTCCCTCAAAATTACAAACAAAATAATCTCAATTCAATTAGCTATCTCACAAAAAGGGAAAGGAATATTTGTTATGATCACTAGAGATCTCTGAAATCAATCAAAATGATACTCCTTGTACAACCCCATATTTGGCAAGTGGCACCCAAGTATATCGGCGAATGCGACATGTAGGAGGCGAGTGCGACCCGCTGCGAAGTATGGCACTCGCTCGAGGTGCTTAGCATGTGGAACAAGCCCGACAACTCATAATGGACTCGTCAGTCAGAAAGGAGGCGAGGACCAGGCATCCTGAGAGAGTATTTAGCCACGTTAAGCAAGGGGGAGCGAGTGGGGCGAGCAGGTGCGAGTGCCCAGCTCAATAGGCATCCTCGGCTCCCTTAGCGAGTGCACCAAGGGGGAGAACTCGCCTCTGGTTTTTGTGGTCTGCCTCTAGTAATCCCTAATAGCAGGTTTGTTGCTATCCGCAAATCATTTTGGGTTGCGGTTAGGAGAAACCAAAAGTCGAAGGCTGCTACACGCAGACAATTCTTAGAATCCTATAAATAAACTCCTATATGCATCTTAAAAGAGGCGGATTTTCTGATTTCTAGAGAGAGGGATCTTCTTCTTTGTCTCTCTGCTTTTT
This sequence comes from Dactylorhiza incarnata, assembly GCA_033032865.1. Classification (NCBI taxonomy): domain Eukaryota; kingdom Viridiplantae; phylum Streptophyta; class Magnoliopsida; order Asparagales; family Orchidaceae; genus Dactylorhiza; species Dactylorhiza incarnata. The sequence continues at coordinate 151,044 of JAWHQI010000581.1, read as the reverse complement.
TGGAGGTGCCGAGCCCAGTCTTGGTTTAGGAGGGGAAGATCATTTAGATCTTTCGGGTTAGTGGAGGGACCTCCACGCTGCGGCTCAGGGGTCTGTTTAAGGCATTCAGTGATCTTGCGAGTGCCTTCAGTGCCGAGTGCCCAGTTTGTTAGATCTCATTCAGTGGAAGTAAGGCGAGCAGCACCCTTTGTGGGGTCCGAACTCCACGAATGGATTTCTCGGTTCCAACACTCCTAATTTCGGGCCGCGAATGAAAAATCTGTAGTGTACACAAGCAATCATATTTAAGTGCTCAGCTCAAATTCATCACAAGAGCTACTAATAATTTCTGGGGCCGTCCCTCTGAGTTTACCCGCAAAAATTAGGGGGCATCTGATGGGGTTCCTTCTAAAAATATCGGAGTCAAACCAGACCAAAGCACTCAAGAAAGTCAAACCGACCGAGTCTTCCGCGCGTATGAACCACACTCACTCGAAGGGTCATAAAGCCACCCAGAGGGGCGCACGGAAAAGGCAGATGCACGACACCGCGCACGAAGCCACGAGGTCGCATGCCACGTGTGGTCTCCCTGCACGTGCATGCACAAGGTCACGTGCACATGATGCACAAATCTTAGCACATCGCTATAGGCGGTAGCAAGATTGCGGCACGAAACAGCAGTGTACTGATCGTTCAAGTAATATAAAATGGGATGAATCCCCAAGTATCGATCTCAAAGGAACACAGTAAGGTGGAGCTATCTATCGAGGAAGGACTTGAGATCGAAGTCCTTTATGTCGGATGGATGCGGAAACGGGGGTTTTGGATTGTGGAAATAAAGAGAAAATATTACAACTACTCCTATGCAATGTCGCTATGCAAAGCTTCGCTAGGTGGGATGGAGACTACGTAGGCCTTGAACGCGCTACTTCGCTAGGGCGGATGGACGAGTAGGCAAACAGAATGAGGATCGCAAACACCTTGTCGACAAGCATGCCACTAGCAATTGCTAGTGCGGCACACAAACATGACGGCGGAATGGAAAATGGATGGCGGCGCACCTCATACACACATATAAACAAAAGATAACTTCACATAGACATGAAATAACTTATAAAGCATGGTTTATAGTGCTCATCATCAAAATACAAGAGATCTACTAACTACAACTACCAATACAAATATAGGGAGAACAAGAAATCGACCGAATCTGAAGTCTTGTTGAAGATTCACGGTTGGAATCGCTGGGCTGTCAATCCACGTCCAAGCTCGGTCCTCAACTGCGTCCGGGGTAGAGAAGGCTATCACTACCCTCCAATGGTCCGGCTTCTTCGTGTCACGATCCGGAAACGACCTAGCTTCCTTCTCCTTGGATCTTGGTGGATGTAGGGTTGAATCCCTCTCCTTAGAGCTTGAGGATGATGGAGGAGGCCTAAAGGGACGAAACCTCAGTGGAAGTAGCGAAAACGGCGCAGTTGTACGTCATGTACGGTCTCTCCCGGTTTAGGTCGCAAGCTGCAGCTTTTATAGGAAAAGATCAGAAAATTGGTCACCCACGGTCGAACGCACGATCGTGCGTGAACCGTGCGAAACTTAAGCGAAGCAGGATTGCCGGAGAAGGAGGAACGCGCCCGTGCATTCTATTCACGCACGGGCAGATTCGCCTTTGCGTGAGTAAAACGCACGGGTAACTTCCGATCGACAAAAAAATTGGCAAACAGGGGGCTCGTGCGTTCTACACACGCACAGGCGAATCCGCCCGTGCGTAAAAATGCATGACCAAAGTCAGATCGCCATTTTGCCGGCCACCATGAGCGCACGATCGCAGCCGTCTGTGCATCAAGGAAAACGCACAACCGTGCGATACATGCAGACATGAATTCAGGAAAAATGGAGATCTGCCCCTATTCACAGCCAAAGCACACGCCGGGAATACACTTCCAGCACCAACAAAATAAGGAAAATACAATGGGGAGCACAATGTGCTTACCCCCAACAATAAAATGCGCAATTGCACACAACAACGGGCCTAAACAAGTACTTCAAATAAAAGCATGAACAAAGAGAATATGGCCAAAAACTGAAGTACAAATGCAGGTAAACTAGCCCAGATGAGTCCGAAAATGTGTATATAATTGGGACTCATCACACCCCCAGACTTACCTGTTTGCACGTCCCGAGCAAACAACTCCTAAGCAAGCGGGAACATGAAATAGCTAACATAAAATTAGAAAATGGAATACCATGCGAAGTCGCATGCCCATGTGCGTATACGAATACTAGAGAAGATTCCTAATTATACACATAGTTTATAAATTTCTAAAAGAGTAAATAAGTGTTACTTCTACTCAAAATGGGAATCACGGTGAATCTTCCGGTCACACATATGGAGAAAGTAAAATAATCGCTGAGAAAAGCATTGCCAAAGTTGAGATTCTGGACAAACTCCACCGAAATCCATCGGTGTCGGAGACCATAAGCTCACCCGTTCACATTCTCTCCACGACACTAGATTGGTTCATAGCGCGAGTCGGTAGGACTTTAGGTTTTAAATGGGGCTGGGGTTAAGGTGAGGTAAACAAAGATAGAAACGACGACTCAAACACTAAACCCAAATGAGCTTTAAAACAACTCCTCGCACACCAACATCGAATGCAAGTGCACCACACCCCCAGACTTAGATTTTTGCAACATGGGTGTGTGCACCGCCTACTCTTATTCATAAATTTACATAGATTTTCAATTAAGCTCATCTTTTTCTTTTTTCTTTTTTTTTCTTTATTTTCAGCAAATTTTGGCAAGGAAGCACAACCACATTTTCACAAAATAAAACACCACATCAACACCCCAATCATGAAAATAATAAACAACTAAAGCTCAAATTTAGGAGTGCGACTAGGATTGGCTTTTAGGCTTTGGTAAGATAAAAGTGGGGCTGAATCAAAGAACAAGGATAAGATGATGGGAATGACACAAAAGCTCAATCGGGCCAAAATGATGGCCTATGTCATTCTTACGCACTAGAACTATCTTATGTCTATGCTTCAAGAATCACTTGGGGCAAGTTCTTAACCACTGAGAAAGATTATCTTTCCTCCCAGCTCGAGCAATACAAATCTAACAATCATTTATACACATCCCTATGCTACCATTTGATTCACACCGGATTCACCATTTGAGTAGAGTAAACAATATTTATACTAACAGAAATGCATAAAGCTAATATTATAAAAAGAAATCTAATCTACATGAATCCCTATAATCACATGAGTACTTGACTAGAAACACCGGAGTCAATATTTTATTCCACTACATAATTTAAAAGCTAGCACAATCATTTTCCCATATACAAAAAGGAATGAGTTATACTTGTGACGCACTAAAGGTTAAGTACGCGCTCAAGTGGGTGCTTTGTGTGCAGACAAAATGAACAAAATAATCTAGATAAAAACTTCTAGCATGCTAAATAAATGTGCACGTGAGTGTGTACACAGACAAGTCTCCCCCAGACTTAAACTATGCATTAAGATATTCTAAAACAAAGTTAGAGGAAGAGAGTGCCCAATGCTCAGCAAGTAAGCATGTCGGAAGCCTGGAGTGAAGCTCTACGAAGAATCACAACCACCGCCAATACAAATAGAAAATACCTGCAAGTGGTGATCTCCGCAAAAACAAACTAAAGTAAAATCTAACTAACTAGTTAGAGTAGGCGATAAAATAAAAGACAAGAAAAAGTAAGATAACTGCTGGGGTTATTGTCATCCCAGCACGACTTATTCAGAAAGGCGGGGGTCTTAGCTAATGGGAGTATGGAAAGAGAAGTGGACAGACAACTGTTCTAATTCCCATGTCGGTAGCGGGTACCGATACGGTGATAGAACCACTACTCCTCTACCTAAATAATAATACCTGCTAGACACAGGTAGAGGAGAGAGAAAGAAAGAGGTGGAGGGAGAGTCCTCCACTCTACTTTCACTAGAATAATTTTCCTTGCCTAGCAAGGTGTCGTCTTCAGGAAGGCAGCAGGAGGGGAATACAGTACATGGCATATCCTCTGTGGAGGGGGAATTAACCTCCTCACACAAGAAGATGTAAGCAGCACTGAATGGTGCAATTTGCACCACCTCTTGCAATACCTGTGAAGGCTCAACCTGCATAGGCTCGGAAAGAGAAGGGGGATCAAGAAATAAAGGAGAAGAATGACATAAATAATCAAAAATCAGGGGAGTGGTCCCGGTCTCACTCCCATTAGGTTGGGGAAGTACAATAATGTTGGCATTGTTGACAATGCCGCAAGGTTCGGTGGGATCAATGGTAACCTTCCCCAGGATTTGGGCTTCCTCCACCGGTGCTGAGGAAAAATCCTCTTCACCTAGAAGGTTGTACTCCTCCATAGGAATATGCACAACACAAAGATCACCGGCCTCCTCTTGCGATGCACCTTCAATGATGTCGTCAGAGACGAGTGTAGTAGTATGCACAATAGGGGGAGGAATGGTGCTTGGATAAAAGTCAAGCACTGATTCCTCACACAGAATCAAATCCGCGCAAGGTGATGGATGCACAGGGGGGATGGGCTCAGTCATGTCAGTGCCTAGATCAGCCACCCATCTGGTGACTGTGTCCACATCATCCCATTCAAAACTTGAAGGTGAAATGGGAACATAACTAGATGTTGAAGGTGTGCTGCCAAAAGTAGGAGTCGGGACGATCTGGATATCCGGCTCGACATCCTCATCCAATTGGCGAAAATAGGCAGCACAATCCTTCAGGGCATGATCCGTGCTCTGATAAAACAAGCACTGCCTTACGGGCTTCTTTGGCACAGCAGGTGCTAAAGCCGAAAAGAAGTATGACGGTAAAGGCTCGGCAGAATAGCCATAGGACTTCTGCGCAACATATGGAGTACCAGACGAAGTCGGTGCTCCATATACTGGGCCTTGAGTTCTAGGGCCATTATCTCCCTTTGGACATCTATCACTAGCGTGAGAAATATCTCCACACCAACGACAACGGATATTAAATGAAGCCCACATAGTGTGAAGATAAAATGATTCAAACAGAAACACTATTGTGCAAAATAATACACCCAACAAAAATTTACTAAGCAACCTAATAAAAACAGGAAAACAGAATAAGAAGAAATAAAACAAAAGAATGCAATACACAAATGGAAGGGCTTTAATCTCAGATTCTCCCTCTCCAGAAAACTCACACGACCGTGATCCCCGGCAACGGCGCCAAAAACTTGATGCGCACGATCGCCATTTTGCCGGCCACCATGAGCGCACGATTTCAGTCGTCCGTGCGCCAAGGAAAACGCACGACCGTGCGATACATGCAGACATGAATTCAGGCAAAATGGAGATCTGCCCCTATTCACAGCCAAAGCACACGCCGGGAATACACTTCCAGCACCAACAAAATAAGAAAAATACAATGGGGAGCACAATGTGCTTACCCCCAACAATAAAATGCGCAATGGCACACAACAACGGGCCTAAACATGTACTTCAAATAAAAGCATGAACGAAGAGAATATGGCCAAAAACTGAAGTACAAATGCAGGAAAACTAGCCCAGATGGGTCCGAAAATGTGTATATAATTGGGACTCATCAGCACAGCCTCCCCGTCGCACGCAGCGGGCTACGCGCACGGCATCCTCTTGCGTGCACCTAGCCACACGTGCATGACTCCTCCCACCCCCCTCCCCCCTATGTGTCCGCAAGGCCGTGCACATATGGCCTCTCCCCGCACGCGTGCGCCGACGGCACCCCACCACTTATGCTGCCTCCGGCCTCCACCTTCGTCAGGCAACTTGTTCGAGCCTCCCATGGGGCATGTTCATCATTTTTGGAAAATTGGTGATTTAGGTGACCGGAACCGAGCAACGTCATTCGTTAACTCCAAATCTAACCTGATGCAATTATCATCACGTCCCTTTAAAAAAGATATGAAAAACCATCAAACATTCATTTGAAGATAGACAATCCAAGAGATAAGAGAGAGCTTTGAGGTTTTCCGGCGAGAACTTAACACTCTGCTCGTTCCTTCGCTCTAAATCCACTCTACTCGCTCTCAAGGATACTCAAGTCGAAGGCTTCAGTGGACGCTCTCACAATCATCGAAAAAGGAATTGAAGAATGCTCTCCCGGACCCTCTGGGACTTGTCTTTTTCCTCCTTTCAATGTCTTTAAGGCTTGTAAATGGAGAGGTGGTTTGTCACCCTCCGACGATCTCAAACACTCGTAACCGCTATGAAACTAGTGGAATTTGTCCGGCATAGATCCGACCACGTGACTTTTCACCCTTTCTGAGTTTTTCACGCTAAAACGTCTTGTTGTCTTCATTGTTGGTTCACTTTTGAATGTTCGCGCGCTTGACTCACTCTTGAGCTAAGATGGTTCGATTCTTCAGACTTGGGGAAAATCGAGTGACCCGCAACAAACCTTAATCAAATAAATCTACGCACAAAATCCTTTCGCAACAACCTCATTTATTCATCATCAGGGAGTTTTATAAATTTTATTTTGATTTCGCATTCACTTATTCGTTTATATTTGTTGCGGTCTACTCGAGGCTCCTTGATATAGTTTGAGAATCGACCATCTTAGCCCAGGAGCGGACGAGCGCGCGAACAGTCACAGAAGCGAGACGGTTGGCAAGAGATTTTTTTATCGTGGAAAACCCCAGAAAGAGGTGAAAAACCATGCAGTCGGCTCAGAATTGACCTAAATTCACTATCAGTTGTTTCCTTACAGGGGTTTCTTAAGAAATCGAGGGAGACAGGACGTGCCTCATTACAACAGGGGTGAGAGAGAGATGTTCGGAGGGTGACAGGCCACCGCTCACGGAGCTAAGTATTTTCTTCTATCGCAGTGGGGAGCACTACATTCTGGAGTCCGGATGGACTTCTGCGCACCCTGTGAACCACGAGCATAGCGTTCTGAGTGTTCGAGCATTCTCGTTGTTCACTTGGAAGGGCCCGGAGTCTGACATCTCTTTGGTGGTGACGACCACTGTACGATCCTGGACGAAGGGAAACTTGAAGGAAGTGAGAGAACTCTAAGCGATCTTCGAAGTTCTTAAAGGATCTTCAAGGGCGGGTTCGAAGATGGGAGATATCTCCAAGCGGAGGTTCTTCCTTTTGCACTTAGGAGGGAAGGAGGGAGAAGGAGAGAATAAAATAAGAATAGGAACATGAGGTCTATTTATAGGTCCCAGGGTTGGTTAGGGTGGTTACTGTGGATAACTATGGACCGTAACCACCCAGAATACTAAACGCAGACCAGTTTCATAGGAAATATGGCACATATTAATTTAATATTCCTCTATGCGCAAACCAAAGTTACTTGAGATATCCGCACCCATCCACTACAGGTGGTTACGTTGGTGGTTACGCATGAAGTTACTCGCTAACCGTACGATAGAGATATCGCGTGGAGGATCAGAAGGCGACGGTTTAGGGCCTGACTGACGACGAGGGAACCGCCTGCCAGGGGGAACCGCCCGGCAAGGAGAGGCAGCCGGTGAGGAGGGGAGGGAGGCCGCCCCCGGCAAGGGCGGAGGCCTAGATCGGGTGGCCAAATTGCCGCCCGACCTGGCGAGACGGAGGCCGCCCCAGGAGGGGGCGGCGGCCGAGATCGGGGGGCCGCCCGACCCAGGCGAGGCGGAGGCTGCCCCCGGCGGGGGAGGAGGCCAAAATCGGGCGGCCATGGGGCCGCCTGATTTGGGCGAGGGGAGCGCCGCCCCCTGTGTGGCGGCGGCCGAAATTGGGCAGCCATGGGGCCGCCCGACCTGGGCAAGAGCGAGGCCGCCCCTAGCAGGGGCGGTGGCCGGGATCGTGCTGTCGAATGGCCACCGGACCTGGGCCAGGCGGAGCTGCATGCGGGCGCGCACGGCCAGGCAGGGCCGTGGGCACGCAGGGCCAGGAAGGGCCACGCGCGGGCACGTGCAGCTAGGCGGGGCCACGCTCGGGCGTGTGCGGCTAGGCAGGGCCGCGCACGCATGGCTGGGCGAGTGCACGCATTCATGCCTACAGGCGGGCGGGCACACTTGTGCGGCCAAGCAAGCACGCGCACTCGTGTGACCTGATAGGGCCGCACGTGCGCCCAAGCAGGGTCATGCGCGAGTGCGAGTGTGTGTGCCTAGGACCCCACGTGGGTGCGCGCAGCCAGGACTATGCGTGGGCATGCGTGGTCCTGTGGCTGGGGCCACCTATACGCGTGCGGCTAGGAGCGTGTGTTTGCTCACGCATGTATCTGACGGTTAGCGCATAAAGGATCTTTGGCTCGACCAAACCCATGCTAGGGGAACCCCATCAAATGCCCCCCAAATTTTCGGAGGTCGTTTTTGTAGAGAATGAGCCCGAAAATTTTCCCGTCGTGCGCTTTTGGGTATGTATGTTTTGCTCAGGTGAATTTTCGTACCTTGCTTGGTTACTGGTTTTTCTGTCTTGTGTGATTACTTGTGTAGTGAATTTGGCTTTACGGTGTCGGCGTTGTTCTGTACGCACGACCCCTGATTAGAGAAAACTTTGCGAGGGTAGGACCACCAAAGACTCAACGAAACGTTGACTTTAGCAGGGGTAGAGAAGGGTAGTCCTTGAGCTGAGTTAGTGAAATCTCTGGGTCATGCCCTCGGTGAGACGGGGAAGTGCAAATGCTTCAAACTGCTGGCGAGCGTGAGGGGGCAGGACCTGCGATGTTGAAACCTACCGCGGGGGAGAAGGGCAAACCTTCGATCTGGAGCAGTGAGTGTTAAATTTTTGAAGTGGAAGTGGAACGGTGCTGGGCTGTACAACCCCGATGTTCGCCAGGAAAGGGGTTCCAAGTTCGCACGACCGGGCGAGCCAGCCGACCTGCCCAGTTCGCCAGGCAACCGAAGGCGAACCCAGGAAGGGGGCGAGCCCGGGAAGAGGCGAGCCAGCCGGTCGGAGGAGCTCGCTGGGCAGGTCCGGGCCCCTGGGGTACAGATAGCCATTTTGGCGAGCTCGACCTGCTAAGGAGTGGTTCAGCGGGCGAGCCGTAGAGACAGGCAAGCCAGCCGGTTTGAGGAGCTCGCTGGGCAGGTCCGGGCCCTTGGGGTGCAAATAGCCATTTCTGGGGTACAGTTAGCCATTTTGGCGAGCTCGACCCTCTAAGGAGTGGTTCAGCGGGCGAGCCGTAGAGACAGGCGAGCCAGCCGGTCGGAGGAGCTCGCTGGGCGGGTCCGGGCCCTTGGGGTGCAAATAGCCATTTCTGGGGTACAGTTAACCATTTTGGCGAGCTCGACCCGCTAAGGAGTGGTTCAGCGGGCGAGCCGTAGAGACAGGTGAGCCTGTCGGCCGAAGGAGTTCGCCAGGCGACCGAGGGCGAGCACAGGTGGGGGGCGAGCCCGGGAAGAAGCGAGCCAGCCAGCCGAAGGAGCTCGCTAGGTGGCCTTGGCGAACCTCATGTTTGCTGAACAGGTCAAGGGTCTCGGGTTCGCTGGTAATTGGGATGGTATTTTACCAGAAAACCCCTGGTGGTCTGCGGTTAGCCCCTCCGGACAGCGGAGTTTGGCTGTCAGCAGACCAATTTGGGGTGCGGATAGTAAGAACGGACAGCGGGAGTTGGCTATTGACAGACCACAAAACCAAAATCTATAAATAGACCTTGAAGGGCACCTTGGAAGAGGACCGGTTCATTATCTTTGAGCTCTTCTCTCCCAAGGTTGCTTTGGTTTGGGCTCTCCAGCTCTCCAAGGTGCCCGAGTATTAGCTTTGGCTTGGGAGGGGAAGCGCTCAACGATCTTCCGGGTTAGTGGAGGGACCTCCTCGCTGAGACTAGGGTCTTTGTTCTTTGATCAAATTGTCGGCCTTACCTCTCCCGAGGGACCGGTAAGGGCTAGCTGCCCCTCATTTCGGTGAGGGCCCCGAGCTCCACTCGAGGCCGAGAAATCGGTTTCAACATTTTGGTGCGGTGAGCGTGGAGCGCGGCTGGTTCAAGAAAGTCCCAGAGAAGAGTTATGGCTGGAGATGAAGAGCAGGGCGAGGAGTTCGGCGAGACCCCTCAGGAAGCAATGTCTAGGATGTTCGCGGATTTCAGGAAGGAGGTGCTCGACACCTTGGGGTTCACGGTCACGGCTCTGCGAAGTGAGTTTGCGACCCCGGCACCTCAGGCGACCACTCCCCCAACAGCAGTCGGCGAGAGGGCACCAGGAGGAAGGGCTGGAAAAGAAGTTGTCGTTGAACCAGAAAATGACAGGGAAGGGCGAGTGCTTTTCGCCAGTCCGGCGAGCCCGGTGTTGGCGAGCTCCGCGCCGGCGAGTTCGGTGCCGACAAGCTCTGCCCCAGCAAGCGCGGCGCAGGCGAGCGCGCGCCAGGAGGATGCGGCGACAGTCGGGGTGGTTCAGGCGAGCGTCGCCCTCGCGAGTGCGATCCCAAGCTTGGCGAGCGAGCTAGGTCCGCGAGCCGAGCGAGAAAAGATGGCAGGAGGGGGAAGTCCCTTCTACGAGTTAGTGTTGTCTGCACCTGTTCCAGCGGGATTCGGAGAATGGGATAGAGTGTACTACAATGGCAGAGATGACCCAGTTCAGCATCTGCAGTCTTTCGAGGACTCGGTCTCCATCAGGCCGATGTCCGATGCCTTCAAGTGTCGGCTCTTCGCCGTCACTCTCAAGGAGAAGGCCAGGGACTGGTTTCATTCACTTCCGGCAGGCTCTATCTACGCGTTCGAGGACCTGCGCCGAAGTTTTTTGTTGAGATTTTCAACTTCAAAAAGGAGGAAGAAGGACGCTGATTCCCTCTTCGCGGTGAAGCAGGAGTCCAGGGAGACGTTGGCTCAGTATGCAGATCGGTTCCAGGAGGAAGTGCAGCTCACTCAGGAGGTGCCTGGGTTTGCACTTCAACTCGCCTTCACGGTCGGGTTGAAGGAAAGTTTCTTCAAGATGGCATTGAAGAGGAAGGCCCCCGTCTCCTATGAGGAGCTGATGGAGAGGGTGGCGGAGGAAGTAGCAAGCGAAGAAGCCAACCCCGAGCTCACCAAGAGGCTTGCAAAGCTCAGTGAGCCGGAGATGAGGCAGCAAGAGGTCAGAAGAAGGGAAGAGCCCCGGGCCCCGGAGGGGGGATGGAGGCCGCAAGGTGGAGGAATGCAGGGGCAGGGAAGGGGTTATGGCCCAGGAAGGGGTAACCATTTCGAAGGTCAATGGAGACCCCCCCCAGTTGGGGTGGAGGCAGGGCCCGATGCAGTTACCTCCCCCACCTCAACAGGCCATGGAAATTGGCCGGGGAAGAGGAAGGGGAAGGGGAGGAGAAGCGGAGACGGCGGCCGCTAGGAGAAGAAGGAACAGGATAGCAGAGACCGGGGCAAGGGAAGTGGCGGTGCCATATTGCATCTTCCATGATGTGGAAGGCCACTCAAACGGACACCTGTCCGGAGTTCTTGGAGGTGAAGAGGGGCAGAGCGCCCGCGCCACCACAGCAGCAGCCGTTAAGGATCGTGGAGGTGGAACCTCGAGAGGAGGAGGAGGAAAGGTGTGAGGATAGAGCAGATCTAGGGAATAGGGGAGGGATCGGAGTGATCCATGGGGGGGGAGGTAGGGGTGGAGGCAACCCGCAAGGCTAGTCTCCATACCATCTACCGCCGGAGCGTAGCGTCAACAACCACCGCTCCACCCCCGGCCGAAAAAATTATTTTCACCCAGAAGGACATGCCGAGCTACGAGGACCCGTTCTGCGACGCGCTGGTCATCCAGACGGCGATCGAGAACTTCACCGTCTCCCGAATCCTAGTGGACAACGGGAGTTCGGTCAATGTCATCTTCAAGAAGGCATTCGACAAGATGGAGGTGGAACCCAGAAGGGTGTTGGCCTCAGATGGCCCTCTGTTCGGATTTTCGGGGGAGAGGAAGGAGGTAGAAGGAGGAGTGGGGCTCCATGTGACCCTGGGTGGGCAGTCTCGGAACTGTCGCTTTGTCATAGTGGACCCCCCGAGCAGTTACAGCGCCATTTTCGGACGGCCACTCATCAGCGCGTTCCACTGCGTCCCTTCCACTTTTCATCAGTGCCTCAAGTTCAACGACGGAGGGGTCCAGGTGCGGATCAGGGGGGATCCCAAAGTGGCAAGACAGTGCTACGTGACGGCTGTCAACACCATCTCCTGGATGGGAGAAGCTGAGGAGTGGGATAAGGCGATGGAGGAGGTGGCCGAAGCCGGAGGTTTGGAGGTAGCCGAAGAGAAGGAGGGAGATGAAGTTCATGCCCGGGAAGGGGTAGCTGAGGTACCCCGGGCGGAAGGAAAGGAAGAAGAGGAGAAGGCCCAGGAGGGAAGGGCGGAAGAGCTGATGGTGGTAGAGAAGGAAGTCGAGGAAGAGACCCAGGCTCCCGCTTGTGCCGAAGACGAAAGGGCTTGGGGAGAACAGTCCCGGTTGGAGGCTATGGACGAGGTCGTAGAGCTTGAGGTCACCACCCAGCTGGGGATGGTGGAAAAGGTCCGGGTCAGCGGAGAACTCAGCCCAGGAGATCAAGCGGAGATTCTGGCTTGCGTACAAAAGAACGTGGACGTCTTCGCTTGGAGCGCCGCGGAAATGCCCGGGATCGACGCGGATGTGGCGTGCCATCGCCTCAACCTCGACCCCGGTGCCTGCCCCATCCGTCAGAAGAGGAGGGCCGTCGCTGACAAGCTAGAGGGACCCATCCGCGAAGAGGTGGGCAAACTCCTGCAGGCCGGGTTTGTATCGGAGATCCAGTATCCAGGCTGGGTCTCCAACGTCATTATGGTAAAGAAGGGAGGAGGTAAGTGGCGTATGTGTATCGACTTTTCACTTCTTAATAAATCATGCCCGAAAGATTGCTACCCCCTGCCCAGAATCGACGCGCTGGTTGACTCAGCCGTCGGTTTTTCTGTAATGTCTTTCTTAGATGCTTTTTCAGGTTACCATCAAATCCGCATGCATCCCCCGGACATCAAGGATGTTTCATTCATCACGGGGGATGGATGTTATTGCTATAAGATGATGCCCTTCGGGCTCAAGAACGCAGGGGCTACATACCAAAGGATGATGGATAGGGTCTTCCGCGAGCAGAAAGGAAGAAATTTAGAAGTCTATGTCGACGACCTCATGATTAAGAGCCGAGACCTCGAGACCCACCTCCGAGACCTCGAAGAGACATTTAGGACCCTGCAGCGGTACAAGATGAAGCTCAATCCCTTGAAGTGTGTCTTCGGGGCGAGCCGAGGGAAGTTCCTGGCCATTTGCTCACCCCCACAGGTGTGGAGCCCAACCCGGACAAAGTTAAAGCGGTGATGGAGTTGGAGTCGCCGAGAAATCCGAAGGAGGTTCAGAACCTTACAGGGAAGTTGGCTGGGCTCAGCAGGTTCCTCTCCAAGGCGGGAGAGAAGTGTGCGCCTTTCTTCAAAGTGCTGCTGTAAGACCCCCCCCTCCCAAATCGACGGTCCGACCGGGGGATCTTATCGCACACCACCCTTTAGCACGACGCTGAAGCGACTCCGAAGGGTGAAGGCACAAGCTTCTCCAACCCTTTTCCTTGAACACTCCGAGGTCACGCCTAGGGGTGGTGTTAAGCGAAAGTCACTACACACCAACAGAGTAAGGAAGCAGTATTTTAGCGGAAGACATTATTAAGGAGTGTGCTTTGTTACCCTTAGCGGAAGACATTATTAGAGAGTGCGCTTTGTTACCCTTAGCGGAAGACATTATTAAAGAGTGCGCTTTGTTACCCTTAGCGGAAGACATTATTAAAGAGTGCGCTTTGTTACCCTTAGCGGAAGACATTATCTATAGCGGAAGATTAAATATCACAGAAACCATAATTTCAAAACCTGTATGAGTAATATTGATTTCGCCGCCGCAATGAATCCTATCCATCAAGGCTTCATTGCATCATATATGTATACCCTGAGATAGGGCGCAACAAAAGGAGACGCGGCTTAATAAAACTTTATACCTGACGTAGCCTGATCCGTGGCTTCATCCACACATAGGTGCTGTCACTCATCCGCACCTGTCACCTGTGCTAAAGACAAGTTATTAGAACTATAAACAGAATCCAACTCCTACTAACCCCCAAACCTAATATAACAATTATAAGGAAGGGGATATCCGGACTCTTATTGGGCCGAGGCGGTCTTCCCATGACCACCGCCTACGTACTCCGTATCGTCTTGCATACGGCCTCAGACCCACGTAGTTCTATTAGTTTCGCACGGGTTGCCCTCCCAGACCGTCCATCGTGCGGGTTGCCCTAGAGTAAAACTCATAGGCCATCCGATTTTATCCCTTGTCACATTCCGAAGGCAACGTTTCATTCCCGTAGGAATTATATCTCGAAGGCAACATTTCATTCCTGTAGGAATTATTTCTCGAAGGCAACATTTCATTCCCGTAGGAATTAATTTCTCGAAGGCAACATTTGTATTCCCGTAGGAATTATTTTCTCGAAGGCAACATTTGTATTCCCGTAGGAATTATTTTCTCGAAGGCAACATTTGTACTCCCGTAGGAATTATTTTCTCGAAGGCAACATTTGTATTCCCGTAGGAATTATTTTCTCGAAGGCAACTATTTTCATAAGAGAAGAAAAAGAGACGCCCTTTAAGATCAGCAATATATCCACCCGCAACCTGTAGGAGGAGAGAAGACGAACTCTATATAAGCTTAGCATCTCTTCATCCGAGAAGGTAACACTATTTTAACTCGGCTGGCAATTAAATCGAGCCATCTTCATATGGCCCATAGGCTCCCGTAAATCATTTGGATGCTTGGTGATCAAACCCAAGGCACCTATATAACATCTCCATTGGTATTGGTACCACATCAAAAGAAGAGGGAGCATTTCCACCTTTAATCAACATCAGAATTTGTGAAGGGGGAGAGAGAGAAGAAATGTTAGAGAATATGGGAAGGAGGTAGTAACAACAAAGCCCATCTACCAAAAGCATATCCACAACCCTCACTTCACAAGGTAGGCCCCAACATTAATTGATAGTGGCAGCAACAGGTTTTTATGACAGCAGCCCCCAATGCAAACAGCCTCAGCTAGCAATGCAGCCACAATAAACAGCCCCAGGGAAAGCAAACAAAGGGCAACCACAACCAACAGCCCCAGGTAAAGCAAGCAAAAGGGCAGCCACAACTGACAGCCCCAGGTAAAGCAAGCAAAGGGCAGCCACAACTGACAGCCCCAGGTAAAGCAAGCAAAGGGCAGCCACAACTGACAGCCCCAGGTAAAGCAAGCAAAGGGCAGCCACAACTGACAGCCCCAGGTAAAGCAAGCAAAGGGGCAGCCACAACTGACAGCCCCAGGTAAAGCAAGCAAAGGGGCAGCCACAACTGACAGCCCCAGGTAAAGCAAGCAAAGGGGCAGCCACAACTGACAGCCCCAGGTAAAGCAAGCAAAGGGGCAGCCACAACTGACAGCCCCAGGTAAAGCAAGCAAAGGGGCAGCCCAAATAAACAGCCCCCAGGAGAACAAGTAAAGAGCAGCCCAAATAGACAGCCCCTAGGAGAACATGTAAAGAGCAGCCCAAAGCAAAAGAAACAAAGAGGCAGCCTCCAATAAACAAAGGACAGCAGCCCAATGTTTTGAGTGTAAACATCAACCCCCAACTGATCAATAGATAGCAGCCCCAAGATTAATATATAAGGGTCGAAAATTATGCTACCTAAAGCCAAATAGCATCACCCAAGCAGCACAACCACATGCAGACCATGGCAACAGGTGCATCCCCCCATTATCAGCAACAAGGAGCAGCCTCCAAACTAATAAGGAGCAGCCCCCAAACTAACAAGGTAAAGAGCAGCTCAAAGCAAACAGTCCCAAATCAACAAGGTAAGGAGCAGCCCCATTTCAACAAACCTGCAGTCCAACTTAACAAGGGGCAGCCCCCAATTGCAATACTAAAAGGCAGCCCCATTATGCAATACTAAAAGGCAGCCCCCAAATGCAATACTAAAAAGCAGCCCCCAAATCAGCAAGGAGCAGCCCCCAAATCACAAGGAGCAGCACCAAGCTAACAAGGAAAGGAGCAGTCGCAAAACCACAATAAAAGGAGCAGCCCCATATTAACAAGGAAAGGAGCAGCCCAAAGCAACAATAAAAGGAGCAGCCCCATATTAACAAGGAAAGGAGCAGCCCCCTTTCAAAATGCATGGAAACAGCCCCCAATTTGCATGTAAATAAGGAAGAGCTCCCCCCCCCCCCCCCCCCCCCCCCCCCCCCCCCCCCAACGGCAAAACCCCCAAAAGAATTTAATGTGATTTCTACCTGAAGCTTAACCGCAGACCAAAACCCATAACAGCACCCCCAATTTTATAGCATAAACCCGAATTGATATGAACATAAACCCATGAATTAACTTAGCATAAATCTGAATTTACCTAGCATATAGATGCAGTATTTCGAAATGGAGGGTTTAATTTAGGATGAAACTAGGGGGATGCACATAGCCGCTAGTAAGGAGCTAACAAAATGAATTCACCAATGGCAGTGGTGGCTAGTATTGAGCCCAGAACAAAATAAATTCACCAACCTAATTGACTTAACTATAAACCAAGGAAACTCCCTTCTTCCAACGATAATGATAGTTGCACGGGTTGCCTGGGAAGCCTCTCCTCAAGCCGTCCTCAATGCCCTAAACCTAGAAGAGATAAACTACATCTTCATTTCATTTTGATTGTCAGTCTTCATCGCCTCCAATAGTTCGACCCGCTATATCAGTCTTTCATCAGCTCCAAAGACATGTATGTACATATATATATATATATCTATACGTATGTATATAGAAAGGGAGAGAAAGAGGGCAGTATCCTAGGCACCTAAACAATCAGCCACCATTAACAGCTCACAAGGGCAGCCCTCAATTCAACAAGGAAAGGAGCAACCCAAAGCCACAACCTGCAGCCTAAATCAACAAGGAGCAGCCCCCACAATCATCTCACAAGGCAGCCCCCAATTCAACAAGGAAAGGAGCAACCCAAAGCCACAACCTGCAGCCTAAATCAACAAGGAGCAGCCCCCACAATCATCTCACAAGGCAGCCCCCAATTCAACAAGGAAAGGAGCAGCCCAAAGCCACAACCTGCAGCCTAAATCAACAAGGAGCAGCCCCCACAATCATCTCACAAGGCAGCCCCCAATTCAACAAGGAAAGGAGCAACCCAAAGCCACAACCTGCAGCCTAAATCAACAAGGAGCAGCCCCCACAATCATCTCACAAGGCAGCCCCCAATTCAACAAGGAAAGGAGCAGCCCCCCCCCCCCCCCCCCCCCCCCCCCCCCCTTCCATAAGCAGAACAACATTTACCTGAAAGGGGAAACCAAGCAGCCACCACCCCGATTTCCCAAAAAGAAAACATTCCAAATGCTAATACAAAAGCCTGGGAGGAAAAACCAGGAAGCCACCACCAGCCCAAGGGTTTCATATGACCCCAAAGAAATAAGAAATTGAGACGATATCTAGCATAGATGATAGGGAGAAACCTTGCTAATACCATAATTTGCCAAGCTCAGTTAAGCAAAAGGGGAAGAGGATGGAGGAGAAGGAGGAGAAGGATTACTGTAATCGGAGAAGGATATCTTGGATCTCAGCCTCATGGGTTGCCGATCGCAGGCCCTCCGCGATGAGTCGAGACCCCACCCCGCTTGATTTGCCATTAACTCGAGGAAGAAGGAGAGTATTGGAGGAGTCAAGCTCTCGTCGTAAGCCATGAGAGAAGAAGAGGCGAAGCCCCGAGACCCGCTCGATCTCCCCCCCGTCCCCGTTAAGAGGTCCCGGCGCTGCGTATAAGAAGGAGAGGATACGGTGGATTCCGCCCCTTGTTTTCCGCCCACCGTTTTGCTCGCCGGTTTTGGTTTTTCAACAGGGCACCTCACTATTTTGTTTATATATATAAGTTTATATATGCATATACTTATACACATTACACACACACACACACACATATTTATACACATTTATATATATCAAAGTATGCAAAGTGCTCACGAAATAAATGCGCAGAGGGTGTCGCTGTGTTCGTAATAATCACATGAAGTTAACGAAATTATTTGAAGTTGATTCCGAGTCCGTTATTCATAATTACTCGCTCAAACCAGTACGCAACTCAAAATAGATTATTTTGGCTACCTTTCGCAAATCTCATCGAATTTGAACGAAACGAATTGCATTGTGCTAGAATTGATCACGCGAGTCTGTTGCAACTGACTAGGGTGAAATTGGGGCTTGTTTACCCAATATTCTAAAATGGCGTTGTTGCGGCGCTCGGTATTACTCAAAATAGTTGTTTTCTCCAAACGACCTCGGATCGGGACGAAACGAATTCCGTTGTACTCATATTGACCATACGAGTCTAACGTAACTGACGGAAGTCGATTCGGAGCACGTATGCTCCATATTCTAAAATTGCATCGTCGTGACGCGCTACTATACTCAAAATGGTCATATTCTGTATATGACCTCGGATCGAAACGAAACGAGTTCCGTTGCACTCGTATCAGCTATACGAGTCTAATGCAACTGACGGAAGTTGATTCGGAGCACGTATGCTCCATATTCTAAAATTTCATCGTCGTGACGCGCTACTATACTCAAAATGGTCATATTCACCAAATGACCTCGGATCGAAACGAAACGAGTTCTGTTGCACTCGTATCAACTATACGAGTCTAATGCAACTGACGGAAGTCGATTAGGAGCACGTATGCTCTATATTCTAAAATTGCATCGTCGTGACGCGCTACTATACTCAAAATGGTCATATTCTGTATATGACCTCGGATCGAAACGAAACGAGTTTCGTTGCACTCGTATCAACTATACGAGTCTAATGCAACTGACGGAAGTCGATTCGGAGCACGTATGCTCCATATTCTAAAATTGCATCGTCGTGACGCGCTACTATACTCAAAACGGTCATATTCTGTATATGACCTCGGATCGAAACGAAACGAGTTTCGTTGCACTCGTATCAACTATACGAGTCTAATGCAACTGACGGAAGTCGATTCGAAGTACGTATGTTCAATAAACAACTTTGACGTCGTGGCGAAGCACGATGCTACCCAAAACAGTCATTTTTCTAAATGACTACCTCTATGTGGTGAAGGTCGGGTCGTGATTGCCTGATGACCCGGCCTAGATTCCTCCAAGGGTTCAACTGAACCGGCTAGACCCCTTTTTCGAAGTCGGGATGTTACAGCTGCAGGGCAACAAGAAGTTTGAATGGACCCCGGAATGCGAGAAGGCCTTCCAAGCTCTGAAAGAACAGCTCACTCAAACCCCTCTGCTCCAGGGACCGAGGCCAGGGGAGGACCTATCTCTATACCTAGGGGTAGGATCCGAAGCAGTAAGTTCCGTGCTGATCCGGGAGGAGGGGAAGAAACAGTTCCCAATCTACTATGTCAGCCGAGTGCTGAAGAAGGCGGAACTCCGATACCCGATCCTAGAAAAGTTAGCCTTCGCATTGGTGGTGTCGGCCCGGAGGCTCCGGCCTTACTTTCAAGCCCATTCAATTAAAGTAGTAACGGACCATCCGCTCCGCAAAATCATGGAAGGGGTGGAGCACTCAGGAAGGTTGGCGAAGTGGTCCGTGGAGTTAAGCGAATTCAATATCACGTTCGTACCCAGGACATCCATCAGGGCTCAAGCGGTGGCAGACTTCATGGCCGACTACGCGGCCGAAGTGGGGGAGCACGAGCCACCTCCCCCAGAAGCATGGAAGATGTTGGTGGACGGAGCGTCGGGAAAATACTCCTATGGAGGGGGAATTGTCCTGGTAAGTCCTCAGGGGACTCGGATTGAACAAGCCTTAAACGTCCGTTTCCCAATCACCAACAACCAGGCCGAGTACAAAGAAGTGATAGCGGGCCTTCGGCTGGCCCGGGAACTGGGTGTGCAGGACGTGGAGGTCTCCACGGACTCCATGGTGGTAGCATGCCAGATCAAAGGAGAGTTTGAAGCAAAGGATCCAACCCTCCTACTATACCTGGAAAAGGTTAAGGGGGTCATCGGGCAGTTCCGCACCTTCTCGATCAAGCACGTGCCGAGGGAGGAGAGCACCCAGGCGGACCTCTTAGCCAAGTTCGGTCCTCGAGCGGGGGGGGGGGGGGGACGATTTCGGAACTCTTCCGGCCCTCCATCGAGGAAGGAGAATTGATGGAAGTGGATCAACAAGCCTCATGGATGGATCCGTTCATCACCTTCCTATCCTCTGGACAGTTCCCTGGAGAGGATGTGGATAAAAGACGCTTCAGGTATAAGTCCGCCTATTACTCTTTGCAGGCAGGGGGGCTATATAGAAAGACTCTCTCGGGACTCCTGGCCCGTTGTGTCTCCGAGGAGGAGGTCCCGAGAGTGCTGGAAGAAATCCACTCCGGGGAGTGCGGCAGTCACTCCGGGAGTCGGACCCTGGAAGGAAGGGTGTTGAGGCAAGGCTACTTCTGGCCCACTCTCAGCAGGGATGCGGCAGAGTTCGCAAGAAAGTGTCCAAAATGCCAGCTCTATGCTCCGCTCCAGCTCCTCCCAGCCCAAAGACTCCGGACCATCACGGCTCCCTGGCCCTTCGCCATATGGGGGTTGGACCTGGTCGGCCCCTTTCCCCAAGCCAGCGGCCAGAGGAAGTTCTTGCTAGTCATGATCGACTACTTCTCCAAGTGGGTAGAGGTCAAAGCACTTGCTAAGGTAACCTCTCAGGTCATAAGGAATTTTGTGTGGGGGGAGATAATTTGCAGGCATGGACTCCCTCTAGCCATAGTAACGGACAACGGGCCGCAGTTTGCTAGTGAAGAGTTCGTCGGCTTCTGCACCCAGCTCGGCATGGATCTCAGGTTCGCATCGGTCCACCACCCGAGGAGCAATGGGCAGGTGGAGGCGGCGAATAAAATAATCGTCAACCTACTAAAAAAGAAAGTGGAGAACCTACGAGGAAACTGGGTGGAACAACTACCCTCCGTCCTCTGGGCAATGAGGACCACTCCGAATACCGCCACCGGGGAGACTCCATTCAAGCTCTCTCACGGGTCCGAGGCCGTCCTCCCCATAGAGTTTGAGGTGAAGACCCCCCGGGTGATCGCCGCAAGCGAGGGGGATGAAGGGTGGCTAGAGGGCAACAACGCAGAGCAGAGGCTGTCTTTGGACCTGGTGGAAGAACTCCGGGACTTGGCCACCATCAGACAGGAAGAGGTCAAACGGCGGATGGCTCGATATTTCGACAAACATATCCGGATCAGGCACTTTCAGAAAGGGGACCTAGTCCTGAAGAAGGTCGATGCGGCCGGCAGAGGGGCCACAGTGGGTAAGCTTAACCCCAACTGGGAAGGCCCGTATATTGTAAGCGAGGTGCTCAAGTCGGGAGGGTATCATCTCCAGGATGTGGAAGGGGTACCTCTCGACCGGGCCCGGAGTGGGGATGACTTGAAATGATTCTACCCTTGAACGCTTTGTCATGATATTTAATAAATGGCTTACTCTTCTTTTTTCGTATATAATGCTTATAACTACTGCTGTACTGAGGCCGCAGCAGGTTGGACATTGGTGCTGGAATGCCCCAGATCGATTCCGCTCCCGGGCTCTCACCTAGACGGGGGGTTCTGGTTGATCTCTGGAGAGGCTGGCAAGGTTGGACATTGGTGCTGGAATGCCCCAGATCGATTCCGCTCCCGGGCTCTCACCTAGACGGGGGGGTTCTGGTTGATCTCTGGAGAGGCTGGCAAGGTTGGACATTGGTGCTGGAATGCCCCAGATCGATTCCGCTCCCGGGCTCTCACCTAGACGGGGGGTTCTGGTTGATCTCTGGAGAGGCTGGCAAGGTTGGACATTGGTGCTGGAATGCCCCAGATCGATTCCGCTCCCGGGCTCTCACCTAGACGGGGGGTTCTGGTTGATCTCTGGAGAGGCTGGCAAGGTTGGACATTGGTGCTGGAATGCCCCAGATCGATTCCGCTCCCGGGCTCTCACCTAGACGGGGGGTTCTGGTTGATCTCTGGAGAGGCTGGCAAGGTTGGACATTGGTGCTGGAATGCGCCAGATCGATTCCGCTCCCGGGCTCTCACCTAGAAGGGGGGGGGGGGTTCTGGTTGATCTCTGGAGAGGCTGGCAAGGTTGGACATTGGTGCTGGAATGCCCCAGATCGATTCCGCTCCCGGGCTCTCACCTAGACGGGGGGTTCTGGTTGATCTCTGGAGAGGCTGGCAAGGTTGGACATTGGTGCTGGAATGCCCCAGATCGATTCCGCTCCCGGGCTCTCACCTAGACGGGGGGTTCTGGTTGATCTCTGGAGAGGCTGGCAAGGTTGGACATTGGTGCTGGAATGCCAAGGCTGGTAGTAAGGGTCAAGGGCTAAGATAACAGATTGAAGTGGTAGGGCCAGAAGGGTTTGGTTCGCAAAATTGAAAGGATTGAGGCAGGTAAGGCCTGAGGTAACGGGTCAAGACACTAGAGTCAGGGGGTTTTTGGTTCGCAGAATGCCGATGCCTCAGCTCGCCAAGGTCGAGTTCGCCGGGCAATACCCGCGGGCGATGACAGCTCGGGCTCGCGAGACCCATAATAAGAGAGCCCCGACGAAGGCGAGCCTAGACACCCGCATTCGCGGGCCTTCCGGAAGCACTACCGCTTAACTTGTCATAAGCGGAAAAAAGATCAAATGCGAGAGAAAGAGCAAAGAGACGCGAGCATGCACATAAACACCAACGAAAAAATTATAACTAGCATTACTCAAGATTTTTCTATGTTCGGCGGCGATCTCGCCAGCCCAAAAAGAATAATACACATTCGAGAGGAGAAGAAGCTAAAGGAGTTCATTCTGGGGGGCCCTCGCCGTTCTTGCGGGCTCCCAACCACGGCGCCAAGTCAAAGAGGTCCGGACAGACATCTTCGGCTGTGAACTCCATCGCGTCTTCCGCGAGCAGACTCGCGTTCTTAAGGGTCGTGAAGACGAGATTGGCGACCTCCTGCGCATCTCGCCGCCTCTGTTCCTCGCCTTCGGCAGCCCCCTGTTTAGAGCCGGCTCGCCCAGGAGAAGGGGGTAGCACGCTGCGGACCAGCTCGTCCACCCGGGTCTTCAGCATAGTATTCTCCAACTCCAGCTCACCGTTGCGAGCGAGAAGCTGGGTTGCTACGTCGGCATCCTGAGCATCAAATGAGTTAAGAGAAGGCTAGAGGTCGCAAACGGCAAAGAAAAGAGACCCAAGGATCACTTACCATCTTGCCCTGCATCCCGGCGAGAAGGCTTTCCGTCACCTCCTCCCTCTCCTTAAGACCCTTGATCTCTTCGCGAGCTCTCTTGAGCTCCTCCCGGTACGCGCGGATATCCCTATCCGCCTGCAGATAGTGGCGCCCCGCCATATGCGCGAGTTCCGTCGAGCGGAACTGGGCTCGCATTTCTTCATAGACCAGTTGCCGTGGCCCCATATCTTTATAAGCAGCGGCGTCCTCGCGGCCATATAAGCCGAAGGAGAGAGAGAACGCCTCCTCCCCAGCCTTACCGAGCTCCACCCAGGAGGGGTGAAGGGTGGAGCAGGAAATCCGGTTGGCATTGGGGTCCCAAGCGAGCAGGGGTTCGCCGAGGATGTCAGAAACTTTCTCGCCCAGACCGAAGTTCCTGTGGCCTTTGGGTGGAGGGGTCACGGAAGAACTCCCAGCACCCTGGTCCGCCGGGGGGTCAGGCTTTTTCGTAGGGGAAGGAGGCGAGCCGTCGGTCTCGCTTAGATAGACGACCGCGCTCCTATCCTTGGTAGCGAGGGTCTTTCCCTTCAACTTCTTGGAAGACCGCGAACCCGGCTGACTCGCAGAAGGGGGCCGCTTCTTGCCGGACCCGGCGGCGGGAAGATCGCGGAAAGCCTCTGCCGCCGCAGTCGCGAGGGTGTCCGCCGTGAGAGTGATGCCTTGTGCGTGCGGGGGATTAACAGGGACCTCGTGCTCGCCTGTAAAATAAGTGCGTTATACAACGAAGAAAGGAGAGGAGAGTGGGGTGAGAGCGAGCCCTACCTTCCCCTTGAGGAACGGCGAGTAGCGAGTCGACATTGCGCCGCAGATAGGCGACTTCAAAGCTCTTGCTGGAGAGGTATTGGAGAAGTTTGGCGTCGGCACCACTCAGCGAGCTCGGAGGGCGGTAAGTAGCGTCATCCCACTGGAGGGGGGTGAAGTGAAGATTGCCGAAGGGTCCCTTCACCAGGAGGAACTTCTGGGTCCAATAGTGACTCTTGTTCACCGTCTCGCAGACGGTGACGTGCTGACTCGCGAAATAGGTAGTCCTGTCTCGGAAGGCGCGGAAGGAAAATACCTTGCCGAAGACGAGGAGGCTGAGCTCGATCCTCTCCTCCCGCAGGTAACTGGCGAACGCGACAATATCCGCGATCGCATTTGGGGTCAACTGGCTCGGTAACACCCCATAATACCGCAACACCTACAAAGAACAATGAGAAAGCTGCGATAGCGGGCACGAAGCAGCGAGAAGGCTGGGCGAAGTACCTGACGAATTTCAGGCCACAAAGGGAGTCGCAACCCATTCTCGAAGTGCGCGATGGGGATCGCGAGCTCATCAGCCCCGGTCTCGTTCAATGTAGATCTCTCACTCGGACAGTGAGCCGAATAACCCTCCGGGAGATAGCGGTCCACAGCGAGTTTATACTCCTCGGCTGTGATGTTCGCGCAGTAGAACTCGTGGGCTTGAAACGCTGAGGCGCATTTTGACCGCCCCTCGCTCTCGCCATCCGCTCCCATTTGCTGATTCGTCCGCATCGAGTCAGGAAGAGGCAACTTACAAGCAGCGAACGCGAGCACGATCTTGCGAGAACGGAGATGAGCGCAGACGCGAGAAGACTGGAGAAATAAATGCGACGGGTAGGAGAGTGAATCCGGACTATTTATAAGAAATTCGGATGGGCACGGGAATCGAAGCGTCGGGAGTGCGGATAGCGAAAATAAAGTGGATTTCTGCTCAAAGGGACTGCAGTCTTGCGAGCCAGGGCTCGCCGTCGCGCGGTAATTGAGTCCCGCCCAAGGCCGGCCCGCGAGGAAAAGAGGTCCGGGCATAGCGTTGCACAGAAGCTCGCAAGCGCTCCGCGAGGGCGATCATATCAAACACAGCGGACGAACCAAATAAACCACATGCACACCACAGAAATAAAGGGAAAAATTAAAAAGGAAAAACGATAAAAGGCGAGTCGCGACGGACTCGCGAATATTACCACACCAGGTATTGTTCAACAGACGTCATGAAAGAAATAAAAGCAAAAGGATAGTAGAATTAAACCCGCGGCAGCCTCAGGGGTAAGGAAGCCATTTCCAGCGACCACGACCCCGCTTGCCCGCACGCGGCGGCACTCTCGGATAATGGTATTCGCGAAGCACTTTAAACTCGCGCAGGATTAGGTGCGCTTGATCCTCGCCCCGCGAGATGTGCACGCCTGGCGAGGTAACATCTGCGCGAGGCACCGGCTCCGCCTCGGCGATCAAGCGCACATTCGCGTCTTCCAACACGGCGAATCTCTCGTCAAAGGCAGCCCGGTCCGCGTCATACCGCTCCTCCAACTCGCGTAACATCATGCCGTGCTTCTGAAGCACCTCGGACACCCGACTCTTCATCCGCACGGGGTCGCCAGGGTCACCCAAGAAGTCTTCAATCTGGCTAGGCGAAGGCGGTGGTGACATCTCCATCCTCCCGTGCTCTGACTTAGGGGTGGCTCCTGGGATTTCAACGAAGGAAGAGTTAGTAGGATCCGGGGACGAGCAGGAGATGGGAGCTCGCGAAAACATGCTAACCTGGCGAGGAGGAAGACTCGCGACGGGGCTTGCGCGAAGACTCCGGCCGACCCCGGAAGTTTTCGCGGAATCCCGGGACGTGGGGTTTCCCCAGACCAGGAGGGTACACCACTCTCTCCGCGACTTGGGCGCCGTCGAGAAGCGAGCCACCTGGACTTCGCTTGCCCATCAGACCGAAGCCAGGAGTCGCCACGTTAACCTTAGGCGGGACCGGCGAGTTCACCGGGGTGGAGACTTTCTCCTTGGGACTCGGCGGCGGGGTATCTGCATAGGCCACCAACGAGTAGATATCACATGGACTTAAGCGGAGATAAGGGAAGATACGCATGACTTACGGGGTCGCGAGGTCGGCGCCTGCTGAGTCGAAGTCCCGATCCCAGCATCTAGCGATCCCAACCTTGCGGGGGACGGAGGGCGAGAGGAGGTCAGCGTGAGGCCCGCCATACGTTCCTCGGGTGGAGGGTCCTGCGAGAGGAAAAGGAGTAAATGGGTAGGCGATGTAAAAAGGTCTATACGAAGAATACCTGTGGTGCGAGCCCGGTATCCGGCGGCGGGGGCGAAGCAGGAGGCGACGACACGTCCTCCCCCTGCGACATCCGAACCGTCTTGGCCTTCTTAGGCTGTGGGGAAGGAGATGTGGCCAAGTTGAACATCCAGGCGTTGCGCTCGGCGACCTGGGCCTTCGCCATCTCTCTCGAAGCCTTCAGTCGATCTCGCGCGCTCAGCGTGGAGGGCATTCTGAGAAGTTGTTTTCCGCGAGGATGATGGGGAAGAAAAAGCTTGATCACTAGCCGCGGCGGACGGTATTTATAGCTTTGGGCGTGGGACCCACCACAAGATTCCCGCCACGTCAGCCGAATCGGCAAACACCAGGGTTGGATGTTTCTTCGCGAGCTCAAGACAACCTCGCGAAGAGCGGGGATTGTGTACAACCCCGATGTTCGCCAGGAAAGGGGTTCCAAGTTCGCACGACCGGGCGAGCCAGCCGACCTGCCCAGTTCGCCAGGCAACCGAAGGCGAACCCAGGAAGGGGGCGAGCCCGGGAAGAGGCGAGCCAGCCGGTCGGAGGAGCTCGCTGGGCAGGTCCGGGCCCCTGGGGTACAGATAGCCATTTTGGCGAGCTCGACCCGCTAAGGAGTGGTTCAGCGGGCGAGCCGTAGAGACAGGCGAGCCAGCCGGTTGGAGGAGCTCGTTGGGCAGGTCCAGGCCCTTGGGGTGCAAATAGTCATTTCTGGGGTACAGTTAGCCATTTTGGCGAGCTCGACCCGCTAAGGAGTGGTTCAGCGGGCGAGCCGTAGAGACAGGCGAGCCAGCCGGTCGGAGGAGCTCGTTGGGCGGGTCCGGGCCCTTGGGGTGCAAATAGCCATTTCTGGGGTACAGTTAACCATTTTGGCGAGCTCGACCCGCTAAGGAGTGGTTCAGTGGGCGAGCCGTAGAGACAGGTGAGCCTGTCGGCCGAAGGAGTTCGCCAGGCGACCGAGGGCGAGCACAGGTGGGGGGCGAGCCCGGGAAGAAGCGAGCCAGCCAGCCGAAGGAGCTCGCTAGGTGGCCTTGGCGAACCTCATGTTCGCTGAACAGGTCAAGGGTCTCTGGTTCGCTGGTAATTGGGATGGTCTTTTACCAGAAAACCCCTGGTGGTCTGCGGTTAGCCCCTCCGGACAGCGGAGTTTGGCTGTTAGCAGACCAATTTGGGGTGCGGATAGTAAGAACGGACAGCGGGAGTTGGCTATTGACAGACCACAAAACCAAAATCTATAAATAGACCTTGAAGGGCACCTTGGAAGAGGACCGGTTCATTATCTTTGAGCTCTTCTCTCCCAAGGTCGCTTTGGTTTGGGCTCTCCAGCTCTCCAAGGTGCCCGAGTCTTAGCTTTGGCTTGGGAGGGGAAGCGCTCAACGATCTTCCGGGTTAGTGGAGGGACCTCCTCGCTGAGACTAGGGTCTTTGTTCTTTGCTCAAATCGTCAGCCTTACCTCTCCCGAGGGACCGGTAAGGGCTAGCTGCCCCTCATTTCGGTGAGGGCCCCGAGCTCCACTCGAGGCCGAGAAATCGGTTTCAACATGGGCGGTCTGCGGATTGGAGACTGCAGAGACCGCGCGGTCTGCACTGGTGTTCTGACCAATTTTGTCTCAGGCGATCTATTCTGGGCGGTCTGATCTGGGAGACTGCTGGTGTTCGGGCAGCTTGTGTCGTTTGTCTGGCAACTTGTTCTAGTCGGCCAGATGTTTAAGGAGGTCGGTCTCCTTGCTGTGTCCGGGCGGTCTACTTTGTGGGACCGCGCGCGATCTGACGGGCGATTACTATATCCCTGTATGTGCGGTGACGACATCCGTCTCCTCGCCTATAAATAGGGGTGCAGGGCCCGTCATTAATAACGAGAACTGTAAGAACCAAAGTTGGCTTGATTGTGCCAGACTCTTTTCTGAGGTCGTGCGGTCTGAGATTTTGTCTGATCGGTTTATTGTGTTCGCAGGTTAGCGACTAGCAGTTCGTAGTCAGCTTGTCTTCTTTCTTCCAGCTTTGAATGAACCAGTTCGGCAGCGGTATGTCTGGGCGAACTGTTTAGGTGTTCTTGATCTGTGCAACGCTCTCAGTTGATCAGGCGGTCTTAAG
This sequence comes from Dactylorhiza incarnata, assembly GCA_033032865.1. Classification (NCBI taxonomy): domain Eukaryota; kingdom Viridiplantae; phylum Streptophyta; class Magnoliopsida; order Asparagales; family Orchidaceae; genus Dactylorhiza; species Dactylorhiza incarnata. The sequence continues at coordinate 122,712 of JAWHQI010000581.1, read as the reverse complement.
TGATCGGGCGGTCTTGAGTTGCGGTCTGCAGCAGATAGCAGTTTCTTTGTTCAAGTGTTCGTGGATAGCTTCAGTGATCGAGCGACCTCTTGGTCTGTCGGTATGAAGTGCGAACAGGTTGTTGAACAGTAGTTGTTGTTACTTCTCTCGAGTTCCTCAAGGTGGTTAGCAATCAGTGGGATAGCAATGGAAGGCGGGTATGCTAGAGGGCTTGGTATTGAGCTCCTTTCGCAGACTAACTTTAAAAAGTGGATGATGGCGCGTCCCCTCCGACACTCCTTGATGATGATGACCTGGTTGCCGAGGCGCTGCGACACAAAGATCTGAGTTGCCATGATGATGCTGACGGAAGTCCGCGTTACAATCTCCGCCCGCGGCGTGCCAAAACTGCGGTGAAAACTTAAAGTTTATTTATGCACTTTTATTTATGCACTTTTATTTTATATTAATGAATATAAAATTATTTCATGTTTGATGATAATTTTATATTCATTAGTTGGTTGTAATTTTAGTTTTGAACTCTTTTATTATTTTGGTGTGTATTTAACCATATGGATGGATGAGATTACATCTCCATCTTGGATGGTTAGGATTTTGTTGTAACTCCTATTTAAGGAGGCCATTATGAAGAGATGAGGCATTGAAGAAAAAAAAAGCCAACCCTAATTTTCACATTCAAAATTTCGGCCAAGGAGAGTTCTCCCCTTGCCGCCCCCCCTGGTGTGAAGCCTCCCCTTGCGATCTCCATCCCGTTCGGTGCGACTCCGGCGTGGCTTCCTCCGGTGCGACTCCAAGGAAGAAGGTTGCAACCCCATTCGGTGTGACGTCGGTGGATCCGTGGAGAGAGTGAATCTCCCACCTTATCTTGTGTGTTCATCTTCTTGGTTGGGTAACTTTCCCTCACTTGTGATTTCTTGCTGTGAGATTTGTGGAGGTGTTTACGAACCGTCTTTTCCGTGATTTTTTAAAAATGCATCGCTTGCAAGTTCTGATTTCGAAATCGTTGTTATTGAATCTCTTGTGATCCGGATCGGGAGATCCGTTGCGGGAGCAAAGCTCGGCCTAGCCTTGACTTGTTAACCAAGATTGGCACAATTTGTGCTAACAAGGGAATTAATCTCAACTAGAATTTTGACCGCTACTAATCGTTTGCCGCCGCTCCGAAATAAATTATTTGCTGCGTTTGAAATGGCTCAAGTTGAAGAATAGATGCTTGTGTAGGTGCGGTGAGTTGTGTGCTTGTTGGAGAGGTAGGTCTTAAGGACGTTGTATCGAGTCCGGCTTACGGTGAGTTGTGTGCTTGTTGGAGAGGTAGGTCCTAAGGACGTTGTATCGAGTCCCGCTCAATTTTATCAGTTGGATTTGGGAGCCAACCGACCCCTTTTCGTTCGCTTTTGGTCGGAACCCTCCTATGTTATTTTAATTTCTGTGATGAAAGTTTTCCGTTAGCGTAACGTCCACGTGCCTCGTTCATCCCTACATCAATTTGGTATCAAAGCGAGGTTGTGTTGAGTTCTATCTCGACACCATCCTTACTCTAAGATCTGTAGGATATCCGTCCTTTAGTCGGTGCGTTCGTTAGAACGTTCAAAATCTGAAAATTTTCGGATAGGTTTGCGTTTAGTAAAATCTCAGAATTTTAAAACTTGTCAAAAAAATCTGAAATTGTTTCTGTAGCTTCCTGCACGTATTTCCAGCAACATTAAAACAGGAAATTTTTCGATTCGCCCTCGTTAGGTCGGCCTGAAAATTGAGAGCGTCGTAATTCTGTCAAGTTGGTCTGCGAATAGCAGGCTAAATTTGTCATTTTCAGCGAAATTCTAAAAAAAAAAAAATTTAACGATCCACGTATTATCCACGTTAGGAATCTATAAAATATCCTACCTTCAATATAGCTACAGCCCTAGGAAAAATCATCTTTCTAAAGTTTTCCTGAACCTGAATGTGCAATAGGCTAGGAACGGAGTACACGGCACCGTCTACGTCTAGGATGGCTGCGAATCAGCATGATGATCCCAACACCGAGGCCATAGCAGGTCTGCGTACCTAAATGACTGAACTTAGGACGATGTTGGCACAAATCCTTCTGAATCAAGGAGGACCACCACCACCACCACCCGTTAATGTTGGGCAGCCACACCGGCACCAACAGGACCATGATTCGGATTCCGATGGGAACTCTCCTCGAGTGCCCTCTCGAGAGCGTCGCACCGAGCACGCCTTCGACATCACTAGGGCCATTAAGATTGACGCCCCCAATTACGATGGTTTGGGAGACCCCCAGGTCTTCCTTACTTGGGTAGTGGATATGGAATGTTACTTTGAATGGCACAACCTGACAGACCCTCAAAAGGTCCAAGTCGCCAAGATGAAGTTAACGGGACGGGCGAAAACTTATTGGTTGAACGAGGAGCGAAGAATAGGAGCCGGGCAGGGAGTCCCACCTATAGGTTGGCCTATAATGAAGAATTTACTGACTGATCAGTACGTCCCTGCGTACCACCGAACCCAAATGTTCGATGAGCTTGCCACCCTGTGGCAGGGCTCGAATTCGGTAGCCGAATATATGGGAGAACTGAAGGACCGCATGGTACGTTGCGACCTTAGAGAGGATCCGGAAGTCACGTTATCTAGGTTCCGCAAGGGGCTTCATCCTGATATCCAAAGGAAGCTCCCGCGCTATGGGCATACGGACTTAAACACGACTTTCAATGCCGCCCTGGACATTGAAAAACACCTAGCCTCTAAGGCTCACTCCCGATACTCTCATGCGAAGAATAAGTCCGCCACTGGGGCTTCCTCTTCCACATATCCTGATAAGGGAAAGTTTAGGTCCAACGAGTCAAAGTCTGTTGTGATCACCGCTAGAAACACTAAGAACCCCACGAGTGAGCGTATCCCTATTAGGAAGGTTAGCAAGTCTAACACCACATGTTATTCTTGTGGCGTTCAGGGTAATTACGCCTTTGAATGCCCTACGAAGACAAAAGCCGTAGCCTTTCTAGAATCGTCTACTGACACTGCTGATTACGAGTACGAGGCTGCTGAGGAGAGTGACCCCGATGGGGTCCCAAGCGATTTAGAGGACGATCACCACCTTATGGTGATGCGTTGCATCTTGACCACTCCTCGTCCCGTGGACGACTGGAAGAGGACGAGTATATTTTCCCTGATCTTTAAGAGTGGCGAGAAACTTTGCAAACTAGTTATTGATGGCGGTAGTTGCGTAAACGCCGTTTCTGAGAACGCCGTTAAGCGTATGTCCTTGACTGCTGAGCCGCATCCGACCCCCTATCAGGTTGCTTGGATCAGTAAGGTTACTATTAAGGTTACCCAGCGCTGCTTAGTCCTCCTGACCTTCAAATCCTACACGGATGAGGTTTGGTGCGACGTCCTGCCGATGGATGTTTGTCATGTGTTGTTAGGCCGCCCCTGGCTCTACGACCGTGATGTGACGCACTATGGTCGCGCCAACACATATGAGTTCAAATTCAACGGCAAGACCGTCACCTTGAGACCGACTGTGCCGAAAGAGACGGTAGTATTCTCTAAGGATACCTCTGTCCCGGTAGAAAGGAAAGCGTTGAGTTTAGTTGGAAGGAAAGAATTTGTGAAGGATTCCTTCCTTGAGGGTATGATGTACGCTCTCGTTCTCATGAGTGCAAAGACTGATAGTGGCAAATTGGATGATTTACCCCGAGAGCTCGGGTATTGTTGGATGAGTTTAGGGACGTTTACCCGGACGAGCTGCCTTCGTCGTTGCCACCACTTAGAGATATACAACATGCCATAGATCTTATCCCCAGATCGTTCCTACCCAACCAGCCCCACTATAGGCTTAATCCCGCTGCCCATAAAGAGTTACAAACCCAGATTGAGGATTTACTGAGTAAGGGATTCATTAGGACGAGTATGAGCCCATGTGCTGTCCCAGCCCTTCTTGCCCCTAAGAAGGATGGCACTTGGCGCATGTGTGTTGATAGCCGAGCTCTCAACAAAATTACTATAAAATATAGGTTTCCAATTCTGCGACTAGATGATCTCTTGGATGTCCTATCAGGTGCCACTATTTTCTCAAAGTTAGACTTACGGAGTGGTTACCATCAGTTAGGATTCGGGAAGGGGATGAGTGGAAGACAGCGTTCAAATCTAAGGACGGGTTGTATGAGTGGTTAGTGATGCCCTTTGGGTTATCCAATGCCCCCAGCACCTTCTCTCGGATGATGACGCACGTTTTTAGGCCGTATATGGGGAAATTTGTTGTAGTATATTTCGACGACATCCTAGTCTTTAGCACCTCCCCCGCCGAGCATCTCTCCCACCTCAACGTGATCCTCTCCACCTTAAGAAAGGAAACCTTATTTCTAAATCTTAAGAAGTGCACATTTTATGTTCTGAAGGTCGAGTTCTTGGGTTACATCATTGGCACTGCAGGTATTCGTGTTGACCCAGGTAAGGTCCAAGTGATTAGAGACTGGCCCGAGCCCACTAGCCTTCGAGAGGTACGAAGTTTCCACGGGTTAGCCACGTTCTACCGTCGTTTCATTCGCGATTTTAGTAGTATCATGGCGCCCATTACTGGCTGTATGAAGAAGGGCGAATTCACATGGACGAAATCTGCCACGTTTGCCTTCCGTCGTATAAAAGAGCTTATGACCGAAGCACCGGTGTTGCGTCTCCCTGACTTCACCAAGGTCTTCGAGCTTACTTGTGACGCGTCAGGCATAGGAATTGGAGGTGTCCTGAGTCAAGAGGGTCACCCGATTAGTTATTTTAGTGAGAAATTAGCGGGCGCTAAGTTAAACTATTCCAACTACGATAGGGAATTTTATGCGATCGTTAGATGTTTACATCATTGGAGGCACAATCTCCTTTCTAAGGAATTTGTGATCCTCTCTGATCATGAAGCGTTACGGTTCATCAACGGTCAGCACAAAATCAGCCCACACCATGCTAAATGGGTATCCTTCTTGCAAGAGTACACATTTAATCTTAAGCACCTTAAGGGGTCCGAAAATCGAGTTGCCGACGCACTCAGTCGCCTCACCCTCTTGCTTTCATCCATGCAAGTCCACGTGGTTGGGTTCGAGCGCATAAGGATGAATACGCCACATGCCCTGATTTTCAGGAGGCATATCTATCTGCTCAGGATAGCTCTCCCACGACCATTTCGGCCTTTTCACTTCGGGACAACTATCTGTTCAAACACGGGAAATTGTGTATCCCTCGCTCCTCTTTGCGACTCCACATCATTTGGGAGCTACATAGTGGTGGCTTGAGTGGACACTTCGGTAGAGACAAAACGATTACGCTCGTAGAGGAGAAATTCTATTGGCCCAAACTAAAGGCGATGGTTGGGAGGGTAGTGAGCAGTTGCCGTACGTGTCAAGTTTCTAAGGGTACTAAGTCCAATGTTGGTTTGTACACTCCTCTACCTATCTCGTCCATACCATGGGAAGACGTGAGCATGGACTTCGTGTTAGGCCTTCCCCCCACCCTTCGACTTCATGATTCTATTCTTGTCGTTGTGGATAGGTTCTCCAAAATGGCATACTTCCTTCCATGTAGTAAGATCGACGACGCTTCTCACATGGCGAAGCTATATTTTAAGGACGTCGTTAGTCACCGCGGAGTTCCGAAGACTATTGTCTCGGATAGGGACGTAAAATTCACTAGGTACTTTTGGAAAACCTTGTGGATTCTTATGGGAACCAAACTACTATTCTCTGTGGCTTATCATCCGCAAACTGATGGGCAGACGGAGGTAGTCAATAGAAGCCTAGGAAACCTTCTTAGATGTCTAGTGAGCGATCATAAAGGCACGTGGGATCTTTTCTCCCTCACGCCCAGCTGGCTTATAACAACTCCAAAAATCGGCCCACCGGTCTATCTCCAAACGAGATTGTTCACGGGTACAAGGCCCCTGTGCCTCTTGACTTGGTTCTGTTTCCCCCAACGTACAAGACAAGTCAATTCGCACAATCCTTCGCCCAACATATTCATGACTTACATGCACGTATACGAGCTACCTTGACCGATCAATATGAGTCTTATCGAACGCACGCTAATTTACATAGGAGTGTGTCACACTTTCAAGTCGGCGATATGGTTTTAGTTCGGTTAGTTCCCGAACGAATGCCAACTGGCACCGTTAAAAAGATAGCACCAAAGCGTGCCGGCCCTTTTCGGATTATAAAGAAGCTAGGTGACAATGCTTTCGTGTTAGATTTGCCGGCTGATTGGGGTATATCCCCTATTTTTAATGTCTCGGATTTGACGTCATTTGTTTCGCCTCCGCATGAGTTGGATTCTTTGTCGTCTTCTCCCTCCACTAAAAATTCTATTGGGTTGGGGAGTGGTAGTTCGGATGATCTCTCTCCTTCGGTCCCCGCAGGCATAACATCGGATGGTACGTTGTCTTCCTTTATTCCTACTGCTGACATGTTTCCCAGGTTCCCCAAGACATTTCTCACTCCAGATGTGATTCTTGCTGCTGAGCCACTTGCTACTCCTGATGGTGCTACCTACCACTTCCTCATCCGTTGGTGTGACCGCCCTCCCTCTGATGACTCATGGGTACTCGCGACAGAGCTTCAACGTTTGGACGCCGAGCTTCTCCGTCGCTATCTCTCGGACCACGCATCAGAGATACATGATTTTGAGTGGGGGAGGATTGATGGTGCGTCCCCTCCGACACTCCTTGATGATGATGACCTGGTTGCCGAGGCGCTGCGACACAAAGATCTGAGGTGCCATGATGATGCTGACGGAAGTCCGCGTTACAATCTCCGCCCGCGGCGTGCCAAAACTGGCGTGAAAACTTAAAGTTTATTTATGCACTTTTATTTTATATTAATGAGTATAAAATTATTTCATGCTTGATGATAATTTTATATTCATTAGTTGGTTGTAATTTTAATTTTGAACTCTTTTATTATTTTGATGTGTATTTAACCATATGGATGGATGAGATTACATCTCCATCTTGGATGGTTAGGATTTGGTTGTAACTCCTATTTAAGGAGGCCATTATGAAGAGATGAGGCATTGAAGAAAAAAAAAGCCACCCTAATTTTCACATTGAAAATTTCGGCCAAGGAGAGTTCTCCCCTTGCCCCCCCCCCCCCCCCCCCCCCCCCCCCCCCCCCCCCCCCGTGATGTGAAGCCTCCCCTTGCGATCTCCATCCCGTTCGGTGTGAGTCTGGCGTGGCTTCCTCCGGTGCGACTCCAAGGAAGAAGGTTGCAACCCCATTCGGTGTGACGTCGGTGGATCCGTGGAGAGAGTGAATCTTCCACCTTATCTTGTGTGTTCATCTTCTTGGTTGGGTAACTTTCCCTCACTTGTGATTTCTTGCTGTGCGATTTGTGGAGGTGTTTACGAACCGTCTTTTCCGTGATTTTTTAAAAACGCATCGCTTGCAAGTTCTGATTTCGAAATCGTTGTTATTGAATCTCTTGTGATCCGGATCGGGAGATCCGTTGCGGGAGCAAAGCTCGGCCTAGCCTTTACTTGTTCTCCAAGATTGGAACAATTTGTGCTAATAAGGGAATTAATCTCAACTAGAATTTCGACCGCTACTAATCGTTTGCCTCCGCTCCAAAATAAATTATTTGCTGTGTTTGAAACGGCTCAAGTTGAAGAATTGATGCTTGTGTAGGTGCGGTGAGTTGTGTGCTTGTTGGAGAGGTAGGTCTTAAGGACGTTGTATCGAGTCCGGCTTACAGTGAGTTGTGTGCTTGTTGGAGAGGTAGGTCCTAAGGACGTTGTATCGAGTCCCGCTCAATTTTATCCGTTGGATTTGGGAGCCAACCGACCCCTTTTCGTTCGCTTTTGGTCGGAACCCTCCAATGTTATTTTAATTTCTGTGATGAAAGTTTTCCGTTAGCGTAACGTCCACGTGCCTCGTTCATCCCTACATCAGTGGAAGTCGTGCATGGAGAGCTATCTTCTCGGCGAGGACTTATGGGAGGTTATTGGAGGAGAAGCAAGACAAGCTGTTATTCCTGCCGAAGGGAATGCTGAGCTCGTTAAGGCTTGGAAGAGAACGAATGCTAAGGCGGAGTTCACTCTCAAGAGAGCTATCATTCTGAAGCTGTTTGATCACATCATCAGATGTAGATCAGCTGCAAAAATTTGGACAGCCTTGGATGGTTTATTCAATAAGAAGAATGTAGCTAGGCTACAGCTCTTGGAGAATGAGTTCGCGAAAGCAACTCAGGGAGATCTGTCTATCTCAACGTTCTTTTTGAAGATGAAGAACCTTTGCTCAGAGATATCGGCTTTGGACATGGAAGAGCCTATTTCAGAAGCTAAGCTAAAGAGGCGCATAATCTGCGGCTTGCGGAGGGAGTATGTTGCCTTTGTCACTTCTGTTCAAGGCTGGGCCAATCAGCCTTCGTTGCTGGAGCTGGAGAACTTACTTGCTTCGCAAGAAAGTTTAGCTAAGCAAATGGCTGGGATGTTAGTCTCTAGAGGAGAAGGTGAGGTTCTCTTCTCTGGCAAGAAGAAGAAATGGGATAAGAAGAAGAAGACATCTGTAGATGAAGGTCCGTATACTTCATATCAGCAAGCGAGGAGCTATGCTCCTAAGTGTGATGGGAAGAAGCAGGAAGGACCTAGATACTTCAGGTGCAATAAGCTTGGTCATTTCAAAAGATACTGCAAGGTCAATCTTCTGCCAAGACAAACTACAGGAAAGGAGGAGGCTGGTTCCAATTCTGAAGGTAGTTGGGGTGGTGGAGGTGCATTCATGACGGGCACGTGTGTTCGGGCATTGGCTTCCATCAACTAACAGGATGATTGGATAGTGGACTCTGGGTGTGGTCATCACCTCACCCGGGATGGGTCGAAGTTCTCCTCATTGCGAGCATATACAGGTAATGATGCTATCATTATGGCTGATGATTCTATTCATGCAGTTGAGAAGGAGGGTGTAGTTTCTTTGGGAAGTGATAGAGGTCCTCTCACATTGAAGAGTGTCTATCATGTTTCGGGGATGAAGAAGAACCTCTTCTCCGTGACCAATGCTATGGATGCTGGTTATCACGTTCTGTTCGGTCCAACAGAAGTGAAATTTCTCCAAAATGTGTTAGCTGTGAAAGCTGAGGTCATTCATGTAGGGAAATGGGTGAAGGACTTGTTTGTTCTTTCAACAAGTTCTTATGTTGATAAGATGAGGGCTAACGACAGCACTGCTATCTGGCACGAAAGACTTGGGCATGTTGGGATGGATAAGTTGAAGGCTATGGCGGGAAGAGGCCTTGTGAAAGGTCTGCCTAGTTTGTCATCTTTCGGGGATGGTCACGTTTGTGCAGGTTGTCAGTTTGGTAAGGCTCAACGCTTTCTATTTGACAAATCACAAAGAAGATGTAAAAGACCATTGGAGTGTATCCATGGTGATCTGTTTGGACCAACCAACACTGCCAGTCTTGGAGGTAGCAGGTATATGCTGATTTTTTTTGGTTGATGACTTCACCAGATATACTTGGGTATATTTTCTGAAGGAGAAGTCAGAGGCGTTCGAGAGGTTTATGGAGTTCAAGGAGCTAGTGGAAGGTCGGCTCAACCTGCGGGTCAAGAAGTTCAGAACAGACAATAGAGGGGAATTCACCTCCAAGGCGTTCTTTAACTTCTGCAGGAAGCATGGCATCCAAAGGGAGCTTTCTTGTGCTCACACTCCACAACAGAACGGAGTTGCAGAGCGGAAGATCCGTCATCTGATGGAGACCTGCAAATGTTGGCTTCATGCCAAGAGTATTCCAAAGTCCATCTGGGCAGAGGGAATGTCTTGTGCGGCCTATGTTATCAACCGGATGCCTCTCAGTCCTATCAACATGAAGACCCCTCATGAGTTGATGTTCAAGGAGAAGCCAAGCGTGGAACACTTTCGAGTGTTTGGTTCTACCTGCTACGTGCATGTTTCAGATACCCTTCGAACGAAGCTAGATGCAAAGTCAAGGAAGCTAGTCTTCGTCGGTTACGATGACCGGAAGAAAGGGTGGAGATGCATGGATCCCGAGACACGGAGATATGTGGTCTCTAGGGATGTGTTATTCGACGAGCTGACGTCATACCAAGGTAGCCTTCAGGTGCTCCAGGTATTTCTAGCTCTGGGTCAGGTGCTTCAGGTTCTGGAAGCAGGGGGAGCGATGCACCATGTTTACCTAGAAGAAGAGCTAATCCAAAAGTTGCAGTTGAAGAGGTGGTTCAGAGTCAAGCTCTGAGGAGGTCCAAGAGGACCATTATTCCACCACATCGATATACGGGCGGAAATTTGGTGAGCTTCGTCTCATGTTTCTTCGCAGGTCCCCTGGATGTGAGAGAGCCATCTTGCTTTGAAAAGGCCGTTGGAATCAAGGAGTGGGAAGGAGCCATGGATGAAGAAATGGCCGCCCTCAGGAAGAATGAGACTTGGGACTTGGTGCCTAAGGTTGAGGGAGTTACTCCGGTGACTTGCAAGTGGGTTTTCAAGCTGAAGAAGAAGGCTGATGGAAGTATTGAGCAGTACAAGGCTCGCCTTGTAGCTCGAGGTTTCTCTCAGAAGTATGGGGAGGATTATGAAGAGACGTTTAGCCCCATTGCCAAGATGACTTCGGTTCGGGTGGTGATCACATTGGCAGCTTGCCAGGGATGGAAGATTTGGCAACTCGACGTGAAGAATGCTTTCTTATATGGCGAGATTGACAAGGATATCTTCATGGATCAGCCACCTGGTTATGTATCCGAAGAGCACCCAAGATATGTTTGCAAGCTCAAGAAGGCTCTTTACGGCTTGAAGCAAGCGCCTCGGGCGTGGTACAGGAAGATCGTAGAATACCTCCAGTTCTGCGGATACATTGCTTCTGATTCAGATTCAAGCTTATTCGTAAAGAAGACAGGGGAGCTTCAGGTCTTGGTGTTGCTGTACGTTGACGATATGATCGTTGATAAGTAATAAAATATCTGTATTTTTAGTATAATTATTAGTATAGTTTTAATTAATATTGTGAATTTTCTATGTAAATTAATTAATAAATTGCTTCTTTATTATTTCTGGTGTCTAACTTAGTTTTATTTTTGTTTTTGCATTTTTTTGCAAAATTTTCACAGGTCACGCCCTCGGTCACGCCCGTGACCAAGGGCGTGTACTTTTAAAGACCAAATATCAACGGGACGGCTCAATTCAGATCAAATCCCGACAAAACGCTCAAGTCACGTCCTCAGACACGCCCGTGACCAAGGGCGTGTAAATTTAAAGCTCTGCGCCCGACGAATTCCTTTCCAGCTCACCCCAGTTGACCAAGTCACGCCCGTGACTCTACAAGTCACGCCCGTGTTCTAGAAGAGTCACGCCCGTGAGCCGCCAGCGCGTCACGTCTCGAAGCCGCGCCCATGCTGCCGACATCAGCCACCCATGTCACGCCCGTGACTCACCAAGTCACGCCCGTGACATACCAAGTCACGCCCGTGTGCAGCCATGTTTGACGGCCAGACCTTCCAGAAGGCGGCGAATACAGCCGAGCAAATGTCACGCCCTAAGTCACGGCCGTGACATTCAAGTCACGCCCGTGACCTAGGGCGTGTAAAACTCAAATTTTCCCTATAAATAGAGGGGCTCTGCTGAAGTATTTTTCATCAAAATTTTGAGTGCTTTGTAATGTTTTTCTGAGTTCTTTGAGTGAATGCGAGTTTTCTTTATGCAATTAAGTTATGTTCGTTTGTAATTTTCGCCTTTTAGAAATAAAATGTTGTTTTTCTCATTTGGATCATCTTCCTTTTTATTAATGTTAGCGTGTGTGCGTGTATGAGTTTAGCTTTATTGCTTTCATAATTTAGTTTTATTGCTTTTATAGTTAGGTTTATTGCTTTCATAATCTAGGTTTACTGTTTTCATAGCTTAGATTTACAAGCTTTCATAAAATAGTTTTATCGTTTTCTTTTTCGCTTTATGTTATCACTTTCATTTTAAACGCTTTCTTTTCAGTTTTTTTTTGAGTGTGTGCGTGTATGAGATTACATTTTTCTTTTTTTGTAACTTAGTTTTATTTCAGTTTTCATATAACTGCTATATACCACCCCCATCTTGAATAAGAGGCTAATTAACTTTAGCATTTATTTAAGTCGGTTGGGACGGATATTATTTCTGCACCTTTATAAGTCTTTTCATTTCTATACCACCCCCTTCTTGAATAAGAGGCTAAGAACTTTTTAGCGCTTGTTTAAGGTGGTTGGGACGGATATTATTTCTGCACCTTTATAAGTCTTTTCATTTCTATACCACCCCCTTCTTGAATAAGAGGCTAAGAACTTTTTAGCGCTTGTTTAAGGTGGTTGGGACGGATACTATTACTGTTTTTTATATAAGTCTTTTCATCCGCTTATATCTGCTTTAATCATTAAAAATGTATTTTTCAACCGACAATGCCGTCTCCATTCCGATGAGTGGCTAATTTCCTTTAGCACACGACGTCGAAGAGCATTGGGACACAAAAATAGTTTTTCTATAAAATTAAAACATCTATTTCTAAAATAATTAACGCTTAAGGTTTACCCGAGAATCACGTTGAGTGGAGCCACATAATCGATGTGTGGTTTTCATTTCCTTTTTCGTACCTAGTTAGCCGAGAGGCTCGTGCGTACGGATTGATCTCTCACGGGTAAAGAGAAGTGCGCTCTACCCTCGAGAGAGGACGAGGTAATTCTCCCGAATTGGAAATAAAAACCCAATAGCGGGGTTCACAACATAAAGCGAGTATTAAGAACATTCGATTGTAGAACGAGAGTTCGGTCGAATATTCATAATCTCAGGTGGGCGTACCCTCGAGAGAGGAGTGTTCATAATTATGGAACCTCCACGGTCAAGTCATCTTAATATTTTGAAAAATCATCACTTTTAATTCTACGAAAAAAATCTATTTTCGTCTCAAGGTAATTCGACGTCGCGCGCTATATTTCTCATCGCTTAGAACTCTAATTAATCGCTTATTATCGTCTTTCGCATTTTATCACTTAGAATTTTTGTTAAACCAACTAAAAATATTATTCCGATAAAATAATAGTTCGTTCCTCGAAGTAGCATAATCAACACGAACCGCGGAAATATACGATCCCGATATTTTCAAAAAAAAATATCCTGTATTACTTGCGATAAGGTATACTTGCTTTTATCAAATGATTAATTTGGACTAAGAATTCAAATACAGCTTTCCAAACCCATTTAGTGCAAAACTCTCCTTTTCTACTTTTCAATTCAATAGAAATCGGCGTTGTAGCCGAGGCGTAATTGTCAATATTCCGAAAGAAGAAAAAGACCGTTACTTCTATCCTTCAATAGGATAACGGTTAATTTCTCAAAGTAGGAGTACTTGCAAGACTCTTCGAAAACATCCGCCAATTCTAAACTCTTAATACAAAGGTTATCTTTTATTTATAAAACAAAAGAAGCAGTCCAAACGAAATCATCAAGTTTTTGGCGCCGTTGCCGGGGATCTTTGTGTTGTTATTTGAAAGTAGGAACTGCTATTAATTTTATTCCTTATCTATATATTTAAAAAAAAAAAAATTTATATATATATATATATATAATAAAAAAAAAAATATATATATATATATATATAAAAACTTATATTTCTAAAAATTAACAATAAAACAGAAAATCCAAAAATATTGTTTTTAGTATATGACCCGAGGAAACTCGTCGGACGATTCGACTATTCCTTTTGACCCCGAAATCGAGCGCACTCTTCGTGAGCGCATCCGATCTCGTGATCAAAACTTACTCGAAACCCCCGAAGAGTCAATCGGAGATACTGTAAATATGGGCGATCCAATTCTAAATGCGGCCCCGGCCCGGACCATGGCATATTACGCCCGGCCGAATTTGGACGATACAGGATCAAGTATTACTCGCCCAACAGTTAATAATAATAATTTCGAAATAAAATCCAGCATAATTCAAATGGTACAACAGTCGATTCAATTCGACGGTTTGCCAGATGAGGACCCAAATCAGCACCTTTCAAACTTTTTAGAAATATGCGACACCTTTAAAATTAATGGCGTCACTGATGACGCCATTCGTTTACGCTTATTTCCATTTTCGCTACGGTCAAAGGCCAAATCGTGGTTGACTTTCCTTCCGAGAGGGTCCATAACCACGTCGGCCCAATTGACGGAATTTTTTTTAACTAAGTATTTTCCTCCGTCAAAAACCGCAAAACTACGCACGGATATCACATCCTTTGTGCAATTCGATTTCGAGTCTCTTTATGAGACTTGGGAGCGTTTTAAAGAATATTTGCGCAGGTGTCCTCATCACGCGCTACCAACTTGGCTACAGGTCCAGACGTTTTATAATGGTTTAAATTTTTCTACGCGGCAGATGATTGATGCGGCCTCCGGGGGAACGTTAAACAACAAAACCCCGGAGACGGCTCAAGCTCTGATCGACGAAATGGCCATGAACGCGTACCAATGGATCGTGCCAAGGTCGCGTCCTAATAAACCGGCTGGTCTTTTTGAAATGGACGCCACTACTTTCTTAGCCTCACAGGTAGAGCGGCTAAGTAAGCAGGTGGCGGAGATGACTGTTTCCTCCTCCACTCCCGCTTGGAATAATAATAATAATAATGTAATCGAAGAATCGGTGGATTACCTCGGTAATCCGGTTAGGCCCCCCTTCAACCCTAATAACAATCCGTATAGTAATAATTATAATCCGGGTTGGAGGACCCACCCTAATTTCTCCTGGAGCAATCCTAACAATGCTCAGAGGCCCCCAAATATGAATCCTCAAGGATTTCTTCAAGGATTTCTGCAGGGATTCCAGCCTCCTCCTCCAAAACCTTCGCCGCTCGAAGATGTTTTGTCTAAATACATCGCGTCCAACAATTCAAATATCCGGAATCTTACCGGATCGATTAAAAACTTGGAAAACCAGGTTGGACAACTTGCAAAGATGGTCTCCGAGCGGCCATACGGAGCTCTACCAGGGAATACGGAGCCGAACCCCAGGGAAAATGCCAACGCTATAACCCTTCGAAGCGGCAAGGAGGTCGTCTCCCCATTGCGGGTTGAGCCTAAGGTATGCATTTCGCCTCCGACCCCTCCACCCTCTTCCTCGATTCTAATTGTTCCGGATTCTCCGGTTGCGCCGAATGTTTCGAGTCCTCGAATTCCTTACCCGTCTAAAATTAATAAAGAGAAGGAGGACGAAAATTATCAAAAATTTTTGCATATTTTAAAACAAATTCAAATAAACGTCCCCTTCTGCGAGGCACTCTCCCAAATGCCGAAATATGCAAAATATCTTAAGGAGTTGCTTTCTAATAAAAAGCGACTCGAGGATGTTTCGCGTGTTTCCCTTAATGCGGAATGTTCGGCTGTTCTCCTTAACAAATTGCCACCAAAACTGAACGACCCGGGACGGTTCTCCATCCCGTGTCTCTTTGGCAATATGTTAATAAAGTACGCTCTTGCGGATTTAGGCGCCAGCATCAATTTGATGCCTTTTTCTCTTTTCAAAAAACTCGATTTAGGCGTCTCAAGTCCAACAAAAATGAGTATCCAACTCGCGGATCGCTCGGTAAAGTACCCAATAGGTGTAGCGGAGGATGTTCTGGTCAAGGTCGACAAGTTTATCTTCCCGGTAGACTTTGTCATCCTGGACATAGAGGAGGACGTCGAGGTACCCATCATCCTCGGTCGCCCCTTTCTCGCAACCTCCCGCGCGTTAATCGATGTCAGTAACGGTCGCCTCCTCCTTCGAGTTGGAGACGACGAAATTACTTTACATATCAACCCCTCCATGCGGAACTCACTATCGAATGATGATTCCTGTTTCAATTTGGAATCCGCGTTTGTGGACGAGTGTTCTTCTCTTTCGGAATTGCTATCTTTAATGATAGACGATTCGGATCTGGCGAATCAACCTCCTTTAGACGAATTACCACCAAATTCGCCTTTCGAGCCTTTTGATTCGAAAGCTTTAAAAATCTCCACTTCCTATGAAGAACCTCCGGTCTTGGAGCTTAAGCAACTCCCCGACCATTTAAAATATGCTTTTCTAGCCGCGAACTTAAAACTTCCGGTTATAATATCGTCTACTTTAACCGATTCGGAAACATCCGAATTGGTTGAAGTTTTATCTAAACATCGCCGTGCAATTGCATGGCAAATTTCTGATATCAGGGGAATTAACCCCTCATTCTGCTCCCACAAAATTTTTCTCGAAGAAAACCCCGCAAAACAATTCAGCCTCAACGGCGACTTAACCCGAACATGCCGGAAGTCGTTAAGACTGAAATTATTAAACTCCTTGACGCGGGGATTATCTATCCTATTTCCGACAGCACGTGGGTAAGCCCCGTACAAGTCGTCCCAAAAAAGGGCGGTATAACGGTCGTGGCAAACACGAATAATGAATTAATCCCAACTCGTACTGTTACGGGTTGGAGGGTGTGCATCGACTACAGAAAACTAAATGATGCCACCAGAAAAGACCACTTTCCGTTACCGTTTATTGATCAAATCTTAGAGCGTCTCTCCGGTCACCCTTTTTATTGCTTCCTTGATGGTCTCTCGGGATTTTTCCAAATCCCTATTTCACCCGAGGACCAAGAAAAAACGACTTTTACTTGCCCTTTCGGCACCTTCGCATATCGAAGGATGCCGTTTGGCCTCTGTAACGCGCCAGCTACATTCCAAAGATGTATGCTGGCAATATTTGGCGAGCTAGTAGAAGACATAATGGAAGTCTTCATGGATGACTTCTCCGTCTTTGGAGACTCTTTTAAAAATTGTCTAAAAAATTTAGATAGAGTCCTCCAACGGTGCGAGGAGACGAACTTAGTCTTGAACTGGGAGAAATGCAACTTCATGGTCCGAGAGGGCTTAGTCCTCGGCCATAAAATTTCTTCCAAGGGGATGGAGGTCGATAGGGCCAAAGTCGCTATAATTGAACAACTTCCTGTTCCTTCGAACGTCAAATCAATTAGAAGTTTTCTTGGCCATGCAGGTTTTTATCGGCGGTTTATTCAAGATTTTTCAAGAATAACCAAACCGCTAACTCACCTCCTGGAAAAGGATTCCCCATTCATTTTTGACACGGCCTGCGTAGAGGCATTTGATTTTATAAAAAAGCAACTTATCAATTCTCCAATTCTGGTGGCGCCAGATTGGTCCCTTCCGTTCGAGATTATGTGCGACGCGAGCGATATCGCGGTAGGAGCTGTCTTAGGCCAACGCGTAAATAAATATTTTCATCCAATATATTACGCTTCTCGCACACTCAATGCCGCACAGGCTAACTATACAACGACGGAAAAGGAACTTCTTACCGTCATCTTTGCTTTTAATAAATTCAGGCCTTACGTAACACTTTCACACGTGATCGTTTTCACCGATCACTCCGCCCTCAAATATCTTTTGGCCAAAGTTGATGCCAAGCCTCGCTTACTTCGATGGATCCTCCTTTTACAGGAATTTGACTTAGAGATCCGGGATAAGAAGGGGGCTGAAAATTTAGCAGCCGACCACCTCTCACGTTTAGAACACCCCGTCGCAGAAGCGCTCGTCGAACCAGAAATAGACGATCGATTTCCTGAGGAGCGCCTTTTAATCATAAATAATACAAAAACTTCTTCTACCCCTTGGTTCGCAGATTACGCGAACCATTTAGTCGCGCGGGTCCTTCCAAAAGATTTTTCGACTCAGCAGAAGAAGAAATTCTTCTCTGACTTGAAAAACTACTTTTGGGAGGACCCCTTTCTCTTTCGCATCTGCGCAGACCAAGTGATACGAAGATGTGTTTCAAGCGAGGAGGGTGCACAAATATTGCGACACTACCATGAGGGGCCGGCTGGAGGGCATTATCAAGCCAACCGGACCGCGCGGAAAGCGTTAGAGTCAGGCTTTTATTGGCCCACTCTCTTTAAGGATGCTCACACTTTTGTGAGTATATGCGATAACTGCCAGCGGTCGGGTAACATCTCTCGTCGTGACGAGATGCCCCAAAACTTTTATTTAGAATGTGAAATCTTCGATTTGTGGGGCATAGACTTTGTAGGCCCCCTACCTCCTTCTTTTAATAATCGTTATATTTTAGTGGCGGTCGACTACGTATCTAGGTGGGCGGAAGCACAAGCTCTGCCCACCAATGATGCGCGAGTCGTCATCCATTTTCTAAAAAAATTATTTTCTCGTTTTGGCACGCCCCGTGCAATAGTAAGTGATAGGGGCACGCACTTCTGCAATGCCCAGTTTTCAAAAATTTTATCTAAGTACGGCGTCACGCATAAGCTCGCCACCGCCTATCACCCCCAAACGAGCGGCCAAGTAGAGGTAGTAAATCGCGAGATAAAACGCATTCTGGAAAAAACCGTCTCTTTAAATAGGAAGGATTGGTCCTCAAAACTCGACGACGCGTTGTGGGCATATCGTACGGCATACAAGACCGCTATCGGTTGTACGCCCTATCGATTAGTCTACGGCAAAGCGTGCCATTTACCGGTAGAGTTAGAACACCGCGCTTTTTGGGCCTTAAAATTTTTAAATCTCGATTCGAACTTAGCCTCCGAGAATAGGAAATTCCAACTCAATGAACTCGATGAATGGCGTGCAAACGCTTATGAGAGTAATAAATTTTATAAGGAGCGTTCTAAGTTCTACCACGATCGAAAAATTAAATTTACAAAAACTTTCGCGCCGGGCGATCTTGTCCTTCTTTATAATTCACGTCTTCGTCTTTTTCCGGGTAAGCTCAAATCCCGCTGGTCCGGCCCCTTTGCAGTCAAAGAGGTTTGGCCGTATGGGACCGTTCTTATCTCTCACCCCAAAAAAGGCGATTTTAAAGTCAACGGCCACCGTTTAAAACTATATCTTGCAGGCGATCCAGTGGACGGACACACGAAATCTTTAACCCTCCCCAATTTATAATCTCACCACGCCAAATGCGTCAAGCTACGCGACGGTAAACAAAGCGCTCGTGGGAGGCACCCCATATTTATCTAATATTTTTATTATGCTTTTTCTCTGTTTTTGCAGGGTTTCTTCCGACCCCGCCAGCTTTAATTCAGGGAAGCCTTTTTGCTTCCTTTTTCCTTTTGTATATATTGCATTGTTATTTTCTCTTCTTCATACTTACATTACAACATTGGGGACAATGTTGGGTTTTAAGTATGGGGGTGTATTTACCGTTTTCATTTCAAAAAAAAAAACAAAAAAAAAAGCTAAAAAACACTAAAAACCAAAAATTATTACAACAAAAAAAAAAACAAAAAAAAACATAGACTGAAGACCGTTACTTCAAAAAAACAACAACAAAAAAAAAGCTCCAACAATAATAAACCCTACTTTACTTTTATCTTAAAGCATTTAGTTTCGAGAGTATATGTTTGTGGATTTTAATAATCGCTAGTTTTACTATTTGTTTGTTTATCTAAGATCGATAGATTTAAACGTTCGGGGTTAAGTTTTAAAGAATATCTTATGTTTTTAATTTAAATAGAGGCTTTGTTATCAAGCACTACTTCTACTAGCTAAAATAGAGACATGTGTATTATGTTGGCAAAACAACTTTAGACTGCAATTATCCCTACTTTATGTCTTCAGGAATCTAGGAATATTCAACTTACTAAGGTTGCTCTCAAAATTTTTTTTATTATTCTAGAATTTCTCTTGAAAACCACTTGTATACACCAATTTAGCATGGCAAAATTTCTCTTGAAAACCCCTTGTATACACCAATTTAGCATGGCAAAAAAAAAGATCTTATGTCAATGGGAATACAAAAATTCTGTAAACATAGGCACCCAATATTTGTTAAAAGAGATCCTATGTCAATGGGAATTGCAAATTCCGTAAACACAGGCATTGGGTTAATTAAAAGGTCAATTTTCCCTCGTACACCAACGATGGGAGTCAAAGGAAACTATATAAGAGGGGTGAGATGATACAATTCATCACCCCTAATTCAAGTACTCTTCTATTTGCCAAGGCTTTTTACCCCCCTTTTCCCTTAACCAAATTATTGTTTCTAGTTTTAATTCAAAAAATCATTTGAGAGCATAATTAGTAACTTATATTTTTTCCTTCATGTTTCTTTAAACAAAGGTTATTATAATTTCGATCTAATCTCGTTTACTAATGATTGCAATTTTGTTTGCTATTTGGTTAATTAAGAAGTCTTTTGGCCAGGACATTTCTTTCTACTTAAATCATTTGCATAATTTAGGACTTAACTCTTATTACTCCGAATTTTTATTTTTCAGTCTCTTATGATTAAAATAAAACGATAGCCAAAAATTAGAACTTATGTTAATCCCGTATAGATCTCTCTTACTTTTGCTCTGGAATAGCAAAAGCTTAAGTATGGGGGTATTTGATAAGTAATAAAATATCTGTATTTTTAGTATAATTATTAGTATAGTTTTAATTAATATTGTGAATTTTCTATGTAAATTAATTAATAAATTGCTTCTTTATTATTTCTGGTGTCTAACTTAGTTTTATTTTTGTTTTTGCATTTTTTTGCAAAATTTTCACAGGTCACGCCCGTGACCAAGGGCGTGTACTTTTAAAGACCAAATATCAACGGGACGGCTCAATTCAGATCAAATCCCGACAAAACGCTCAAGTCACGTCCTCAGACACGCCCGTGACCAAGGGCGTGTAAATTTAAAGCTCTGCGCCCGACGAATTCCTTTCCAGCTCACCCCAGTTGACCAAGTCACGCCCGTGACTCTACAAGTCACGCCCGTGTTCTAGAAGAGTCACGCCTGTGAGCTGCCAGCGCGTCACGTCTCGAAGCCGCGCCCATGCTGCCGACATCAGCCACCCATGTCACGCCCGTGACTCACCAAGTCACGCCCGTGACATACCAAGTCACGCCCGTGTGCAGCCATGTTTGACGGCCAGACCTTCCAGAAGGCGGCGAATACAGCCGAGCAAATGTCACGCCCTAAGTCACGACCGTGACATTCAAGTCACGCCCGTGACCTAGGGCGTGTAAAGCTCAAATTTTCCCTATAAATAGAGGGGCTCGGCTGAAGTATTTTTCATCCAAATTTTGAGTGCTTTGTAATGTTTTTCTGAGTTCTTTGAGTGAATGCGAGTTTTCTTTATGCAATTAAGTTATGTTCGTTTGTAATTTTCGCCTTTTAGAAATAAAATGTTGTTTTTCTCATTTGGATCATCTTCCTTTTTATTAATGTTAGCGTGTGTGCGTGTATGAGTTTAGCTTTATTGCTTTCATAATTTAGTTTTATTGCCTTTATAGTTAGGTTTATTGCTTTCATAATCTAGGTTTACTGTTTTCATAGCTTAGATTTACAAGCTTTCATAAAATAGTTTTATCGTTTTCGTTTTCGCTTTATGTTATCACTTTCATTTTAAACGCTTTCTTTTCAGTTTTTTTTTGAGTGTGTGCGTGTATGAGATTACATTTTTCTTTTTTTGTAACTTAGTTTTATTTTAGTTTTCATATAACTGCTATATACCACCCCCATCTTGAATAAGAGGCTAATTAACTTTAGCATTTATTTAAGTCGGTTGGGACGGATATTATTTCTGCACCTTTATAAGTCTTTTCATTTCTATACCACCCCCTTCTTGAATAAGAGGCTAAGAACTTTTTAGCGCTTGTTTAAGGTGGTTGGGACGGATATTATTTCTGCACCTTTATAAGTCTTTTCATTTCTATACCACCCCCTTCTTGAATAAGAGGCTAAGAACTTTTTAGCGCTTGTTTAAGGTGGTTGGGACGGATACTATTACTGTTTTTTATATAAGTCTTTTCATCCGCTTATATCTGCTTTAATCATTAAAAATGTATTTTTCAACCGACAATGCCGTCTCCATTCCGATGAGTGGCTAATTTCCTTTAGCACACGACGTCGAAGAGCATTGGGACACAAAAATAGTTTTTCTATAAAATTAAAACATCTCTTTCTAAAATAATTAACGCTTAAGGTTTACCCGAGAATCACGTTGAGTGGAGCCACATAATCGATGTGTGGTTTTCATTTCCGTTTTCGTACCTAGTTAGCTGAGAGGCTCGTGCGTACAGATTGATCGCTCACGGGTAAAGAGAAGTGCGCTCTACCCTCGAGAGAGGACGAGGTAATTCTCCCGAATTGGAAATAAAAACCCAATAGCGGGGTTCACAACATAAAGCGAGTATTAAGAACATTCGATTGTAGAACGAGAGTTCGGTCGAATATTCATAATCTCAGGTGGGCGTACCCTCGAGAGAGGAGCGTTCATAATTATGGAACCTCCACGGTCAAGTCATCTTAATATTTTGAAAAATCATCACTTTTAATTCTACGAAAAAAATCTATTTTCGTCTCAAGGTAATTCGACGTCGCGCGCTATATTTCTCATCGCTTAGAACTCTAGTTAATCGCTTATTATCGTCTTTCGCATTTTATCACTTAGAATTTTTGTTAAACCAACTAAAAATATTATTCCGATAAAATAATAGTTCGTTCCTCGAAGTAGCATAATCAACACGACCCGCGGAAATATACGATCCCGATATTTTCAAAAAAAAAATATCCTGTATTACTTGCGATAAGGTATACTTGCTTTTATCAAATGATTAATTTGGACTAAGAATTCAAATACAGCTTTCCAAACCCATTTAGTGCAAAACTCTCCTTTTCTACTTTTCAATTCAATAGAAATCGGCGTTGTAGCCGAGGCGTAATTGTCAATATTCCGAAAGAAGAAAAAGACCGTTACTTCTATCCTTCAATAGGATAACGGTTAATTTCTCAAAGTAGGAGTACTTGCAAGACTCTTCGAAAACATCCGCCAATTCTAAACTCTTAATACAAAGGTTATCTTTTATTTATAAAACAAAAGAAGCAGTCCAAACGAAATCATCAATCGTCACGGGGAATTCTGAAGTGGAGGTAGCTAGGCTTCGTGCTGATCTAGCTATCAGATTTGAGATGAAGGATTTGGGCGAGCTCCACCATTTCTTTGGGCTCGAAGTGGAGAGGAAAGAGAGCGGTATGCTTGTTTCCCAAAAAGGCTATGCGGATCTAATCGTGAAGAGGTTTGGCATGGAAGGGGGGAAGAGCAGCTCTACTCCACTGGAAGTTGGAGTTCATCTTCGGTGAGATGAAGGGAAGGGTCTTACCGATCCTTTGGTGTTCTGGGCTTTGGTTGGAAGCTTGATATACATGACGATCACGAGGCCAGATATTGCTTATGCAGTTGGCAGGGTGAGTCGGTTTATGGCAGAGCCTCGGAAACCTCATCTTGTGGAGGATAGGAGTATTTTGAAGTATGTCAAATCCAACTCGGATTTGGGTCTCTTCTACGGGAGAGATTCGGGCTTTTGCTTGCACGGGTACATGGATGCTGATTATCGAGGAGATTCAGATGATCGAAGATCGACGTCTGGATATCTCTTTATGACTGGCTCTACAGCTATATCATAGTGCAGCAAGAAGCAGGATTCTGTGTCTGTCTCTACCACAGAAGTGGAGTACAAAGCTTCGGCTTTGGCAGCTCAGGAAGCTATCTGGCTTAGGAGGCTTGTGGAGGACATTCATAGGGAGGTGCGAGATCCTACTCTGCTACGTGGTGACAATGAGAGTGCTCTCAAACTGGTGAACAATCTAGTTTGTCACGCGCGTACGAAGCATATTGAGATTCATCACCATTTCATTCATGAGAAGGTGTTGGAGGGATCTCTGATCGTGGAGCATGTGCAGAGCAAGGATAATATTGCTGACATATTTACTAAGCCGTTGTCGAAGGGACCATTTGGTCGGTTGCGGAGTTTGCTTGGGCTGGCTTCCACTTCCCACTTCAAGGGGGAGTGTTAAATTTTTGAAGTGGAAGTGGAATGGTGCTGGGCAGTCTGCGGATTGGAGACCGCAGAGACCGCGGTCTGCGCTGGTGCTCTGACCGATTTTGTCTCAGGCGATCTGTTCTGTGCGGTCTGATCTGGGAGACCCATGGTGTCCGGGCGGCTTGCGTGGTTTGTCTGGCAAGTTGTTCTAGTCGGCCAGATGTTCAAGGAGGTCGGTCTCCTTGCTGTGTCCGGGCAGTCTGCTTTGTGAGACCGCGCGCGATCTGACGGGCAGTTACTATATCCCTGTGTGTGCGGTGACAACATCCGTCTCCTCGCCTATAAATAGGGGTGCAGGGCCCGTCATTAATAACGAGAACTGTAAGAACCAAAGTTGGCTTGATTGTGCCGGTCTCTTTTTTGTGGTCGTGCGGTCTGAGATTTTGTCTGATCGGTTTGTTGTGTTCGCAGGTTAGCGACTAGCAGTTCACGGTCAGCTTGTCTTCTTTCTTCCAGCTTTGAATGAACCAGTTCGGCAGCGATCTGTCTGGGCGAACTGTGTTTAGGTGTTCTTGATCTGTGCAGCGACCTCAGTTGATCAGGCGGTCTTAAGTGATCGGGCGGTCTTGAGTTGCGGTCTGCAGCAGATAGCATTTTTTTGTTCAAGTGTTCGCGGGTTCTTCTGTGATCTTAAGACCGTGCGGCCTGGGCGATCAAGAGTGCAAACTGGTTGTTCTTCAGCAGTTGAATAATGCAGCGGGTTCGGCGGTCTGTGCTTGCGGTCTGACAGGTGCGGGTTGATCTCTGTTCGCACAGTCTCAGGGGTATCCGTCAGGCTTGTCTGTTAGCGCGGTCTAGTGTGCGGTCTGGCGGTCTCGAGTGATCAAGTCGCCAGCAGCTTGTTTATTTAATTTTGTGTTTTGTGCTTCTCTCCTCTGTGATTCTTATGAATCATGTCTCGCCATGTATACCTCAAATTGTAAAAAGATTGTTAATATCATAGCACTATTCGGTCTTCCCATTGTCATTGTTGTGCTACACTTGTCGAAAGTTTTGTAAAGTATTCCGCATATTTTACTTCACCTCCGGCCCTCAAGTTTTATTTAACAGTGAGGTCACAAGTGCGTGGCCCCGGAGAGACGGTAAATGGCAAACAATTCGAACCATTGGCGAGCGCGAGGGGGGAAGGCCCAAGCGATATCGTGGCTTGTCGCGGGGGAGAAGGGTTATTACTGTTCGATCTGGGGCAGTGAAGTCATAGGGGCGTGGCCCCAGAGAGACGGCGAAGGGAAAATGCTTTGAACTGCTGGTGAGTGTGAGGGGGCAGGCCTAAGCGACGTCGTGACTTACCGCGGGGGAGAAGGGTTATTACCATTTGATCCAGTGCAGTGAAGTCACGGGGGCGTGGCCCCGGAGAGACAGTGAAGGGCAAACACTTCGAACCGCTGGCGAACGTGAGGGGGGCATGCCCAAGCAACATCGTGACTTACCGTGGGGGAGAAGGGATATTACAATTCAATCCGGGGCAGTGAAGTCACGGGGGCGTGGCCCCAGAGAGACGGCGAAGGGCAAATGCTACGAACCGCTGGCGAGTGTGAGGGGGGCATGCCCAAGCAACGTTGTGACTTACCGTAGGGGAGAAGGGCTATTACTATTCGATCTGGGGGAGTGAAGTCACAGGGGCGTGACCCCGGAGAGACGGCAAAGGGCAAATGATTCGAACCGCTGGCAAGCGCGAGGGGGCAGCGACGCCGTGAGTTACCACGGGGGAGAAGGGATGTTACTGTTCAATCCGGGGCAGTGAAGTCACAGGGGCGTGGCCCAGGAGAGACAGTGAAGGGCAAACGCTTCGAACCGCTAGAAAGCGGGCGGGGGGCAGGCCCAAGCGACGTCGTGACTTACCGCGTGGGAGAAGGGTTGTTACCATTCGATTCGGTGCAGTGAAGTCATAAGGGCGTGGCCCCAGGAGAGACGGCGAAGGGCAACAGCTTCGAACTGCTGGCGAGCACAAGGTGGGCAGTGCCAAGCGATGTTGTAACTTACCGCGGGGGAGAAGGGTTGTTACCATTCGATCCGGGGCAGTGAAGTCACAGGGGCGTGGCCCCGGAGAGACGACGAAGGGAAAACGCTTCGAACCACTGGCGAGCACGTGGGGGGCAAGCCCAAGAGACGCTGTGACTTATCGCGGGGGAGAAAGGCTATTACCATTCGATCCAGGGCAGTGAAGTCACAGGGGCATGGCCCCGGAGTGGTGGCTAAGGGAAAACGCTTAGAACCACTGGCGAGCGCAAGGGGCAGGCCCAAGCGATGTCGTGACCTACCGCGGGGGTGAAGGGTTGTTACCGTTCAATCTGGGGCAGTGAAGTCACAGGGGCGTGGCCCCGGAGAGACGGCAAAGGGCAAATGCTTTGAACCGCTGGCGAGCGTGAGGGGTGCAGGCCCAAGCTACGTCGTGAATTAACACAAGGGAGAAGAGATGTTACCGTTCGATTCGGGTCTGTGAAGTCACAGGAGCTTGGCCCTGGAGAGACGGTGAATGGCAAATGATTTGAACCGTTGGCGATTGCGCGGGGGGCATGCCCTGACGACACTGCGACCTATCGCGGGGGTGAAGGGCGAACCTTCGAACCAGGGCAATGAGGTCGCTTTTTGCGTTGCAAGTTGATCTCTACTGAAGAGGATTGTTCCCCAAGGTGTTCCTGAAATAATACAGTTTGGGGTATGTAAAGCATGCAGAGATTAATTTCATAATAGCTTGTGCGTAAGTATGAGTTTGTGAATTTTTGCAACAGCGATTGTTAAAATTCAAATATAAGTACGAGCAAGTGAACTATTGATATAATTGATGCAAGTTCTGCGCGTTCGAAGTTCGCGGAAATGTTTTTTCCCTCCGCGTTTCTGAGCTTGAATGTTCCAGGCCTGACGGTGGCCGTGACAACGAACGGTCTTTCCCAAGCTGGCGAGAGTTTGTCTCTTTGCGGGCCTTTGCCGACGGCCTCCACGCTTCGCAGCACGAGATCTCCAATGTTAATTGGTCTCGGCTTTACCCTTCTGTCATAGAAGTGGGCCACTCGCCTTTGATATGTATCCACACGCTGTTCTGTTGCTTCACATTTTTCTGAGATTAAATCGGGATTTTCTCGGAGCAGCTCGTCATTTTTCTCTAGATTGAAGGTCTGAACGCGAGCACTCGGGACTCCAATGGCTACGGGGATTACAGCTTCTGCTCTGTAGCATAGGTTGTATGGAGTTTCCCCGGTTGGAGTTCTCTCAGTGGTGCGGTATGCCCACAATACATTCGGGAATGCGTCCACCCATTGCCCCCTGTATCTTGGAGGCGCGTTTTCAGACCCTTGAGTATGGTGCGGTTTGTCACCTCTATTTGTCTATTTGCCTGGGATGCGCTACCGCTGTGTGGCGGAGGTTGACCTTTAGAACTTCGCACATCTTGGTAAAGGACTTACCTGTGAACTGGGTACCATTGTCCGCTACGATAATTGTGGGGATGCCGAAGCGGCAAATGATGTTCTTCCAGACGAACTTCTTGGCATTTTCCTCGGTTATCTTGGCCAGGGGTTCTACCTCTACCCACTTGGTGAAGTAGTCGATATCCATAATGATGAATTTCCTTTGGCCGGATGCTGTGGGAAGAGGTCCTAAGAGATTAATTCCCCACTACGCGAATGGCCAAGGGCTCTGGATCGCGATGAGGGTGACTGGAGGCTTATGGGGGGTATTCGCGTGAAGCTGGCAACTTTTGCACTTCTGGACGAACTCTGTTGCGTCCTTCTTCATGGTTGGCCAATAGAATCACTGGCGGAGGATTTTTTGAGCCAAGGCTTTTCCGCCCAGGTGTTCACCGCAGACTCCTCCATGCACCTCACGCAAGGCATACTCAGTGTCGGCCTCTGGTAATCATTTTAGATATATCCCCGAGAATGCCCATTTGTAAAGCTTACCGTCAATAACAGCAAATGTTGTTGCTCGCATTCGGAGCTTTCGTGCTTCTAGATGATCCTCGGGGAGGTGATTACGCTCAAGATAAGCTCGCAGGGGAGCCATCCAAGAAGATTCCTTGCTACTGATAGTGGCAATCTCCCATGGTCCCTGAATGTCGGGGACCATGATATCCTCAGTTCTTCTTCTTCTGGACTGGTAGTCAGTTGTTGACATGGCGAGCTTAGACAGAGCGTCAGCTCGGGTGTTTTGCTCCCGAGGGATGTGAAGAATTTGACGTGATGGTATCTGTTGCAGTGGTGATCTGGCGAGCACAATATATCGAGCGAGTTGCTCGTTTCTTGCTTCGTAGTCTCCCTCGATTTGAAAGACTACCAACTGGGAATCAGTGTGGACTGTCAGGATATCTACCTTGCAATTAATGGCGAGCCGGAGACCCGCGATCATTGCTTCATATTCGGCAACATTGTTGGTGGCTGGGAACTTAAGTCGAATACCATATTCTAGAGTAATTCCCTCCGGGCTTATTAGGATAAATCCTGCCCCGGCTCCATCCGCCCCGGAGGCTTCGTCGACATGGAGAGTCCAGCGCGCGGAGGATACGCTCTCTGAGGAAGTTTGTTCTAGTGGGATCATATTTTCTACGATAAAATCGGTGAGGACCAGGGACAATAAGCTTCACACGACGATATCGTTGTGAGGACTCAAGAAAAGTCTGCTAAGGCATATATCATCATGTCAACAAGGTACACACGACGATATCATTGTGAGAACTCAAGAACAGTTAGCTAGGGCAGATATCATTTAGAAATCTCAAGTAAATCCATCTAAGTTGGTTGTCGTCGTGACAACAAGGTGCACACAACAATATCGTTGCATGTACTAAAGAAAGTCTTGCTAAGTCATTTATCGTCGTATCAACTATCTTCACACGACGATATCATCTTCAATCTCAGAAGGCGGGATTTCAAATCGATGAAGATGACAAAAGCAGATGTCAAATCAATCACGTCTGAAAAGCAGTCTGAGACAAAACCTTTTTAGGGTTTCATCTGTTTGAAGGTTCAAAGCTATAAAAGGATAAGAGAGGGTTAGCTAACCCTAATCTTTGAGATTATATCGATGAGAATTCAGAAAAAGAAAAGCTTGTCTACCGCTAAAAAGCAATAGAACAGTAAAAGTAAGCCTTTTCAAAAAGAAAGAAGAAGAAGAAGCCAAGCTTCAACAAAAAAACACTTACTCTTGAGAGCAAGAAGACTTCATCATACAATAAGGCTCAGCATTGATCCTGATCAGAAGGCTCATCCATTGAAGATCCAGTGCTACTGCTAAAGAAGACTTTCTCTCCTGAAAGATCTAAGGAGACTCAAGCTGCTTAAAACAATATCTTTCAGAGTCTATCTATTGTAAACATTCTTCTAAATCTCTTATTGTAAGATCTCCTTGAGATCTGAGGTAGGGTTATGCTGACAGCCTAAGTGCAGGGCTTGTGAGAAGGCTTGAGTGTATGACTTTGCTGAAAGTTTGAGGTAGGATCTTTGAAGACCTGAGGTAGGATTTCTGAGGAAATCTGAGCTGTAGGATCCTTGCTGGGGATTTGAGTTATACGAGTGCTTGCACTATGAGGTAGGGCTATTGCTGGCACCTGAGGTAGGATTCCAGGAGGGAATCTGAGGTAGGATTCCAGGAGGTAATTTGAGGTAGGGGACTTGCTGAGTTCCTAAGTTGTAAGATCTGATTAATCTGAGTTTTTGGAGGAGTTGGCCGAGTCTAGCACATTACTGGATAGGTGAAAGGGGCAGTGGAGTACCCATCATCTGGGGAACCACTATAAATACTTGTGTGCTTTTCTGTATTGTTTCTTTACATTCTCTAAAGCTAGAATAGCCAACAACACAAAAGAGAATAAAATATTTTTGAAGCACCTATTCCCCCTCCCCCCCCCCCCCCCCCCCTCTAGGTGATTAGACTACAGATCAAACTTTCAAGTGGGCAGAAGAAATTCCCCCTAGTAATGGTCGATTACTTCTCCAAGTGGATGGAGGTGAAGACACTAACAAAGACAAGATCTCATGTGGTGAGAAACTTTATTTGGGGAGAAATTATTTGCAGGCACGACCTGCCTCTTGCCGTCGTCATGAACAATGGTCCACAGTTCGCTATTCTAGAGCTCACCAACTTATGTAGTCAACTGGGCATTGACCTCCTCTTTGCCTCAGTTCACCACCCCAGGAGCAACGGCCAGGTGAAGGCGGCCAACAAAGCCATCGTCAACCTACTGAAGAAGAAGGTGAAGAACCTAAAGAGGAACTGGGAGGAACAACTCCCCTATGTTCTCTGGGCCTTGAGGACTACCGCACCAAAGCCACCTGAGAGACACGCTTCAAGCTGTCTCACAGTTCTGAGGCCATGATCCTGGTGGAATTTGAGGTCAGGAGTCATATAGTAGTGGCAGAGGAGGACAGTGGCGAGGAATGGAGATTGGAAAGTGAGGAGGCGTGACTACTTTCATTAGACTTCGTTGAAGAGCTCTACGACCAGGCAGTGGTCCGCCAAAAGGAGGTCAAACAGAGGATGGACAAATATTTTGATAAGCAATTCGAGAAAAAGGACTTGGTCCTTATGAAAGTCGACGTCGCAGGGAGATTTGGAGCGACTGACAAGCTACATCCCAATTGGGAGGGTCCCTTCATGAACTTTGAAGTATTGAAGGTCGCGGGTATCATTTACAAAATTCTGAGGGAGATTGTCTTGGAAATACTTGGAGCGGGAACGACCTGAAGTGTTTCTACGCCTAGCCTCTTGTATCATTATTATTTATTCGAGATTATCGATGCTTTTATTACATAACGCTAATATCTTATTATCTGAAGGTTCGATACGGCAAAGTCGAGTGAAATGAGATCCTCGAGCAAAGAGATGTCATAGACCAGGCCTCTGCACTGGGCTCCTCCCCTGTATGTTGTCTACTTGCCCCCTCAAGTGAAGTAACATCCTCGAGCAGAGAGATGTCGTAGACCAGGCCTCTACACTGGGCTCCTCCCATGCATACTAACTATGTGTCCCCTCGAGTGAAGTGAACGTCCTCGAGCAGAGAGATGTCATAGACCAGGCCTCTGTGGTGGGATCCTCCCCTGCATGTTGGCTACATGCCCTCTCGAGTGAAGTGAACATCCTCTAGTAGAGAGATTACGTAGAACATGTCTCTACATTGGGCTCCTCCCATGTATGCTGGATACTTTCCCCCTCGAGTGAAGCGAATGTCCTCGAGATGTGAGATGTCGTAGACCAGACCTCTACACTGGGCTATTCCCCTACATGGTGTCTACTTACCCCCTCGAGTGAAGTGAATGTCCTCGAGCAGAGATATGTCATAGACCAGGCCTCTGTACTGGGCTTTTCCCCTGCATGTTGGCTACTTTCCCCCTCGAGTGATGTGAACATCCTCAAGCAGAGAGATATCATAAACCAGGCCTCTGCACTAGGCGCTTCCCTTGCATGTTGGCTACTTGCCCTCTTGAGTGAAGTGAACATCCTCGAGCAGAGAGATATCGTAGACCAGACCTCTTCACTGGGCTCCTTACCCTGCATGCTGGATACTTGCCCCTTGAGTGAAGTGAATGTCCTTGAGCAGGGAAATGTCGTAGACCAGGCCTCTGCACTGGGCTCCTCCCCTACATGTTGTCTACTTCCCCCCTCAACTGAAGTGAACATCCTCGAGCATAGAGATGTCGTAGATCAAGACTCTGCACTGGGATCCTCCCCTGCATGCGGGCTACTTGCCCTCTCGAGTAAAATGAATTTCCTCGAGTAGAGAGATGTTGTAGACCAAGCCTCTACACTGGGCTCATCCCCTGCATGCTGACTACTTGCACCTCGAGTGAAGTGAATGTCCTAGAGTAGAGAATTGTCGTTAACTAGGCCTCTACACTGGGCTCCTCCCCTGCAAGCGGGCTACTTTCCCCCTCCAGTGAAGTGAACGTCCTCGAGCAGAGAGATGTTGTAGACCAAGCTTCTGCATTAGGTTCCTCCCCTGCATGTTGGCTACTTGCCCCTCGAGTGAAGTGAATGTCCTAGAGTAAAGAATTGTCGTTGACCAGGCCTCTACTCTGGGCTCCTCCCTTGCATGTGCACTACTCACCCCCTCAAGGTTGGACACATACCCAAACTTCAAAGCAGAAGCAGCTGCTAAGTTGTATACTTCCCGTAGGGACTAAAAGCCTGCCAGCTCTAGGTGAGTTCAAGGCCAAGCTAGGCCAGGGTGAGGCAAATATGTGTAGAGCTCTCATGCAGTAGTGCCCCCCATCCTTGCGCACGAATATCGAAAAATAAGTAACCATGGTAAGTGAATGTGCGGAGTACGCGACAACCGTGTCTGTGCAAGCACTATGCCTACGTGATTGTTAAGTCTATGCAAGGGGTGAGCGAGTGCGAATCTCACAAAGAAAGTGAGTATGCGAGTGCAGAAGACATAAAGTATAGAAACATCAGAGGACAAGAAAAGAGAGGGGAGAGTACGCCAAATATATGTAGCATTTCTGGCGAGAGCACATAATACATTCATCCAAATGCAAAAGGAGATACATATAAATAAAATGGAGGAATTACAACGAGGTTTTATTAAGGAGATGGACTACTCTGGATGGTCTTCGTCCCCTGATTCACCGGAGGAGCTTTCGCTAGGAACATCCATCAGGGGAGGACTCGTCAGATTGAGGTACATCTCTGGGAGGAGGGTCTCAGGGTCGAGTTGAGCCCCCTCCGTTGTCAAGGCATTGTGTCGATGGAGTGCGCTAGCATGAACACAACGGTGGTGATAGCCAACTTCCTACATGTTTTCACCACCTTGGTGGGGGTAAAATGCAGGAGGGGTGGAACTAGATGACCCCCCCGCCCTTGGGGTTTCAGACCTCTGCCAACTCGGACTCCACCTCAGCAATCTGGGTCGCATAAAACTCTGACTCGCATCGCGTCCCCCTCAACTCCTCCTCCTCCAAGGAAAAGTCTCTTTCGACTAGAGAGATCGATTTTTTGTTGAAAAGGGAGTTAGTCAAGGAAGTCAACATGCAAGTGCACTGGGTACGAGGACATACTTCAGTGCGGGGAGGGGGGTGCTTCGGTTTAAGCGCGGACAACTCCTCTTCAGCTTTCTCTAACTTCCTTTCTGAATCTCGAAGGGCTAGGCCCGTCTCGTGGAGCCTTCAGTTTCACTGGAGTCCTCACCTCGCAGTCTAGTGAAGCTGCTGTGTGGTGCGAAGGACCGATCAGCAGTCACGGTCCTCCATTTCACGGATATGGGTATCCGTAAGTACCTCCGCATCATCATGGCCGTACAGACCAAACAGGACATTGAAGGCATCGTCTTTTGGCCCCTCGTCCTCCTCCCAAGAAGGGGTGAAGCAAGCTTATCATGAACCTATTGCACGAGTCATCCCAGATCAGTAAGGGATCCCCCTTCTTGTCGGCACTTCTCATCCCTAGCCTGAAGTTTACATGTGCGATGGGGTCCTCGGGTGGGCTCGCCGGGCAAAGGGCGATGTGATGAGTCCTCATCATATACACTTTTATGGACTCATCTGGGCCGTTTACTTAGTCATTTCACTGCACTTTAGCCCTGTTTTAGTTCATATTTGATATCCCATGCTAGGTGCACCTTTTGGCCCATTTTGGTGCGATTTCATGTTGATTTTCATTAGTAGTTTTCATGCATTGTTCGGTGCCACTTTTAGTGGCCGGATTGGTGGTTGTACGCTAGAACAGGAGTCGTGCAGGTGTTTCCGGTGCAATTCTGCACAGGAACACTGCGCACGATCACTGGTTCTATTGCGCACGACCACTGGTCGTGCGCCACTGATCGTGTGCACTTAACGCTTTTTTCATAAGTTCTGTTTGGTGTAATGCGCACGATCATCAACTCCAGCGCGCAACTGCTCGTGCGCACTGACCATTAATTTTTAAGTTCTGTTTCATCTATTGCGCACGACCACTGACGCTAGTGCGCACGACCATCGGTCGTGCGCCACTGGTCGTGCGAACATGTTATTTTGTAATTTCTGTCTTTGCAGGTTCTGTCCAGGCAGAGCGCACGATCACAGGATTCCAGTGCGCACGACCAATGGTCGTGCGCCACTGACCGTGCGCACTGTTTAATTCCAGCGCCTATAAATTCCCTGCTCGCGATTTTAGGTCATCATCTCGCTTCCAGCCGCCGTTTTCCGCCCGATTCCGCCCGATTTCGCCCCTCCACCGTCGCCCACCATATAGAGGTGCTCCGGGCTTGCTCTTCACGCCTATCTTGAGCCGGAGTTTCCTCTCGGCCTCCTCCTTCATCCAAGAGCTCCAAAGGAAGACCTAGCCGCTATCTCCATCGAGCAAGAGGAAGTTGGCAACCTCCACCGGATCGTGACACGAAGAAGACGGGTCCATTGGAGAGTAGTGACAGCTCTCTCTACCCCGGACGTAGTTGTGGACCGAGCTTGGACGCGGATTGACAACCCGGCGATTCCAACCGTGAATCTACAACGAGCCTTCGGATTCGGTCGATTTCTTGCCTTATTCTTCTCTTATTGATGTTGATGTAGTTAGATCTAACATTATGATGAAGCGCGTTTGATTATTAGCATTTATACTTGATTATGTCTATGTGATTTGAGTATTCTTGCTTATTATTTTGAGGTGTGCCTTGTGGTGTGGATTGTTGGTTGTCCGGTGCCGCACTAGCAATTGCTAGTGGCGTGCTTGTCGAAGAGGAGCTTGCGACCCTCATTCCGTTAGCCTACTCGTCCATCCGCCTACCGAAACGTGGCATCGTGGCCCGTATTCCATCCCGCCTAACGAAGCAGCGCGCTCAAGGCCTGCATTGTTCGATCCGTTTGTCTACTCGTCCATCCGCCCTTACGAAGCAGCGCGCTCAAGGCCTGCCTAGTCTCCATCCCGCCAAGCGAAGCATTGCATAGCGGCATTGCATAGGAGTAGATATAGTATTTTCTCTTTATTTTTCACAAACCAAATCCCTTTCGTCCGCACTCCACCTATCGCTGGACTTCAATCTCAAGTCCTACCTCGAACGTTAACTCCACCTTACTGTGTTCCTTGAGAGATTCGATACTCGGGGATTACTCCTCGTTTTATATTACTTGAACGATCGGTACACTGCCGTTTCGTGTCGCAGTCGAGCTACCGCCTATAGCGGTGTGTAAGATTCGCGCCATCAAGTTTTTGGCGCCGTTGCCGGGGAACACAGTCGTGTGAGTTTTCTGGAGAGGGAGAATCTGAGAGAGAAGCCCTTTCATTTGTAAATTGCATTTTAATTTTATTTTATTTCTGTTCTTGTTATTCCATTTTCTTGTTTCGTATTAGGTTGCTCTAGTGATTTTTGTTTGGTGTAGTATTTTGCACAATAGCTTTTTTATTTTTGAATCGGATTATCTTTACACTATGTGGGCACATCTGAATATCCGTTGCCGTTGGTGTGGAGCTACCTCCCACTCTAGTGATGAATGCCCTACGGAGAATAGTAGGCATAATTCTTCTCGCCCAGCATATAGAGCATCGACTCCGTCTGATACTCCATATGGTGCGCGTAAGTCTTATGGCTACTCTGCTGAGCCATTACCGTCTTACTTCTTTTCGGCTTCAGCACCCGCTGTGCCAAAGAAGCCTGCTAGGCAGTGCCAGTTTTGTCGGAGCACAGATCATGCCCTGAAGGATTGTGCTGCTTTTCGTCGCCAATTGGATGAGGATGACGAGCCGGATATCCGGATCGTCCCGAATCCTAACTCTGGCGGCACACCTTCAACATCCGGTTTTGTGTCTTTGCCACCTTCACATCTTGAAGGGTATGGCATGGATACGGTCACCGGATGTGTGGATGATCTGGGCACCGACATTGCTGAGCCCATTCTCCCAGTGCATCCACCACCTCTAGTGGATTCGATTCTTCGTGAGGAATCGGTGCTCGACTTTTATCCGAGCACTATTCCTCTCCCTGTTGTGCATACTACACTCGTCTCTGACGACATTGTTGATGATGTGTCGCAAGAGGAGGCGGTTGATCTTAGTATTGTGCCTACTCCTATGGAGGAGGACAACCTTCTAGGTGAAGAGGAGTTTTCCTCAGCACCGGTGGAGGAAGTCCAAATCCTAAGCTTGGCCACCGTTGATCCCGCCGAATCTTGTAGCATTGATGACAATGCAAACATTATTTTACTTCCCCAGCCTAATGGGAGTGAGACCGGGACCACTCCCCCGATTTTTGATTATTCATGTTCTTCATCTTGTTTATTTCTTGATCCCCTCTCTTCATCCGAGCCTGTGCAGGTTGAGTCTTCACAGGTATCCCAGGAGGACTTGGAGCTTTTTGCTCAAGTCAATGATGAGAGTATCCTCTCATGTGAGGAGGTTTATTCCCCCTCCGTTGAGGAAGCTCCACTCATTGCCTTCTCCTCCTGCGGACCTGCCACAGACGATACCTTGCTGGGCAAGGATATTTTTGGTAAGATGAGTGAGGACCAGGCCTCCTCCTCTTCTTACTTTCTTTTCCCTCTACCTGTGATGGGCAGGTTTTATTTATATGTAGGTAGAGGGGTGACTGCTCTATCTCCGTATCGGTACCAGCTACCGACACGCATATTAGAACAGTTACCTGTCCACTTTTCTTTTCATAGGCCCATTAGCTAGAACTGTACAAATGCCAAATAAGTCGTGCTGGGATGACAATAACCCCAGTAGTTATCTTCCTTTTCTGCATTTCTATTTTTATCTAATCATGTTTAGTTAGTAGTATTTTCTTTTCAGTTTTCTATTTTCTTCTGTTTTTGCGGAGCTGACCCCTGCAGGTATCTTTTCTGGATGACGGACGCTGCAGCTTAGTCCAGGTTTTCACGCCAATCTTCTGGTGTGCTCATTTCTGAGCACTGGGTACCCTCTTTCCCTAGCATTATTCTGAATTTCATAGCTGCATTTTGCGCATATTGTTTAGTTTAAGTCTGGGGGGGAGTGTACCGAGTGTTCACTACACGTGTACACGTTTTTGCATATCAGAAGTGTATTTTTATTATTGCATACACCACAACACCCGCTTGAGCGCGTACTCATCTGTTTGTTCGCTCTGCTGTGAATTTAATTCTTCCGCTTATTTGGGAAAATCTAGGTGATGGTTTAGAATTATGTAGCAGAGTAAAATGTTGACTCTAGTAGTGCTCCTAGTCGAGTGCTCGGTTGCATAGAAATTTGTGTAGATTAGACTTCTTTTTATGCTTATGGTTTTATATTTTTCTATTAGTGTAAATGTTGTTTACTCTACTCAAATGGTGAATCCGGTGTGAATCAAACGGTAGCATAGGGATGTGTGTGAACGATCGCTAGAATCGTATTGCTTGAGTCGGGAGAAAGGAGAATCTTTCTCGGTGGCTAGAACTTGCCCCAAGCGATTCTTGAAGCATGGGTATACGGTTAGTCAATTGTGTGAATGTGATTTAGGCCATCATTTTGGCCCGGTTGAGCCTTTGTGCCTATCCCTACCGCTATAGCCTCGCTAGCCCAGTTGTGCCTACCCGTTCTTTGATTCAGCCCCACTTTTATTTCACCAAAGCCCAAAAGCCAATCCTAGTCGCACACCCAAATATGAGCTGTAGCTGTTTATTATTTTCATGAGTTGGTGGTGTTGATTGTGGTAGTATTTTGTGAAGATGTGGATGCGTCCTATTGGTTATTTGCTGAAAATGATAAGAAAAAAAAAATTGAGAAAAAGAAAAGAAGTAAAAAGAAAGGAAAGAGAAGTAAAGTTTCATTGAAAATCTTTTTATATCGATTTATATTTGGGAGTAGGCGGTGCACGCACCCATGCTGTTAAGTCCAAGTCTGGGGGTGTTGTGTACCCGCGTGTTTGTGTGGCGAATGAGGATAGTTTCCTGCATTAGCTCATTTGGGTTTAGTGCTTGAGCCGTCGTTTTTATCTTTGTTTATCCTCACCTAAACCCAAGCCCCATTTAAAACCTAAAGTCCTATTGATTCACGCATTTGAGTCAAACCAGTGCCGTGGAGAGAATGTGACCGGGCAAGCTTATGGTCACCGACACTGATGGATTTCAGTGGAGTTTTTCCCGCATCCCGATCTTGAGCAATGCTCGTCTCAGCGTTCAGTTTACTTTCTCCGTATGCACGACCGAATGATTCACCGTTGTTCACCATTTTGAGTAGTTGTAATATGTTTTTACTCTTTTAGAAATATATAGACTGTTTATATAATCAGAAATCTTCTCTACTACTTTTCTTATGCACGTGAGCATGCGACTTCGCATGTTACTCTATATTGTAGTTTTAAGCCATCTACTTTTCTTTCCCCGTTCGCTTAGAATTTGTTTGCTCGGGACGCGCAAACAGTTAAGTCTGGGGGTGTGATGAGTCCTCATCATATACACTTTTATGGACTCATCTGGGCCGTTTACTTAGTCATTTCACTGCACTTTAGCCCTGTTTTAGTTCATATTTGATATCCCATGCTAGGTGCACCTTTTGGCCCATTTTGGTGCGATTTCATGTTGATTTTCATTAGTAGTTTTCATGCATTGTTCGGTGCCACTTTTAGTGGCCGGATTGGTGGTTGTACGCTAGAACAGGAGTCGTGCAGGTGTTTCCGGTGCAATTCTGCACAGGAACACTGCGCACGATCACTGGTTCTATTGCGCACGACCACTGGTCGTGTGCCACTGATCGTGTGCACTTAACGCTTTTTTCATAAGTTCTGTTTGGTGTAATGCGCACGATCATCAACTCCAGCGTGCACGACCACCGGTCGTGCGCCACTGCTCGTGCGCACTGACCATTAATTTTTAAGTTCTGTTTCATCTATTGCGCACGACCACTGACGCTAGTGCGCACGACCATCGGTCGTGCGCCACTGGTCGTGCGAACATGTTATTTTGTAATTTCTGTCTTTGCAGGTTCTGTCCAGGCAGAGCGCACGATCACAGGATTCCAGTGCGCACGACCAATGGTCGTGCGCCACTGACCGTGCGCACTGTTTAATTCCAGCGCCTATAAATTCCCTGCTCGCGATTTTAGGTCATCATCTCGCTTCCAGCCGCCATTTTCCGCCCGATTCCGCCCGATTTCGCCCCTCCACCGTCGCCCACCATATAGAGGTGCTCCGGGCTTGCTCTTCACGCCTATCTTGAGCCGGAGTTTCCTCTCGGCCTCCTCCTTCATCCAAGAGCTCCAAAGGAAGACCTAGCCGCTATCTCCATCGAGCAAGAGGAAGTTGGCAACCTCCACCGGATCGTGACACGAAGAAGACGGGTCCATTGGAGAGTAGTGACAGCTCTCTCTACCCCGGACGTAGTTGTGGACCGAGCTTGGACGCGGATTGACAACCCGGCGATTCCAACCGTGAATCTACAACGAGCCTTCGGATTCGGTCGATTTCTTGCCTTATTCTTCTCTTATTGATGTTGATGTAGTTAGATCTAACATTATGATGAAGCGCGTTTGATTATTAGCATTTATACTTGATTATGTCTATGTGATTTGAGTATTCTTGCTTATTATTTTGAGGTGTGCCTTGTGGTGTGGATTGTTGGTTGTCCGGTGCCGCACTAGCAATTGCTAGTGGCGTGCTTGTCGAAGAGGAGCTTGCGACCCTCATTCCGTTAGCCTACTCGTCCATCCGCCTACCGAAACGTGGCATCGTGGCCCGTATTCCATCCCGCCTAACGAAGCAGCGCGCTCAAGGCCTGCATTGTTCGATCCGTTTGTCTACTCGTCCATCCGCCCTTACGAAGCAGCGCGCTCAAGGCCTGCCTAGTCTCCATCCCGCTAAGCGAAGCATTGCATAGCGGCATTGCATAGGAGTAGATATAGTATTTTCTCTTTATTTTTCACAAACCAAATCCCTTTCGTCCGCACTCCACCTATCGCTGGACTTCAATCTCAAGTCCTACCTCGAACGTTAACTCCACCTTACTGTGTTCCTTGAGAGATTCGATACTCGGGGATTACTCCTCGTTTTATATTACTTGAACGATCGGTACACTGCCGTTTCGTGTCGCAGTCGAGCTACCGCCTATAGCGGTGTGTAAGATTCGCGCCATCACGATGACACCCCAGATTTATGCTTCTTCTACCTTAACTCGCTTATCTAGTCGGCTTTGGAATGGGCTTTCTTCTTACCCTTATCAGGAGCAGGAGGTGACCGGCTCACCTCCAGATCAATGTCATCAGTCGGGGGTTCCCAGTTGGGAGGCATACTCGCGAGTCGTCGTAGGGTGGATTGATCGAAAGAGATCACTCTCCTGCAAGAGGGAGATTGACCTCGCGGTTAGGCTATGTTCTAACTAAGGTACCAGAACAGCAAATGAAACAGTGAGTACTCGCCCTGACATACCTGTCCTAGGGGCCGCGAAGGCGAGGTGGTCCACATGACTTCGCAGATAGACGTCGTGTAACATCCCTAGAACAATTGGACCCCTAATATATTTTTTTCCATGACTAGGGTCATGACAAAGAGTTAGGCTAGCCAAAAAGAGCTCTAGAAACCTATGTGAGATGGTGAAATTGCACATTTGGTGTGCATTTAGCCACTTTTGGTCACCTAGCCTTGGCTTGGTCAAATGGACCCCAAGGTGATAAATGACCCCACCATGACACCCCTAACCCCTTAGAGAACCCAATGAGTCACAACCAACACCAAGGGGGTGGGTCAAGTCAAGGCTAAGGTTTGGGTCAAGTCACCCCTTGACTCACTTAATCCAATTTGACCTAAATAGGTCAAAAGGGTCCCAAATGACTTCACCAAGCCTAAAGTCACCCCAATTGGTGTCCATGGACCCAATTTCACCAATGTGACTCAACCCCACCACCATGGTTAACCAAAGGTCAACCTTGACATAAATACCTAATTTGGGCTACCTTGGATCAAGAGACCCCAAGGCTCAACTAAATTGAGCTCAAGCCCAAATAATAAAGCCCATACCAGGATCATGTTCCCTTTAGGGTGAATTTGAATTAAGGAAGCTCACACCAAGGATGTTCGGCCACCACCATGAGAATCAAAGAGAGAACATTATTATGTACCTCTTCAGCTTTGCTTTTGAGATAGGCTCTTCAGGGTCCAATGTCGATATCTCAGTACATAGGTTCTTCATCTTCAAAAAGAAGGATAAAATGGACAATTCACCTTGAGTTACTTTCACCAACTCATTATCAAGAAATTGTAGCCGAGTTACATTCTTCTTTTTAAACAGGCCATCCAAGGCCGTTCATATCTCAGTAGCAGACTGGCATCCTATGATGTGGTCAAAAAGCTCAGGAATGATAGCTCGCTTAAGAGTGAACTCTGCCTTAGCATTTGTTCTCTTCCAATCCTTCACCTGCTCATCACTCCCTTCAGTAGCTACCACTGCTTGTCTTGCTTCTCCGCCGACTACCTCCCATAAGTCCTCGCCAAGAAGATAACTCTCCATGCACAACTTCCACTTCTTGAAGTTAGTCTGCGTAAGGAGCTTAATACCAAGACCTCTTGCATATCCTCCTTCCATTGATATACCACTGATTAGCTTGAACTTCCAGTCCAAGCAAGATGTTGTGGCTGATCACTGCTCAAATATTCTGTCCCTCTGATACCATGTGAAAATTTCTATAGAAGCGGGAATAAGGCGCAGGAACACTTCAACTATAACCAAGTCAAGCAACCAGTAACAATAGAAGGACAAAACAATCTTGTATTAACCAAACTTCTTTACAATACGAGACATATATGGCGAGACATGATTTATCAGAACACAAGAAGAAGAACAGAAAAAAACAAGGAGCTGGCAGACAGAAAAAAACTATGACCGCCAGAGATCGCCCAACTGTCAGACCACACGGCAACAATTGAGACCGCGCGAGCAGCACAGGTCGTCAACCTACTATCTGCCAGACCGCCACCTCAGACCGCACGAACTGCTGACTTATTGCTCTGCTGAGAAAACTACATTTATGCACTTCCTGATCGCCAGACCGCAAGGTCGCATAACTACGGAAGCTGCCCGCGAATAGAAAATAAGAACTGTACAAGCTATCGCCTAACCACGACTCCTAGTCGCCTGACCGTAAAGGTCACCTGACTGCCAAGCTTGATGCGAATAGCTGAAGAACTACCACAACCTGCCCAGACCGCCAGATCCTGAGATCAAGCGAATAGAATCAGACCGATAATCTCAGGTCGCCTGAGCTATAGTTCTTGCAGTTCTCCATTCTCTTGTAATTCTACTACTACCAAATGACAGGCCATGCACCTCTATTTATAGGCAGACAAACGGATGTCTTCACCGCCCCCAGAGAGATACAAACACTGCTTAAATAGATCACGTGCGGTCAACCAAACCGAGACAAAACAGATCGTGCGATCACCAATAGAAAACATTTAGAGCCTATCTAGCTGAGACCTCGACCAGTCGCTAGAGGGAGCTCGCGCATACCGCGCGGTCTCTGCGGTCTAACCTCCTCAGATCGTCCACTCCACTTCTACTTCCACTTCAAAAAATTCAACAAGGTTGACCTGCGCAGGGATCGACATGAAGTATTTAAGGACCCGGCGCACCTCAGGCCATAGAGGTAACCTCAATCTAACATGGAAATGCACCAAGGGGAAGGCGAGCTCCTCGTTGAAGAACATGTTCATATGCTCGTCGGGATCGTCCCCCTCGCTGTATAGCCCTCAGACATATAGCAGGCTTTGAATTCACTGAATTTCTTGGCTGAGGTCTGTGAGCTCAGGAAGTCATGCTTACGGAAATTACGCACACAGTGGGCTCACCTCTCCTTGGATGGTTTTTTTGTGGACCATGGTTGAAGTAAAATGGGTTGAGGACTCTAAGGCAGTGGTGAAGGAGAGTATTTTGACATAGAAGAGGCTGGGAAACATTGGTGAAACCTACTCGACGGTGAACCTCCTCGGGCCGCCCAAAGGTCATGCCCATCATTTCTATAAATTGGTGATCTAGTGACCAGGATCGTGCACCCCCATTTGCCGACTCAAATCTTAAGACGACGCAATTACCAATGTGTCCCTCAAAAAAACTATAAAAAGTCTATAGACCTTCATTTGAAGACAAGCAACAAAGAGGCAAGGAGAGAGCTCTGAAGTTTTTGTTAGAATTTAGTGATCTAGAAGTAGTCAAGAATTTAGTCTTACTGCCAACTTAATACGAGCCTAAAAGGCCGCACATAAGAACGTGTGGAAATTGGAAGTGTTTGATCACGTTGGTTTAACCAAATTCTGGGTGGGTATATATGATATGTTGTATGGGTTTTTGAGGCACATGCCTGTGTGCTCAAAATGGTGGGATAATTGTCGGGTGTGTCTCTGGGTCTAAGGGTACGATTTTTGAGGCACACAGCCTGAGGCACATGCCCGTGTGCCATGATCGTGTTTGTGGTTTATCATTCCAGACTCACGACGAGACGTGCTTGTATGAACCGACGCGTCTTTTGGGGCATACAGTCCAGGCACACGGGTGTGTGCGATGGTTTTTATTTGTACAGGTTCGTGCCTATAAATAGACCAATTTATCTTGAATAAAGTATGCCTAATTCAGATTTCTTCATCCCGTAAAACCACCAAGAACACATCTCTCCAAAATCGGAATTAGCATTTCGTAGGGGAGAAAAAGCGATCGTCTTCCAACCCGAGTTCATCGGACAAACTGTGTTGTGTTTCCGGCATTCATGTGGATATCATTAGAGACGCATATACTTTTTGTGTTTGGACTCAAATGCTAGTTATTCTTCTCGAAATCTTATTTCGACCCAGGTATTATCTTCTTTCTTAATTTAGTGTGTTTCGCATGGATCCTGTCAAGGGTTTCCTGTATTTTCGCTGCGCATTTGATACCCATGAAACCCTACAGTTTTCCAGCGAGAAACCTCTTAGAGATCACCTTCGGATTTTGAAGACCTCCTTCAGTTCTCAAGTCCTCCTTCAAGAGCGACTTAGAGATCTCCTCCGGAGTGCGTGCCTTCTCAAGTGCATTCATATTGGGTATTGTGCCCTCAATGTTTCTAGATTTGAAAAAAGGAACACAAAGAAAGATAAGCAAATTTGTCTTTGATATGTGTTTTAGTTCATGATGTGACAGGTATGTCAAGACTATATGTTTAGAATCAAGACTATATTTTCAGTATCAAAACTATACAAGAAGTGAAAAATTCACTAAGTCAAATATCGACTTGAGCCTTCGTTGAGACAGGAAATATATTGTCGAGACAGTCTCGACGTTATTGTATTGAAGAAGCTTTATTGCTGAGAAAGTTAAGTTAACTCGTGTAGACAGCATCTCGACGATATCATCTTGAAGAAACCTTATCGACTTAAAGATTCAGGATAAGTCATATAGAAAGAAACATCTAGGCGATATCGTCTCGAAGAAGTCATATCGTTTAGAAGATTATTCTAAGTCTTGAAGAAAGAATCATGTAGACGACATCGGCTTGAAGATTCTATATTTCCTAGAAGATCAAGATGATATCGGCATGAAGAATATATATCGTTTAGATTGATCAAGACGATATATGCTTGAAGGAATTTTATCGTCTTGACAGATGCAGAGCTGCATTTAATGAACAGATTTTTCTTGGAAATTATAATTTAGGGAATGTGCACGCCGCCTATCTTGCGCACCAATAAGGAATAATTAATGATATATTCTCTGCAGAATATAGCCGTTTCTCAGCATTTAAGAAGAATATTATATATTTCCAAATATTGCAAGTTCCAAAAAGGGGAGAGCATTTATGGCAGTTTATTCTGTCGTTTCAGTCTATATTCTTTAATGGCCTAATTAATTTAGGAATAAATTATTAAGGGCCTTTATGCATAAGT
Organism: Dactylorhiza incarnata; assembly: GCA_033032865.1. Taxonomy (NCBI): domain Eukaryota; kingdom Viridiplantae; phylum Streptophyta; class Magnoliopsida; order Asparagales; family Orchidaceae; genus Dactylorhiza; species Dactylorhiza incarnata. The sequence goes on along the minus strand of JAWHQI010000581.1, from coordinate 78,111 downwards.
GCAAAGGAATATAAATAGATTTTATTTCGAAACCCACACAATTTTGATCATTCTCTCTCTCATACTTACAATCAAAAAAGATAAAAGTGCTGAACAAGATAATCTTCATTTTTGCTGTGAAGTCAACAAGAAAGAATCTTCTTCCTGTACAAGAAGTTCAATCTGATATTTTAGAAGAAGATTCAAGAAAGCTTTGGTGATTTAAAAGATCTCTGAGGCTACATCTGCAAGAAGAAGATGGAGACCATTGAGTGAAAAGCTTTATCTTTGAAGCTTCATCTTTGAAGCCTTCTCTTCTTCAACAGAAAAACCATTTTCTCACTTTGTAGGGTTCTGTGTGAGCCTGAGTTTGGTAGGATCTTGGTAAAGATCTGAGTGCATGGTAGGGCTTGTAAAGTCTGAGCTATTTTTGTAGGGTTTGTGTAACCTGAGTGTAAGCTTTTCTGTGTGAGGGCTGAGGTAGGATCCTTTGTGATCTGAGTTGTAAGATTTGTTGTATAGTGAAAGAGATCTGATTTTTAGTGAAGTTGCCTAGTCTAGCACATTACTAGACAGGTGGGAGGGACAGTGGACTACCTCATAACACATTGTCTTGAAGGGAACCACTATAAATCTCTGTGTGTTATCTGGTTTGCTTGTATGTTGTGCTGAATTATTTAAATGACTAAATAATCTTGAAAACACCTAATCACCCCCCCCCCCCCCCCCCTCTAGGTGTAGTTTAATCAAACTCATATCTTTCAATTGGTATCAGAGATAAGTTAAGTTCAAAGGTTTAACAGCTTAGAACAAGATCCCTAAAATATTTTGGGTTATTAGCAAATTATGGCTGGTGAACATCATAAGGAGAAGAGTTCAATGAAGCTGCCCATCTGCACCAAATAGAATTTTGTCATCTGGAAATAAAGGATCAAGTTGTACATGGAAGCTTCTGATCCTAGAATCTATATGGCTGTAGAAGAGGGACCTTATGTTCCCATGACAATTCCTGTGGACCTAACAACTGTCCATGTCCCTAAGATCTTGTCTCAATTCACCAAGGATGAAGTAGCCTTGGTCGCTATGGACAAAAGGGATAAGAATATCATTGTCAATGCTGTTAGAACAACCCTATTACTGATTTGGGCTAGGATCACTATCTGTGGTTAGGACTCAAGTTGACCCCATTGTATAGTCGTAAGGTCAATGTTTTAGCTTGTTTAAGTTAGCTAGAACTTAGGAAAATTCTAAGTTATCTAGGTTCGACGAACTCCTTTCTGCGTTCGATGAAAGTCGATCATCAGTTCGACGAACTTAGTCCTCTGCTCGACGAAATCAGTTCTTCAAGCCAGTTCTGTAGATTCTATCTCTCAGTTAGATGAACTCCTGTTTGAGATCGACGAACTCAATGTTCTATTCGACTAATGATATTCAGTTCGACGAACTCCTGATTGAGATCGACAAACTCAACTTTCTGCTCGACGAACTCAGCTTTCTGTTCGACAAAGTTCCTTTTGAAGTTTGACAATTTCTGAAGAATCAGTTATCTATTTTCTCTGACCTCAGATCGACTATTCAACAACGGATCTATTCATATATTTTGATTTATTCAAGATCAGATAAGTCAAGATTTCTTCTTCCCCTTTATATATTCATTCTATTCTCTTCTTTCGAGAATGTAGACGTTGACATATATTGGAAAAGGAAGATTTCATTAAAAAGGAATTAAAGTATTTGCAAAATCAGAAAGTTGTTATTTGCAGTTCCAAGATAGATTTATTCCAGATTATTTTTATTCCTTATCAGAAGATTTGAATTTTCAAATCAAAATATATCTAAGGAAAAAGAGATATAGAAGACGAAAGAGATATCATATAAGAGAAGAGAAGAGATATTCAAGAGATATACAGATAGATTATATTCATGTGAAAATACTCAGACAGTCTAGAGATTCATTCAGAAATCTTCATCTTCATTCTCTGAGATCAATCAAAAATCTTCTCTCAGTTCTATCTGCTGATTCTCAGTCTTCTACAAATAAGAGAAAGCTTCACCAACTGTCAACAATTCTATCAGACATGGGGAGTTTTACAACAACAACAATCCACTAGTCTTCTCTCAGATCTTATTGAGAGAGAAGAACTTCATAAACACTTTTTGTTTATTTCTTTTACCCCATCTTGTACAGGGTTTTAACTCCCTTCAAAAGTTAACAATTTGGTGGCAGGGCACCTGATCAAAACCCGTGATTTGGTTTGAGCACCTGATCAAAAGCTCAGTGGTGATAGGGCACCTGATCAAAAACCTAAGTGGATTCCTACCAAGTGTGATAGAAGAGTGGATGTACCCAGGTTGATTGGGGAACCACTATAGATCCTTGTGTCTTTGTTGTGATTGTGTTTTCTTTCTATACTGTGTTGTGTTTATTGTTTTTGTTTTTACACTCACACAATTACACATACATATATCATTATTTTAATTCTGCTATAAAATAAGTTAAAAAATTTAATACTCTATTCACCCCCCCTCTAGAGTAAGTCTAAGATCTAATACCTCACTTTCAATTAGTATCAGAGGTTGGTTGATTGATTACACAGGCTAACACCTGAATCTAAAGATCAATTAGAACTTAACTTCCTCTAGAGTTTTCTTTTTCTAAGAACTCATGGCATAGAACAAAGATTACTCAAGCACAAGACCTCCCATGTGCAATCTTAACAAGTTTGCATTATGGAAGGCAAGGATCAAATTATATATGAACTCTATTGATGAAGACATTTTCAATTCTATTTTGACAGGACCTTGATGCCGGCTACGCTCTCCGACACGATCGCTACGAACAAACACGCGTTCCCTCTCAACGCTCCCAAATTTTACGTTCGCACAAAAATACTCGCAGCGTACACGCAACGCAATAATTATCAATTAGATGCTAACGTACGGGTAATCACGCTGTTAGAGGTTGAATAGATGACTATAGGCCAAATATTCTTCCCGACTAAAAGGACCCACCCGGTGCGAACGAGCTTGAGTTGTACCAAAAGAGATCTACCAAAAATTACGATTCAAAAATGGTAGATCTCTCCCAACAAAAAGTCGAGGTTCGCCAATCCTCTTCGAAAATTAAAAGAAATAAGGAGGTCGCACAAATCAATCGAAGAAAACCACGATCATCCAAGTGATTCGAGGATCACGCCAAAATTTACCACCACAAGAAATTAACAAGAGGGAAAACCTCACGAGTAGAAATTTTGTTACCCCGCTTGAGATGGGACTATCCTCAAGCATGCACTCGCCCGAGTCGTTCTTCAACCGATCCACCAGAACCGCGTCGAATGGAGAGAAACTCGTTCGCATTGGTTGCTTCACGTCGGATCTTGGATCCACGAGATCACCACCTTGTTTCCCATTGGCCGAAAATTCAAAGAAGAGAAGGACGAGAAGGGGGCGGCTAAAGGAGAGGGCCGTTCCAGTTGAGAGAAGAAAACGAGGGGAGGAGAGGTAGTGGCCGGCGGCCAAGAGGAGGAAGGAGAGAGGGGGAAACTAAAAGAGGGGATTCAAATTTTAGGATTCAATTTTTTTATCATTCAATAATCATCTCATTGCAATATATGGCCTATTTATAGGCTACACCACTCAATCTCCTCCAAGATATAATTCTAAAATTAGATGGCTCAAAAATAGTCCATCATGAATGCAGAATAACTTATAGCTACATGCAGCCCAAATCAAATAACGAAAATAAGGAAATATATAATCCCTAATTAAACAAAATAAACATCACTAAATGCATACCAAAATATAAATAAACATGATAATGATATTTAATAATTTATAATTGAATAATTATAACTTAAAATTCCTTGCGGCGATGGCGTTCTTCAAAAGGGGCGGCGATGGCGTGCACCATATTTGTCGTCGCGGCATCGACCATCATAATCTTGAAATGTGATGTTGCGGCATCGTCCATCCGAGTCTTCAAATGTAGTGTTGCGGCAGCGATCAAAATAATGCGTCAAGTCGGCGTCGTCAAGGAACTGGTCACGGACATATGGAGGGGCGTCGTCGCCATCAGACCTCCTACTCCATCAGCAACAATCAGTAATGAAACAACAACCAATACTCATGCTGTTCAACCTCCTGAGTGGACAGATGCTCAGAAGAAACAAAGGAATGTTGATGCCAAAGCTATGAACATCTTGGCACAGACTATGTCTGATGACATATTTCAGAAGGTTGTGGACTGCACCTCAGCCAGGGATATCTGGAACTCTCTCAACAACATGGTTGCTGGATCTGCAGATGAGAGAAAGGACGGGAGATCCCACCTCATCTCCCAATATGAAAACTTCAAGAAGGGAGAAACTGAAAATGTTGCAGATATGTACAACAGACTCAGTCTCATCATCAATGAGCTGAAGTCTTTGGATAAAGTGATCTCAGTCACTGAAGTAAATGATAAGATCCAAATTTGCTTCCCCAGCACATGGGATTCAAGGATCTGGCCAATCAAGGAAGCCAGAGGCCTAAATGAGATCTCTACTGAGACCTTACTAGGCAAACTAAAGTCCTTTGAGCAGCTTATCAAAAAAAGAGAAGCTGAACAGTCTACCTCCTCTCCATCCATTAAAAAGGAAAGAAGTATTGCCTTTCAGGCAACAGAATAGGAAGACAAAGCTCCAGGAGAGATGGAATTCATGAGCCTCCTAACCAAAAGATTCTACAAAATGGCTAGAAAGGACTTCAGAAAGAAGGACTCCAGATCTAAGGAGAAACCAAGGTATGATAAAACACACTCTAAAGAAATTATTTGTTTTGGTTGCAGGAATCCTAGACACATCCTACCTGAGTGTCCAGAAAATCAAAAGAAGGACAAAAGAAAAGAAAATGAAGAGAAGAAACACTCCAGCAAGCCATCCTCTCACAAACATAAACACATGAGAAAGGGATTTATAGCTGAGTCATGGAGTGAAACTAAGCCAGAGTCATCATCTAGCTCCTTTGAAGATGAAGATGATACAAATGAAAAGAATCTTTGCATGATGGCCATTTATGACTCAAGCAATGATTCAGAACATGCATCATCATCCAGCTCAAGTGATGATGAAGATGATGCAGATGAAAGAAGTTTCTGCATGATGGCTATCAATGCCTCAACAAATAATTCTGATGAATCAAAATCTGACAATGATAGTGATCAGGTAGTCTTTACTTTTGATTTTACTTCAAATGATTTTAAAAATGAATTCAAGACTCTCTGTCAAGATTTGATTAAATCTAAGAAGGAGATAATTTCCCTCGGAAGGAAGTTGGTTGAAATAAACCAACTGAGTGTAGATAATGCCAATCTTCAGGAAGAACTGGCTGCCTCCAAAGAACATATTGTACTCATTGAGAACAAATTATCTGAGGCCAAAAAGTTTGAAGAATCCCTCAATGGGAGAAGCATCAAACTGATGGATATTACAAGCACTGTAAATGCCAGACTCAATGGCAAACTGGGCTTGGGTGCATCATCAAGTCAGCCATACCTTCTTAAGAAAGACACCTTATCTACTCCAGTAAAATTCATTTCTGCCAAAGGCAAAGAAGCAGTACAAGTATGTAAGAAAATCTCAAGCAAGGCTCTTAAGATTAAAGGAATTCAAAAGCATTCGTCGAATGGCATTCGACGAAATGACATTAATTCGTTGAACGATGATCGACGAACGTTGAATAAAGAATTTCAGTATAGTTATTCTTCGAGCAGCGCTCGACGCAATTACTTCAATTCATCGAACGGCGATCGACGAACTCAGCCAAGTTCGTCGAACGAAAAATAAACTGCATCTCTGAAGAATTCTCATTCTCAACATACTAAGAATCCCTTTACACTCCAAGGAGATATCATCCACAAGGGTATAAGGATCAGCCTGAGATCTCTTACATTTCAGAATTTTGTGGTATGACAAAAAGACCCAAGATAGTCTGGGTCAAGAATAACTAGTATATTTTCTGTTTTGCACGTACAAAGCTATCTAAACATAGAGAGACATTGATATTTGGATAGTGGCTGTTCTAAGCATATGACAGGAAATAAGGCCAATCTAAGAAACTACAAGGCAAAGCTTGGACCAAAGTAATTTTTGGAGACTCAAACTGTGGACAAACTAAAAGTTATGGAAAAATCAGAGTTGGAGCAGTTACCTTCAAAGAAGTAGCATGTGTCAAGGGTCTCAAGCACAACCTCATTAGCATTAGCCAGCTATGTGATGAAGGTTATCAGGTAATTTTTAATCATTCTTTATGTCGTATTACCAATAATAAGAACATCAATGTGTTATCTGGTATTAGACAAGGAAATATATATTTAGTCAATTTTGATTCTGCCAATTCAGGCATTTGTTTATTTAATTCAATAAGTAAAACAAATGAGTTATGGCATAAAAGGCTAGGACATATTAACCTTAGAACTATCTCTAAGCTCTCCAAAGACAATCTGGTAAGAGGACTGATGTAAGTTTATAAGGTTTGTAGTCTAAATCACCTAGAGGGTGGGGTGAATAGGTTTCTTTTGATTTCCTTTACTCAGCCTATCTATTTTCTAGGTTAGAGCAAGGAAATGATCAAACACACAGAAAGCACACAAGCATCTATAGTGGTTCCCCAAGACAGTGTGTCTATGGGTAGTCCACTTTCCCCCTTCACCCTTCCAACAGTGTGTTAGACAGGGCTAACTCCTCCAATCTCAGCTCCAAGAGCTTACAACATAAGTTCCTCAGAACTTCTCAGATCAAAGATGATCCTACCTCAGGACAAAAGTCCCTACAACTCAGAGCTATCACCAGCTACTACCTCAAGCGCTGCTGCCCTACAAACTCAGAGGAATACACCTCCTACAACTCAGACCACCTCTTGGTCCTACCTCAGATCAGCTCTTGATCCTACAGCTCAGAACCCTTCCAGGTCCTACAACTCAGAGGAATCCTCCTCCTACAACTCAGGCAATAAAGCCCTAACACTCAGAACCCAAAGGTTCCTACAAACTCAGACTAAGAGGTCCTACAACTCAGACTGTTAAGCCCGATAGAGAAATGAGTTTTATATCTTACTACAGCAGACAGCAGTTGAAGTCCACTGTAGTTCCTGCACAGCTTGTGCTTCCCTGTAGCTGATGATGTTGATAACAGCTACTAACTGATCTTCCTCTTCAGATGAAGGATGGAAGATCACCTTGCTCCTTCTGGTGGAGGATCTATCTTCTTCTCTCTAAGATTTCTTCTTCTTGTTCAGTGAGCAGGAAAAGGAAAAATCCAGCGGAGCCGTCAATGGAACAGTGATTTGATTTGCACGCGACTAGTTTTTCCAAAGTGCCCTAACTTCTTCTTTTATACTTCTTTAATCTTCAACGGCTCTAATTTGATCTCCTGAGAGGTATGGGAGAGATTGGTGGTCCCATGGAATCTTTCTGCAACTTGCGCTAAGCGCAGAACCCGCCATTCATCTTTTTGTAGAGAAGATCCTGCGTTCGACGAACTGCGTTCTTCGTTCGACGAACAGCTCTCTGCGTTCGACGAGCACGCTGGCTCTCAGCGCTTTGCTTCTATCTCGTCTCAGCGGTCGACGAACTGGCTTCTGTGTTTGACTAACATGCTAGCTCTCAGCGCTTGCTTCTGTTGCTCAGCCTGCCCGTAAACCTTCTCAGCGGTTTCTTCTATCTCGTCTCAGCGGTCGATGAACAGAGTCCTGCGTTCGACGAAATCCCCTCTGCGTTCGACGAACACTCCAAATCTCAGCTGATGCTAGATGCTTCTCAGCGGCAGCTTGATCTCGTCTCAGCGGATGTTTCTTTCCCTTCTCAGTGGATCCGCTGAGACAGATAGTCGTCTCAGTGGCTTTGACCCTTCGTCAAAGCGGTTCAGCTGAGACAATTCTTGATTTCTTAGGAGATGATTTCTCCTCAACTAAGGGTATGATTGGCCCTTTCTCTTGAGTCACCTAAGCCTGTTTAACTTTCAAAAACAAAGCTTTATCAAATACAATATGTACTTAGTATTGGAAGTGATGCCTCTTCAAATCAAGGGAACATTGAGGACAATATTCCCAATAATCCCCCCCTATATGAAGAAGGCAGAACATTCCCAATGCTAAGGTACATAGCCAACAAAAACATATCATGATACCACTTGAAGGACATATTATGTAAATGATCTATAAGATAATCATGATAACATGGCTTCTAGATAACAACATTGTTAAAGCTAACAACTTCATGACTGATTATATAAAGCTTTGACCAGCTTAGAGGGCATCTCCCCCTTTCTAACTCAGATTGAATAGCATATCATGATAACTAACATAGAGGGCTAACACTACTTTGTTCTTAGCAACTAGCATTCCATCTCCTATTTGCATCTAGCAAGACCAAATTTGGTCTTAACATTGGCCATCTCCCCCTTTCTGGATTCTTCAACCTCTTTCCCATTAGGGAATAGGATTCTCCAACCTCTTTATCATTAGGGAAAAGGATTCTTCAACATCTACCCTTTTCTGGATACTTCTAACAAATCCTAAGATAGATTAGAAAGCATTTTCCAAATCCTCTTTTAGGACAACCTACATCCTCTCTGACCTACTGAGCATTAGCTATCTCCCCCTCAACGTACAGACAACTCCCCCTCAATTTGAGCAGGAGCATGCTCCCCCTTAATTGGAGCACCTGTATTGACCCAGGCAATTTCATGCTGATTAAAAGAAAACTAGAATTTCAGCTGATCCAGAAGTTTCTGATCCAGCTGATCATTGTAAACTATTCTACATTTAACAACTTAGGGAGATTATCTACCCTATCAGTGGATTATGCCTATTGAAGGAAAATCCATTCAGATATTAATCTATCATAACATGATAAATTGAACAGATAAAAGCATAAGCAGTTCAACACAAAGAACATATATTCAGAAATGAACTCATTCTAAATTCAACATGCCTAAGTCAATTTTAAAAGAATTAAACTTGGCCTCATCCAGTGGCTTAGTGAAGATATCAGCTACTTGATTGTCTGTAGGGACATATTCAAGTTTGATATCCTCACACTCTACATGCTCTCTAATAAAATGATACCTAATTTCTATGTGCTTGGTCCTGCTATGAGAGACAGGATTTTTAGCAATAAAATTGCACTGGATGAGTCACACAGCAGGGGAGATTGTCTTACTTTGATGTTGTAATCCTCCAGTTGGTGTTGTATCCACAGAATTTGAGCACAACAACTGCCTGCAGCAATGTATTCTGACTCAGCTGTGGATATGGCCACACTGGTTTACTTTTTGCTGCTCGAAGAGATCAGCCTCCTTCCTAGGAATTGACAGGTGCCACTGGTGCTTTTCCTGTCCTCTTTGCACCCTGCAAAATATGCATCTGAATAGCCTATTAGTTCAAAGTCATTGTTCCTAGGGTACCAAAGGCCAAGATTTAGGCTGCCCTTGAGGTATCTCAAGATCCTCTTGACAGAGGTGTAGTGGGATTCCTTAGGACAGGCCTGATACCTAGCACAAACACATGTAGAATACATAATGTCAGGTCTACTAGCAGTCAGATACAACAATGATCCAATTATACACTTATACATGGATTCATCAAAGGCCTTCCCCTTATCATCCTTGTCTAATGATATATTAGATCCCATTGGTGTTCTCATGGTGGAGGCTGACTCCATCCCAAATTTCTTGATGAGCTCCTTGGTGTACTTGGTCTGGGAGATGAAAATTCCATCATCAGACTGTTTCACTTGGAGCCCAAGGAAATACTTGAGCTCACCCATACTACTCATCTCAAACTCCCCCTGCATTAGATTAGCAAATCTCTTGCAGAGGTTGTCATCAGTAGAACCAAAAATTATGTCACCACCATAGATTTGGACTAAGAGACACTTGCCCCTTGTTTCCCTAAGAAACAATGTGCTATCAATCTTTCCTCTCAAGAACTTGTTCTTGATGAGAAAGCTGGACAAAGTCTCATACCAAGCTCTTGGAGATTTTTTGAGACCATAAAGGGCTTTTCTAAGGATATAAGCATGAGATTTAAGAGTTGGATGAACAAAACCTGATGGCTGCTCTACATATACTTCCTCTTTCATATTTCCATTCAGGAATGTTGATTTGACATCCATCTGGTAGACTTTGAAGCCCTTCTGAGCAGCATATGCAAGGAATAGTCTAATGGCCTCAAACCTTGCAACTAGAGCAAAGGTTTGGTCAAAGTCTATTCCTTCCTCTTGCTTATACCCTTTAGCAACCAGCCTTGCTTTGTTTTTGATGATTGTCTCATTCTCATCCAACTTATTTCTGAATATTCATTTGGTGCCAATGATATAGTGTCCTTCTGGTCTTGGCACCAACTTCCATACTTTGCATCTTTTGAATTGCAATAGCTCTTCCCGCATAGCCTGAATCCAGAATGGATCCAAGTTGGCCTCTCCAAACTTTTTAGGCTCTACCTGTGACAGAAAACTGAGGAACAAGGCCTCATTATGAGCCCTGCTCCTAGTTGTCACACCTTGCTGAACATTCCCTATTATCTGCTCTATGGGATGATCCTTTAAATGTCTGGTAGTTGCAGTCATTATGTTCTCAGCTTGCTGTGCTGTTTCTACAGGTTCAGCAGTTTCTTCATCAAGGTTGACTTCTTCTTCTTCAGGGATGGCAGCATCAGAAATAGTTTTGCTGCAACTGGGAGTGTCTTGTATAGACATCCTTTCCAAATCCTGTTCATTTCATGTCAAAATAGAAGACCTAGACCAGCCTTTATATATTAGTCTGGTCTCATCAAAAACAACATGCATAGACTCCTCTACAACATGAGTTTTCTTGTTGTATACTCTATAAGCTCTACTATGTGAGATAGCCAACAAGAACACCTACATTGCATTTCTCTGCAAACTTTGTTAATTGGGATTTTCCATTATTTAGAATGTAGCATTTGGATCCAAAGATTCTAAAATATGAAATTGTAGGTTGTTTGCCTTTCAGAATTTCATAGGGGGTTATCCCAAGAACCTTATTGATAGAAGCTCTATTGAGAACATGACAAGCTGTATTGACTGCCTTAGCCCAGAAATATTCTGGCAGTGAGGAGTCACTAAGTAGTGTTCTCCCAGCTTCTATCAAGGTCCTATTCCTCCTCTCAGCCACACCATTTTGTTATGGAGTCATTGGGGAGGAGAACTCTTGGGTGATACCAAATTCTTGACAAAATCTTATCATTGCATCAGATTGAAATTCTGTGTCATGGTCAGTCCTAGTCCTGACCACAGCACATTGTAGATCGTTCTGAATTGCCTTGACATGATTGATAAAGACATTTAAAGTATCAGATTTCTTCTTAATGAAGAATACCCATGTATATTTTGAGTGATCATCAACAATCACCAAAGTATACAACTTCCCACCTAGGCTCTGAATTGGCAAAGGACCAAACAAGTCCATATGCAAGAGATAAAGACATCTTTCAGTGTCTTTGGAGCCAATACTTTTAAAGGTGGCCATAGTTTGCTTACCCATTTGGCATGCATGACAGGGACCATCTTTAATACACTTTAAATTTAGACTATTCCTAACAAGATTTTTAGAGAAAAGTCTATACATTGTCTTGTAGTTAATATGAGCAAGTCTCTTGTGCCATTGAACACAAAGAGACTCATTCTCATTAGCTACAAGACAAATAGAAGTAAGAGAATTGCTGCAAATGAAATCTAAGCAATAAACATTTCCACTCCTAGTGCCTGAGAGAATAGTCTCTAATTCATTTGACTTTTTGATCAAGCACTTGTCATTGTGGAATTCAATGACATAGCCTAAGTCACATAGTTGACTTATGCTTACTAGGTTGTGTTGCAACCCTTCAACATAAGCTACCATTGTGATTGTAACTATGCCATTGGAGATCATACCATAGCCTTTGGTGACTCCTTTTTCAGCTCCCCCAAATATAACTTTGGGTCCATTCTTCACAGGCTTGTAATCCTGTAGAAGACTCCTAGTTCCTGTCATGTGCCTTGAGCACCCACTGTCCAAGTACCATATTTGGTTGAGACTGGTACTTGAACTACCCTGCAAAGAAAGATTTAGTTATCCTTAGGAGCCCAAAAAGCTTTGGGTCCTAGGTGTCTGTTAGTTTGATGAGATAATCTCACACTTGCTACACTCCTAGCAGGAAAGCTCTTCTTTGCATTAGGTACATTGGGATTGTACCAACAATCAATGGCAAAGTGTCCCACCTTGCCACAGCACCAACAATCATGAATATTGTATCTCCTTTTCTGAACATTTTTCTGAATTGGTACAGCACTGTGCACATGTTCAGCAGAAGAGACTGCAGCATTCTTCCTATTTCTTTCAGCAATAATCTGACTGAAGGATAATCTGTGGACAGTCTTTTTGCTCTTTGTCCTAATGGCATTAGCTTGCATTAGCTTGGCAGCCATACAAGATCTGATGGAATCTGACACTGGGCAGCAGGCCTTGTCAACAGATTTGACATCAGTTAAGCTTTTTGCTGAGGAAGATTTGGAAGAGCTTGCTTCCTTATTCTTGATTAAAGGGTCTGAAGTACCAAATACAAATGGTCCAGGTTGGGCCATCTGAATTTCTTCATGGGTAGCCTTCATAGCACTCAATCTCATGCCCTTTCTTCCAATATGGGAAGGAGAATTTTCCTTCCTATAGGAACTCCCATTCTTCTAGTGAACATAAATGCTTTCATGGTCATACCTGTTGGAAGGAAGTAACACCTTTTGAAAGGTAGGTTGAGGCTTAGCCTTCTTCTTGCTCTTTACCCCACTCCCTTCTCCTACTTCCATCTTATTGAATCCTATTCCTGTCCTATCTATTTGAGAGGAGAAGGTGTCAATAATGGGAAGCACAGACTTGGGCTTGGAGAATTGAGCCACCAGGCTCTTCTCTTTCACCAGCTTCTCCTCAAGGTCCTTGATGACCTTGTTCTTCAGGGAAATAGTGCTCAATTGAGCAATTGTCATACCCTTTAAATGACTTATGTGTCTACTCATCTGGGCCACCAGGGAGGTGGGTTCAGTGTAGTCACCTTCAGTCATCTTAAGAGAGGAAATTTCCTGGGCTTGCCTCTTGGCAAGCTTCTTGCTCTCTTTCAGAGCAAGAACCAAGGCATCATATTTGTCAATCAATTGATTGAAATCTACTTTAGATTCTGAGTCACTTTCATCAATTGATGAAGGTGCAACAAAATCTGGACCAGTCTCATAGTCAGAAGAGGATATAGAAAGAATTAATACCTGTTCATGTTCTGAATTATTCTGACTGTCCTCTTCATCAGTAATGGCCATGAAGCCTAGCCAAACATGGTCTTCTTCATCCTCCTCTGTATCACTATCTAAGTGTGATAGAGGGGCCCTGATTCCTATCCTGGCAGCAGGATAGACCTCTTCCTCCTGAGCAGCAAGCAGCCCTATGAAGGCTTCCTCTTCTTCTTCTGAATCTGAAGATGAAGATTCAGATTCACTCCAGCTCTTCCCCTTTTTGGCTAGAAGGGATTTTTCTCCCTTCCTCTCCTTCTTGTGATGAGGCTTCTTTTCACCTCTTTCTTTCCTTTTGACTGGGCAGTCAGCAATGACATGCCCAGGCTTGCTGCAGCAATAGCAAAGTATGTTGTTTGAAACATGTTTACTAGTTTTAGAATCATACCTGTCCCCTTTGGGGTGCTGCCTTTCAGATCTGAAGTGATCCTTCTTGGAGTGTGATGAGGAGGAGGGCTTTCTCTTCCATTGATTCCTCCTCATTATCTTCTTGAACTGCCTAGAGAAGGTAGCAAACAGTCTGGAGAGCAGCTCTCAGACATCTCAGATTCAGCCTTACTTCTTGGAGGTGACTGCAACCTGCTCTTGCTCTTCTTTGAGCTATCAGCTTTGAGAGCTACAGTTCTCTCCTTTGTGTGAGCTATGGAGGAAGTATCTTCCTCCTTTCATGCAGTCAGCTGCATCTCATATGAGAGCAGTTTCCCAAATAGTGTATGGGTAGGGGTTTCTCCCAGCCTAGCCACTTCCCTTATAGCACAGATTTTTGTGTCCCGGTCCCTTGTTAGGGATCTAAGGAACTTATCATTAAGCTCATAGTCAGTGAAAGTTCTTTCATAGGTTCTTAGTTCATTGACAATTCTAAAGAACCTCTCATAGCATGCAGAGATGCTTTCCTGACTCATCTGCCTAAAGGCTTCATATTCCTGATTTAGGAGAGACTTTCTGTCATCCCTCACTTCAGCTGTCCCCTCCATATACACCATAAGAGTGTCCCACATAGCCTTGGCTGTCTCACAGTGAACTAAGTTCTGGTATGTGGAGTCATCAATAGCATTTACTATAATATTTTGGGCTCTCTTGTCCATAGTGTATAATGCTATTTCATCCTTGGTCAGCTCATCAAATACCTTGAGTACTTTTATAGTAGGATCAATGGTGGAGACTTTCTCAAAGGTATAAGGACCATTTTTGACTGTTAAGTAGATCCTTGGGTCTGAGGCTTTCATGAACAGCCTCACCCTTTGCTTCCATATGCCAAAGTTTTCTTTGTTGCATATGGGCAACTTCATTGACCCCATCTCCTTTTGCATTCCACTAGAGGCCATTGGATCTAGACTAGACAATACCTAAATAGGATCTGGTCAGACTGTTAAGTCCTTCTTGACCAACCTACCTCTGATACCACTTGTAAGTTTATAAGGTTTGTAGTCTAAATCACCTAGAGGGGGGGGGGGGGGGGTGAATAGGTTTCTTTTGATTTCTCTTACTCAGTCTATCTATTTTCTAGGTTAGAGCAAGCAAATGATCAAACAAACAGAAAGCACACAAGCATCTATAGTGGTTCCCCAAGACAGTGTGTCTATGGGTAGTCCACTTTCCCCCTTCACCCTTCCAACAGTGTGTTAGGCAGGGCCAACTCCTCCAATCTCAGCTCCAAGAGCTTACAACACAAGTTCCTCAGAACTTCTCAGATCAAAGATGATCCTACCTCAGGACAAAAGTCCCTACAACTCAGAGCTATCACCAGCTCCTACCTTAGGCGCTGCTGCCCTACAAACTCAGAGGAATACACCTCCTACAGCTCAGACCACCTCTTGGTCCTACCTCAGATCAGCTCCTGATCCTACAGCTCAGACCCCTTCCAGGTCCTACAACTCAGAGGAATCCTCCTCCTACAGCTCAGGCAATAAAGCCCTACAACTCAGAACCCAAAGGTTCCTACAAACTCAGACCAAGAGGTCCTACAACTCAGGTTGTTAAGCCCTACAGAGAAATGAGTTTTATATCTTACTACAGCAGACAGCAGTTGAAGTCCCATGTAGTTCCTGCACAGCTTGTGCTTCCCTGTAGCTGATGATGTTGATAACAGCTACTAACTGATCTTCCTCTTTAGATGAAGGATGGAAGATCACCTTGCTCCTTCTGGTGGAGGAGCTATCTTTTTCTCTCCAATATTTCTTCTTCGTGTTCAGTGAGCAGGAAAAGGAAAAAATCCAGAGCAGCCGCCAATGGAACAGTGATTTGATTTGCACGCGACTAGTTTTTCCAAAGTGCCCTAACTTCTTCTTTTATACTTCTTTAATCTTCAACGGCTCTAATTTGATCTCCTGAGAGGTATGGGAGAGATTGGTAGTCCCCTGTAAACTTTCTGCAACTTGCGCTAAGCGCAGAACCCGCCATTCGTCTTTTTGCAGAGAAGATCCTGCGTTCGACGAACTGCGTTCTTCGTTCGACGAACAGCTCTCTGCGTTCGACGAGCACGCTGGCTCTCAGCGCTTTGCTTCTATCTCGTCTCAGCGGTCGACGAATTGGCTTCTGTGTTCGACGAACACGCTAGCTCTCAGCGCTTGCTTCTGTTGCTCAGCCTGCCCGTAAACCTTCTCAGCGGTTTCATCTATCTCGTCTCAGCGGTCGACGAATAGAGTCCTATCTTGACGAACTCCCCTCTGCGTTCGACGAACACTCCAAATCTCAGCTAATGCTAACTGCTTCTCAGTGGCAACTTGATCTCGTCTCAGCGGATGCTTCTTTCCCGTCTCAGCAGATCCGCTGAGACAGATAGTCGTCTCAGCGGCTTTGAACCTTCGTCTCAGCGGTTCAGCTGAGAAAATTCTTGATATCTTAGGAGATGATTTCTCCTCAACTAAGGGCATGATTGGTCCTTTCTCTTGAGTCACCTAAGCCTGTTTAACTTTCAAAAACAAAGCTTTATTAAATATAATATGTACTTAGTATTGGAAATGATGCCTCTTCAAATCAAGGGAACATTGAGGGCAATATTCCCAACAACTGCCTTCTGGTTCATACAAGAAGGAAGGACTCTGCAGGGCTTGTCAACTAGGAAAGCAGACCAAGAGTAGTTTCAAATCTTTATCCAAGAGTTATTCACCTAGGATTCTGTACTTACTGCATTTGGATCCTTTTGGACCCACTGCAATATAGAGCTTAGGAGGGAAACATTACACTTTAATTATTGTAGATGACTTCTCTAGATTCACTTGGGTGTTCTTTCTTAGGAACAAGTCTGACACCTTCAGTGTTCTGACAGACTTTCTCAGGTCCATCAAGATTGAGTACTCTACACTAGTTGCATTGATCAGAAGTGACCATGGCACTGAGTTTGAATCTCTTCTGATGACAGAATTCTGTGGAAAACAAGGGATCAGGCAATGTTTCTCTTCTCCTAGAACTCCTCAACAAAATGGGGTAGCTGAAAGGAAAAACAGAACAATACTTGAATCAGCAACTACATTGCTTGCTGATGCTCACTTGCCAATCTCCTTTTGGGCAGAGGCAGTGAACACAACAAATTATGTGTTGAACAGGAGTCTGATACACAAACTTAAAGGTAAAACACCCTATGAATTACTTAAGAATAAAAAGCCTAAGGTTAACTATTTTAAGATTTTTGGTTGTATATGCTATGTGCATAACAATGATAAGAAATATCTAAGGAAATTTGAAGCAAAGGCTCCTGAAGGTATATTCCTTGGGTACTCTCTTTCTAGTAAAGCATATAGAGTTTATAACAAATCAACTCTTAAGATAGAAGAGTCCATGCATGTTTCTTTTGATGAAACTAACATATTGAATGAGGAGAGGAATACCACCTTTACCAAAGGTACTTTACAGGTACCAGCTATATGTGAAGAGCTTAATGGATTGGATCTACAGAATAAAGATTCTCTACTTTTATCAACTCAAATTATTGAAGACAGTGAAGAAGAAGATAATCCAGAAGATCTTGCTGACAATTCTAATCAAGTGACAGCTGATCAAATCCCTCAAGAGGAAACTCTTGTTGAACCCATTCCAACTGTTGATCACATCACATTTAGAGATCATCCAATATCCCAAGTTATTGGAGACATCTCAGCAGGTGTTCAAACAATGCATCAACTCAACCAAAATCAGATGCATACTTGTTTCCTATCACAAATTGAACCTCAATCCATAAAAGATGCAGAACAAGATCCAAACTGGATTCTTGCAATGCAAGAGGAACTCAATCAATTTGAAAGGAACAAGGTATGGGATTTGGTTCCAAGACCAAAAGGCCATCCAGTTATTGGCACCAAATGGGTCTTTAGGAACAAGCTAGATGATCAAGGCTTGATAATCAGAAATAAAGCCAGATTGGTAGCTCAAGGATACTCTCAGGATTAAGGAATTGATTATGATCAAAATTTTGCTCCTGTTGCAAGACATGAAGCTATCATGATATTTATTGCATTTGATGCTTTCAAGAAATTTAAAGTCTATCAGATGAATGTGAAGAGTGCTTTTCTAAATGGAGATATAAAAGAAGAAGTATATGTGGAACAACCACCAGGTTTTATCTCTCCAACTCAATCTTCCTATATTTTTAATCTTAATAAAGCTCTCTATGGTCTCAAGCAAGCTCCCAGAGCATAGTATGAGACCCTAGCTAATTTTCTTTTAGAGAACAAATTTTGTAGAGGCAATGTTGATAAAACTTTATTTTTCAGGATACATAAAAATCAAACTTTACTAGTTCAAATATATGTAGATGATATCATATTTGGCTCTACTGATTCAAATTTATGCAAAAGGTTATCTGACCTAATGCAATCCAAATTTGAAATGAGTAGTATGGGTGAGTTATCTTACTTCCTTGGCCTTCAAGTGAAGCAAACTCCTAATTATATATTCATATCGCAATCTAAGTATGCTAAGGAATTAGTGAAAAGATTTGGTATGTCTGATTCCTCTTCTATGAAAACACCCATGCCCTCCAATGCTGTTGTAGACAATGATGAATCAGGGAAACCTATTGATCAAAAAGTGTATAGAGCAATTGTTGGCTCTTTACTTTACTTAACAGCTAGTAGACCAGACATAATGTTTGCTACATGCATTTGTGCTAGGTTCCAAGTTAACCCCAAAGAATCTCACCTTATTTTATTAAAAAGAATTTTGAGATATATAAAGGGTTGTCCAAATCTAGGACTTTGGTATCCAACTGCATCAGAATTTGAATTAACTGGATTCTCAGATTCTGATTATGCTGGATGCATAGTAGACAGGAAAAGCACATCAGGAACTTGCCAGTTCCTTGGTGATAAGCTTGTGTCTTGGTTTTGTAAGAAATCTGTGTCTACATCAACAGTTGAAGCAGAATATATTATTGCCGGCAGTTGTTGCTCACAGATTTTGTGGATACAAAATCAACTCTTAGATTATGGTATCAACTTAAATAAATCAATTATATTTTGTGACAATACTAGTGCAATATCTATAGCACAAAATCCAGTACTCCATAGTTGGACTAAACACATAGAAATTAGGCACCACTTTATCAGAGATAATGTGGATAAAAATAAAATTTGCCTACAATTTATTCCTACTGACTTACAAAGAGCTGATATTTTCACCAAACCCTTGGATGAAAAGAAGCACATCTTCTATATAAATTAGCTAGGAATGATAAATGAAGATTCAATAAATTAAAAAATTATATTTTCTACTTATCCCCTCTTTTTGTCGAACGGAGATCGACGAAAGCTAGTCGTTCGTCGAACGGAGATCGATGAAATCTATTGGCTCCACAGATCGACGAAGCCAGCTCGATCGTCGAACTGAGATCGACAAAATTTTATTTTTCATCGAACGCAGTTTGACAAGTCCCAGGCTCTTTGACTTCTATTTTTACAAGGTTTAGCTGAACCCCGTTCCACGAAATCTTGCACTTTCTCCGATCTCTTTCTTTATAATCAAATTTTGATTTCATTTTCGTCTTTGCGCCTACAAAACTTGCTCTTGCTTCCATCCAGTTCCCTTGCACTTGATATTATTTTCCTTTGCAGGTACAAATGGCAATCTCTCAGTCAATGCTCTCGTCCATGAAGTTCGATGCCGGTTTTGACATCGACATGGAATCTTTTGCGCACTCATACCAAGATTTCCAAGACATTCTTCACCTTTTTGAAGAACAACAGTTAAAGAAGTTCATGACAACCAGGATAAAGCTCCCAGTTGCAGAAGTCAAGGAATGGGTACACACCATCCAGTTAGTGAATGCAACATCAATATCAGGAACAATCTCAGGAAGTCAGGTCTCCCTTACACCAGAAATCTTAACAGATATTTTTGGATTGATAAATGGTGATGATGACTTAGATATCACCTCTGATGAATTTAATGTTGTATTAGAGAATATGGGTCACTCCAGTGGAAACCCTAATCATCTTTTGAAAAAGAATTTGTCAATTGAATACAAATTCTTGGCTGATATAGTTAGAAAGGTTTTGTTGGGCAAAACCTCTGCTCATGATTATATAACAAGGCACCAATTTCTGTTGATGGTGGCCTTAGTTGAGAAGAAGCAGGTGAATTGGGGACTGATTCTTTTTGAATCAATAAAGAAGAAGCAAAGCAAATTAAGTGTTTGTTATGGCAGGGTGTTGGGCATTATTCTTCAAGAGAAATGCCCAGACCTGTTAGTGTCACCAAAGGTCTTTATCAATCCAAGCAAGAGGCTAACTTCAGCTCTCTTTGGTAAGTGGGAGAGAGTGATTCCCAAGAAGAATTCAAGGGCAGAATCTTCCAGGCAAGCTTCTGAAAGCACCAGGACTGATCCAGTCACTCCCTCAACCCTCCAAGAAGTTCCCACTTCTGAATCCTCAACTCATATTCCTTCTGAACCTCTTCAGAATATTAATATTGAAGAAGTTCTTCCCTCAAATCCTCCCATAGACACTCCTTACTCATTGCCTTCTTCTCCTTATCCTCAGACAAATATGTCTACAGATCTTCCATCATCATCCATTCCAGATGATGATTCTCTTCCCCCTCTTGATTCCACCTTCATTCCACCTCCTTCATTTAACCTCTTATCTCTTCCACATTCTCCACAATCACCCATTCATGAAGACAATCTTCCACCCATATCAGATGCCACCAACATATTCTTACCATCATTTGTGTGCACCAATCAGGCTCACACCTCTATTCCATCATCTTCCATTCCAGCATCCTCTTCATCTCAGCATACATCTGATTTTGTATATGTTGATTTCTCTTCTATTGCTGATCAGATATTCTCTTATATTTCTCTTAGGCTGACAGCTCTTCTAGATGAGAAGCTTGCTCCTGTTCTCCAAGCCATCTCAGACCTATCCTCAAAGCTTGCTTCTTTTCCTTCCTCCTCAATATTTGTCCCTTCTTCTAGGGGCCTAGATTCAGGTCTCCCTGAAACTAGGCAGGGGGAGATGCTTGATGAAGAAGCTCCAATCAATACAGGTTCAGATATGGTTTTTGATTCAGAAGCAGCTCCAATTATTGATGAAGAGGCTCTAGTTATGGATTTAGTTGCAGTTTTAGAATTAATTACTCCAGTTGTAGATTCAGTGAATAATGTTTCAATTAATCCTTCAGTAGATATTATTTCTTTATTATCAAGATTCAACTTGATGTTCAATTGTCTGCCTAAGCTTCAAGATAGCTCAAAGGCTATAGTGCCCTATTCAGCTCCAATAGATTCAGCTTTGCTGAAGAAAATATTCAGAAGTATTCGAGTTCCAATTCCAGTTCAAGATACAGCTGCAGTTACAGAAGAAGTTGGCTTGTTGAATTCACCTCCAACATTTGTTTTCGATGATTCCCCTCTTCCAGAGGATTTTGATTTTGATGATGATAATGTTCTTCAAAAACAGCAAGATGTTGTTAAGGTTATTCAAGAAATTGATGACTTGTACAATGATCCTGTACAGTCTGATGATGATGATGATGATGATGATGATGATTCTGATGACTCATCCTCAAGGAAAAGGAAATCCAGAAGTAAATCTAAGGCTGCTCCCAAATCTAAATCTTCTTCGGATGACATTCCCTATTACATATTGCATAATATTACTCTCACAAAGGATTCTCCAGCATGGATGAGATTCTCAAGAAATGAAAATAATAGGAGAAAGATAATGAAGAAAAATGGTTTCTATTCAGATAAACCAGTCAAGTTTAATCATCCTCCTCCTCCTCCTCAAGCAGTTGGATCTTCAGCGATGTCCTCTTCTTCTCTGAAGCCTTCTTCTCAGCATTCAAGAAAATCTGAAGAAAGTCATAGAAGCTCCAGTGGCGCTCATAGTTCAAGATCAGCCAAAGCTCATTCAGGATCTGCCAGAGCTCTTTCCTCATCTTATAAATATCATGTTTCTGATGGTTCTTTGCACAGGCAAAAGAATTCTCAAGATCAACATTCTTCATTTCATTCTAATGATTATGATGAAAGACCTCCATCTCCAATTAATCCAGAATCGGACAAGAATGCTTATATGGTAGATACAGAGAAACAATTGCTATAGCTCAGATTAATAAAGCCAAAGTAGAAGGAAAAGATTACTCTCAGTTCTCAACAACGTCATAATTCAGGAGGAAAGAGTTTGAAAGATAAAGTTCAAGACATCTCTTCAATGCTGAAGATTACCTAAGGTTGCACCCAGCTGCAGTGGTTCCTCATGCTTCATCTCAAACACTGCTGGGAGCAAGTGATCTTTATATGAGCAAAAGAGAATCAGAAAATTCTAACAGAGAAATCATCTTCAAACCATCTTCTAAGAAAGAGTAAAGTCTCAGATTGCTTGGTTTTTGCTAAATTCTGATTACAGTGTAAATCTTTCTAAACTCAGAGTGTTATATTTTCTATCTGCTGAAATGATTTAAATTCTGTCAAATATATATGCTCTGTGTTTATTGTTCTTGTTGTATCTATTTAATTTTGTCAAATAGTATCCTAACCCAAATAGGAGGAGATTGTTGGAATAACCCTATTACTGATTTGAGCTAGGATCACTATCTATGGTTAGGACTCAAGTTGACACCATTGTATAGTCTTAAGGTCAATGATTTAGATTGTTTAAGTTAGCTAGAACTTAGGAAAATTCTAAGTTCTCTAGGTTCGACGAACTCCTTTCTGCGTTCGACGAAAGTCGTTCATCAGTTCGATGAACTTAGTCCTCTGCTCGACAAAATTAGTTCTTCAAGCCAGTTCTACAGATTCTATCTCTCTATTCGACGAACTCCTATTTAAAATCGATGAACTCAATGTTCTGTTCGATGAATGATATTCAGTTCGACAATTTCCTGATTGAGATCGACGAACTCAACTTTCTGCTCGACGAACTCAGCTTTTTATTCGACGAAATTCCTTTTGAAGTTTGACAATTTTTGAAGAATCAGTTATCTATTTTCTCTGAACTCAGATCGACTATTCAGCAATGGATCTATTCATATATTTGGATTTATTCATGATCAGATAAGTAAAGATTTTTTTCTTCCCTTTTATATATTCATTCTATTCTCTTCTTTCGAGAATGTAGCCATTGACACAATTGGAAAAGGAAAATTTCATTAAAAAGGAATTAAAGTATTTGCATAATCAGAAAGTTGTTATTTGTAGTTCCAAGATAGATTTATTCCAGATTATTTTTATTCCTTATCAAAAGATTTGAATTTTCAAATCAGAATATATCTAAAGAAAAAGAGATATAGAAGACGAAAGAGATATCACATAAGAGAAGAGAAGAGATATTCAAGAGATATACAGATAGATTATATTCTTGTGAAAATACTCAGACAGACTAGAGATTCATTCAGAAATCTTCATCTTCATTCTCTGATATCAATCAAAAATCTTCTCTCAGTTCTATCTGCTGAATTCTCAGTCTTCTACAAACAAGAGAAAGCTTCACCAACTGTCAACAATTCTATCAGACAGGGGAGCTTTACAACAACAACAATCCACTAGTCTTCTCTCAGATCTTATTGAGAGAGAAGAACTTCATAAACACTTTTTGTTTATTTCTTTTACCCCATCTTGTACAGGGTTTTAACTCCCTTCAAAAGTTAACAATTTGGTGGCAGGGCACCTGATCAAAAACCTGTGATTTGGTTTGAGCACCTGATCAAAAGCTTAGTGGTGATAGGGCACCTGATCAAAAACCTAAGTGGATTCCTACCAAGTATGGTAGAAGAGTGGATGTACCCAGGTTGATTGGGGAACCACTATAGATCCTTGTGTCTTTGATGTGATTGTGTTTTCTTTCTGTACTGTGCTGTGTTTATTGTTTTTGTTTTTACACTCACACAATTACACATACATATATAATTATTTAAATTCTACTATAAAATAAGTTAAAACTTTTAATACTCTATTCACCCCCCCCCCCCCCCCCCTCTAGAGTAAGTCTAAGATCTCATACCTCACTTTCAAATGCAATTGATGATTCTACATTTCAGAACCTAATTCACTGTAAAACAACAAAAGAAATGTGGGATTCTTTAGTTATCTACATGGAAGGAACTGAAGAGGTTAGGGATGACCGAAAATCCCTTCTGAATTAGGAGTACAAGTCCTTTAGGCAAGACAAGAAGGACAACATAGCTACCTACTATGAAAAATTCTTCAGGATTGTTAATGGGCTCAGAACTTATGAAAGGGAGTTCACCAATTATGAACTCAATGAGAAGTTCTTAAGATCCCTGAACAAAGAATGGGGCATGAAGCTTTGTGCTAGTAGATAAGTTGGCAATCTGGGAAACATGGAGCCACAGCAGCTATTTGGCAAACTTCTATCTTATGAGCTGCAGTTGAATACCAGAAGGTCTGAAGAGGAGACTTCCAAAGTTTCTAGCAGAGAAAGGGCTGTGGCCTTTAAAACTGAAACCTCAAGAAAGCACAAGGCTGTGGAACCTGCTTGCATCTCAGAAGATGAGATCATAGGCAATTCCAGTTATGATCTTTCTGATGGAGAACTATCCTTGTTTACAAAGCAGTTCAAAAAGCTGCTAAGAAATAGAAGAAGAGGAAATAGAAGACGGGAAGCTTCTCCCTCTAGCTCAAGGAGTGAAGATAAATCTGGGAGCAGACACAAATCAGAAAGGTGTGATTATAAACCTAAAAAATATATTTGTTCTAATATACTTTGTTACAACTGCAAGAAGCCTGGACACATCATAGCTGAGTGTCCAATTAAGAGAAAGGAAAATAGTGAAGAAAGGAAGCACTCAAAGAGTAGGGAGATGGAGATGAGATTTGTAGCTAAGAAAGTCAGAACCCTCAGTGACAGTGACACTAAGTTATCATCATCAGAATCTGACAACCACTTAGCAGCAATGGCCTTTCCAGATGAAGAAAGTTGTGATGAATTCCATCACAATCAGGTAATCCTTAAAGCCACTCTTACCATATCTGACACAGATTCAGATGCTAGCTCCTCTTCAACTGTAAGAGAAGATGACACTGAATATATTGAGAAATTTAGTGCCCTGCTTGAAACTCTTAAGAAAGCAAAAGCTCTTTGTAAGGCACAAGCAACAGAGATCATTTCCTTGAGTGACAAGAGAGATGAATTGCTTGAGAAAGTAACTGAGGTAGCTCAAGATAAGACCAAATTATCAATTTTTCCACTGAGCACTAGCAAATTAACTAAAGTTATTAAGAATAAGAATACTAGAATCAATGAGCTTGAGGATAAGCTCTTAGAGGAAAGGAAAATTGTGGTAAGTTATTCCAAGCCACAAATTGTTCTTCCCTTAATTGATTGGTTTTCACAAACAAATAAGAAAGGTTTGGGCTACTGCTCAGTGGAGAAAAGTGATCATATCCACTAATTTTTAAGATCACTGTAGCATCTATGGATGCAAAGAGAGCAAGAAGACATAGGGTGGTCTTAAGCTCCCTTCTACTTGGGTAAGTAAAAGACAAACTTTCCTCGGGAAGAGTGCTCTATTAGCACACCAAAAGAATTTTCCTGTGAAAGCCTAAAATTCTTATGCTGGGGAAAGTTCTTCAGCTCCTGAGAAGGGAGGGTTAGCTGTCAAGCAACATCCTAACTCAGTCAGACCAAGCACAACAAGAAAATCTAGATATTATAGATTTGAATGTTGGTGTTATGGAAAGGTAGAGCATTTTGCCTTAGATTGTTGGTTTAGTCCAACTGTGCATAATGATCCTCACATGAGAATCAGAAAGTAGGCTGCTAGTTTTCATTTAGTTCTTTTCCTAACAAGCACCTAGGACCCAAGAAAGCTTGAGTTCCTAATGAGGTATAGCTGTCTTGCAGGTATGTCCGACATCCACCAAGACTCTTGTGTGGTATTTGGACAGTGGGTATTTCAGGCACATGACTGGAACTAGAAGCCTCTTGAAGGAGTTTACACCTGTAGAAGATGGACCCAAAGTCAAATTTGGAGGATCTGACAGAGGTGTAATCAAAGACGATGGTAAGATTACAAATGGTAGTATCACTATCACAAGGGTAGCTTATGTTGAAGGGTTACAACATAACCTCATTAGCATAAGTCAACTATAAAACTTGGGATATATTGTTGTCTTCCACAAGGATGAGTGTCTGATCAAAGATTTTCAGAATTCTGAATCTATTTTAACAGGCACTAGGAGTGGCGATATTTATTCTTTGAATTTCATTTGCATTAGAAAGAATAAACATGTATGTCTTGTAGCAAATGATGGAGTGTCTGCTTGTGTAAAGTGGCACAAAAGACAAGGCCACATTAATTTCAAGTCTCTTAAGAAATTAATGACAGAAAAATTGGCAAGAAATGCTCCAAGTTAGACTGTTTAGAGAGAGTTCTTGTCATGCATGTCAAAGCTTCATTCAAAAGCATACATGACAAATAATCTACTAGGTGCTTATAACTTATGTACGTGGATTTATTTGGACCTATGGCAGTGCACATTTTAGGAGGAATGGCTTATACACTAGTTATTGTTGATGATCATTCTTGATTTGCCTCGGTGTTCTTTTTAAAACACAAGTCTGATACACTAAGCACATTCAAGAATTTTGTCAAACAAATTCAGAATGAAATAAACAATAATATGGTCAAAATCAGAAGTGATCATGGAATTGAATTTCAGTCTAGATCAATGACCAAATTTTGTGAAGAAGAAGGTATCTTACAAGAGTTTTCTTCTCCCAGAACTCCCTAACAAAATGGGGTGGCTGAGAGGAAAAAATAGAACACTTATTGAATCTAGTAGGACCATGCTAAGTGACTCCTCACTCCCAGAATATCTTTGGGTTGAGGCAGTCAATACTGCATGTCATGTGCAAAATAGAGCACTCATCAATAAGAACCATAATAAGACTTCTTATGAGCTGAATAAAGGTAAAAAGTCAACACTAGCTTACTTCAGAATCTTTGGAAGTAAATATTATATGCTGAAAAATAATAAGCATTACATTACCATGTTTTCTGGAAAGAGTTATGAAGGTGTCTTTGCAGGATATAGCAAGCATAGCAACGCCTACAGAGTCTTCAATAAGAATGCTCTTACAATTGAAGAATCTACATATAGTTTTTATGAGAGCAACATACTGCATAATTCTTTATCTTGTTCATGTAGTGCAGGAATTGAGACTGGATTGGATAATCTGAAAATAAGAGAAGAAGAGACTGTTGAAAAAGAAGAACTCTCTACATATAACTCCATTCCAAAAGAAGTAGAATAAGCTACAGAAAATACTATTTTTTAGAATAATCGTCCTAAAGCAACATTTCAGGAAATTTCTGAAATAGAAGAACCTCAAAAGGTGCTGCCCATAACAGGAAGATATCTCAGAAATCACCCAACAGACCAGATAATTGGTGAGCTTGATCATGGAGTGAGAACTAGAAGAAATGCTCTGAATGAAAACTTGCACCTCAGCTTTATGTCACAACTAGATCCTAAGAAATTTGAGGAGGCCAATAAAGACCAATTCTGAGTTATGGCCATGCAAGAAGAGCTCAACCAAATCAAGAGATGTAAAGTTTGGAAGCTTGTCTCAAAGGCACAAGGGCATAGTATTATTGGGACAAAGTGGGTTTACAGAAACAAGATTGATGAAGCTGGAGTGATTATAAAGAATAAGGAAAGGCTGGTAGCCCAAGGATACAAGTAGGAGGAAGGCATAAATTTTGATCAGACATTTGCCCATGTTGCTAGATTGGAAGCCACCAGACTATTTCTAGCTTATGTTGCATTCAAGGGCTTCAAAGTCTATCAAATGGATGTTAAATCAGCATTTCTAAATGGAGACTTGAAGTAGGAGGTCTATGTAGCTCAACCACCAGGTTTTATCTCTCCTGCGCATCCCGACTATGTCTATTTTTTAAAGAAAGTCTTATATGGCTTGAAGCAAGCTCCAAAGGCTTGGTACGAGACAATGTCTACCTTTCTCCTTGAAAACAAGTTCTTATGAGGGAAAATAGATAAGACTCTTTTCTTGAGAGAGTTGAAGGGTCAGATCCTTTTGGTCCAAATATATGTTGATGACATTATATTTGGATCAATTGATGGGAGTCTTTGCAAAAAGTTTGCTAAACTCATGCATAGTAAATTTAAGATGAGCAGTATGGGAGAGCTTAAGTATTTCTTAGGTCTCCAAGTAAATCAATCCGAGGAAGGAATTTTTATTTCTCAGACCAAGTTTACCTTGGATATCATAAAGAAATTTGTTATGGAGAACTCTACCCCTATGAGAACTCCTATGGGTTCAAATGTGTCTCTAGATAGGGATGAAATCGGGAAACTCTATAATGAGTCCATGTATAGAAGCATAATTGGATCATTGCTCTACCTCACTGCTAGTAGGCCAGACATCATATTTGCTACATGTGTTTGTGAAAGGTATCAAGTTAACCCCAAAGAATCTCATTACTTAGCAGTGAAAAGAATTTTGAGATATCTTAAGGGTACTCCAAATCTAGGGCCACGATTCAACACCAATTAGAGGATTAAATTTTGCAAATAAAGAGAAAACATCTCTTTTGTGATTCCTCTAGTGTCATTTCTATTGATAAGAATCATGTGGCACATAGTAGAACAAAGCATATTGAGATTAGATATCATTTTATTAAGGAGCATGTAGAAAAGGAGGACATTTTCTTGAGTATGTTAATACAGAAAGGCAGATAGCTGCCATTTTTACTAAGCCCCTCTATGAGTCTAAGTTCAATCAATTCAAAATTGAATTGGGGATGCTAAGCTCTTAAATTGGGAATGTTGTACTCCATATTTTCTTTACTAAAGGATTTGAAATATTTTGATAATGGGTTAGCTCTCACACAAAGTCCACCCTAAAGTAGTCTAACAACTTTAGTTTTGAAGAGAGGAAAAACAGAAAGCTTGGATAATGCAGAAGTGGAAAATGTCTAGACAAAAATAGATTAGACAACAAAAATTGTCTTGATGATCAAGACGACATTGTTGATGTCTCAACAATAAGGTTCACATGATCTCGATGACAAAACTCAGTCAGGCATGACCTCATAGGACACGTCGGCGTCATAATTACGCCGCATTTACGGGTCTATCACATGATTCTGGAAGATTTGAATAGGTATGCATCTATTACCTTTCCCAATGCATGCTAGTATATATTAGGCAATGTGAAAGCATAAAAATTTGCACTCACACAAAATCCTAGAACCCCTATTTCATCTTCTTCCTCCTCTCGATGACTTCCTGCAACAAGCAATGACTCCAAAAATCAGAGATGAGAAAGTTCTTTCTGGAGGAGAGTTAGTCAAAGATCGATTCAAAGGTGTTGCTGAAGAACTTGATATGGTGATTACCCTACTATATGCTTCTGAACTAGAGTATGTTCTTACTGAGCCTACTCGACTATACTACACAACATTGTCTGAAATATATGAAAATGCTCAAGTTAGCAAGGTAGAAAAAGTAATTCTCACCACTTTGTCTGGTGAATATTTAAGGATTACTGCCTTGGGCCTAACCAATGCTCTTAAACTAACTATCTTGGATGAGCATGAAGAAGAAGAATCAGTCAACCCTGACGATTTCATGGAAGGGTACAAATGGTGTGGCCTGGATGACAAACCTCATGACAGCATTCAAAGAAATAAGATGAATATGCAAGGTAAACTGTTATCAGATATCATTGGGAAAGTACTGATATGCAAGGCTGGGTCACATGATAGAATCTCCAAAGAGATGTTTGAGCTGATGATCAGAGTGATCCTTGAGAAGAAGACTGACTAGAGTAAAATCCTGTTTGAAAAGATCAAAGAAAGCCTAAAGTCACCCAACTTTGGCAGAATACTTTCTTTGTATTTAAAGCACTCCATTCCTCAACACCTAAATGAATCTGAATCAACTCCCCTCCATTACCTAAAAAGAATAGATATGAAGACATTAAGCAGATGGGAAAAGAAGTTCACCAAAAAGATAGCAGGTGAACCTTCCTCCCCAAGCATTAATGTACCTCAAAGCCCAACACACCTCACACAAATTACTCCAAACTCTCCTGCTCCTATTGAGGGGGAGCATCTGAGGGAAAATAATGTTATGATGGATATTGCTCCAGTACCTCAAGTGGAGGTGACTCTAGAAGATGTTCTAATAATTGATCAAGAGGCTGTCTTGAATGTGGAAGTTGATGAATCTGAGAAAAGTCCAAGTGGTGGACCTACAGTTGTTGAAGAGATAGAAGAGTCTAACAGGTTACTGAATGAATTTCTAAATAATGACATGCATCAAAGTACTCCAGAAAATGAATATGAGCAGCCCTCTGACACCCCTGCACCAATGAATGAGTCTACTGTTCAAATTACATTGCAGCCCTGATGCGCAAATCTTAGCACACCGCTATAGGCGGTAGCAAGACTGCGACACGAAACGGCAGTGTACCGATCGTTCAAGTAATATAAAATGGGAATGAATCCCCAAGTATCGATATCAAAGGAACACGGTAAGGTGGAGCTATCTATCGAGGAAGGACTTGAGATTGAAGTCCTTTATGTCGGATGGATGCGGAAACGGGGGTTTTGGATTGTGGAAATAAAGATAAAATATTACAACTACTCCTATGCAATGCCGCTATGCAAGCTTCGCGAGGCGGGATGGAGACTACGTAGGCCTTGAACGCGCTACTTCGCTAGGGCGGATGGACGAGTAGGCAAACGGAATGAGGGTCGCAAGCACATCGTCGACAAGCACGCCACTAGCAATTACTAGTGCAGCACACGAACATGACGGCGGAATGGAAAATGGATGGCGGCGCACCTCATACACACATATAAACAAAAGATAATTTCACATAGACATGAAATAACTCTAAATAACAAGTTTTATAGTGCTCATCATCCAAATACAAGAGATCTACTAACTACAACTACCAATATAAAGATAGAGAGGAAGGAATCGACCGAATCCGAAGTCTTGTTGAAGATTCACGGTTGGAATCGCTAGGTTGTCAATCCGCGCCCAAGCTCGGTCCTCAACTGCGTCCGGGGTAGAGAAGGCTGTCACTACCCTCCATTGGCCCGTCTTCTTCGTATCACGATCCGGAAATGACCTAGCTTCCTTCTTCTTGGATCTTGGTGGATGTAGGGTTGAATCCCTCTCCTTGGAGCTTGAGGATGATGGAGGAGGCCCAAAGGGACGAAACCTCAGTGGAAGTGGCGAAAATGGCGCAGTTGTATGGCGTGTACGGTCTCTCCCGGTTTAGGTCAAAAGATGCAGCTTTTATAGAAAGAGATCAGAAAATTGGTCACGCACGGTCGAACGCACGACCGTGCGAAACTTAAGCGCAGCAGGATTGCCGGAGAAGGAGGAACGCGCCCATGCATTCTACTCACGCACGGGCGAATTCGCCCGTGCGTGAGTAAATTGCACGGGTAACTTCCGATCGACGAAAAATAGGCAAGCATGGGGCTCGTGCATTTTACTCGCGCACAGGCGAATCCGCCCGTGCGTAAAAACGCATGACCAAAGTCAGATCGCCATTTTGCCAGCCACCATGAGCGCACGATCGCAGCCGTCCGTGCGTCAAGGAAAACGCACGACCGTGTGATACATGCAGACATGAATTCAGGAAAAATGGAGATCTGCCCCTATTCACAGCCAAAGCACACGCACGGAATACACTTCCAGCACCAACAAAATAAGAAAAATACAATGGGGAGCACAATGTGCTTACCCCCAGCAATAAAATGTGCAATTGCACACAACAACGAGCCTAAACATGTACTTCAAATAAAAGCATGAACAAGGTGAATATGGACAAAAACTGAAGTACAAAAGCAGGAAAACTAGCCAGATGAGTCCAAAAATGTGTATATAATTGGGACTCGTCACACCCCCAGACTTACCTGTTTGCACGTCCCGAGCAAACAAATCCTAAGCAAGCGGGAACATGAAATAGCTAACTTAATTTTACAAAATGGTATACCATGTGAAGTCCCATGCCCATGTGCGTATAAGAATACTAGAGAAGATTTCTAATTATACACATAGATTATAAATTTCTAAAAGAGTAAATAAATGTTACTTCTACTCAAAATGGGAATCACGGTGAATCATCCGGTCACACATATGGAGAAAGTAAAATAATCGCTGAGAAAAGCATTGCCAAAGTTGAGATTCTGGACAAACTCCACCGAAATCCATCAGTGTCGGAGACCATAAGATCACCCGTTCACATTCTCTCCACGACACTAGATTGGTTCATAGCGTGAGTCGGTAGGACTTTAGGTTTTAAATGGGGCTTGGGTTAAGGTGAGGTAAAGAAAGATAGAAACGATGGCTCAAACACTAAACCCAAATGAGCTTTCAAACAACTCCTCGCACACCAACATCGAATGCAAATGCACCACACCCCCAGACTTAGATTTTTGCAACATGGGTGTGTGCACCTCCTATTCTCATTCATAAATTTACACAGATTTTCAATTAAGTTCATCTTTTTCTTTTTCTTTTTTATTTTCTTTTCACTTTTTTTTTCTTTTCTTTATTTTCAGCAAATTTTGGCAAGAAAGCACAACCATATTTTCACAAAATAAAACACCACATCAACACCCCAATCATGAAAATAATAAACAACTAAAGCTCAAATTTGGGTGTGCGACTAGGATTGGCTTTTAGGCTTTGGTGAAATAAAAGTGGGGCTGAATCAAAGAACGGGTAGGCACAACTGGGCTAACGAGGATAAGATGATAGGAATGGCACAAAAGCTCAACCGGGCCAAAATGATGGCCTACGTCATTCTCACACACTAGAACTATCCTATGTCTATGCTTCAAGAATCGCTTGGGGCAAGTTCTTAGAAACCGAGAAAGATTATCTTTCCTCCCGGCTCGAGCAATACATATCTAACAATCATTTACACACATCCCTATGATACCATTTGATTCACACCGGATTCACCATTTGAGTAGAGTAAACAATATTTATACTAACAGAAATGCATAAAGCTAATAGTATAAAAAGAAATCTAATCTACATGAATCCCTATACTCACATGAGTATTTGACTAGAAACACCGGAGTCAACATTGTATTCCACTACATAATTTAAAAGCTAGCACAATCATTTTCCCATATACAAAAAGGAATGTGTTATACTCGTGACGCACTAAGGGTTAAGTACGCGCTCAAGTGGGTGCTTTGTGTGCAGACAAAATGAACAAAATAATTTAAATAAAAACTTCTAGCATGCTAAATAAATGTGCACGCGAGTGGGTACACAAACAGGTCTCCCCAGACTTAAACTATGCATTAAGATATTCTAAAACAAAGTTAGGGGAAGAGAGTACCCAATGCTCAGTAAGTAAGCATGCCGGAAGCCTGGAGTGAAGCTCAACGAAGAATCACAACCACCGCCAATACAAATAGAAAATACATGCAGGGGTTGGTCTCCGCAAAAACAAACTAAAACAAAATATAACTAACTAGTTTAAGAAGGCGATAAAATAAAAGACAAGAAAAAGTAAGATAACTACTGGGGTTATTGTCATCCCAGCACGACTTATTCAGAAAGGTGGGGGGTCTTAGCTAATGGGAGTATGGAAAGAGAAGTGGACAGGCAACTGTTCTAATTCCCGTGTCAGTAGCGGGTACCGATACAGTGTAACAGTCCTGGCCCAAGCCCATCCGGGTCACTAGCAACCCCAGGAACTGCCGGCACCGACGGCCCAGGCCCATTCTGGGACGGCCTGACCAAGCCCATCTGGGTCACTGGCCCCGCCCTAGGACACTGTACCGCCGGTTCAGCCTGACCCACCGGTCAACAACAAGCCTTCATATTGTACACCCCAACCCCTCTCTGGCCTGCCACAGGGCACAGCGGGTTGTTGGAGGGGGGGCACGAACCCACGCCCTCACTTTGATTAGAATTGAGCCAGTTAAGCGGCAGCGCGTGGACTTCCCAGGAGGTCACCCATCCCGTGACTACTCCAGCCCGAGCACGCTTAACTACGGAGTTCTTTCACTTCTCATCACCAACTGAGCTGCAGCTGAAAAGGAAGAAGGTGATAAAGAGCTGAATACTGCTATAAATCAAGAAGAAAATGAACCAGCTGCTGGAACTGAAAAAGGAAATGAAGCTGATGCTGGAAAAGAGAAAGAGCCAGATGCTGTGATGGCTGAAGAAGGAGCTCAGGAGTCAGGGGCAGGGGGAGCTGAGACTCAGGGGGAGCAAATGGCTGAGACCCAGGGGGAGCTGAGGGAGTCACCTGCTACTGGGAAAGAGCAATCCACAATAGTATTCAAGAGAAAAAGAAAGACTCCTCCTACCCTTCCTGAATAATACTTGAAAACAATGTTTCATATACTTTATGATTGGTCTGAACATGAAGTTTGCTTCTGATTGTGTGAAATCTTCATTATCTGTACAAATGCTTTGCTATGTTAATTATATGCTAAATACAATTTCTCTCTAAATAGGGTTAAGACAAATAGGGGGAGATTGTTGGGGAAATGATTTCTCTTAACCCCTAGAAATGAGTTAAAGAAGAATTCTAAGAATGAAAAATAAGGCTAAGTAAATATACGTCGAATAGTATTCGACGCAACGTCGAGATAAAGTCGACGTTTCTATCAGAATGAGTCGAAGTAGCTCCAAGCAGAAGTCGACGTATCCTATATCGACGTAGCTCTGACTTCTAGTCAACGTATCTTGAGAAGTCGACGCACCCTAGTCGACGCACCTTCCTTATTCTCCTCTCGACGTCCAGACAGGATGTATTCGACGCTTGCGTCGAATAGTAATCGACGCACGTCGATCTTTATGATAGAATTCAAAATCGCCAGATCTCTTTCCTTATCTTATAGATCTGATTTATATGGAATCAATTTATGTCTTATAGCCGTTCTGAATCTTTCTTTTCCTCTATTAGATTCTTGGCTAATTTGATAAAATTCATTATGGACATTATTTGAAATTGGAATGAATTCTTTCCTTCTATTGGTATGCTAACTATGGAAATGTTTCTATCCTTCTAATTCTCTGTCTGATAATTAATTTTCCTCCTATGAGTATTATTTGAATGAACAGAGCTATATATATATATGAAGGAGGTCGACAGAAAAACCAAGGAGGGATCCACCATTTTACTCATTGAAAAAGAGGAAAAGCTCCCAAGTGATAAAGAGAGAATTGGGAAATAGCCCTGCAGCAATATTCAAGCATTCTTCTTCTCCTGCTTCTGAAGTCACTCTGCTGCAAATTCTGATAGCTCTCACATAAGAGGGAAAAGCT
Organism: Dactylorhiza incarnata; assembly: GCA_033032865.1. Lineage (NCBI taxonomy): Eukaryota > Viridiplantae > Streptophyta > Magnoliopsida > Asparagales > Orchidaceae > Dactylorhiza > Dactylorhiza incarnata. Next base: position 43,075 of record JAWHQI010000581.1, on the reverse strand, counting down.
ACAAATCTTCTTCTCTCTATAGAAGAAAGATTTAATTCACTACTTCTTGTGCTTCCAATCTTCTTGCTAGGAAGAAGATTCATTTTTTGTTTTAAATACTTCTTTTTCCTTTTCTTATTTTCATTCTCACATATTGTAAACGAGTTTTTAGAATCACTCTTCAAAAAATTCAGTTGTACTGGTTCTAAGAGTCTCCTTGTCAAAAGACTCAGTTGGTTCTAAGAGTCTCCTTATCAAAAGACTCAGGGTGGTTCTAAGAGTCTCCTTATCAAAAGACTCAGTGCAAGATAGTGAATTCCTACCAAGGGGGTAGAAGAGTGGACTACCCAAAGTTTGGGGAACCACTATATTTTCTTGTGTTGTGCTGTGATTTCTTGCATTTACTTTCTTTATTTGTTTAATTCTTGTTGGTGTGTGTGGGAAGCCCTAATCTGTGATCATACACATATATATATATATATTTACTTTGCACAAAATATTTTAAAATCTCTATTCACCCCACCCCCCCCACCCCCTCTAGAGAATTCTAGTGAGGTTAACTGTGCACTTTCAACCTCCACTTCAACCTTCTTCTCTACCTCCTCTGCTACCTCTACCTCCACAAGTAGCAAGACTCTCTAAACAGATCCTACCTAGACAGTCTAGGAGGACAGATGAAAAGGAAAAGAGAAGCCATTCCCTACTGGCAAAACTTCTCCAAAGAAGAAAGGAGAGAGTATGCAAAAGAAAGAAAGTATAGAAAAGCATGTGAGGAAATAAAAAGATTTGAAAAGATGCCAATTATCACTCCTAACAGCCCTGTGAAGGAGTACCATGACCCTGACATGGAAAAGAGGCATGAAGAGATACGAGAAAGAGAACTGTATGAATATGAAGCAGCTAGGAAAGAAGTGAAAGATAAAAGGAATGCCTGGATAGAAAAGATCAACAAGGGAATGACTAAAGAACAAATTCTTGCTGAATCTTCTATCAGAATTCCAAAGAAGTTGTTTGATATTGAAGCTTATTAAAAGAAAAACCCTCAGGCAGGGATCATTCTAGAAAAAGGTCAAAAACACAAGAAGGGTGTAGGATGTACAGAAGATACTTACATCCCCTACAAGAAGCCCAACAGACCTGTAAAATTAGACAAATAGCATGCCTCACCCTAGAAAGGGAAAGGAAAAATGGCTGACATTCCTGAGAAGCAGCAATCAGAAAAGAAAACAAAATATAGGCCCAAGGTTGATAACAAGGGACCACCTGAGATCAAGCCTACTGAAAAGAAAGTTCAAAACATTACAATTGAGATGATTGATGAAAAGGCAGCAATCATCATCAGCAAAGGCTACTCCATAAATGACACAATCCCTGATGGTGAAAAACTATTGGAAAAACTGCATACAATCATCAGGAATGTCCAGGAACGACCTGATAGAGCCAGGGGCTACATTTTTGATGCTATTGAAAACTTGTCTAGGAAACTTTATTCTGCCTTTGTCAACTTCATGTACAAAAAGAAGTTTCTGGTTTAATTCTTGTGAAAGACAAATACTTGTCATATGCTTTCTTATTCTAATTTCTCTTCTGATTATTTAATATATTTCTTATCTTTACAAATGCTGTGCTGGGTTAATTATTTGCTAGTCCAATTTCTCTTTAAATAGGGTTAAGACAAATAGGGGGAGATTGTTGGGAAAATGATTTCTCTTAACCCCTGAAAAAGAGTTAAATATGAATTCTAAGAATGAAAATCAAGGTTAAGTCAATATGTGTCGAATAGTATTCGACGCAATGTCGAAGTTATATCGACGTTCCTTTCAGAATGAGTCGAAGTAGCTCCAAGCAGAATTCGACGTATCCTATGTCGACGTAGCTCTGACTTCTAGTCGACGTATCTTGAGAAGTCGACGCACCCTAGTCGACGCACCTTCCTTATTCTCTTCTCAACGCTCTGCCAGGATGAATTCGACGCCTACGTCGAATAGTAATCGACGCACGTCGATTTATATGATTAATTCAAAAAATCGCCAGATCTCTTTCCTTTTTTTATAGATCTGATTTATATGGAATCAATTTATTCTTTATAGCCGTTCTGAATCATTCTTACCTCTAATAGATTCTTGGATAAATTGATTAAATCCTTTATGGACATTATTTGAAATCAGATTGAATACTTTCCTTTTATGGATATAACTGTTATGGAAATTTCCCTTTCTTTCCAATACTCTACCTGCTAATTGATTACTCTCCTATAGTGTTATTTTAATGAACAGAGCTATAAATAACTAAGGAGGTCGGCAGAGAAAGACAACAAGTGATTCACCATTTTTACATTTGAAAAAGAGGAAGAGCTCCCAAGTGAAAGGAGTAAATTGAGAAATAGTGCTGCAGCAAAGAACAAGCTTCCTTTTCCTTCTCATTCAGAAGCCATACTGCTGCAAAATTCTGAAAAGGGCTACAATCTTCTTCTCTCTATAGAAGAAAGATTTAATTCACTTCTTGTGCTTCCAATCTTCTTGCTAGGAAGAAGATTCATTCTTGTTCTTATTTCTTTCTTCTTTCTTATTCTTACTTAAACATTGTAAAAGAGTTTTTAGAATCTCTCTTCAAAAAATTCAGTGTACTGGTTCTAAGAGTCTCCTTTTCAAAAGACTCGGTTGGTTCTAAGAGTCTCCTTGTCAAAAGACTCAGGGTGGTTCTAAGAGTCTCCTTATCAAAAGAATCAGTACAAGATAGTGAATTTCCTACCAAGGGGGTAGAAGAGTGGACTACCCAATGTTTGGGGAACCACTATATCTCTTTGTGTTGTGCTGTGATTTCTTTTATTGCATTTACTTTCTTTATTTGTTTAATTCTTGTTGGTGTGTGTGGGAAGCTCTATTCTGTGATCATACACATATATATATTAACTTTGCACAAAATATTTTTAATCTCTATTCACCCCCCCCCCCCCACTCTAGAGAATTCTAGTGAGGTTAACTGTGCACTTTCAGAAGATAATCCAGAAGATCTTGCTGATAACTCTAATCAAGTGACAGCTGATCAAATCCCTCAAGAGGATACTCTTACTGAACACATTCCAACTGTTTATCACATCATAGTTAGAGATCATTCAATATCCCAAGTTATTGGAAACGTCTCAGCAGGTGTTCAAACAAGGCATCAACTCAATCAAAATCAGATGCATACTTGTTTCCTATCACAAATTGAACCTCAATCCATAAAAGATGCAGAACAAAATCCAAACTGGATTCTTGGAATGCAAGAGGAACTCAATCAATTTGAAAGGAACAAAGTTTGGGATTTGATTCCAAGACCAAAGGGCCATCCAGTGATTGGCACCAAATGGGTCTTTAGGAACAAGCTAGATGATCAAGGCTTCATAATCAGAAATAAAGCCAGATTGGTAGCTCAAGGATACTCTCAGGAAGAAGGAATTGATTATGATCAAACCTTTGCTCCTGTTGCAAGACTTGAAGCTATCAGGATATTTCTTGCATTTGCTGCTTTCAAGAAGTTTAAAGTCTGTCAGATGGATGTGAAGAGTGCATTTCTAAATGGAGATATAAAAGAAGAAGTATATGTGGAACAAACACCAGGTTTTATCTCTCCAACTTACTCTTCCTATGTTTTTAAGCTTAATAAAGCTCTCTATGGTCTCAAGCAGGCTCCCAGAGCATGGTATGAGACCCTAGCTAATTTTCTTTTAGAGAACAAATTCTGTAGAGGCAATGTTGATAAAACTTTATTTTTCAGGATACATAAAAATCAAACTTTACTAGTTCAAATTTATGTAGATGATATTATATTTGTCTCTACTGATTCAAATTTATGCAAAAGGTTTTCTGACCTAATGCAATCCAAATTTGAAATGAGTAGTATGGGTGAGTTATCTTACTTCCTTGGCCTTCAAGTGAAGCAAACTCCTAATGGGATATTCATATCACAATCCAAGTATGCTAAGGAATTAGTGAAAAAATTTGGTATGTCTGATGCCTCTTCTATGAAAACACCCATGCCCTCCAATGTTGTTGTAGACAATGATGAATCAGGGAAACCTGTTGATCAAAAAGTGTATAGAGCAATTGTTGGCTCTTTACTTTACTTAACAGCTAGTAGACCAGACATAATGTTTGCTACATGCATTTGTGTTGGGTTCCAAGTTAACCCCAAAGAATCTCACCGTATTTTATAAAAAAGAATTTTGAGATATATAAAGGGTTGCCCAAATCTAGGACTTTGGTATCCAACTGCACCAGAATTTGAATTAACTGGATTCTCAGATTCTGATTATGCTGGATGCAGAGTAGACAGGAAAAGCACATCAGGAACTTGCCAGTTCCTTGGTGATAAGCTTGTGTCTTGGTTTTGTAAGAAACAGACATCTGTGTCTATATCAATAGCTGGAGCAGAATATATTGCTGCTGGCAGTTGCTGCTCATAGATTCTGTGGATACAAAATTAACTCTTAGATTATGGTATCAACTTAAATAAATCAATTATATTGTGTGACAATACTAGTGCAACATCTATAGCACAAAATCCAGTACTCCATAGTAGGACTAAACACAGAAATTAGGCACCACTTTATCAGAGATAATGTGGATAAAAATAAAATTTGCCTACAATTTATTCCTACTTACTTACAAAGAGCAGATATTTTCACCAAACCTTTGGATGAAAAGAAGCACATCTTCTTTATAAATCAGCTGGGAATGATAGATGGAGATTCAATAAATAAAAAAAAATTATCCCCTCATTTCGTCGAACGGAGATCGTCAAAAATTAGTCGTTCGTCGAACGGTGATCGACGAAACCTATTAGCTCCAGAGATCGACGAAGCCAGCTCGTTAGTCGAACCGAGATCGACGAAAATTTATTTTTCGTCGAACATTGTTTGATGAAGCCACAGGCTCTTCGACTTCTGTTTTTATTATATTTATTCGAACCCCGTTCAACGAATGCTTGCGCCTTCTCCGATCTCTTTCTTTATAATCAAATTTTGATTTCATTTCACCTTTGCGCCTACAGAACTTGCTCTTGCCTCCCTCCAGTTCCTTTGCACTTGATCTTTTTCTCTTGCAGGTACAAATGGCAATCTCTCAGTCTGTGCTCTCTTCCATGAAGTTCAATGCAGGTTTTGATATCGATATGGAATCCTTTGCGCATTCTGACCAGATTTTCTAGGACATTCTTCAACTTTTTGAAGAACAACAGCTGAAAAAGTTCATGACTACAAGGATAAAACTTCCAGTTGCAGAGATTACGGAATGGGTACACAATATGCAGTCACTGAATGCAACAGCTATATCAGGAACTATCTCAGGAAATCAGGTTTCTCTTACCCCAGAGATTTTAACATATGTTTTTGGATTGATAAATGGTGATGATGATTTAGATATCACTTCTGATGAGTTTAATGCTGAATTAGATAAAATGTGTCACTCCAGTGGAAACCCTAATCATCTTCTGAAAAAGAATTTGTCTATTGAATACAAATTCTTGGATGATGTGGTTGGCATGGTTTTGCTAGGCAAAAACTGCTCATGATTATATTACAAGGGACCAATTTCTGTTGATGGTGGCCTTAGTGGAAAAGAAGCAGGTGAACTGGGGATTGATTCTTTTTGAATCTATAAAGAAGAAGCAAAGCAAAATGAGTGTTGGTTATGGCAGGCTGTTAGGCATTGTTCTTCAATCAAAATGCCCAGAGCTGTTAGCGTCACCAAAGATCTTTATCAATGCAAGCAATAGGCTGACTTCAACACTCTTTGGGAAATGGGAAAGAGTGATTCCTAAAAAGACTTCAAGGGCAAAAACTTCCAGGCAAGCTTCTGAGAGCACATGGACTGATCCAGTCACACCCTCAACCCTCTAAGAAGTTCCGCCTTCTGAATCCTCAATTCATATTCCTTCTGAACCTCTTCAGAACACCACTACTGAAGAATTTCTTTCTTTCAATTCTCGCATAGACATTCCTTCCTCGATACCTTCTTCTCCTCCTCTCCAGACAAATCTGTCTACAGATTTTCCATCCTCATCTATTCCAGATGAAGATTCTCTTCCCTCCTTCATTCCACCTCCTTCATTTGACCTTCTGTCTCCTCAACATTCTCCACAATCACCCATCCATGAGGATAACCCCCCACCCATCTCAGATGCTACAAACATATTCCTACCCTCCTCAGTGTGCACCAATCAGGCTCACACATCTATTCCCTCTTCTTCCATTCCAGCACCCTCATCCTCTCAGCATACATCTGACTTTGTGTATGTTGATTTCTCTTCCATTGCTGATCAGATTTTCAACCATATATCTCCAAGACTGATAGCTCTTCTAGATGAGAAGCTAGCTCCAGTTCTCAAAGCTATCTCAGAACTCTCTTCAAAGTTTGCTTCCTTTCCTTCCTCCTCACTTGTCCCTTCTTCTAGGTGCCTAAATTCATGTCTCCCTGAAACTAGGCAGGGGAAGATGCTTAATGAAGAAGCTCAAATTGATGCAGGTTCAGATATGGCTATTGATATAGAAGATGCTCCAGTTATTGTTGAAGAAGATCTAGTTATAGATTCAGTGAATAATATTTCTATTAATCCTTCAGTAGATATTCTTTTTTTTATTTTTCAAGATTCAATTTGATTTTCAATTGTCTGCTTAAGCCTCAAGTTAGCTCAAAGGCTATAGTGCCTTATTCAGCTCCAATAGATTCAATTTTGCTGAAGCAATTAATCAAAATTATTCAAGTTCCAGTTCAAGTTCCAGTTCCAGTTCAAGTTCCAGTTCCAGTTCAAGTTCCAGCTCAAGTTACAGTTGCAGTTATAGAAGAAGTGGGCTTGGTGAATTCACCTCCAATATTTGTTTATGACGATTCCCCTCTACCAGAGGATTTTGAGCAAGATGTTGATAATGTTCTTCAAAAACAGCAAGATGTTGATAATGTTATTCAAGAAATTGATGAATTGTATAATGATCCTGCACAGCCTTCTTCTGAAGATGATGATGATGATGATGATTCTGATGATTCATCTTCAAGGAAAAGGAAATCCAGAAGCAAATCTAAGGCTGCTCCCAAATCTCAATCCTCTACAAATGACATCCCCTATTACATTTTGAAAAACATTACTCTCACAAAAGATTCTCCAGCTTGGATGAGATTCTCAAGGAATGAGAATGAAAGGAGAGTTTAGTTCTTATTCTTATTATTAAAACTCTTGTTTAACTTTGTTTTAAAATAAATGATATATATATATATATAAATATATATGAGTTTGTTGATTGAGTGATAAACACAAACAGTTAGAGTGCAAAGTCATAAACAGCACAAATAAAGAAATAAAACAAAGCAAACCAAAACACAAAATAAACAAGCATCCAGATGACACAAAGAAATATAGTAGTTCCCCAAAACCTGGGTACATCTACTCTTCTACTCACTGGTAGGAATCCACTAGGAGAGTTGATCAGGTGCCCTCACAGCAAGGTGTTTTTGTTCAGGTGTCCACACACCAATGGAGGTTTGATCAGGTGCCCAATTCACCTATAAGCTTTTGATCAGGTGCTTATAAACCAACTAGATTTTTTGATCAGGTGTCTTGCCACCAACAGGTAAACTTTTGAAGGGAGTTTTAACCCTGTACAAGATGGGGAAGGAGAAAGGGAAAAGATTTATTGTTCTTCTCTTTGTGCTGAGAAGACTCTTGATGAAGATCCTGATTGGTAGTTGTGTTTGGATCTTGATGATGATGTTGAAGAGCTCTCCCTATCTGATATAATAGTTGACAGTTTGTGGAGGTCTCTTCTCATGATTGTACAAACTCCTTTCTTCTTATGCAGTAATGATCCTGAGCAATTGATTGTGATTGGTGTCTCAGGATGAATGTGATCTGCAAGAAGGAGTTAGCAAAAAGAAGATAAATAATAGAAGTTCTGCTTCTTCTTTTTGCTCCTCTGTATTTCTTCTTCTTTTTCTTCTTTCTTCCTGTACAGCAATATTAATAATGTTCTATTCTTTTTACTGTCGAGAGATAACAGCTATATATATCTTCTGATATATATTATCTGCTGTATGTTTATCTGTTTTAAATCCTTGCTGACCATAAAGGAATATAATAAATATATCTTTTATTTCCCAGATCCTCGAGAACATAAGTGGCTGTCTTTGGCTTCTGCAACGGCTATATTAATTAATGCTGCAACGGCTGGATTGTTAAATCAACAATATATTTATATATAGAAAATATATAAAATAGAATAAATAAATATTGTTTTAATAAAGTCTAACAACATATTAGAATAAGAAATATAATATTTAGTCGAGCAAATATATATAAAATAAATGCTGCAGAAATTCGTCGACATCAGTTCGTCATTCGTCGAGCTGAGCTCGCCAAATGATATTCTGAACATTGATTTACTGTTTCTGAACATCTGCTGAAATTCGTCGAGCGCTGTTTGGATTTTGTCGACCGCTGTTCGTCATTCGTCGACCACTGCTCTGATGTTCTTTGACCGCTGAGATGAGGAATTTGTCGACCGCTGCTTCCTTGAAAATTTGTCGAGCGCTATTATAATGTAATCTGTTCGTCGATCGCCGTCCGACGAATGTTGGGCGTCGTTCGATGTTCGTCGAACGCAGCTAATATATGAAATACATTTCTTCTCTTATATTTCAGCCTATTATTTATATGTCTATTTGCAGCCTTCTTTCTTAATGATAATTAATTTAAGTTATAATATATATTATGATATATACTTAGATGCTAAAGGTGGATCCTAACTCAAATCAAAACTAAGGTTCCAACAATGTTCCCCTATTTGAGTTGGGATCCTAATCCAAATAAACTAGGTTCTAACAATTGATATCCTCTGATGAGGGTGATTGAATAAATCAACCTGCTTTGATACCAATTGAAAGGAGAGTTTAGTTCTTATTTTTATTATTAAAACTCTTGTTTAACTTTGTTTTAAAATAAATGATATATATAAATATATATGAGTTTGCTGATTGAGTGATAAACACAAACAGTTAGAGTGCAAAGTAATAAACAGCACAAATAAAGAAATAAAACAAAGCAAACCAAAACACAAAATAAACAAGCATACAGATGACACAAAGAAATATAGTAGTTCCCCAAAACCTGGGTACATCTACTCTTCTACCCACTGGTAGGAATCCACTAGGAGAGTTGATCAGGTGCCCTCACACTAAGGTTTTTTTGTTCAGGTGTCCACACACCAATGGAGGTTTGATTAGGTTCCCAATTCACCTATAAGCTTTTGATCAGGTGCTTATAAACCAACTAGATTTTTTGATCAGGTGTCTTGCCACCAACAAGTAAACTTTTGAAGGGAGTTTTAACCATGTACAAGATGGGGAAGGAGAAAGGGAAAAGATTTATTGTTCTTCTCTTTGTGCTGAGAAGACTCTTGATGAAGATCCTGATTAACTATGTTTGGATCTTGATGATGATGTTGAAGAGCTCCCCCTGTCTGATATAATAGTTGACAGTTTGTGGAGGCCTCATCTCTTGATTGTACAAACTCCTTTCTTCTTATGCAGTAATGATCCTAAGCAATTGATTGTGATTGGTGTCTCAGGATGTATGTGATCTGCAAGAAGGAGTTAGCAAAAAGAAGATAAATAATAGAAGTTCTGCTTCTTCTTTTTGCTCATCTGTATTTCTTCTTCTTTTTCTTATTTCTTCCTGTACAGCAATATTAATAATGTTCTATTCTTTTTACTGTCGAGAGATAACAGCTATATATATCTTCTGATATATATTATCTGCTGTATGTTTATCTATTTTTAATCCTTGCTGACCATAAAGGAATATAATAAATATATCCTTTATTTCCCAGATCCTCGAGAACATAAGTTACCATCTTTGGCTTCTGCAATGGCTATATTAATTAATGCTGCAACGGCTGGATTGTTAAATCAACAATATATATATAACAATATATAAAATAGAATAATAAAGTCTGACAACATATTTGAATAAGAAATATAATATTTAGTCGAGCAAATATATATAAAATAAATGCTGCAGAAATTCGTCGACCTCAACTCGTCATTTGTCGGGCTGAGCTCGCCAAATGATATTCTGAACATTGATTTACTATTTCTGAACATCTGCTGAAATTCGTCGAGCGCTGTTCGGATTTCGTCGACCGCTATTCGTCATTCGTCGGCCGCTGCTCTGCTGTTCTTCGACCACTGAGATGAGGAATTTGTCGACCGCTGCTTCCTTGATAATTTGTCGAGCGCTATTATAATGTAATCTGTTCGTCGATCGCCGTCGGACGAATACTGAGCGCCGTTCGACGTTCGTCGAACGCAGCTAATATATGAAATACATTTCTTCTCTTATATTTCAGCCTATTATTTATATGTCTATTTGCAGCCTTCTTTCTTAATGATAATTAATCTAAGTTATAATATATATTATGATATATACTTAGATGCTAAAGGTGGATCCTAACTCAAATCAAAACTAAGGTTCCAACAATCTCCCCCTATTTGAGTTGGGATCCTAATCCAAATAAACTAGGTTCTAACAATCTCCCCCTATTTGGTTTAGGATTCCTAAGCATAAAAAGTGTTGAGCTGCTTAAGGGGCAGAGATTATTTATTTTTCTTTTATAACTAAGCAATTTCTGATTTCCTAGATTTTGATTTAAATAGGAATTTTAATAAGATGAATTGCTGGCTGTTAACAGATTCTAAGAATTTTTATAATAAGAAAGACAATATCTGATAGCTTCTTTCTATAGAATCCCCTTAATCAGAAGAGACTCACACTCAGAGCTCTGATCATTTCTGATCCATGCTACTTGAGTAGAATGCTCAAACTGATTTTGGAGAAAGAAATCTGTAAGAGAGTGAAGTCTATCTGACATGTTTTTAAGATAGAAAATTCAAAGAAACTTAAAATTGCTGTTTTAATTATAATTGTTTTAAAATAGGTAAAAACAAATGTTTTATAATTAGATATGTTGGTCTTTTTATTTCATTGAAATACAAATTTGAAAATTTTCTTTGATTTTGCTGAACATACATAATTTCTTTTTCTTTAAAGTTCTGTTTGAACATATCAGCCTTATTTTCTAAACAGATAAATTGTTCTACTGTTATTTTAAAATCTTCTTTAATTTTAACAGAAATTAATTTGTTTATTAATAGTTGTTTACTGATTCTGTTTTCAGAAATTTTTAAACCTGCACAAGGTGAATTGAAAACAGATATGAAATTTTCAGAGGTAAAATTAGGAAATGTTGTTACCTCTTTTACCTTTTCTTTATCAGATTCAGCATATGATTTGTAATCTGAACCATATATAGCCATCATACAGAATTTTATGGCTTTGTGTTCTTCTTTTTCTTCTTCTTCAATTAAACTGAATGATGGTTCTGTATCAAAAATAATGTTAGTGGAAGAAGTAGGAATGGATTCATTTACCATCCTAGAGAGGGAGTTCCAAATGCTCCTTGCTGAAGTGCAATCAGCCACTTTTTGAAGAATGTCATCAGACATTGATTTAGCCAATATTTATATGGCTATGGCATCAGCACTGATCAACTTTTCTTGATCATCTGTTGAAGAAGAGGAAGATGAAGTTCCTGTCAAAATAGATTTATATATATCTTCATCTATGGCATTCATAAATAATTTAATTCTAATTTGCCATAAATCAAAACTATCCAAATTACATAAAGGTGGATCTGAAAAAGAGAAATCTGCTAGTGCCATCAAATTTTGAAAAACCTTTTTACAACAAAACAAAATAAGAACTAAGTGATATTTGTGATTTCAGGTGTTAGCCTATGTGAAAAATCAATTTCCTATGATACCAATTGAAAGGGGTTCAATTGAGTATCAGGTGCAAGAAATTGAAAAAATAAAATCAGCCTCCTCTGATACCAATTGAAAGGGACAATTGATATCCTCTGATAAGGGTGATTGAAAAAATCAACCTGCTTTGATACCAATTGAAAGGAGAGTTTAGTTCTTATTCTTATTATTAAAACTCTTGTTTAACTTTGTTTTAAAATAAATGATATATATATATATATAAATATATATAAGTTTGTTGATTGAGTGATAAATACAAACAGTTAGAGTGCAAAGTCATAAACAGCACAAATAAAGAAATAAAACAAAGCAAACCAAAACACAAAATAAACAAGCATGCAGATGACACAAAGAAATATAGTAGTTCCCCAAAACCTGGGTACATCTACTCTTCTACTCACTGGTAGGAATCCACTAGGAGAGTTGATCAGGTGCCCTCACACCAAGGTGTTTTTGTTCAGGTGTCCACACACCAATGGAGGTTTGATCAGGTGCCCAATTCACCTATAAGCTTTTGATCAGGTGCTTATAAACCAACTAGATTTTTTGATCAGGTGTCTTGCCACCAACAAGTAAACTTTTGAAGGGAGTTTTAACCCTGTACAAGATGGCGAAGGAGAAAGGGAAAAGATTTATTGTTCTTCTCTTTGTGCTGAGAAGACTCTTGATGAAGATCCTGATTGGTAGTTGTGTTTGGATCTTGATGATGATGTTGAAGAGCTCCCCCTGTCTGATATAATAGTTGACAGTTTGTGGAGGCCTCTTCTCTTGATTGTACAAATTCCTTTCTTCTTATGCAGTAATGATCCTGAGCAATTGATTGTGATTGGTGTCTCAGGATGAATGTGATCTGCAAGAAGGAGTTAGCAAAAAGAAGATAAATAATAGAAGTTCTGCTTCTTCTTTTTGCTCCTCTGTATTTCTTCTTCTTCTTCTTTCTTCCTGTTCAGCAATATTAATAATGTTCTATTCTTTTTACTGTCGAGAGATAACAGTTATATATATCTTCTGATATATATTATCTGCTGTATGTTTATCTGTTTTTAATCCTTGCTGGCCATAAAGGAATATAATAAATATATCATTTATTTCCCAGATCCTCGAGAACATAAGTTGCCGTCTTTGGCTTCTGCAACGGCTATATTAATTAATGCTGCAATGGCTGGATTGTTAAATCAACAATATATATATAGCAATATATAAAATAGAATAAATAAATATTGTTTTAATAAAGTCTGACAGCATATTAGAATAAGAAATATAATATTTAGTCGAGCAAATATATATATAATAAATGCTGCAGAAATTCGTCGACCTCAGCTCGTCATTCGTCGGGCTGAGCTCGCCAAATGATATTCTGAACATTGATTTACTGTTTCTGAACATCTGCTGAAATTCGTCGAGCGCTGTTCCGATTTCGTCGACCGCTGTTCATCATTCGTCGATCGCTGCTCTGCTGTTCTTCGACCGCTGGGATGAGGAATTTGTCGACCGCTGCTTCCTTGATAATTTGTCGAGCGCTGTTATAATGTAATCTGTTCGTTGATCACCGTCCAACGAATGCTGGGCGTCGTTCGACGTTCGTCGAACGCAGCTAATATATGAAATACATTTCTTCTCTTATATTTCAGCCTATTATTTATATGTCTATTTGCAGCCTTCTTTCTTAATGATAATTAATCTAAGTTATAATATATATTATGATATATACTTAGATGCTAAAGGTGGATCCTAACTCAAATCAAAACTAAGGTTCCAACAGAGAATAACAGGAGAAAGAAAATGAAGAAAACAGGTTTCTATTCAGATAAGCCAGTCAAGTTTAATCATCCTCCTCCTCCTCCTCCTCCAGCAGCTGGATCAGCAAGGATGTGCTCTTCTTCTCAGAAGCCTTCTCCTCAGCAATCAAGAAGATCAGGAGAAAGGCATAGAAGCTCCAGTGGCTCTTACAGTTCAAGATCAGCCAGAGCTCCTCCCTCAAGATCTGCTAGAGCTCTCTCTCTTCAGTTTATAAATATCATGTTTCTGATGGATCTTTGCACAGGCAAAGGAATTCTCAAGATTATCAATCTTCATTTCAGTCTAGTGATTATGATGAAAGACTTCCATCTCCCATTAATCCAGATTCAGAAAAGAATGCTTACATGGCTAAATATAGAGAAACAATTGCTACTGCTCAAATCAATGAAGCCAAAGCTGAAGGAAAAGATTACTCTCAGTTTACAACTATGTCTGAATTCAGAAGGCAAGAATTTGAAAGGTACAGCTCAAGGCATATCTTCAATGCTGAAGACTACCTAAAGTTGCACCCTACTGCAGTGGTTCCTCATGCTTCATCTCAAACACTGCTGTGAGCAAGTGATCTTTATATGAGCAAAAGAGAATCAGAAAATCCTAACAGAGAAATCATTTTCAAACCTTCTTCAAAGAAAGAGTAAAGATTCCTGATCGTTTGGTTTTGGTAAATTCAGATTTCAGTGTAAAACTTTCTAACTCAGAGTATCATATTTTCTATCTGCTGAAATGAAATTTAAATTCTGTCAGATATATATGCTCTGTGTTTATTATTGTTGGTTTTAATTATTTTTGTCAAAAAGTATCCTAACCCAAATAGGGGGAGATTGTTGGAACAACCCTATTACTAATTTGGGCTAGGATCACTATCTGTGGTTAGGACTCTTGTTGACCCCAATGTATAATCTTAGGGTCAAGTTTTAAGCTCGTCTGAGTTAGCTAAAACTTAGGAAAAATCTAAGTTTTCTGTGTTCGACGAACTCCTTCCTGAGTTCAACGCGTTTATCAGTTCGACGAACTTGATCTTCAGTTCGACGAACGTGACCTCCAGCTCGACGAAATCAGTCTTCCAAGTCAGTTCTACAGAATCTATCTTTCAGTTCGACGAACTCCTGTTTGAGATCGACGAACTCAGTGTTCTGTTCGACGAATGAGCAACTCAGTATTCAGTTCGACGAACTCCTGATTGAGATCGACGAACTCAACTTTCTGTTCGACGAAATTCCTTTTAAGCTTGACAAATCCTGAAGAATCAGTTATCTCTTTCTCTGAACTCAGATCGACTTTCAGCAACGGATCTATTCAAGTATTTGGACTTATTCATATTCAGATAAGTCAAGATTTCTTCTTCCCTTTTATTTATTCATTTTATTCTCTTCTTTCGAGAATCTAGCCGTTGACATATATTGGAAAAGGGAGATTTCAATAAAGTATTTTGCAGAATCAGAAAGTTGTTATTACAGTCCCAAGAAAGATTTATTTCAGATTATTCTATTCCTTATCAGAAGTTTTGAATTTTCAAATCAGAAAAATTAGAAGACAAGATAAGATATATTCGAGATGATATACAGATATAGAAGATACTTGTAAATTTTACAGACAGACAAGAGACATACAAAAATCTTCATCAACAGCAGCATCTTCATTCTCTAAGAAGAACTGAAATCTTCTCTCAGAACTATCTGCTGATTCTTAGTCTTCTACATTCAAGAGAAAGCTTCACCAACTGTCAACAAATTCTATCAGACATGGGGAGCTTTACAACAACAGCAATCCACTAGTCTTCTCTCAGATCTTGTTGAGAGAGAAGAACTTCATAAACTCTTTTTGTTTATTTCTTTTACCCCATCTTGTACAGGGTTTTAACTCCCTTCAAAAGTTAATCTTTGGTGACAGGGCACCTGATCAAAAACCTATGGTTTGGTTTGAGCACCTGATCAAAAGCTCAGTGGTGATAGGGCAACTGATCAAAAACCTAAGTGGATTCCTACCAAGGGTGGTAGAAGAATGGATGTACCCATGTTGATTGGGGAACCACTATAGATCTGTGTGTCTTTTGTTGTGTTTGTGTTATTTTTGTACTGTGTTGTGTTTATTGTTTTGCTTTTATACTCACTCAATTACACATATATATATCATTATTTTAATTCCGCTATAAAATAAGTTAAAACTTTTAATACTCTATTCACCCCCCCCCCCCCCCCCCCCCCCTCTCTAGAGTAAATCTAAGCTCTAATACCTCACTTTCACTGGCCTTCGAGCATTTCAAGTGATCTCGCAGCATGGGTTGGGTCGGGCGACATCCCCAACCTCAAGAACCTCAGGCGAACCTTCAGGGCCCTCCTTAGATTTTTATCTTCTTTTTCTTTTTTGTATTCGCATTGCCGTCATTTTTGGCGAGTATTCAAATCTCGCCCTACATTTTTTGCTTGTTTGTGATGTCTGAATTTTTTCTATCTTCTTTATTTCTGCGAGTAATGGTCGAATGTCGCGTCTATTTGGAGAGTTGCTTACGTTCTGTTTGCAAGTTTTTGCGAGCTAAAGGTTGGCGATCTGACGCGCATTGTGGATTCGGTGACCTTATTTTGATACTCGCCACCCCCTTATTCACAGTCGCGGTGCCGTGCCCGACACGCCAACTCTTCTCGATCCCTGTAAATAGGGGGTGGGTAAGTATTAATTACGCTTTTGGCGATCTCCTCTCATTGACAGCGAGTATCCTCTGTTTCACTCTTCTTCCCGCTTCTTTGATACTCACTCTCTTTCTCTTCTCTCTTTCAAGATGACGGATGAGGCGACCATCCGGCGTGCGAATAACGCTAAGAATTTGAGGCGACTATTTTCAAGAAGCCGATTACTCGGCAAAAGGACATGGACGAGTTCTGTGATAGGTACTTATCGCCAGGGTTTATCGTCAGACTTCCTCATCCGACTGAGCGACTAAAGACCTTCCTGACCACCGGGATGGTGATCCCTATTTGCCAATTCGAGGTCGGCCTGCGACTACCATTGTGGACAGAATTCTGTCAAATTCTGTGCTACTTCGGGATAGTCACTACCTAGATCAACCCGAACGGAGTGGCGATGATCATATGGTTCCTTTTCTATCTGCGAGATCAGAGGATCGCCTTTGATCTTTCTGTCTTCAGGCGAGTATTTCATTTCATGGAGACTGGTGAGGGCGTCATTTTCTTCTACAGCCATGTCTGCATGTTGGTCGGCAAAGGCGAACAAGAACCACTGCTGGGACGAGTGGTTGATGGTCATCAGTGGCGACTTTGGGATCATCCCAAGATCGTCCATCCAGCCGCCGGAGAGCTCCTTCGTCGTCCCATTTTTGGAGGAGAGCAAGGAGAAGCTACTTGACTCCTTTCGGAACCTCCACCTCGACGTGGTCTTCTGGAGGAGGCGAGTAGATGAGCTCGCCAAGGTGTATCCGGGCGAAGGTAATCTTTTGCGCGAGCATCAGTTATACTCGCCTTTTGTTCTGCAACTGGACGACTAATCATCTCGTCTTCCTTCTTTTGCAGCCATGCATACCTTGTCGAGCGAGCTTCTTCTGCCGGTGGTAAAGGCGACGGCCACTACTCAGGGAGGTGCGGGGACCTCGGCGCGCGGGGATAGGGGAATCTCCCTGATTATCTTGTCGCCGATAGGCGATGAGCCAGAGGTCGTCGGCGATGATGTCGGGACCTAGAAGAAGAGGAAGGCCAAGGGCAAGGTCCCTGAGTCCGCGAGAAAGAAGAAACAGGTAACACACCGGGACCTGGGTGAGAAGGCGGATCCTTCGGAGGCTGGCGAGCCGCACAGCCATCCGCTTTTCAAGGAGGGCACCCGTAGCGATGATGCCTATGGTCGCCCGTTGGTGACCTGGGCGGAGCGCGCCCACGAGGTGACCCTTAGCACCAATCTCCCCACTTGGTCAGAGGATTGGGAGGATAGAGGCGAAGCATTCGACGTGATGTTCGCCCTCTATGGTCGTGCGGATGCCGAGGTTCTTTAGGAGGCATCTGCCGAGCCTCTGACCCACCAGAGCTCGCGCTCTCTTCTGCGCGCCACCAAGCTAAGCCATGCAATGAGGAGGCGACTGCTCGAATACGAGCAGATGATCAAAATGCAGAGCAAGAAGCTCATCACCATGGGGCGACAGGCCTCCAAGTGGAAGGAGTTTGAGGTATTAACTCGTCATGACGCTCCTCCGATAAATCTGATGGAGGCTACCCTTGTAGGAATCTCCCAGCCCTGCTCCCCCGTGGATCACTCCCACTCATCCTCCTCTACCTCCCTGGTCGAGGTCTCCTCGACCTCCATGGTCGATCTGGTCTTCGTTCCTCTTTTGAGCGATGGCTTGCACTGCAGGTGGCTCGATAGAGGCCTCTATTCTCCGCTACTCTCCTCCTGCTTCTCCTGCCGCCAACCTTCTACAGGCTTCCCAAAAATCTGGGCAAGCCATTGTCCCGTGCCCCTCTACCTGATGCAGATCATATAGAGGGGAACCTCTTCTGCCTGTGGCCTCCTCTACCGATTCTTCCAAACTTGCCTATGACCGTGCCTGGCAACTGCCATGGCTTCCTCCCTTCCTCTTCCTTGATGCCGATCTGGCTGGATGAAATTCCTTCTCTCCGGGGACCTCCTTCTCTGATCCTGACGCTGAAACCATCCCGCCGGCCTCCAAGGTGGCCGGTTGACGGGAACCTGATAGCGCCTTTCCTCCTCCCGATGCTCTGGGGCCACGATGGGTCTCCTCTCATCGTTTCTTCTCCGCCCTTCCTTCCTGGGTTCCTCCCTCCTCTTCTCCTCCCTTTCTCTCTCCTCTGGCTTCCTCTTCTCCGCCCTTCGGGGCTCTTCTCTCTTCTTCCTCTCTGGGGTCTTCTCCTCTTCTTCTGCCTCCTCCTCGGTCAGCTTGGTGAGCATGGCCAAGAAACCCTTGTTAGAAGTCTCCCCCTGAACAAATGTGTTGGCTCTCTCAATGAGATTGTCATAAGAATAGGGAGGGTTCCTGCCGAGCTCCAACTTGAAGAGGCCTTCGCTTAGGCTGAACGCCAGGGCAAGCCGCAAGGTATTCGCATCAACCTCCTGGATGTCCAACACCTCCTCCTGGAAGCGATCTACATAATGCACTAACGTCTCATTTGGTTTCTAAACCAGATGGAAGAGGGCAGTCGCCTTCTTTTTCAACTTCCGGGCCGTGGCGAATCGCATCGTCAATCCCTGGCATAAATCCTCGAAGCAGTAGATCGAACCTGCTGGTAACTGATGGAACCAGTCCCTGGCCTTTCCCCTGAAAGTGATGGCGAAGAGCCTACACTTGAAGGCATCCGACATGGTTCAGATGGAGACTACATCCTCGAACCATTGGAGGTGTCGGACAGGATCATCCCTCTCGGAGTAATAATTCATTATGGGCTCCCTAAACCCCTCCAGCACGGGCGCAACAAGAATTTCCTCATAGAATGGGCTCCTCCCACCTGTCTGGTGACGATCCTCCCATCGGTGAGTATCATCTCCCTACTTGCCATATGGGCGAGTATCACGATACCTCGCCTGCTCCTCCACCTCCCGGAATCAGATTCCCTATAAGGTCTATGGGTAGAACGGTGACCTCCTTGGTCGCTCGGGCTCCTCCTCCACATGCTCCTTTCCTGATCGCCGAGGGGGACTACCTCCCTCGGTCAGAACTGGGCAATGGGGTGAGGTCGTCGTGCCCTCTGTGCGAGGTTGGAGAGCTGCTTGCACGGTTCCCTCTAGACGCCGCGCGAACTCCTCGAAAATAGCCACCGTCACAAACTCGCCGCCTCCGGACGAGTTGCCGACTACCTCCTCATGGTTGCCAACTGCAACCATCTCGCATTCTTACTAAACTTTCTTCCTCTGACTGCGATCCACGTTCGCCGCACCAGAGTGTTGAAGCCAGGAAAATCCTAGGCTCTAAGATTCGGATCAATGCAGTCGGAGGCTATTCGCCTAACAGTCCAACAAGAAGGCTCGGCTGACGACGATGAAGAAAACTAGCGGCAATAACTACAGGACCCTGGGTGCTACAGCAGGGAGGTCCCACCATGTACCCAAAATCTCGAAAGAGACTTCTCCTCCACAACCGAGAATGGCCGAGCAGGGTGCGAGTAAGGCACCGACTTGGCTAGTATCAAGAGTAGCAGCCAAGGATGACGGGTCCGAGAATTCAGAAATCGGGTTCCAAAAGCTCAAGTCAGGTGCCAATCCAAGTACCCCTGGTCCTATTTATAGGAAAACCAAAGGGAGGGGGAGTCTTATTTATACCCCACCCAAACTGGCGACCAGGCGACATTGAGGCGACCTCGTCTCAAAAGGGGCGAGTATGGCCTATGGTCGCCCACCTTAGGCGAGTATGAAGTGCGATTCGCACATGCTCGCCCATACTCGCCCAAACCTTCTAATGCTCCTGCTGGATGATATGTCTTGTGTCTTAGACTTCTGGCTTCTGTGTTGACCCTTTGACCTCGACTTCTGCTTACGTGGCTTTGAATGGGCCCTACCCTCGGAGAATAAGGGTTGTACAATCTCTATATTAGGTCTTTCCTCCTCCTAAATTTTCTCCCCCTTCTTAACCTTGCTAACAAGTGAGGTTAAAAAATCCTTTGTCACCAAGGAGGAGGACATAAATTCTTTGAGACCCATGAGAGACCTTTTGGAATCTAGGATTTCAAACTCCATTTGGGAGTACTTCTTATTAAATTTTCTGGCTTGACTTAGTAGGTCAGCAAATGTGCTAGAGGCCAAGCCTACTGCCTTAGAGATGACTTGCTCAATGTTAATGGAAGAGGTAGGTGTGGTAGACATAGGAGATGGTGGTGGTAAGTTCTCTTGGAAATCTTGGTGGATTGGGGAATGAGGTTGATATAGTTCTGGAGAAATATGGACTAATGGTGGTGGTGGAGGATCAGACTGAATGTCTGTGATGACAGTGGATGGTTGATGTTGTTGGGGGGAAGGTTGAGGTGAAGGTTATGTAGCTGGGATGAGAGCTTGTTGTGTTGCTGCAGGGACTTGTACTGGGATGTCATCCCTTGGGAGATCTGGGACTGTTGTCACAACCCGCATTTTCCCAACATTTAAAATGTTATCAGAGTGGGGAAAGCTACGCGTTGTGATGCCACGTCACGTAGGGGACGGCCTGCTGACGTTAAGGCAACATATCCTTCATCGCAGTTCAAGCAATTATCGTTATCAAATCAAAGTGATTCAAAAATGATTTATGTAGAAAATTAATAAACCGCGTCCCTCGGCTAGGTGGATCAACTAGTCCACGATTTTTAAAATATAGTTTTACGCAGCGGAAAAATACTTGATTTAATTACTTAGTGGCCTAAGTGAACATGAAGACCTAGTGAGGTGCACCATGCAAGATCGAATGTGTGGATTTACTATATATAAAAGTAGATTTATAACGCGCAGAAAGTAGTGAAATTAATGATATGCAATGCAACAATTACCTTAACATATCTAACAAGGGCCATAAAGCTAACCAATATTTAATCATTCCAGAACAAGTGTTCAAAAATGAACAACAAGTAACCGCAGCAGTGAAACAAAAATCTAACTAAACGGCACCACGGGCGTCAACACCTGACACGAACCCATGGGCCGTCAAGTCCACAGAATACTCTACCTCAAGAGAGTCGAAAGACGACAACTAAAGAAGCTCCGCACTAATACCTGCTATTGTCCAGAACCTGAGGCATTCAAAGAAAGAACACCTCAGAAACAAGTACAAGTGGTGCAGAAAATAAGAAAGTAAGCAAACCTCCGCGAGACCGGAGGGAAATAGAAGCTGCAAGGGTCAGTCATGACAAAGCTAGCAGCAAGTAATCGACAGGAAAAGAAACAGTAGAAGTATCTAATCATCAGCAGAAAAGGAAACAGCAGAGCAACTAAAAATCAGCAGAATATGCTCACCAAACAAAGGTGAGAACACAGGCGATGACAAAACTCGCCATAAGCAAAAGAAAAGCCATCCATTTTCAAATTATTAATCATGTTACTCTTGTTCAGAATTGTAGAGACTGATCAGCTCATCCAAAAGAAGAGCACCGCACCGGGGGCAAAAACCACACCGCGTACGGCCTCCCAATCAAACGCTTAAGAGAACACCACACCGGGGGCAAAAACCACACTGCGTACGGCCTCCTAATCAAAAGCTTAAAAGAGCACCGCACCGGGGGCAAAAACCACACTGTGTACGGCCTCCAATAGAATTTATTAAATTAAAGAGCATCGCACCGGTGGCACCGCCAACATCGTGTACTACCTACCAACAGAATTCATATTTTCATGCAATCTCAAACGAAAAGGGCGAGGCCCATCAGAACATTAGGCAACATTTTTGGTTAACGAGATGAGCAAAATTATATTGAGTAAAAAGGAGCAAAGGTGAGGCAGATGATAAAATTTAGCATAAAGCCAATTACTGGAAGCAAATGCGAGAAACAAAGATAAAGGGGTTTTAGCAAAGAGAAGGAGCAAGATCACCACTTGCCTTCAAATCACCAGAATCGTTCTCCAAACAACTCCTCGTCGTAGATCGGCCCAAAAGGAGGCACGACGAGGCGAGATCTACGGAAAATGGCCAAAACGAAGGTTAGGGCCGAAAAAAGACCTAACGAAAAGTTTCACGAAACGGAAGGAAATTACCACGAGGACGAAGCTCTCGTCGAGAGCTTTCCGAATCTATGCTCGGCTCGTGATTTCGACCACCGGAGCTCCGTCGGCGGCGCCCGGAAGATTTTAAGAAAACGCCACTCCCGACGTGGCGTTCAGACAGAATGAGGAAGAAGAAAGGGCTGGGAAAGTGGCCGACGAGTTGCTGAGCGTAGCTTTATATATAAATATATACATATATATAATACATATATATATATATATCAGACTGTACTGGAAGGGAGGTCGACGCATGCTGAAAAAAGGGAAGTCGACGCATGCTGAATAGGGCTGTCGACGCATGAATAGAGCTGTCGACGCATGAATAGAGCTGTCGACGCACGGAGGGAGGAGAAGGTCGGCGCAAGCATGCAAATATATATATATATATATATATATATATATATATATATATATATATATGGAGATCGACGCAAGCAAAGGGGAGTCGACGCAAAGGCTGGAGGAATCGACGCATGAAGGGGAGGAGAAATCTACGCAAGCATTTTCATGAATGCATATGTATATAAGTTTTGATATTTTTATAATAATAATAATATTATTATTATTATTATTATTATTATTATTTTATCGCTAAAAATAACGAACGCCGAATCCAACGAAAATTTCGCCTAAAGTGAACGGCGGCGCTACGAATCCAACGGCGAAGTTGGAATCAAAATCCGACGTGCCGTTTTCGAGATATGAATGGCGGAGGTTACGGCGAGCTTTAAATATATACAAAACTTCTAAAATGCGCCGAGGCTCCAAAATGGCTCGGATCACGACGAAACTTGATAGGCAAGTCTAAAATTAAATAATCTAATTTCCTAACGTAAAATTTTCCAATTCCGGGTCGTCGCAAAATTTGGTCGACTTGACCCGAACGGACGCGAAAACGCGCAAACGGCAACGCGCCGCTAACTCGACGTTAGAAGTAACGCCCCGACGTCATTAACACGCCATCACTGAATTAAACAAATACCGGAAAAATCAGGGGCGTTACAACCACTCCCCCTAAATGAAAGTTTCGTCCCGAAACTTGACGTAGAGCAGAAAAGGAGATTTACCATCACATTAAAATAGATACATGGTGCAGGAAAGGAAATCTAGGATAGATAATCAAATGGTGCAGGAAAAGAAATTCATCAGAGCTAATTAAATGAGAAGATGAAAGGTGCAGGAAGAAGATTTACCTGAGCTAATTAATTGAAAAGGTGAGGATGAGACTCTCGCATTGCTGACTCCAGCTCCCATGTTGCGCTCATCGTCGTCATGATTCCGCCAAAGAACTTTCACCATGGGAATGGATTTCCTACGCAACACCCGCTCTTGGGTTTCCAAAATGCGAACAGGCTCCTCAACATAAGATAAATTGGGCTGAATCTGAGGCACCGAATCGAGACCTTGACGATTGCTGCGGACACACTTCCTTAACTGACTCACATGGAACACATCATGGACGCCAGGGAAGGTAGCAGGTAACTCCAATCTATAAGCGGACACTCCGATGCACTCAACGACCTGAAATGGCCCAACATATATGGGATCCAACTTGTGGTTCTTTCCAAATCTTTAACGCCTGGCATCGGAGAGACCTTCAGAAAAACACTGTCCCCAACCGCAAACTCCAGATCTGCCCTTCTTTGATTGGCATACTTTTCGTACCGCTCCTGAGCAACGCGGAGCTTCTCCCGAATATTAGTCACAGCAACGCTCATTTCTTCTAAAGCTTCTGGGCCTAACAACGGACTCTCACCCACCTCAGCCCCCGAGCATAACTTTAAGTATAAAATTTTAGGAAGGGTAAACCAACCACCACCCACAGCCAACACATTCCAAAATGATGAGGTTTATTGTGTGTAAATTCCAAACAACCACTATAACCCAAGATGGTGATACTTCTAACGAATATAATTCCTGGAGCATAACCCAAACAACAAGCAATGAATAGTCAGATTGCCAATAACAACACTTTCCTGATAACTATTATTGTAGGCAAAATTCCATCAATCCAAGACGCTTATCCCAAGCTCCACCATGCTCCAATGTGTAACATCTGATCATATCTTCCACGATCGGATTAACTTTCAGACCCTGAAGCTTTCTACCAAGCTCATCTAGATACGCGACAAAAAAAAACTGGGGTTTCGATCTGACTCCAACCTTAAGGACATATTTTATCCATTTATTCACGCTAGCTCACACAATTTGTGTCTTCGGAAAAACCTCATCAAACCGATAACTAAAACTAATAGCAGCGAACAATATGTTTCAAATTTCTATACATCCTAGTGGAATCCGGGTGGTAACGAATGCCAATGCCAGAATTCGCAATATATTTTATTCATTTTCTCTGGCGCAGAATCAACTCCTTCTGAGCGAAGATATGCTTCAATTCTTATGGTCCATAAACCTTACACAATACGTCGTACCAAAATAATCTCCAAGGCTCAATACCTAGATTACTGGGGTAAATTCCAAATCACGCGCATGAAAATTTGCTTCATGCATCTTAGATTGCCCCAAACCATATTCGATCACCCTTTTTTTTCTCTCGAGACATACCTGGGCTCAACGTACAACTTATCAACATAAACAGTGCACCACTCCTTCGGTAGATATAATCCAAAGCTGGAGCAGTGCTCAATCTTCTCTTCAATTCCTGAAAAGGCTCCTTCGCACTAGTCACCCCGAACCAAAAATTGGATTCTCCTACATAAACCTAACCAAAGACGCAAATAATCACAGGAATCATTACACAAGCATTCTATATCATCCTGCCAACCCTACAAAATTCCCTATTCTCTCGGATGTTGTAAATCTCTTCCCAATCAATCACTCAACGATCTATACTGGGTCCCGTCGAAAACTCATCCTCATTAATAACATGACACAAATAGGTAACTAAGACAATCCAAAACTTGTACTTGCTCATCTTGGCAAACGAACTTGCGCTCTCACAACGTAGACCGCACCAAATCAGAAATGCTCAGCAAGATCCTCTGCACTCTTAAAGTGTATCAAACACCACTTCTAAGGACGAACACAAGATGGTTTCGAAAATCTCTTAACACTCTATCCACCAAATTCATGAAGGCAGGGAAGACATTAGCTAAAACAAAGGCCGCCACTAAGATCTCAAAGTAAAGCCCATAACGGGAACGAACAGGCAGTCCATGGAGCCATCCGACTCACGGATCCTTTACAGACAAAAGTCTATACGGAGGCCGATCTCCGAGAACACGGATCCATCTCGCAACTGATTAAGCAGATCATCTATTCGAGGTGATGAACATTATCTCGATAGTCACCTCATTCAACTATGCTCAAATTTGCTCATAATCTTCTAGAAACATTCTTCTAGCTCACGCAGGGCCATGCGGCAAGGTGCCCTTGCAAAAAGACAAGTATCTGGCTCAAGACCTTAAAACAAACTCCGCCTTTTTCTCAAGGGGAAAACCGAGAAGACTAGCCGGTGAAGCATTTGAAGCTCTCACACAACAGAATGCGCGGCACAACGAGAGCATTTTTTTCTAGAACAGAAATAGAGACGAGAAAAGACTCGCTGCCAGACTCTAAGGATTGACGAGCACGAACCGCAGAAATAACCAGAGAATCTTGATACGGGAAACCAACACTCAAGGGGTTGTCAATATCCAACGAGAAGTCCCAGGCGCTTATCCTCTCACCGGTATACAACGCCAAACTAGATCTCCAATCCATGCCCAAGAAATCATACTAACCTCTTCCAAATCTAGCACTTTCAATCGACATACTATAGAAATCAAACCCAAGGAAAGGTTCAACGCTACTGAGTCACCCGAGGGAAAACTTAGCACGAAACAAATCACTAACTCGATCGGGAGTCAAGAAATGACCATTGCAAAGATCCTAGCCACGAACAAGTGGATAACACCAAAATCAAAAGAACGCGTGCTCATCGGTTAATTATCATAACTTCCTTAAAAAATCGCACGCATAGCCAGCTGAACAGAAATCGAGATAGCGAGGAACTATTAACTGAATCAGAATCTAACCTAAGATCACCATGGTTGAAGATTGAGCTTCTCCCTCGCTCACCACGATCAGTTTATCTTTCCCTTCATCCGACACCGGATCTCATCGTGCCCCTCTTTATTATTTGTAATGCAACCCAAATCACTTTTAGGTGCGTCTTGAATTATGATTACCCGTTGCTGCCTCTGTGCTTCTAGTTTCTTGAAACATTTTCCAAGGGAATGGCTTGACCGGCCACAGAAACTACACACTTTCTCCATCCTTCCCTTTGGGGGTGGGGCCAGATGCCTATAGGCTTTCGCCATCCCCAACCTTTCTCTTTTCTTGTAACGAGGACATACCGCGATCATTGGCATTTCCAATAGCCTCAAACTTCAAGGCAGCTTCAACTGCTTTCGCATCAGTCTCGGATTGGTAGGCGTTAGTAAACTGCTGGATGTTACCTTGAGGATCACCCAAGAAATTTCTGACCTTGCACTCCTCAGCAGCTACCAACTCAGGAGCGAATCTATTCGATTTACCGATCTCACTCTGGTATTCAACCAACGCAGGAAAACTGCACAACAGGCTGCTGCCTCAAGGTGGCAGCAAGCAATGCCTGCAACTGCGTTTGCATTACAAACATCTGCCTTGACATTGTTTCAATGCTCTGACGCAGTGCATCTAGTATCACTTCGATATGAGAATCCGAAGACTCACCCTCAAACTGGGAAAACGCCCCCATTGCAAAACGCTTCGGGGTCATCTTCTACAATTACAAACAGCGACTCATCAAGACCTAGCTTAAGACATAAAGCTAGCAAACTCGACCACGTCACTCTCCTACGAGGCATGTCTACAAGATAGATGGACATCCAATCAGAAACAGGCTTAAGACGCTTAAGCCAAATAGACTCGGAAAAATTCACGGATCGATTCGGAACAGGAAAGAAAACAACCTGCTATTGATGTTACCTTATTCTGGAATTTCATGAAATGATGCCATGATTAAACTTAGGATGATGCACCATCATCCTATTGACTCTTGTGTTATGACATGAGTGCATGAACATTTAAATTTCTTTTCAAATCAAGTGTGTACATATGTCATCTGGTATGTCTTTAACTTGGCACGCGTGCTTATGCGATGATATGAATGTATGCAGTGCTATGCATTCTAGAAAGAGGCCTTAATGCATGTTATGAGCGGCGTACACATGTAATGTTATGCATCCCATACTACATAACATTACATGTAAACGAAAAAAGAAAACGTGCTAATGGGCATCCATGTAATGGTGGTTATGCATCCCATACTACATAACCGTCACATGTTGCCTCCTATGGTGGATCCATATACAAACACATATTATGCATCCCATACTACATAATATGTCTCGTATACTTCTTATCATGCTATGAGTGTGGTGTCTATGCTTCAGTCGAGACATATTGATGACATATCGGTGCGTGTATACAATGAAATGGTCTTATGAGGTTCTGCTTAGGATAGCGGTTGTTTGGCTCACACGCCAAACCACCCAACTACCTTTTTCACAGAACCTCCCTCTGATACCAACTGTCACAACCCGCATTTTTCCCAACATTTAAAATGTTATCAGAGTGGGGAAAGCTACGTGTTGTGATGCCACATCACGTAGGGGACGCCTAACTGACGTTAAGGCAACATATCCTTCATCGCAGTTCAAGCAATTATCGTTATCAAATCAAAGTGATTCAAAAATGATTTATGTAGAAAATTAATAAACCGCGTCCCTCGACTAGGTGGATCAACTAGTCCACGCTTTTAAAATATAGTTTTACGCAGCGAAAAAATACTTGATTTAATTACTTAGTGGCCTAAGTGAACATGAAGACCTAGTGAGGTGCACCATGCAAGATCGAATGTGTGGATTTACTATATATAAAAGTAGATTTATCACGCGCAGAAAGTAGTGAAATTAACATTTCAAAATATGATATGCAATGCAACAATTACCTTAACATATCTAACAAGGGGCCATAAAGCCAACCAATATTTAATCATTCCAGAACAAGTGTTCAAAATGAACAACAAGTAACCGCAGCAGTGAAACAAAAATCTAACTAAACGGCACCACGGGCGTCAACACCTGACACGAACCCATGGGCCATCAAGTCCACAGAATACTCTACCTTAAGAGAGTCGGAAGACGACAACTAAAGAAGCTCCGCACTAACACCTGCTACTGTCCAAAACCTGAGGCATTCAAAGAAAGAACACCTCAGAAACAAGTACAAGTGGTGCAGAAAATAAGAAAGTAAGCAAACCTCCGCGAGACCGGAGGGAAACAGAAAGCGGCAAGGGTCAGTCATGACAAAGCTAGCAGCAAGTAATCGACAGGAAAAGAAACAGCAGAAGTATCTAATCATCAGCAGAAAAGGAAACAGCAGAGCAACTAAAAATCAGCAGAATATGCTCACCAAACAAAGGTGAGAACACAGGCGATGACAAAACTCGCCATAAGCAAAAGAAAAGCCATCCATTTTCAAATTATTAATCATGTTACTCTTGTTCAGAATTGTAGAGACTGATCAGCTCATCCAAAAGAAGAGCACTGCACCGGGGGCAAAAACCACACCGCGTACGGCCTCCCAATCAAACGCTTAAGAGAACACCGCACCGGGGGCAAAAAACCACACCGCGTACGGCCTCCTAATCAAAAGCTTAAAAGAGCACCGCACCGGGGGCAAAAACCACACCGCGTACGTCCTCCAACAGAATTTATTAAATTAAAAGAGCATCGCACCGGTGGCACCGCCAACATCGTGTACGACCTCCAACAGAATTCATATTTTCATGCAATCTCAAAGGAAAAAGGGGCGAGGCCCATCAGAACATTAGGCAACATTTTTGGTTAACGAGATGAGCAAAATTATATTGAGTAAAAAGGAGCAAAGGTGAGGCAGATGATAAAATTTAGCATAAAACCAATTACTGGAAGCAAATGCGAGAAACAAAGATAAAGGGATTTAGCAAAGAGAAGGAGCAAGATCACCACTTGCCTTCAAATCACCGGAATCGTTCTCCGAACAACTCCTCATCGTAGATTGGCCCAAAAGGAGGCACGACGAGGCGAGATCTACGGAAAATGGCCAAAACGAAGGTTAGGGCCGAAAAAAGACCTAACGAAAAGTTTCACGAAACGGAAGGAAATTACCACGAGGATGAAGCTCTCGTCGAGAGCTTTCCGAATCTATGCTCGGCTCGCGATTTCGACCACCGGAGCTCCGTCGGCGGCGCCCGAAAGATTTTAAGAAAACGCCACTCCCCGACGTGGCGTTCAGACAGAATGAGGAAAGAAGAAAGGGCTGGGAAAGTGGCCGACGAGTTGCTGAGCGTAACTTTATATATATATAAATATATACATATATATATCAGACTGTACTGGAAAGGAGGTCGACGCATGCTGAAAAAAGGGAAGTCGACGCATGCTGAATAGGGTTGTCGACGCATGAATATGGGCTATCAACGCATGAATAGAGCTGTCGACGCACGGAGGGAGGAGAAGGTCGACGCAAGCATGCAAATATATAATATATATACATACATATATATATATATGGAGATCGACGCAAGCAAAGGGGAGTCGACGCAAAGGCTGGAGGAATCGACGCATGAAGGGGAGGAGAAATCGACGCAAGCATTTTTCATGAATGCATATGTATATAAGTTTTGATATTTTTATAATAATAATAATATTATTATTATTATTATTTTATCACTAAAAATAACGAACGCCGAATCCAACGAAAATTTCGCCTAAAGTGAACGGCGGCGCTACGAATCCAACGGCGAAGTTGGAATCAAAATCCGACGTGCCGTTTTCGAGATATGAATGGCGGAGGTTACGACGAACTTTAAATATATACAAAACTTCTAAAATGCGCCGAGGCTCCAAAATGGCTCGGATCGCGACGAAACTTGATAGGCAAGTCTAAAATTAAATAATCTAATTTCCTAACATAAAATTTTCCAATTCCGTGTCGTCGCAAAATTTGGTCGACTTGACCCAAACGGACGCGAAAACGCGCAAACGGCAACGCGCCGCTAACTCGACGTTAGAAGTAACGCCCCGACGTCATTAACACGCCATCACTGAATTAAACAAATACTGGAAAAAATCAGGGGCGTTACAACTGTGCCCTGTGGAGTTGGAGAGGGAGGAGGTGAAGGTGCAGCTTGACCAGGCTTTAGGATCTGTCTGGTCCACTTGGAAAAGATCCCAATATTGATCCTTTTCCCAGGAGGAATTGGCACTCCTTTTGATTTTCACACTGCAAGGGTAGTGTTGGAGAAGTACTTGACTAATAACTCTTATATATGCATTTTCCTTATGAGAGTACTTGTGCCCAATCATTTTCAAGAGGCATCTCCCCAATTTATCTTCTTCTTAAGAACAAGAACTCCCATTATTTGAAGATGTTGCTTGGGGAATAGCATCATGGGGCTGAAATCTTACACAACAGCACTTTCCCTATTATGTCAGCAAAGAATCTATATTCTTCTCCAAGGTCAATTTCTTTAGATTGATGGCTTTATCTTTCTTGAACTGCATAATCTCTAGTGCTTTTCTTGATCTCATCCCTTATTAACTCATCTGAGTTACTCCCAGTTGGAAGATCATATATCTGGTTCAGTAACTCCTCTGTTATTTGTACATCTGTCTTAGACACCTTTTCCCTTGAGGGATACATCATCTCCTAATTGAACATTATCTTTAAAACTCAATCAGTTCGATATCCAAGATCTTGTATCTTATGGATATCAGTTTGGTTAACCAGCATCTTGAAACAAGCCAAGAATGGCTTTGAAGCTTTCGGCCGCTGCACTGAAAGAATTGACATCCACATCAAAACCAGAATTCACTTTGGTGGAGCCATCGATTTGAGGTACCTGCAAACGTAAGAGAAAAATGAGAGAGAGAGAGAAGAAAGACACGAGAGAGCTAGAGAAGGAGAGAGCAAGAGAGCATGGAGAAGAGAATTCGAAA
The DNA here is from genome assembly GCA_033032865.1 of Dactylorhiza incarnata. Classification (NCBI taxonomy): domain Eukaryota; kingdom Viridiplantae; phylum Streptophyta; class Magnoliopsida; order Asparagales; family Orchidaceae; genus Dactylorhiza; species Dactylorhiza incarnata. The sequence continues at coordinate 11,742 of JAWHQI010000581.1, read as the reverse complement.
GCGTAAAGAATTCGACGCTGAAGTTACTTAAAAGAAGAATGATTCATCACAACTAAGGGTTTAAGTTCGACACACAACCGTCGATAAACATTAGTATTCAGCGCGCCAAAACATGCCAGGCTGCTTCTAGAAGCAATCATGTGTGCGCTGGTATATCGACGTTGCTTCGATTTACAATTCGACGCCACTTTGAGGATTGTTTAGTAACTAATAAAGTTGGACGTAGTCATGTCGACGTTGCGTCGAGTTGTAATCGACGTGACCTTGAATTTAATCAGTGACTATTAAGTTGACGCAATGCGTCGATATGAACTTGACACTACATCGAATACATTCAAATTATCCGCTTTGATTGTCTCTTGAAGCCTGCGTCGAGTAGGACCCCACGGTGCGTTGAGTTCTATTCGACGCAACTCTGAATAAATAGTTCCATTTTCTTAGAAAATTCTTGTTGTTTTTCCCAGCAATGATGTTTATTGAAAATAGTGTTTATGTTATTATTTTATGAACTATGAGGATATCAAGGAAATTTAGAGAAGAAATGACTCCATTGATTAAATTTAGTTCTTCGTTCTTCTTTCACTCTCTCCTAGAAGGAAGCCTACCAAATCCTGCACAAGTGGTTCAAACATAAGAAGGTACCCAGGTTACCTTGGGCCCTTTGCTTTTACCATTATAATGTTCCATGAAAAGAATAGAAGGGTCTTTCATGATATCCTTTAGGATGATAAGGAATAGGTTTTCCAAACCTATGTTTATTATTTTGATTACTTGAAGTGTATATAGAATGTATCTAAATATAAAAGATCAACAGAGTGTTTTATTACTCTAGTTTTAGCTTTAGCCTTTTGGTTATTTAATTTCCCTATAATGTTCTTGCCTATAAATTTTTGTTCATTGTTTAGAATTACTTTGTTAGACACAGTTATTTTAGTTGGATTATTACTGTCCCTTAGTTACACTCCCCTCACCTGATTGATAGTCACTGGGTCTAACAAATCTAACTGGATTTTTCCAGGCATGTTTCCTAGGGACTTCTGTGCTAGTGTATGGGTCTGCTCCTAGTCTTAGGTGCTTAATTCTCATAGAGTGATTTTGTGTAATATTTTTGAGTTTTTGACTCCTCCCATTGAGAGAGTCCTCAAAGGCTTTTGCCTTTGTTAGCTTTTCTTTTAACTTTATGTTTTCATTCCTTATGTTAATTAGTTTTGATTCCTTATTATTTATTTCATTATTAAATCTTGATTTCTCAAATATAGTTCATCTTTCTTTAGGTTGTCTAGTTCTACCCTAACTGTTTCTATTTCTTTTTGTGTATTAAGGAAATAATTACAGAATTCTTTAAAGCAATTTTTAAATTCATCAGAATTGAAATCAAAATTATCAAACAGAGATACCTGTTCTTCTTCATCATCTGAAGATATTCCCAGTGCCATCATGCAGGCTGCTTCAGCTTCAGCTTCTTCATCACTCTTAGATGAGGATGAGCTTAACCTCTGCTTCAGAGTCACTCCAGGTCTTCATCAATGAACCCCTTGCCCTTCTTCTTATCTTTCTTTCTGAAAGACTTCTTCTGATGCTTCTTTTTGCCGCTGCTCCTATCCCTTTAATCTTCTGGGCAATCAGGGGAAAAGTGCCCTGGTTTGTTGCAGGAAAAGCAGATTGCCTCCTTCTTTGGAGTCTTGTCAAACTTGGGCTTTGAGCTCCAATCTCTTCCTCGTTGAGTCTTCTGTCTTAACCCATATCATGAATCTTCTTGCTAGAAGGCTGAACATTTCATCTTCAGGAGTTGGGGGCTCTCCTTCAGCAGCCTTTAGAGCAAGCTTCTTGTGAGTAGGAGTTGAGACTGTCTCCTTAGCCTCTGTCTCTGCCCTGCTCTTCAGTAGCATCTCATAGGATTTCAGCTATCCCAGCAAAGCATCAGTGTTGATCTCTCTGTGCATCTGGACTCTCTTATAGCCCAGATCCTTGAATCCCATGAGCTAGGGAAGCACATGAGAATTTTATCATTTATTTCAGTTAGAGAGATCTCCTTCTCTAGTCCCTTCAGCTCATTTATTATGATGCTGAATATGTCATACATCTCACCAACAGATTCCTCGGCCTTCTTTTGAAAGTTCTCATATTGGGATATGAGAAGGGACTTCCTATCCTTTCTTTCATCAGAACTTCCTTCTACCATTCTGGTGAAAGATTTCTCAGATCTCTTTTGCTGATTGGCAGTCAGCTATTTTCTGGAAAATGTCATCTGACATTGTGGAGACCAGAATATTCATAGCTTTGGCATCACATGCCTTCTGCTTCTTTTCAGCCTTTATCCACTCTTTCCTTGGGAGAGCTTCTGGTGTTGAAGATCCACTTGCACTTTCTCTAACTGGAGCAGAGGGACCTGAAAAGTATAACATCAAAGATGTCTTCATCAATGAAGTTCATATAAAGTTTTATTATGGCCTTTCAGAGTGTAAACTTATTCAGATTACACATTGGAGGTCTTATTGAGGCATAATCCTTAGAACTCATTTTCTTTATAAAATAGATTAAATGTAAAGAAATAAGAGTAGGAGGTCTTTTTGATCAAGGTATTAACCTTTTAATGATCAACCTCCATCTGATACCAAATGAAAGTGCATAGTGTGCCTTAGAGTATTCTCTAGAGGGGGGTGAATAGAGTTTTTAAAATATCTTACCCAGAATGTGCAAACAATAAAACACTAAGTATTATGCTTCAACAGAACCAAAGGACAGAATAAAATAAATGATGTTTGCTGAAATAAAAACAGAGTATCTAGAGTATGGACAGCACAGAAAATCACACATACAAAGATACAAGAATTTTATAGTGGGTTCCCCAAAATATGGGTACTCCACTCTTCTACCTCCCTGGTAGGAATGCACAACCTGTGCCTGAGTCTTTTGATAAGAAGACTGTTGGAACCAAGATTTTGGCCCCAGCGAGGAGATCGGACCCCTTAGAGGGGGCAGGTAGCACTTACCGATCCCGCGGAAGAAGCAGACCGGAGACTAGGAGCTAAACACAGAACCTTGGCTACAGCACGGAGGTCCCACCCACACACCCGGAAGATCTTAGAGCGCTTCCCCTCCCAAACCAAAGTTGAAGCTGGGCATCTTGGAGAGCCTGAGGAGCTAACCAAAGAACCTAAGGAGGAGCAAATTGAAATTGGAATCCTCTCCAAAGGTGCCCTTCAAGTTCCATATATATATTTTCTAGTCTGGTCTGCAAATAGCGCAATCCCGCCTTTTGATTTTACTATACGCACCCCAAATTGGTCTGCTAATAGCAAAACCTCCGTTGTTCTGAAGGGCTATGGGCAGACCACCAAGGGTATTCAGGTAAATTCACCTCTAAACCCTTTTGGGTGAGTGGCCCGTGAAGGCGCCACTCCGCTGGCCAAGCTCCGCGAGTGGCCTGTAAAAAGCGCCACCCGCTGACACTCCCGGGCGAGTGGCCTGTGAAGGCGCCACTCACCGGCCAAGCCTTATGAGTGGCCTGTGAAGGTGCCACTCGCCGGCCAAGCCTTGTGAGCGGCCCGTGTAGGCACCACCCGTCGGCCTTCTCGCGAACCAGACCCGCGAGATCTCTTCTTGCGAGTGAAGGCGCCCACCATCTCGGCTCCTCGGTGCTGCGACTCCTTAACTTACCACTACTCGCGAGGTTGAAACCTTGGCTCACCTTCTTCCTTTTCCTTACTCTCTGCTAAGCGACGATGTGCTTATTGGCCCGAACTCGCTCGATCTATGCTCTGGCGAACACTGGGTTGTACACAATCCCCCGCTCTTTTGCGAGTTTGTCCCCAAGATCGCGAAGAATCATCTAACCCTTGTGTCGTCGGGCATTGCTGACCTGGCAGGAATCTTTGGTGGGTCCCACCCCCAGTTCTATAAATACTGCAGCTTCTGGGCAGTGGGTAACACCTTTCTGGACCATCTCTTCTCGCCATTTACAATTATAGTCGTCAAAATGCCTCTCTCAGAAGAAGCCCAAGCCTTCTTGGATGCATCCCGGTTGAATGAGCATTCGTCAACCGCCCAGCTCGCCCCCTAGGGTCGCAGTGACGGGCCTCTTCGGCCTTCCCCAAACTAATGAAGGCAAAGACGGTCCGCGACATCTGGAGGGGAACAGGGCCTTACTCCGGAAACTCTCGCCCGACAGTCGGCGTGTTGGGCAGGTACCCGAGTCATCAGGTCGGTACCCTTTATCATTGTGCTAACTCCACTTTCCTTTTTGCATGTCGCGCTCTTGGGAGAGACCCTCGCGAGTGAGATCCCGACGAGTACTAGCATCCCCTTTCTTGGGGAACTGACTCATCGATCGTGGACGTGGATGATCTGCATGTCCCATCGTCATGACCCGGTGAGCTCCCCGCTCCTAATGCTCAGATTTTTTGACTGCTGAGTGACCCCTGCGACTGTCTATCTTGCAGTGAACCACCCAACGACTCCCGAGAAGCGTGCCACTCCCATGGACTTGCATGTTCCTCTGAGCGAGACCATCCCCGTCCCGGGGCTCTTGGGTCAACGGAGTCCTGCGGGCTCGCTCCTTGCCAAAATCCACAACCGCGACTCCGTGCCGCACCTTGCCTAAGTCCACAACCGCGACACCGGCTCGCACCTTGCCGAAATCCACAACCACAACACCGGCTCGCACCCTGCCAAAATCCACAACTGTGACACCAGCTCGTGCCCTGTTGAAATCCACAACCACGACGCCGTGCCACATCCTCCCGGCCTAGGGAAGTCCATCATGCCGTCCTTCAAGGAGGCCTTCCAGGGTCAACCAGGTTCTTCTCGCCAACGCCCCGGTAAAGGAACCATACCCGCGCCAGGTCAGTTTATTCTATCGAGCCTTTGCACTTCATTCTCTACGCTAACTTTCTTTTCACAGGCGTCCGCGATAACTCTCCCACCGACACAGACTTTGGAGAAGAGGAGATGTCGCCCCCCGCCCTCGCCGGACCAGATCGCTGACTTCCTGGGGGATCCTCGCGCAAGAGAACAGGGCGGCCATAAGTATGGCTACCTACTGCAGGACCTATACAACTAGGCGCGAGAGAACAGGGCGGCCACCTAGGAGCTGCTCGCCGCCATTGAAGACAAACACGCGCGAGTTCTTTCTGAGCTGCAGCTGGATACCTGCTGCGAGGTCACCTCACTGGGGGTGCACCTCTCGCAGGCGGAGGACCAGGTCCGCCTGCTGTAGCGTGAGATCCCCGTCATTTGTGCTTACCACTATCCGCGTGTACCACCGAGCTCGGGGGTGCGGGGCCGAGGTCAATGGAGGTGGATTCAGTACTGAGCCTTCTCGCCCCCCCCCCCCCCTCCCCTACTCGACGAATTTGTACTGTATTTTTTTTTCTTTTTAATTCAAACAATCTGCGAATAATGCATCTTTTACTTAGTTTGGTACTTTGCGCCATCCATTGGGCTTTTCGTTCCCGTTTATTTGTTGTGGTACTTGTTATTGTTTGTTCTGCACTCGCTAGTTATATTTTTCTTTTCTTTGTGCTTCTGCGCATAATTGCTATAGGGCTCGCCTCGCTTGACTCGCACTCGCTTACCCTATAGCGAGCTGGCCCTGTGACAATCATTGCGAGCAGGTGAGCGGACAAGATTGATTCAGACGTCGAGTCACATCGTTGGGAGATTTAGCTAACTGCACCACAGGATATCCTAATTTTGCTAACCGCACTCCCTGACGCCTCGATTTCTCCCTGCCGCCTTCTGTTTTCTATAAATAGGCTTTGACTCTGGAGCTTAACCACCGCATTCATTACCCCTAATCCATGTTCCTTCTTCTCTTGAGAACTCGTGCTTCCTTTCTAGCTCTCGCTATTCTCGCAGGGACATGGGCGGCGACGGGGGTGAGTCCGAGGGTCGGGCCAAATGTGCCTGGACCTTCAGCGACCACTCTTTCTTCACTTGCTCGCATACAGAGGGCGAGTACCATTCTACCATCGCGAACTATATCTCTCCAGGGGTTCTCGGCTCGCCGCCCGGCGAAGACCGAGTCCATCAATGACCTCTATGTGGAGGAGCTCGCCATCCCTGTGGCCCACCCTAACGCCGGCCTGTGACTCCCTTTCTGGCCGGAGGTGTAACATCCCGACTTTTATTGGGTCACTAGACCCTAGTTGACCCAATAAAAGCAGATCCAACAGATAGAAAGTGACCCGATAGGGGATATTGTGCTAGGAAACTCTGATTCGACTTCCGTCAGTTCTGTTAGACTCATATGACCGATACAAGCACAACAGAACTCGTTCCATCCCGATCCGAGGTCGTTTGGGGAAAATGATCATTTTGAGTATCGTAGCACGTCACAACCACACTATGGTGGAATAGTGACCATACGAACTCTGATTCAACTTCTGTCAGTTCCATTAGACTCGTATGACCGATACAAGCGCAATGGAACTCGTTCCATCCCAATTTGAGGTCGTTTGGGGAAAATGACCATTTTGAGTATCGTAGCGCGTCGCAACCACACTATGGTGGAATAGTGACCATACAAACTCCGATTCAACTTTTGTCAGTTCCGTTAGACTCGTATGACCGATACGAGTGCAACAGAACTCATTTCATCCTGATCCGAGGTCGTTTGGGGAAAACGACCATTTTGAGTATCGTATCGCGTCGCGACCACACTATGGTGGAATGGTGACCATATGAACTCTGATTCGACTTTCGTCAGTTCTGTTAGACTCATATGACCGATACGAGCGCAACGGAACTCATTTCATCCTGATCCGAGGTCGTTTAGGGAAAACAACCATTTTGAGTATCGTAGCACGTCGCAACCACACTATGGTGGAATAGTGACCATACGAACTCCGATTTGACTTACGTTAGTTCCGTTAGACTCGTGTGACCGATACAAGTGCAACGGAACTTGTTCCATACCGATCCAAGGTTGTTTGGGGAAAACAACCATTTTGAGTATCGTAATGCGTCGCAACCACACTATGGTGGAATAGTGACCATACAAACTCTGATTCGACTTCCGTCAGTTCCGTTAGACTCGTATGACCAATATAAGTTCAACGGAACTCATTCCACTCAGGTTCGAGGTCATACAGGAAATGTCTTTTTAAGTTTTGTAGACCGCCATGGCATAACGTACGAAATACGGAACACACGAACTCGAAATCAACTGCAGCAAGTCTTAGTGGACCCCTTGGACCTTGACCCACATGAGAGACCACGCCATAAGGTTGACTTTGGTCAAACAACCCCCCCCCCCCCCCCCCCCACCCACCCACAAAAAAACTCCCAATTTTGCAATCAACCATAAAGGAGAGGTTCCACCCACCTCCTCACTAGGAGAGGAGGGTTGCCCCATGAGTGGGCAGCCCGCCCTAGGGTAGTGGAGGGAGGGGGGAGAAAATATCTCCCCCCACCCACCCTTTAGTCCCACATTGGGAATAAAGGGAGGGAGGTCCCCTCCTCCCTTATATATAGGAGCCCAGCCCACCCACCCATCTCTGAACACACCCCCCAGCCACCTCCCCTCCCTGCCCAAGCCCTACCCCGCCGAAATACCCTCCCCGAGCCACCGCCTTCCCATCTATGGATGCTCGTCCCGGCACCTCCTGAGCCCCCCCCCCCCCTCACTAGGTGGACCTCCCTTCCTCCCCCTTCCCACTCCCCTGAGGCGAGCAGTCGCCCTCCCCATCGTCGTAGCGCCGCCAGCGCCACCCGAGCCTTGCCCAGGCTCGGGTGGAGGCTGGGCCGTGAAAGCCGCACCCCCAGCGTCAGCGGTGGCGCTGGGGGAGAAGTTCCCCACCCGGGGACCTCGGCTCCGACAAAGGAAGGCGGAAAGGCCGCCAGAGAATGCATCTCCGGCGGGTCGAGCCCCCCCCCCCCCCCCTCTTTCTGTTCCTATACAGGTTCGGCGGCCACCCCCGGGGCGGCCGGCAGTGCCTGGCCAACGGACCACCACCGGAGGTAAGCCCCACCCCCGGTGACCCAGTCGTGGGTGGGGGAAGGACCTCACAGCGAGAGGGGTGGTGCAGCGCTGGCCTGCATGGCCCATGCAGGCCGCGCCACCGCCCCCACCTCCGCTTTCTCTCTAAATTTGGCGGTGGCCGGCAGTGCTAGGCCGCCAGACCACCACTGGAGTGGTCTCCAACCCCCTGCGAATCGACCGGGGGCGGCGCCGGTGCCAGCAGACCACTACCCGGCGGTGGCAGCGTCCGCCACCTTCGGCAACCCGCAAATTAACGGGGGCCGTCCGATCTACACGATGAGATCGGACGGCCCCTGTTTCCTTATTCTCCCCCCCCCCCCCCACAGTGGATCGGCTATGGATTCGGTGTGGGGACCGCAGAAGCGCGCGGTCTGGCGCCCTTTTGCTTCCGGATTTCCTCTATCCGCACCCCAATTTCCCCTACCTTCCTAATTTTTTCTGAGGCGAACCTAGGCTCCTAGGGCAAAAACCCCCAACATGAAAAATGTCCCTACCCAGAGGGCTAGCTTCAGTAAATTTTTGGAGATTGTTTGCTATTTTTAAAAGCCCTTACAAGATTTAATTAGAGGATTTAAATGCCCAAATAACATTGGAAAATTCCTGAAAAATTATAGGCTAAATTTTAGGCCTTTTATACATGCTACCAAAGTTTGGGTTTGTTATCAATTGTTTTGATAATTTTAAAAAGCCTAAGTAAGTTTTCTTCACGTAACAATAAGACTCGTAATTTCATCATAAACGCGGGATGACTCCGTAATTAAATATCAACTCGTTAAGTAAAGTATAAACCTCGAAGTTCAAAATAATGCGGAATTTGATGAAATGTTGCGGCGTGTTAAAATAAACCCCGGCAATAACTAAGAAAGGCAGAATTCAGAAAACGCTCCTAGCAACGGAGAAAGAGCAGAACTTTCCTCCTAAGAACAAAGATGTAACTGAAGCCTCCTGATTATGGAGGGATTGGACTACTAACCTGTTTATTTATTTATTTTCTCCAGTCCTGTACTGGTCCTGCATTTACTGCTTTCAGTTAGTTCTTTTAATTACTCCAGTCTCGCACTAGTCACCTATTTACTGCTCCGTTCATCCCTTTCAATACTCCAGTCTCGCACTGGTCAATTATTTACTGCTTTCTGATCGTTCTTTTCGATACTCCAGTCTCGTGCTGGTCCAGTTATTTCGGCCCCTATTTTCGGCCTTTCTTTCTATTTACATTGCATTTTTAATATATATTTACAGTGTTAACCCAGGTCCTGCACTGGCAAGCGGTTCTTCCCATGTTTTTGTGAGACCTTAGTTGGGGAAAACCAGGAGTTGAGCACCTCCTCCAGAGTTAGCCTCAAATAAGGTGCCCCACTACCATTGTGCCTCCCGGCCAAAAGTGGAGTTACCAGTTGAGTTGAGAAAACTGCGACGGACCTAAAGTGCTTATTCTCTGCTTAAGCTGTTTGTAAATTGTTTGTTGTGAAAGTGGTTTGTCGGTCACACCCGCAAACTGTTCGTACTTGTGGGGGGAGGTTGACGACTCATGGTGATAGAAAGATGTGCACCGCGGGTGATCACCACTTCGTACCCGCTGATTTGCCTCCGCTGGTCGGCCTAAATCTCAAAATCGGCAGATGTCGCTCACATCCAAGTAGTACACCAGGTTGTACGAGAGGGCCTGGGTGATACAGTATGACTACGCTCAGAAGTGGCGGGACTGACCACTGTCACCGACGGACACATCGATAACGCTCGCGGGGTTCGCTACCTGCTAGAAGAGAAGCGATCCAAACTGTGTCGACACTGGGTTTTAGGGTACAGGTATTTGATGAGTAGTATTTATGCGTATTTTAATTGTAGTTTTTAGTTTAGTTTTAATTTAAAATTGCAAATATTATTTATATTTTAGTTTAAAATCACTTCTTTTATAATTTCTATTCTAAATGTAGTTTTACTTTTGTTTTGCAGATTTTCTTGTGTTTTTGGCCAAATTCCATAGTACACGCCCTCAGTCACGCCCGTGACCAAGGGCGTATAACCTAAAAATCTGCATTTGACGAAAACCGAGCTGAGTTCGTCACGCCCGTGACTTCCCGCGTGATCCCTGCTCCCTGTCGCGCCGAATTCAAGCCCATGCCGCACCGAATTCAAGCCCATGCCGCATTGATGAAGCCGCCCAACTACACGCCCGTGACCCAAGTTACACGGGCGTGTAATGTCGTAATTTCTCCCACCGTCACGCAAAGTCCACGCCACTGTCAGATCCAATGTCGCAATGTTTACACGCCCTAGGTCATGCCCGTGACCGAGGGCGTGTAACTTGAAATTTTTGCCTATAAATTAAGAGGCTCTCCCTTGAGTTGAGAGTTCAGAAATTTGGAGAGAGGAGTTACTGTTAGAGCTGTTAGTTATCTTTTTCAATGCTTTTTTATGTCTTTCAATTTCATGTTCTTTTCCTTTTCAATTCATGTAATGTGCTAGTTGTTATTTCTATGCAATAGTTAGTTAAAGCGTCTAGCCTTAATTTTCCTAGCTTTGTGATCTTGTTTAAAGAGTTGTAATAGCTTTTCATTTCAATGAAAGTTGGCATAGTTTTCTTCACCTCTCTTTATTCATAGTGATTTTCCTTCTTGCAATTTGTCTTTTTTTTAGTTAGTTAAGTAAAACAACCCTCAAAAATCGTTCGATAAGATAATGGTGATTTTCCTCAAAGTAGAAGTAATCAACGTGCCCCGTAGAATACGACCTTGGTATTTCTAAATATCCTATACTATAGACGATAAGGTACACTTGCCTTAATCGGATATAGTTTTGGAGAAAATCTTCAAACCCTTCGCTTAATTTCAAAACAAGAAGTTTCTATATCAAGTTTTTGGCGCCGTTGCCGGGGACCTTGCGTAGATATTTTGAAAAGAGGATAGCTATTAATTTTATCATGCTTCGTTTATTTTATTTTGCTTTTTCTAAATTTCAAAAAAAGAAAAAAATTTAGTTTTTCCTTTTCCTTTCTTTTCTTTCTAGTGTATGACCCGAGGTAGCGCTTCGAATATTCCTTTTGATCCAGAGATCGAGCGAACCCTTTTTAGGCGCCGCCGTTCTCGTGATAAGGATAATCAATTAGATTTCGAATAGTCGATCGGGGACACTAACACAACGAATATGGATCATAATCTTAATCCTCCTAATTTTAACGAGCAAAATCCTAATGAGGACGTGCAACAGACCATGTCCTATTATGCGCGGCCGAATTTGGAAGGTGTTGAAACCGATTTCTCGGTCTCTGTGGAGTTCGGGGCCCTCAGCAAGCTGAGGGGCGACCAACCCTTACTCCCCCCAAGGGAGCTCTAGGTTGAAGGTTGAGGAACTATGGACTGGAGCAAGGGCTTAGTGGGGAGGTCCCGCCACATACCCGGAAGCCCCTTAGGAACTTCCCTCCCAAGCCACTACTAAGCTTGGGCACCACTGGAGGCTCTCCTCACCCCCTAGAGAGACTTGGGGAGAGAGAGAGAGATAGCCTAGCAGGATCTCTCCAAATGGTGCCCCCTTGGTCCTATTTATAGGATTTCTGAAGTTGGGCTGCAAATAACCAAAACCGGACTGCGACTAACCAAACTGAACTGCGAATAGCCAAATCCCGTCGTTCCACGACGCTAAACGCAGACCGAATGCCCTCCAGGGCTCGCCCCCTACGGGACGTGGGGCGAGAGAAAGCTCGCCCTTCCTTTGGACGCGGGGGGGGGGGGGGGGGGGGGGGGGGGGGGGGGGGGGGGGGT